>OZ038485.1:104258620-104553620 GCA_964036315.1 Acanthosepion esculentum | reverse complement strand
TTCAATTCAGTTATCTTTTTTCTTGACCTATAACTGAAGGAGATTATATCGATTCATATTTTTCCCCTAAAAGTATTTGCGTAAAAGTTAACGTAACGACCTCGCCCAGAATTTAAACTAGGTACGCCGATAACTGCTTGTCCACGGGCATACTTTGGTTTACGAAGTGGTATCTATCAATACGGAATATGTGTTGAGGGAATGCTAGTGTATTTGGAAAATTATCTGGAGGCACCATTATGTTGCGGGGATCAACACTTTGGAGAGTAAATATTTACAGGCTCTTGGAAAATTGATCCCACGAATAATATTGGCAGACTGAATCTTAGTACTTTCTCTAAGCTGGCATTTTTCGTGATTAAATCAATTTCATGAAACGTTTCCATTTGTCAAAATTTAAAAAAATTGTCGGGATTTCTGCACCCTAATTTTAAAAACATATATATATATATATATATATATATATATATATATATATATATATATATATATGACAAATTGGAAAAACATTGTGACGTGTTTCATCCGTTAGGACTTCATCAGACTGGATTTGTTGTCTAAATTTACTGTATATAAAATACAATTGTGGCACAAGGCCGAAAATGGGGGGGATGAGGCTGGTTATCATTTACTATCTTGTACCTAGCTAATCAGATTCACTCATTACAATTTGCACAACCACCAAAAGAACTCATCCATCATCATTCAATCCTCCATATACCACAATACCGCATACTCTCAAGAGACTTACAAAAACACCCCATGACATAAAATTTAACGATTATAAAATTCCACATTCAAAAATCTGTGGATGAAACGTTGTGACTACACATGCGCACGATATTTGATAACAAAGATGACGGTGAGAAAGAGGAAAATAATCTAGATGAATTTGGATAGATTAAAAAATATCTTTCTAAATTTTGAAACTCTCAGCGTCTCTCATAAGTACGCATGTGTAGTCACAACAATGTTAACAAACCCGGTCCGATGAAGTCCAAAACGGATTAAACGCGCCATAAAAACTTTTCCCAATTTGTCATACATCATTTCTTTCAAAACTGTTCTTGATGTATAAAAAAATCTATATAAAAATTTATATACCGCTATCGCATATGTGTGTGTGTGTGTGTGTGTGTGTGTGTGTGTGTGTGTGTGTGTGTGTGTGTGTGTGTGTGTGTGTGTGTGTGTATAAACTAAGTATAAATAATAATTGATAAGACCCTCACGATATTATGTCACTGAGTATAAGAAAAGTGAAAAAAAAGTACAATCATGTGATCAGCTTACAATAAGCACGCCTCCAAAATCGTTATTGGTTATGTTTTAATTAAAAAAATAAATTTTGTACAAATATTAACCAGTAAGAATTTTTTTCATATTTTCTTGATTATACTTTTTAAATAAAGTAGACACACATAAAATGTTACAAATTTAAACAATCGATCCCAGTTTTTCTTTTTTTAATAGTTATGGAAACAGAAATGAGCCACCACTAGGTATGAAGAAAAAATTCGGAATTCATTTACCGCAGAAAAATAATACAAGCCAAATACACTGACCGCCCTCCAATTTTAATTTTGCTGGCTGACTCATTATTTGGTATCGTCAACTGCAAACGGATTGCGCGTGACATGAGTGCGGAATACGAAAAATGCAGGCGTTCCTTAAAATGTCGCCCACGTAATGTGACGTCATTGAGGAGTCGTCTCCCATTTTTTTTGTCCTAACTGCACTGACCTCTGGTTAAGAAAATGATCATTTAAATTCGGTCAGTCAGTTGTGGTCGAATCTGTTTATGGTGATTTTCTAATCGTAACATAGATGTGACACCTAGCGAGGATCGAACTCACTATTCACTCGTAATTGATCTGGCGAAACAAGCTTGCTAACCTGTTTATAAAGAGAAAAAAGGCACTACTAGAGAATCGTACTGTCAGCGCCATGATCAGGATAATTAAAAGAAACGATCGTTCGTCTAAGGTCTTCATTATTGACATATCTGCTGTTGTCTTTTGACGAAGTTTTAAATAAGATAGATACATACTGAAAGCTTTTCAATAAATATTGTTTCATATTATTAAGACATATACAAATTTACATAGTGTAGTGGATAACTGAAATTTTTAAAAATGGGAAAAACATCTACTTACGCCCTTCATCCTTCGAAATGATTTCTCCAGGCTATTAATTGTTTTATTGACGGAATCTTAAATGTAGGTGGCATCATGTTACATCGAATTGAGAGCAACCTAAAAAATAGTGTCCACCGAAAATCAACCAATAAAAATTACCTACATCGTTGTTTTCACTATTAAATGTCGCCACTCAGAGGACTGTGCTATTGCACCGGTTACAGCTGTAATGTTTTTCAATTCAGTTATCATTTTTCTTGACCTATAACTGAAGGAGATTATATAGATTCATACTTTTCCCCTAAGAGTATTTGCGTAAAAGTTAACGTAACGACTTCGCCCAGAATTTGAACTAGGTACGCCGATAACCGCTTGTCCACAAGATAGATAGATAGATAGATAGATAGATAGATAGATAGATAGATAGATAGGGCCAGTGCATCTCGCTTCACCTAGTAGACACCTTAGATTTTAATGAAATTTCAGTAGCATCTTTTCTAGAAACTAATCAACCCTGAAGATCACAGTTTAATTGAATAAATGGTCCATAAGTTATGACAAATTGAAATAGGCTTAAATTCTCATGCCGCAAGCCAAAAAGCATGATTTTGCGAAATTTAGCATTTTATTCCTTGGGTATTTAAGAAAATATAACGGTGTAATTTTGTACATTTGTAGTTTTTCACTGGAGTTATTTCTGATTTTACTTTAACTATTTTCTCAGTGATTTCGAAATAATTGGTCTGTAGTAGTTAAAGTTTCTGTGTTGAGTGTATATTGTAGGTGGAATGCGTGTTTACATATAAATAATTAAAGAAGAAGCATACAAAAACTTGGGTTTCTTCCACGGACCGTTTATTCATTTCTTTTTAATATAAACTATAGTGAAACAAAGTTCTCACTGTCTCTTGGGTATGTCTGTTTCTTTTTTCATGCAGACGTTATAGTAAATAAGGATAAGCAGCGTTATAATGGTCGAGCTCAAGTCAGCCTTGCGTGGAGTTGGAACAACCTTAGAAAAGGTTGATTTACTTCATAGGTGGAGGTTTTGGAAGACATGTGTGAAGACATGTGTGAAGGTTCAGTCATCAGTGAACCGGGAAAGGAACGTGCCCCAAAGAGGACGTACATTTCCACTTTCTGCTTCGTCTTGGAGCAAGGAGGAGAAAGAGAGTGAGAAAGGAAAATGTCTACCGTTTATAGATTTAACCAGCGCCGCCTAACGGCGTTTGGTGAAGCCAAGTGGGGTAATCATATTTCCTATTCCTTTACTACTAAAATTATGGGAAAATGTATTTCTTTTATTATTCATTATTATTTTATTTATTTTATTTCATTTTCCTTAACAAGGGAAGGTATTGTTTTTGAGAGGTGTTTAATTTTTGAGCAGCTGTAGGATGTAAACGAAATTGCACTGAATTATTTCTATTTATTATACTGCGTTGTGTAGAACATTGAAATAAATATTTTTGTTGAACAAAACATAAAACCACTACAGTAGATTCTACGTGCTCTTACGCGAGAGAGCATGAGAAGTAACGTAAACAATTGAAAAAAATGTCCAACATACAAAGACAGCGTTTAAACAGATATCTCTATTTTTAAACAAAAGCATGCATACAACGGTCGAAGCTGTTAAAGACTGTCTTATTTTGTAAATTAATTAATAACTGCGTTTAAAGTTTTTGTTCCTCCCGACATTATCAGATCTACTATCTTCTTCTGTGGGAATATCCGATCAAGTTGCTTGCAAAACACAAAGCAAATCTATTCTTTTTGTCTTCTCAATATTTTTCTTATTTTACGATTCAAAAGATATGTTAATTCGGACTTATATCAACTAGAACATGAAAGTCGCTTCATGGCTTTTCATACATACAGGGCCGGTGCAAAGTGTCTCGTGGGCCCCCACCAAATCTGTGATACAGAGCACCTATAATCAATGATACAGGACACCCAACTCTAGTACATCTCAATTTTTATAAGGTAGTATTGAGATAAAATAAAAAAATTATTGTAATCTAAATATGTACAATAATTGATCATATTCAAAGTAGGTGAACAATTCAACTAGAAAAATTGAAATTAAAAATAATGTATTTAAATTAGAAACATAATAACATAATAGACCATCATAACATAATAACATAATAGATCAGCATAACATAATAATATAATAGATCATCATAACATAATAACATAATAGATCATCATAACATAATAACATAATAGATCATCATAACATAATAACATAATAACATAATAGATCATCATAATATAATAACATAATAGATCATTCCATCTTAAATAAATCAAAAAGATTTTTTAGGCATTTTAACATCAACTTGAGATTTTTCTTGTTAAAAAGTTGAATAATTTTAACACATTCACTATTGTGGATAAAACAAATAGCGTATATTATATTTGTTTTTTTAGACTTAGCATGAGTAAAACATATTCACGGATTTGAACCAAAAAGAAGACCTCAGAATGACGTCAAAATCGGTGAAAGATTTTCATCCTCAGCTGTACTCAGTTGAATTTGTAACGTATATAACTGTAGATAGAAAAAAAAAGCAAATGTTGATAAGATACCGAGAGTCACAAAGCACTGCCAGGGGCACCAAATCATGCTTGACACCCGCGCCCCGGTCTGGGGTAGTACGCACCCGCCCTGCATGCACAATTCTCAACACTTTTTTCCTATTTACTTTATTTACAAGCAGACTATTTTCCTCATCTTTGCTATTGGCCGTTTCGGTCGCTGTGCCTTCCGGACATCATCAGGTACATGCCGATCCGGGTAATTTTCAAGGAATTTAGAACTTATTTAATCTACGGAGGTAGACTGTTCTTGTTCCACCGACAATGTCTAGAGATATTTTCTTTTAATCAATTCACTTCAAGCAAGGTTATAAAGAAGCAATGATACTTAAAATTAAATAAATTGAAGTAGAATTTAGAAGAAACCAGAAAGTGTGAACCGGGCGATAGGCGAACCTATCTCCTCCTATCTACTCTACCCTAGCTCTCATTTAATATTGCTCAGTTATTGCTCTCCCATTTTCCATATAATCTAATACACTGTCCCACGGTGTTAACTGGACTCAGTATCTCTATGTCAACAAATTCACGAACCAACGCATAATCCACTGGGATATTAACCCGTGAGACAATCCAGAGTCTAGAACTTGGAGTCTTAAATCAGCCTTCCAATCGATGCTGTTATAACTCTTGAATGCTCTCGCTGTGGCTTCTCTTTTCCACCACAGCTGCTGCTGTTGAAGCCTTGACTTTTCCTTACTGTAAATGAAACATTTCATTAGAAACAAATAAGAGTGCTCAGACAAACACTCTTCTAAATGACAGTGAATGTTAAACAATTACCACACAGATGAAAAGGAGACTTGAGGCAACGGAGATGTGGTTCTACAGAAGAGTGCTTTAAAGCTTCCTCGTTTCTCACATACTCCGTCCATGGTATAAGGATGGAGCATGTGAGCAACGAGAGAAGGTTTAAAGAAAATGGAATAAAAAAGGATACCTAGGGGTCAGAAAGAAACACTTGAAATTTCTAGGGCACATAATGAGGAAAGAAGACTTCGAAAATTTAACACTCATAGGGTATATTGCAGGAAAGAGTGGAAGAGGGAAACAGTGGGTAACCTGCCTAATGAGCCTTTGTAAATGGGTGGCAGAACAGGGAAGGGGATAGTAAAAAGATAAAAATTGCTAAGACCTACAAAGGAAAGGAAATTGTGAAGGGCCGTGATCGCCCACGTCCTGAACGGACACAGCACAAAGAAGACTGCGAATAATTGGTTAGAAATTGTGAAGGGCCGTGATCGCCCACGTCCTGAACGTACACAGCACATAGAAACTTGCGAATAATTGGTTAGAAATTGTGAAGGGCCATGAATGGACACGGCACGTAGAAGACTGAATAATTGGCTAGAAATTGTGAAGGGTCGTAATCGCCCACGTCTTGAACTGATACAGCATATCGAAGCCTGCAAATAACTGGTTAGAAATTGTGAAGGGCCATGAACGGACACGACACGTAGAAGACTGCGAAAAATTGGCTACATCACGAGATATATAACCATTAGAATGAGTAAAATTTTCGACGTCTTTATCTGATAAAGCCTGCCCATGATAACACTAGTATCATAAACCGCTTCTGCTTTCACACTTTCCCATCTACGTCGTCAGATGCAATCTCCTTAACCCTGCAGACATATCTTGAGAAAAAAACAAAACTTTCACTTGATCATTTAAGAAAAGAAGCACTTGTAAAAGAGACGCGCTCTCAAAGAGGTCATCATTGCAAGTTGAGTTCAAGCGGGACTGTAAATCAGGCTGTATGACTTGGGAGTTTAACTTTAGTCTACACTGTTACGAGGCTAAGCACACATTAAGAGAAAACTTGCTTCCAAACAAGGACAAATGAGTTGCTTCTTGAAAAGGTTTTATAGAGTAAATAAATGTAAAACATGGAACTAAGAAAAAACTGCAAAAAGACTATATTTTTGATCGGAATACACACTTGGAATTCCTTCGAGAAATACCAAATGTATACATGTATGCCGTCAAAGAGATATTAAACCTAGCCTCATCTGACATATAGTTATAATGCATTACACAAACACGCGCGCGCGATATATAGCTATAATGTAGTACACACACACACGCGCGAGCGCGCGATATATAGCTATAATGTAGTACATACACACACGCGCGCGATATATAGCTATAATGTAGTACACACACGCGCACGCGCGATATATAGCTATAATGTAGTACACACACACACACACGCGCGAGCGCGCGATATATAGCTATAATGTAGTACACACACACACGCGCGCGCGATATATAGTATAATGCAGTACATACACACACACGCGCGATATATAGCTATAAATTAGAAAATATGAGAAAATTCAAAAGAGAATATGCAGGACTATGTTTGTCTTTGACATTCAACACAAGATGTTTAAAAGAAAAGTTGCTGCTAAATTACACATATTTTAAGCTATATAAATGTAGTACACACACACACGCGCGCGCGATATATAGCTGTAATGTAGTACACATATACGCGATATATATACCCACAATTTTAAATAGGATGTATACCTTATTCGAAATTTGTAAAAATACAATCAAAATTTAAGACAGTTGTTTGTTGAATTCTTTATATATATATATATATATATATATATATATATATATATATATATATATATATTATAAAAATATACAGACGATTACTGTAAGACATTGGAATAGTGATACTGGTCGAGACAACATAGTTCTCTCTAACCTAACCTGATTGTTATTACTAACACTTCTACTTCTTTTGTACATATTCTGTTTGTAATATATCTGTGTTATTCCATACCTGTGTTCGAGTTATTCTTCATTAGTTCTACCTTGGACCATCGCCGTGGTACAAGGAACCTGGACCATAGCAGACGAAGTGCTGAATGGTGACCTGAATGTCCACTATATGGGATTAATACAAATATAAAATTTGTCATTTAGCAGATTGATGTCATATTCATCAACTCTACTTCAAAGTTTCGTAGACGAACCTTTGTGTAATCGTTCGGTCAGGAGGGATATATATATATATATATATATATATATATATATATATATATATATATATATAAAGAAATAATCACGCATAGAATCAATCAGCAATTAATGCGATTATTGGCGATATCACATCGCTAGTAGAATATAATGTATGCATTAAATACTGTTAATCCATAGAATGATGTGATCCTCATTCAAAAAACTGTTGTCAGTTGTTTCCATTGTATATTTTTTTTAAATGCGAGTACTTTCGAATAATCCTTTATTCATCCTCGGGTATATTTTTTTTCATTAAAATTAAAACTTGGTGATGAAATAATTGTTTGTGGACCGAAAGATGTTTTTTTAAGAATGTGCTATTATTGAAGGCTGTATACAATATAGGAACGTGCAAAATCGCAACGCTAGGTTTTTCATATAAGTGAGAATTTTTTATTTGAATTTTTTTGTGATGTGGTAAATCCACGTATTCTATTTTTACAAGCGTTTTCAGTTAATATGTCATGAACTAAGTATATAGTTCAATTAATTTAGTGTAATGTCACAGTAGTTTTTTTTTAGGATTTTTTGTACTGCGGATCAATAGTTATTTATAAACATAAAACGTTAGGCAGCATGTATTTCATTTACAAAGAAACAACTGACAACAGTTTTATGAATGAGGATCACATCATTCTATGGATTAACAGTATTTTAATGCATACATTATATTCTACTAGCGATGTGATAGCGCCAATAATCGCATTAATATTGCTGATTGATTCTATGCGTGATTATTTCTTTGTATATAAAATACATGCTGCCTAATGTTTTATGTTTATATATATATATATATATATATATATATATATATATATATATATATGAGGAGAGAGATTTATGCTTATTACGTACAGATATTTACATGTTCATGCATACACATACACACACATACACATTATATATATGCAGGGTGTATCAAAATACTTTTAAAATCATTGGTTTCCTCACACCAAAACAAGGACAAAATTCCAAATAAACATATGTCCGCAAATCCTTCGTATTTGAGTTATTAAGTTTAAAGTTTACAGTAGACGCTGTTAAATGTACAATCCAAGATACAATCCAAAAATACTTTTACAAACTTGGCCGGGGCGGGTTCCTGACACCAAAACAAGGAAGGCCACCATGAAACGTTGATGAAGCAAGCATAACTGCATTAGTAATATCTGCAGCATAAAGCAATTGCGTTAGGTGGCCCCCACAGATAAAAAATCCAAGGGTTTGAGGTCAGGGGAACGTGCAGGCGATGGGACCGGTCCTCTCCTACCTATCCATCTTTCATGGTAGATGTCAGCCAGTGCGTCGTGACTAAATGTGCTTGAGCCCCATCATACATGAACCGCGTACGTCTTCGTATTAGCAGGGGTAAATCCACTAGCAGGTCTGGAAGTGTGTTCGAAATAAAGTCCCTGTTGACAACTCTTGTAAGACATGCTGGTACAACATATGGACCTACCAGACAGTCACCTACAATTCCAGCACACACATTAATCGTAAACTGATGCTGGTGTCTACACTATATTATAGGGATTCCGATTCGTTCACAAATATTGGTTATGTAAATTTGTAATCCCATCTCTTCCAAATATTGCCTCGTCCGTAAACAAGACTGAAGAGACAAACAAACAGATCAGCAGTTTGTGCAATAAACCATCGGCAAAAGTTCTCCGTGGTGAGTGATCAAGGAGTGAAAGACCTTGCACACATTGCAAATGATATTCTCCATGTGGTACTATATACATGTACAACATGCTAGGGCCACTTGCCGTGTACTGATACCTGGATTGTCTCCGACAGCCTGGAGAATATGTTTTTCGTGGTCAGGCGTATGAGCGGATCTCTGTCTTCCTCGATCAATAGTTTGTGGTACCATGGATCCTGACTCAGTAACGTGGCGATAAACAGCAGGAAACGTTGGATGAGTCGGCTGCCTTCGCTCTGGAAACACAATCTGATAAAGCTGTGCAGCCTCGCGTCCATTACCATTCGCGCTGCCGTATGTAAAAATCATATCTACCTGCTCACGATATGAATATCCTGCCATTGTTAAACGGAACATGTCTTAGTTAACTCACTACTACACACGTTAAATGTTGAAGACAGCCTAGCCACAAATGTTCACGAATGACAAATGTAACCTAGTCTACATGGCAACACAGCTCCATCTACCGTAGACTTTCTTTAAACTTAATAACTCAAAAACTAAGGATTTGTGGACATTTGTCTATATGAACTTTTGTCCTTGTTTTGGTGTGAGGAATCCGTCCCCAAAGTTTGTAAAAGTATTATTGATACACCATATATATATATATATATATATATATATATATGATTACGGAAATAAAATAAGAAAATTATGTTCTTCCAATCCCACAAGTCAGAACAGGTTCTCCCTGTCTAAAAAATCCACATTCATAAATTTGGCTCTTTTCCCTGCGCTCGTATACTAACCCCTGATTTCAGTGGGAAATCAGCCAGCCACTAGGCAATCCACGGGTATTTACAAAGCTTTTCGTTAGAAACAAAGAAAAATGTATTAAACTTTTATGTAATATCAGTCCCACCCCCCCATATAGCAATGGATGCTGAACAATCTCTACAAAGATGAAAAAGAGATTTGAAGTAACAGATATGTGTTTCTACAGAAGGATGCTGAGAATATCATGAACCGAAGATGTGAGCAACGACGAAGTTCTAGAGAAAATAGAAACAAAAACGACACTTATACTTAACATTACGAAGAGACAGTTGAAATTTCTAGGGCACATAATGAGGAAAGAGGGCTTTGAGAATTTTATACTCAGATTGAAGACAGATTGAAAGCAAAAGGAAGAGAGACAAACAACGCCTAACGTACCTCGCAAGCTTGAATTAAGTGATAGCGGAACAGAGTTTGGGAGAGTGAGCAAAAACACACACTTTATTAAGAGCTACAAAGAGCAGGAAGTTGTGTAGAGCTATGATTGCCAACGTCCTAAAGGGACACAGCACATAGAAGAAGTCTGACAAGGCAGGAACCTAACGAGGATGGAACTTACTATATGCTAGTAATGATCTGTTAGACTAGTTCGCTATTCATAGCTTCAAGCCGAGACGCCTACTGAATACACATTTTATGTCGCCACCCTATGTATTTTCGATTTACAGCTGATTTTACACTCTTTAGTTGTGACTGCTAGTATATCTTTATGTCCCATGTATACGCTGTAATTTATGAATGGGTAGAATTAATGTCAAGTTTTTATGAACGCGCTAAAGATTATGGGTTAATTCGAGCTGTAAGTTTGTCATTCAACTTGCTTGTGCACCGAATTACTCCACATGTATTGGGTCAATGCAAACAGTATAAAATGCTTTTGAATTCTGTCGAACTTAGTAACTTTTTCTACTTGTTCTTTATTTTCTTCCTTGTTAAAGTAAAATATTTTGCTGATTAACATTTAAAAAATGTTATCATCTATGCTAATATTCTGTTTGTTTAAAATATACACAATTTAAGCATTTCTGCTCAGGATCAAAGCGTTGTTGTTCAGCCTTCGGGAAGGTATTCAAGTACAAATATGTCTGTTCCTCTTAAGTCGTGTCTGTGCTTTTGAGCAGTGCATAGCAAAGCGATATTTATTTTTTTAGAAATTCATCCAATACGAGGATCAAGAGTCACTTAATATACGGACTTACTGTTAGGTCACTGTGTTGTGCCAAAAATATTTCTCATCAGAATCCATCTTGCACATTTACAAATCTACCATTCGTCCGTGCATTTAATACTGCTGCCATAACTGGTCTGGTGCTCCGGCTATTCATCTTGAGGTTCTTGACAAAATCCAAAGAAGGATGTGTAATGTAATCGATCCTGACCTGGCATCTCGGCTTCAGTCACTTTCTCACAGACGTGATGTGGCTTTCCGACAAATATTTTCATGACAACTGCTATGACGAGTTTTTTTCCCTAGTGCTCCGACTACATGAATTAATCGTGCTATTAGATTGGCATCTGGGTCCCACCCGTTTACTGTTGAAACAGTTAAATGCAACCTCCACTTCTACTCCAACAGTTTTTTCTCGCTCTTCAGTCTGTGTAACTCCATTCCGTTTACTTGCTTCACTGATAACTGCAATATTAAGAACTTTAAATGCAACTTCAGTCGCCATCTTCTGTCTTCTTGAATCCCGTTCATCTTTTATCCTTTCCTCAATCCTCCTTATACTCAGTCTGTTCTCTCACTTTCACTCCCCGTAACCCCCTGCGTACTAGTAGCATTACTGTCTTGCTTGCGGTAAAGTGATTAAAAAAATCTTTTAAAATGGTCATGATGAATGAGGTGCGAGATATGAATGATGGAGAAGGAAAGAGGAAGTGAAGAATATGAGGATAAGAAGGATAGATAACTGCTGATTTCAGACTAAGAAGCCCTCCGCCCAGAGACGCCTTGTCATCCCCGCACTAAATAATTAATAAATTAATTAATTAATAGGAGTAGGTGGATTCGCATGTCGCCTGGTTCACACACGTCCCTGATCTTTATTCCTTGTTTCCTGTTTAGGATTGGTTTCCGGTTCCTTTTCCTAAAGTATTCTCATTCTCTTTCACTCCCAGTAACCCCTTGCGTCTTATTATCGCCTCGTTTGGGGTGAAATGATTAAAAGAAAAAAAATGAATACATAGATATAGAGTTCTGTCTAGCTCATTATGCTAGACGGTCATTGGTTCTACAAGAAGATTCATCCGACCTTTGACATTTATTATTTTTAATCCTCCTGGATGTCGAGCCACCCTCCTTATCAGAAAAGCCTTGTAGGGAAACAGGTTTATTTGCCAGTAAGCCAACCAGACAGCAAGTAATACTAGGTTACATTATGCTCATAGCACTCGTTGTCTATTATAGTTCAGCTTGCATTTAGTTATTTTCCCCCAAATTTCTTATCACGAATCAACTTATTTGTTTATTTTTACCTATGTTGGCAGTTATAGAGATTTATAGACTTAGTTGTAAAATCAAAGTAATAATTTACTTAGTATCCACTTGTTTATTAATCAAACATTAATGATCTTCAAGTAAAATTGGCAGATTGAGCTACAAGTAACGAATTGAGCTATATTTTAAAACGTGGTGATAATAAATTTTAAATTAAACCCCTTCTCAGTAGTAATCAAAGTTTATTTTAAAAACAGAACAATCCACTAAAAATTGGAAATTTAGTTTCACTGGAATTTCAAAAGGTAACCCAATCAAGCCGTTGGTAAGTACACAACTGCCTTGGCCACTGGGCTGGCCTGTAGAAATAACTGTAGTTAATAAATTTACTAAAGTAAGCTTCGCTCAAGGCTATAATAATTTGCTACCTAGTGAATATCAAAACCATTAACAATGTCTTTCGAAGATAAGCTTGAAAAAATCATTCCTGCGTGTGTCCGTTATGTCAGTAATTCTGTAAGGTATTAGTTTATTTTCTACATAAAATGAATTGGAATGTGTTACACTTCCTTTCGTTCATTTAGTCCAGTGGTCCTCAACCGGGGTCCATATGGACTATAGGGTCTATGTAATATTACCGAGGTTCACACACAAAAAAAAATGGAAGAAGCATAATATATGGGAAACAAATGACACTGCTAAAACATATCCACTACTCTGGGGAAAAGCAAAACTCTACGTTATTGCTTTTGCATCATCATACCTTGATGAATCGAGTTTTAGTTGTATGTCTCACTTACTATCAAAAGCCCGTAATAGACTCGAAATTGTGAAAAGGGTGTCATCTTTGACTATCATTGACATCGACGGATCCGAATATAAAAAAAAGACTTGCAGAGCAGCATCAACCACAGCGATCTCATTGAATAAATCTGCATTTTGTTAAATTTATTTATTACTCACATATTTTTTTTTTTAAATTATGAGTTATTTTACTAGTACATAAATGTTCCATAGAATTTAGTTGTTAAATACAAGTTTATTTTCATTAAATAATTTTACTTCAAAATAAAGCATATAAAGGGTGTTCCATTAACTTGGACCGATTAGTTTAAGCGTCTAATGACTTTTGTCTTTTTCTTTCAGATTTGGGGGACATTTGGGCGATATTATTTTCCACACATAATTACCATGACTTAAATAACATGATCCAATAGAAAAATAAATAAATTTTCACCCATAAAACTGATTTATTTACTGCTGACTTTGATCCGTCTTAATGAAACACCCTTATATATAATCCATCTTAATGAAACACCCTTTACATTTACTATTTCTATAATACAATTTTTCTAAATGTATCTATCAGTAAAAAATAAAATAACCTCTTTTTTTTCATCGAATGATTACAGGGGTCCCCCTAAAAAATAAATGAATGTAAAATTGGTCCATTAGTTAAAAAAAAGAAAGATTGAAAACCACTGATATAGTCCAATTGTTTTATATGCGGAGAAGGTTGTAATGAACTTGTGTGAACTGGAAACCACTTGTTCCCCATGAACTTATTTGCATGTGATTGGCACTTTAAAAACATGTCTACTTGGCGGCCTCCGTAAAACCCTGTTTCCCCTGATGTTTCAGTCACAACGACTGGCTTGACTCAGCAAATTGAGCACGATTGACGTCACTCAATTGCCAACCATTCATATACTTTAGTTATCAGCCGAATCAAAATAACAGAAGGTGACATCACATCTAAAATAAGAACAGTCTTCATTCAACCATCCAATAGGAGAGCTTATTTTAAGAAAGTTGATCCAACTGCACTGAGAAGAACGTTGTCGTGTTTACTGACACTTGAGACATGATTTGATTTGTTTGTTTAACGGTACATCAACTCTTTATGGGTTATTTAGTTCTAAAATTTAATATTCGTTGGAGCTTTGAAGTAATAAAAATATGAGATATGTTATTCTGCTTTCACAATTGAATACATGCTAGATGATATTCTGCCTTTGTGAATATACATGTTTGTATGGGCATAATTATGTTGTTTTATTGAAATTACATTTTGTAATATAGTTTGATTTCTTGAAGAAATTGCAGGATATTATATGGATTAATGTCATGAAAGAGTTATGTTGGTTGGCTTTGTTTAACGATATATCAACCTCAATGAGATATTTAATGCCGGAATCTCAATATTTTGAACACCATTTTGTGGTTTCAACTAAATATATTTTGAACTTCAACTACAGATAAAATGTATTGCTGGTCATCTTGCTTTGAAAATCTATTGTTGGTCATTTCATTATAAATATGTATTGTTGGTAATTTTTTATAAAAAAATGTATTGCTGGTATTTTTACTATAAAAATGTATTTTTATACATTCATAGTGTTTTGTGTTTGTTTGCTCATAGCTGGTGCCCTAACAGATGCTACCACGCCAGGTCAAGGTGGACCTGGGAACGACAGCAATTAAGAGGTGGTTTCATGCTCCTTAAAACCTCCAATCTCCCGATCAGAGCCTTATTGCCAGATGTAGTATATCGTCATAACCAGAAGTAGACGCTTGAGACATTACATGTCACCAAAGACATACTCCGTCCTATCATTGATGCTTTCATTTTTTCTCATTCTATAGATAGACAGATAGATGGATTTGAATCCAAGGGAATTATAGGATAAAGAATACGAAACGTTTATGAATTTAACAAGTTTCGCTTTTATTTAAGCATCATCAGAAATGAAATATTGAAGAGAAAGTTCTTGTATTTTGTGGTTTTGTATTGTTTGTTTTTCATTGGTTAAGTAGGCATCACCTATACTTGTCTTGTTTGATGTTATGGGAACTTAACCATAATAATAATGGACTATTCCGGATATCATAAATACTGCGCCTCAAGAGGGAGCAGGAGTCAGAGTTCAGTCCTTTTTGGACGACTCGGCTAGACGGTCGAACTCTCTGCCTCTGGGCAGAGAGGAACCCAGACGAGGCTCCGCCGAAGGACAGAGCCTCGTTCGGGGAGGTTGACCAACCTGACCCCGTTTATACGGGTTCTACGGGCATTTTTTTGGCCGAGCCTACAGGCTCGGTGAGCCCACATTAAACCGGCCTTGTGTCACATTCGACACACGTGGGCGTGTTGTTGAACATCGTCAGAGTTACAGACAGTCACAGTCAGTCAGCGTCAGAGACAAAGTCAGGCGATCACTGTAAGACATTGGAATAGTGATACTGGTTGAGACAACATAGTTCACTCTAACCAAATCTGATATTCATTACTAACACTTCTACTTCTTTGTACATATTTCTGTTTGTAATATATCTGTGTTATTCCATAACTGTGTTCGAGTTATTCTTCATTGGTTCTACCTTGGACCAGCACCGTGGTACAAGGAACTTGGACCATAACATTTGATAGCGTTCCTGTGTATAATTCTTGTGTGTCTGTGCATCAGAATTCTAGTTGGTATATGCGGGATTTGGTTGATAATGCGTGTGTGAGTGTGCGTGTGCGTGTAGTAGGTAATTTTTGTTTGGTAGTGTCCGTATGTTGATTACTTTCTCTCATATTCTTTCACCCTCAGTAATCCTTTTCGTCTTAGTGGTTTTATTGCCTTCTTTTTGATGTAATTATTAAAAACAAACATGAATATAAGAAGATAAAAATCTTTCATTAAATTATTTTTTTTAAATTTCTATTTGGGGCAAAATGGAAAATATCTGAACCACAAAAGTTCAAATAATATTAGGCTGTTCGGAAAATAATATCCGATTTTAGAATCGACTTTTATTCCTGAAAGTAATGTTTAAACAGTGTTTAAATCAGTCTAAAATAGGAACCCTGAAAATCTATAGACTTTTACCATCGAATTACAAGGTTATTGGGGGCTTTACGGTAGAACTAAAGGTTTAGACGCCAAGAAATATTTCTGTGCAGTTTCTGCATCTTTAAAACGGAATGTCTTTTGGCTTAAGAAATTGTCAAGATTCGTGAAAAGGTGGTAGTCAGTGGGCAAGTGATGAAGGGAATATGGTGGATGTGGGGAAGTCTCGTATCCCAAGTCGTTGATTGTCATCCAAGTAATATGTGGCCGATCATTGTCATGAAGCAGAATTGGATAAAGAATACAAGTTCTCCGGATTTTCCCATCGGAAAACGACTGCCTGCTTTATTAATCAGCATATCGAAATCTTGGTTTTACGTGGGAGCGGACACCGACAACTGACACAGATGTGAAATGCATAGCTATCTCATTAACTCGGCAGGTCTTAATATACTGGGGAAACCAAAAGTAGCACTCCGTTTCTGTTTGTACAAATGTCAGTTGTCAGAGAAAGAAACAAAGAATAAACTAAGAAAATTAATCTACAAAAATATTTCAAATATAACTCTCCAGATTTTGTTTTAAATCCAAGCAAGGCGATAATGCCACTAAGACGCAAGGGGTTACTAGGAATGGGAGAAAATAAGAAAACCTTAGGAAAAGGAACCGGAAACCCAATCTTAAACAGGAAACAATGTATAAACCCCTACTCTTGTTCAAAAGACGGGGAAGGAGTATGATTTAGCCATTATTTTGTCTCATTCCGTATTTTTTAAAAAAAATCATAATAAAAAAGATTTCGTATACTAATTTTCAAGGGACGTTCCTATTTATTTGTAAGATTAGGGCAACACAATCTTCATTTCACCATTTTGGCCTAGTCATCCTGTCTGGTTGGGAGTTCCGGGAAATACGTTTCAAACGTCTATCGCGGTCCGTGGCTAGGGTCCTAGCTCTAATTAAGGTTTTAGTTTTTTTTTTCTGAAATCCTGCTTCAGTGTAGATCTCGGGATTATTCTGGGCCACACACGTCGAGGTGATTGTAATATCAAAATGCATATAATTATGGCTTTAGGGGAACTTTTTGTTTTCCTCCCTTTTACATAAATGCTGGCCATTATCAATCATGAAGGTGACACCGAAAACAAAATGTGTCTTTCTGTCGTCTTAATTCTGAGGATCAAGTGAAAATACACTTTAACGTTTCAAAGCTGTCATTGTCTCAGAGTACTTTGTTCTTTTTCTAGACACGCGCGGGTATTTCACGCCCCTATTTCCTGAATTGAGCAATAAATCTTCATTAAGTAAACAGACAGAATCTATGACAAACCGAACACATGACCCAATTATTTTTAGTGTACGGCAACCAAAGTTCATCACAGAATCTGTCCTATATTGTAGAGTTACCAATTCTGTTTGTCATGAAACAGAATAATAATAAGTAGAAATTACCAAGCACACATACTGAAAAAATTGCGTTGACCCCAAATGCAGATTCTGTGATACATATCCAGAAACAATCGACCATATTGTATCATGTTACACAGCGTTAGCATCCACTGAATATAAAACCCCGTTTAATACAGTTGGCCAATATCTGCACAGAAAACTGCAAGAAACTGGAACGAACATCATCCAGACCCGGTTAAAGAGATAGGACCTTTAACAATTTTATGGGACTTTAAAATACACACAGACAGAACAATCAAAGCTAATCGCCAAGACACTGTGATCAAAGACCACAAAACAGAGTGTGCTTTCTTATTGACATGGCAGTCCCTGCAAATTGTAATGTATCTTCAAAAAAAAACTATCAAAATACAAGGATCTTGAAGTAGAAATTTCAAAAAAGTGGCACGTGATGACATCAATAATTTCACTTAAGTTGGAGCCCTCAGGTCGATCTGAAAAGGTTCCAATAGACTCATTGAATGGATTCCTGGTAACCTGTCTTAAAGAAATGCAAAAAGATTATACTCACAAGTACAGCTCATACATTACGAAGAGCTTTATCTATATAAAATATATGTAATCTAAGTTTTTTTTTTCGTTTTTTTTTTTTTTTTACACAATTTGTCAGAGGAAAATGTTATGAAGCCATTTCTAACATTAGGTCACTGGTTGGGATCCGCAATAAAATGTGTATACAACAGAAATCAAAGGAAATAATTAAAAAATAAACACAATCTCCCTTCAGGACATAAGTAATAATGACATTCCATGGATTCTGTTCCTTTATTATCGGTGAATTGTCATGTATTCTTGGGAGAAACAATGGAATCTTTCTCTGTTGTTTTCTACACAGTTTGGAATACACAGTTTTCTTTCTCTTTGACTGGTTACCAGCCAAGCTAGAGTCCAGTTTAATCTGCTATTTAACCCATCGCTAGGGTGAGAAGAGACGAATTAATATCTTTCCCAAAGATATGAACCTCGTAGTAATGATGCAGTAGGTGCAAGTACGATTCCTTGAATTATTCGCCAATTTTCCAAAGAATTTTTTTTATCTAGGATAAATAATGTTGTGTAACTTGAAATCAGATAAAAGTGTGTGAAACTTCAGGAAGACAATACAACGCCAATCATAAGTGGAAAAATTACAAGTAAATAAGATAACTTGTGGGAATGGAAGAGAAAAGATATTCTTTGGGGAGGGGGGAGAAAATGGGCAATGAAATTGATTAATGACTTTGTTGCTTCAAAATGTCCGTCACCATGCTGCAGTTAATTGTACAATCAAAATATTCGCGGATAAATGAAACTAAAAGCAAATATTTTAAGATATAAATCTTTATTTCACTACATAAGCTCCCACAACATGGGCATTACGGCATGGTGTAATGGTTAGTAAGCTTGTCGCACGAGGTCATTTACGACTGAGTTCGATTGTTACTTGGTGCCCCATACTTTTGCCACATCTAAACTACGCTTAGAAAAATTACCATAAGCTCCATCAACATGAAGGCATTTCTGTAGACGATGACAAAAGCCACATATACAATCCTGGAAGAACTAAGGAGCCTAACAACTTAGCCATGTTAAAGCAGAGCTCTTTTTACATCATTGATGGTTTCGAAATAGTCAACCTAAAAAACTTTATGAATTCAAGCGCAGTACTAGATTGTCAGCAAGGTCTCATCTTTTTACAGTTGGAATAGCTAGATGTTACCGTAAGTTCTCTACTAGCAGTTTCTTCTATCGCACTTCTCACTTGTGGGACTCTATTCTGGCTTCTTGGTTTCTAATCAACTTTGATCTCCAAAAATTTAAACGCAATGTCAATCGTTATGTTCTTCTCTCCTTAATTCTCTTTAATAGTATATTTTTCTTATATTCTCTCACACTCAGTAACCCCCTTGCGTCTTGGTGGCTTTATTGCCTTGCTCGGGGTGAAATTATTATAAAAACGTTTTTGAAAGGTAAGAAATAAGAAAAGTCAGAAGGTTCTAAATCAGGTTGTAAGGTGGATGGCTAATGATTTCCTATCGAAATTCTCGCAATGTTCTTGCTTGATGAGAAGTACGGAGAAGAGCATAGTCGCGTGAGAAAAGAATTCTCGGGTGAAGCTTTTTCTTTCTTAACTATTGATGGTATGTCAATCCATTCACCATATTCAATTCTGTCTCGTCCTCCACTGAAGTTGTCCATTAGAAAACTTTTGATATTTTAATTCAGACTTCCTAGTTTTACCTTAACTTCGATGTTCGTTGTTGGTTCAATTTGGGCAAGATTTATGTTGCTCTAGAGAAGATAGTTTTTTTTAAAAACTGGCGTAAACTTCGATCTGTTTTCTAGAAATCTTTCCAGTTCATATAAACGCCCAAGTCCAAGTTTACTACGAAAAAAATTTTTCACCGTTTTCTTATAACATGCTTTTCCTACGACCTTTTTGAATGTGCCGCGAATTCTCCAAAGCTATCTTTTTCAAAGTTCCAGGCAATATTAATTGTCTGTTCAGCATCGTTAACAAGTTAAAAGAAAAATCTAAAACGTTCCTCTTAAAATTTCTCGAAACAAAACCGAAATCGTTCTTTTATAATGGAATACGCAATAAATTTAAAATCTAGCATTACACCACGGAAAACCAAGAAAAAATATTGGGTCCGAACAAAAATCCGTATCGTTTTGTTAAGTGAATTTAAAAGACGATGTTCCGATACTTGTACATAGGTTTATTTAATCACATATGTGTCATTTTGTTCCACTACCTTTCACAATCTTTGGGGTAGTTCCACGATTCCAGCCTCCCAGATTTTTTTTTTTTTTTTTTGCTTTTTTAATCAATTCGCCCCTAGCAAGACGATACCACCACTAAGACGCAAGGGGCTACTGAGAGTGAAACAGAAGGAAAAACTTTAGCAGGAACCGGAAACCCATTCCTAAACTGCAAACAAGGGATAAATCTTTACCCCTGTTCAAAAGACCGGAGAGAAGTGTGAACCGGACAATAGACAAACCTATCTGCTCCTATTTAGAGAAAACAAAATAAACAAATAGTAGATTATATTTCAGTGTTTAGACGGAGACGTTAGACGTATAGTGTGAAAGTAGACTTTAGAAGGAACCTGAAAACCAATCCTAAACAGAAAACAAGGGATAAACCTCTACTCCTGTTCAAAAGACCGGGGAGAAGTGTGAACCAGACAATAGACAAACCTAGCTACTCCTATTTAGGGAAAACAAAGTAAATAAATAGTAGATTAAATTTCAGTGTTTAGATGGAGACATTAGACGTATAGTGTGAAAGTAAACTTTATAAGGAACCTGAAAACCAATCCTAAACAGAAAAGAAAACAAGAGATAAACTTCTACTCCTGTTCAAAAGACCGGAGAGAAGTGTGAACCGGACAATAGGCAAACCTATCTACTCCTATTTAGGGAAAACAAAGTAAATAAATAGTAGATTAAATTTCAGTGTTTAGACGTTAGACGTATAGTGTGGAAGTAGACTTTAGAAGAAACCGGAAGGCCAATCCTAAACAGGAAACAAGTGATAAATCTGTACTCCTCTTCAAAAGACCGAAGTGAAGTGTGGTTATCACATGTTTCCAGAGAATTAAATTTCTTCCAATTAAGAGGATTTATCTCTGGATAGAAATAAGTGGGGATCTAATGGTGAGTACCTTAGGTATTGTAGGATGTCCTAGACAAGTGGAGTGTGGTTATCACCTGTTTCCAGAGAATTTAAGTTCTTCCCATTAAGAGAATTTATCTGGGGCTAGAAATAAGTGAGGATCTAATGGTGAGTATGTTAGGTATTGTAGGATGTCCTAGACAAGCTGCACTAATTTCTGTCAGGTCTTCAAAAGAGACGTGAGGTCTGGCATTGTCCTGATGGAAGACGACATCATTCAAATTGACTAATTCTGGACACTTCACCATAGATTGCTGTTTTCAAGCGGTTCAAAAGTGAGCACTACTTGTCTGAAATGAACGTCTGATTTTGCGGGAGGAGTATGTGGAGTACCTTTGCGGGAGGAGCTCGTAATACATAATGTTCTTTCAATCTCACCAGATACCCAGCTTCACCTTCTTTCGGTGCAGTTAAAGATAGTTAATTCCCCCCACCCCACTTCCGAACCTTTTCCTATTCACATTGTTATAAACAAACCATTTTTCATCGTCTGTAATTGTTCTTTTAAACACGGTGTTTTTGTTGCGTTTAAGCAGAGAATCGCAAATGGAAATGAGGCCCATTCATTTTCTTCCCATTAAAGCGTGAGGCACACAAATATTGATTCACGGATCCAAGTGTTTAAAATTCCTTACAATCCTCATAAGTGCTCATGTGGAATACCTCTGCGAGATCCCGTGTCATGTGACATGGATTACTTTTAATCAGAGTTTCGATTTGGTCATCAACAACAGCATGTCCGCCAAAACGTTCTCGATCTTCCACTTCTGAAACTAGCAAACTACTTACGAATAGTACTCTTAGATATCGCACAATCTCTATACAAGGCATATATCGTTTTACTGTTAATACAGCATTTTGTTTGTTTTTATTTTTTCGAAAATAAGGACAGATTACGAAAATATGTCTTATTTTCCTCCATTTTTCACTTTTTAACGTAAAAACATTTAAAATTCACAATCAGCACACGAATCGTATAGAAAAACGTATCGAGATGTCACCTTTCAGAATAATCATCATTAGTCCCTTGACTGCTTAAATCGTCGGAGAGGAGTACCTGAGGGTAGTAAAAACAGACTTTGATTCTTCTTTTTCATGATCCTTTCAGTAGGCTTTCAGATATCTTGGCAGCGCCCACCTTCTCTCCAAATTCTTGACTGACAGCCGAAGACAACAAAATATGGTGTAAGTCGCCCTTAGTCTGTAAACTAAGCCCTAAGGTTTTGAATTCAGAGTTGTCTTTCTCCTTGAACCGGTTGCTCCCTCCCCATAAGGTTATAGGACCCAGTCTGTCCTGCTGTTTATCCATAGAATACGTGTCATTCATTTCAGAATACGTGCCATAAATTGCAATCACGTGTGACATGCTATCACATGCTCAAACGTTATCTATTAATAAAACGCTATCTACTTTTGTCCCAACTCTATTCTTTGATAACTGGATGTCGATGCTATGAATTTATATGATAAAATTTTGCCAAACAAAACGCTGTTAACTTTTGCATCAACTTAATAAGGAAAAAAAAAAGAAAGAAAGAAAAATATTTACACTCCTACCTGTTCTGCGTTCACGCTGACATCTGAATATCTGTCATTTTTGTGAGTTAGAAATAAATTAAAAAAATGGATTCAATGGTATTTAAAAACGTTTTACAGATGTTATCAGTCATTTTTGCGCCCACATTAGTCCTCTTTATAGATCCGTTAAAGCTATGACGTTACATATCGGAAATCAACCCCTGCAGACGATACAATTCGTATTTATCCGCTTTGTAAATTTATGACCATGCTTTAAGAGGGGGGAAATTACTAACCGTAAGGTCAGAAGTAATACAATATCTGAGATTTTTAAAATTACATAACCGAACAGGCGTCTCCATTCGGTATTTTGCGCGTGGGTGCCGAATTCGAGACTATGACTTAAACTTAAAATCAATATAGAGAAAAAGAGGAGAACAACAAAAGGAGGAAATTGTGTGGTGGAAAAAAGAAAGAAAATATAAAATTGAAGTGGGAGGAAATGAGAATGTGGAAAGGGAAAAGAAGGAGAGGGGGAAAGAGGAAAGGAAAAAAAGGAAAAGAAAACTAACTTTCAGCGTTCGATATTTGTTACCTCATCACATTGGCATGATTTTTTACTGACGAAAATTCAAAGAAAAAGAAAACTGTCCACACACAGACAAATCTCATCTAAATGTAACTAATGTTATAAAAACGGACTGTGTAGGGGTTCGCTTTAAAGAATGCTTGAAGAAAAGTGAGTGTAATTCCTTAATCTGAGTAGGCTATTACTACTGTCATGAGTTCAGTCTTTACTGGGTGACCTACACTTCTGGCCTTGTGCCAGATTTAGTTAAGCTTAGATAATATCTATTGAGTATGCATCGTTGGGGATTCATAGCTGAATATATGCTACGAGCGCCATTTGTCGGTGTTGGAAACAAGGTAAAAAGCGAGGATATTGAACGTTGATTTACAAGTCTGGCGCAACATATTCTATCCTATTACTCTCTCTATTTGGTATTGTGCCGCCTAAATATAATAAGAAAATCAAACTAGTGACGTCCTATCATCACTGAACGAACCCAGAATCTTCGTCTATCGCAATGAACGCGTGTTCTCTCGGGGAAGCTCTGTACCTTAAGCGCCTCTTGGGACTTAAACACAACACAAACCTCAAATGGAACTCGTACATACGATCCAACGCTAAAGATGCTGGAAAAATGGTTGGGTCCCTGTACTACTCTAGTAAATACCTGACTACTCCTGCTATCCTCTCCGTTTCGAAGAGCCAGATCAATACTGCTGGCATAGATAGGAAGGGCTATAAAGTCATCGCTTCCCAGTCTCGATAGAGTCCAAAATCATCACCGCGTCCTTGTGAGTGATAAATTACTTTTAACCTTTGCTACAGACAAAACGTTGCAAGCCACTCGCTATCTGTCTCTATTTACATGGTTCAGACGAACTACATTCCTTAGATCCGCCATTTCTACCCTTCACGGCTAAGACCCATCATGCCACACACACTGTAGACAACCTCATTCCATCGAGCAGATTCTTCCCACGAACTGCTGCTTTGTGAAACCAACTTCCAAGAGAATGTTTGCCTTATCACTACAATCTTAACCTAGGCACCTCGACGTAGTGTAATGGTTAGCAAGCTTGTCTCGCTATATCAATTGCGACTTAATAGTGAGTTCGATACTCACTGGGTCTCCCATACTTTCAGACTTGTGCCACATCTAAGCTGCGCTTAGAAAATCTCCACTACAATCTTTACCTGTTCGAGTCTAGTATTAACCGTTATCTTCTCTATATATCCATATAAACTGTGCCCCTCTGTAATCCTCCACCTCAAGTGGCTCCTGGGCCTTGTACAGAGTGAACATTATTGTAAAATAAGAAAACTGTGTCCGTAGGTGAATGCCTTACGTAATTATTTTTAGATTTTATTTATTCTTTTTTATTTCATTTTTGCTGCTTCTTATTAGCAACTCAGACGAGTAAACATCGCACGACAACGAAAGCAAGCAAGCAAATAAATCACAACTTTTTAGAAGACACTTTAATTTAATTTAAACCGAAAGTTTGTGCGGCGATCAGAGATCCTTTTTACGTTCTATGTGAGATGAAAGAAAACGAGTCCAAAATTAATCATAATGACAATGCTTCAGCTAAGAAAACTGGGACAACTTAACCCAATTATGCCTACTATTTTATAGGTACTACTACTACCACAAAAATACAATGAAGCAAAAAAAAATCAACAACAATGATAAAAGAACAAAAACAAATGAATAAATAATAACAATTACATCAGCTAAGAAATTTGGACTATACCCCGAGTTGACATCATACGAAGAGGGTGCCTTCTGTAAAGTTATGGTTAGCCAACAATTTTGAGTCAGACAAGTTTAGTAAACATCCTAATCAGTCAGTTATATGCCATGCGTGATACACGCTTAGATTTTATTCCCGCAGTAGGTTGCCGTTTCTTTCTGTGGTAGACCAGTTTCCATGCTGTCCTGCTATTTACCCATAGCTGATTGGGGGGGGGGGATTCATACCTTTCCTAAGGGTATTAACACGTAAGTGAATGTAATGAATTCGATTGGAATTCGAACTCGCCTCTCCGATTCCTCAATCCGAGACAGATTGTTTAAGTTTAACCGGAAATTAGTACGATGATCATCTGACATTTTTTTACTTGAAAAATATAAAAAGATAATTGATTTTCATCGAAAATCTTTCTTCAAGTGGCCTCAGAATATGAAATAGAAAACTAAACGGGCAGAAGGATTCTTGACCTGAAGATTTGAAATAATATATTTTACACTATTTACATTATTCGGACTATTGTCCTCATCTTTGTTGCCATATTTATCACAACGTTTCGGCCGGATTAGAACTAGAAGAGTCTACCCCAGCGAGCGAAATAAAGGGTTCAGTTCGACATTCCAACCACCTGAAGAAGGTCGGAGCGTACAACGGCCGAAACGTTGTGATAAATATGGCAACAAAGATGAGGACAATAGTCCGAATAATGTAAATAGTGTACATAATACCTCATCTCAGAAAAATAGACAGATAATATATTTTACTTTTCCATTAGTAATTCCTTACTGGTTAGTATTGATTCTTTTTGCATTGTCTAAACCAAATGCATGAGAATAACTCGTGCTTTCTGTCATCAGTCTTGAAGTCATTCTTATAATAACAGAACTGCTATGATTTTCACAATTCTCATATCTGAGAGAGATAGGTTTGAAAATCCAAAATGAATGACGGAAAACACATATACGACATTACATACTAGATTAGTCACAATGAAAGAGTAACAACAATTTTATTATTATAATTCTACTTGTACTTCCATTAGTTAGCATATTTTTGATATAGTGATTGTGGGTTCAATCCCTGAGTCGGGCAGTGAGTTTTTACACTCAGTAGAAACAGCCAAGCAATAACTGAACAGTGCTAAATAAAATAATATAAGAACTAAACGATATCCCTAAGCATGAGCAGTGCAACAAGAACAGTCCAGCTCCGTAGATTAAATAAAGGGTTCAGTTTGCAATTCCCTGTAAGTTACCCAGATCGATACACACCTGAGGAAGGCCGGGGGACCCAACGGACGAAACACTGTGATAAAAACAACAAAGATGAGGAAAATAATCCGAATATAAATAATGTAAATAAGATTATCTCATGCCTCTTCTCTTCTCTCGCTCTTTTCCTATATCTTCTCATTCTAATATCCGTTGCCCGTCCATGTTTTATCTATGATACAAACATCATTCAATTTTGTCAGAATTTTTGAGATAGGGTGTTATTATTATTGTTATTATAATAATTGTGCTTGTCCTTCCCACCCTTCGTTTATTCACAGAACTGTTACGTCCTGTCAATACCTCATAAATATTGGACTATTCTGTTTTGATGGAAAGACGGAAAAGACATATCAAAGATGCTACTTGGTTTTAGTGAGAAAACAAGAGTTTAACGTCTGTTTCAGTGAAATAGTAACGTTGTCAATTTTAAATCCTTTTTATTTTTAGCCACTTACTTCTTTAAATAATGGTCTGCATTCATATTTATGATTACTATTGCAATATTTTGTTAAAGTTGTTAAACTCAAATATTTAACGATGTGATAGGGCCTAACTCACTTCTTTAAATCTGACCAAAAATCGGAATTTTCTTGGTCGGGATCGAAGCCATTTCAGCAGCCCTGGCATTTGTTTTTTTAACATGCCACTGGACTGCAGATCGCTTGAAACCCTCGATTAAGTATTTGTGTTTTTCTTTTTTTTTTCTTTTTTTCAATTTTAGGCACAGTCATATGAAATGAAAAATAACATTTTATTAATTTAAAACAATAGTATATTCCATATGATCAGCAGACTGTGTAAAATATCACGGCGGATCCATAATTTGCTCACGGGACGGTTTTCTGACAACTGCGCTAGAATTTACGTCAATGTAGAGCAGTGTTTCTCAACCCTTTTTTAATTCAGGGCACACTTGTAGAATAACGAAAACTTTAGAGAGCACTTTAAATTTTAATAAAGAAAAATAGTCATGAAATTTGAAAATAGGATAATAAAAAAGAAGTCCCCTGAAATAAGCATTTATTTTAAGACATTACATTGTATATTTAAGTATGCTTATGCGAAAACTATGCTTGATGTACCTTGGTAACTTTTTGAATGAAAGGCCTTATATATTATTCCTTGAGGAAAGCAAAGAGGAAAAGTTTATCCTTTCCTTATTAAAGGTTAAGGAATATAACATCCAGTTTTAAAATATCAAATGACATGGAAGCCATGTGCTTGCAGTCTCTAGCTTCTTTTTTTATATAAATAAAGACTTTTAAATATAAAAATAATTCATAAATTACTCTTCTGTTAATTTAGTGCTCACATGGCTATCTTTCAGGGCGCAGCAGTGCGCCCAGGCGCACCGGTTGAGAAACGTTGCTGTAGAGTTCGATCTCCCTGTAGTTTCTTGCTCTTGAGTCAGACTAAACTAAAGCTTAAAATATCTACTCTATCTATTCACTTCTCGATCCATATTTACATTCTTTTCAATTTCATAGTTGAATAAAAAGTACATATATATATATATATATATATATATATATATATATATATATATATATATATAGTAGTAATCTTATAAGTAATCAATGCCTTCCCTGACGATCCGCTTAGGTGAAACCTTGGTAGGTTTGTCTGGCTGTCTAGGTTTAACTATATATATATATATATATATATATATATATATATATATATATATATATATATATATATATATAGTACTAGTGTACCTGTAACAGAAATACACTAAAACTAAGCTATAGCTGTACCGATAATCTTGAAAAAAATATTAAAAAACATAATAATAAAATTTTAAATCAATACAAAAAGCTGAG
Organism: Acanthosepion esculentum; assembly: GCA_964036315.1. NCBI lineage: Eukaryota > Metazoa > Mollusca > Cephalopoda > Sepiida > Sepiidae > Acanthosepion > Acanthosepion esculentum. The sequence continues at coordinate 104,525,019 of OZ038485.1, read as the reverse complement.
AAATAATACCTATCCCAAAGAAACAAACGTAGATAATACCAACAAGTGTAACTGTAGAAATTCTAACGAATTTTCATTGCAAACCCGATGTCAAACAGACGCTTTTGTTTCCCTTAACACTATTTCTACTACAGAAAATCAAAGAGTTAAAAAATTTATATCGGGAGCACCAAGAATTCCTTTAAAACTATGTGGTACCAACATATATTATCTTTCACCTATAACGCGTACAGAAATAGGACGTCTTTTTCTAAATATTTTTGGAACATGAAAGAAGTTAGTAAAACCCCTACGGTAAAATGGAAAATACTAAAAACTAGAACCAACATCTTTAAATGAACCTCGCTTCTTATGTTTATATGAAAAACTAGAAATTATCAAATTTACTGACAAAAATCCCTATTGAACGAAAGGAGTGAATTAACTGTAAATTGCCGATACATTTTATCTAATACCTTAAAATATAGTTAAACTTTAAGAATTACGCATTACTATCTCTTATAGTTATAATTTATTAGTATATAATGGTCCACCCTCAACGGGTAATTACCTTATTTTGTTTATTCAGCTTTAATATTTCTATGTATTGTCATCCAGTTAGTATTATTAATATCTTATATAGATATTCCACATTTTTAATTTTATCTGCAGACCACTTTAAGAAACTTCCTGAATCTAAAATTAAAAAAAAAATACGTTACCTTTACGTTTGATTAACTTGCACCTCCCTTCAATCTCCTTTCAAAAAATTGAAGATGTCATATTTGTCTACAGTCACGATACATTTGTCGCTTACATATTTTCCACAATTGTCAGTGATAACCTGTCTATGTTCTAGTTTATCATGGTATGAAAAAAATAACTCACCCACCTCCACCCTCTAAGCTTACTTTTCTCATTATCGCATACTTCTCATTTAATTGGTTAATTAAGACAAACCCACAAAGTTTTAATTTTAATTCTGACTTTTAATTTTAATTTTAAACATAGTTCCCACCTTTAACTTTCGGAAAAGAGATAACACTTTGCTTTTAAATTTTCTTAAAATCATTTAATCAGCAGTTACTTACCATCGCCTGAAGAAGTACAATCAAAGTATTGAAACATGAACGTTTTTGTGCAGTGATTTCAACATGTTTTTACTATAATAAAAATAATATATATATAAATATATATATATATTTATATATATAAATATATATATATTTATATATATATAAATATATATATATATATATATAAATATATATCTTTATATATATATATATATACATAAATATATATATTTATATAAATACATATATATTTATAAATATTTATATAAATATATATATTTATATATTTATATGTATATATGTGTATATATATATATATATATATATATATATATATATATATATATATATATATATATATATATATAGATAGATAGATAGATACAGAAAAATTATTAACAAACCACACGAACAAATTAAACCCACGTGCAACTGCAGAATAAAAAACGAATGTCCCTTAAACGGTAATTGTTTACAAAACAACGTAATCTACCAAGCCACGACAAAATCAGCAGATAATGAAGAAAAGTATATATAGGAGTAACCGAAGGACCATGGAAACAAAGAAATTATGTACACAAAATGTCTTTCACTAATAGTAAATATGCGAACAGCACAATGCTTTCTAAGTATATCTGGGAAATAAAAAACAAAACACACACCACACCAAAAATATCTTGGAAAATAAGGAAAAAATCATCAGCCTACAACAACTTATCAAAAACTTGCAAACTTTGCTTGGAGGAAAAAATAGCTATCATTACCTTCCCAGATCAAAATAAATTATTAAATAAAAGATCCGAGCTAATCTCAAAATGTAGACATGAAAACAAATTTTTACTACGTAACTTAAAATAGAAAAATAAATAAATATATAAACAAACAACAATAAAATAAGCAAAATAAATTACTCCAAACAAATCACAAAACCACACCTGTTAGAATATGCGAAATAAAATCAAAACAAAAGAACGGACGAAAGTTATAACTGTTATACAAATAAAAATAATAATAAAAAAACATTAATAAAAGATAATATACTACGTTACTTAAAAACCGAAAGCCAAAAATATATAGTGTAACAAATAAATAACAACAAGTATAATAAATCGATCTAAATACATCCAAATATATAAATAAACTAACAACCGATTACGATAAAGTAGCCGTTTAAAAAAAAACAAAAAATAAAAACAAATAAAGATAACCAACCTAAATAGATAAATTAAAAACTGTTCCCACCTAAATAATAGTCAGAAAAAACCACAACATCACACCCCAAAATTCAACAAACAGATTTAATCAATGGCAAATAAACAAATATATAAGATAAAAAATAAAAATGAAAATAAATAAAAACAAGCAAAACAATTTGACCCAAATAAATAAGCGAACAAGCGACTTCCGGTAAATGACGGCCATTATAGACTACCAACAATAAGCTATGTAAACAAATTTTAGATAGATAGATATATAGATATATATACGCACACACACATCTAAATATATATATATATAAATACTTATATAATTTAAATAACTTTTTTAATTTTTCGTCTTTCGAACTTAAGAATTTGAATGATATAAATTATAAAAAATTAACTATAATATTTTAGGCAACAATAATCAAATAAACAAGTCTTAAGACACAATATTAAATCATCACCAGGAGAACGTGAACCTAATAACGTTCAGAATATACTCAGCACCTAGAGATTGCAAGACCACATGAAACCTGAAATGTGCTTCACATCGTCTCCAGACCACAGCTCAACAGGCTTTGAGTTAGATCTGGTCAAGATCCAAAATAAACAAAGTTAATTAAAACCATGCTCACAACCCAATGCTACTTCCGACATGAAACACATCTGTTTACCTGCCATTTTCGTCATTGATAACGGTCGCTATGAGCGCGTTATGTATTGGTTATGGTTTCAAAAGCAAAAGTTTTTAACACAACTTTGAAAATCTGACTTGCAGTTTTTAAAAATGGCAAGAGACTGACACGTCTACACACAAAAAAGAAAAACAATAATCTGACTGGTGTCAAAAGCTACTGGTGACGCCAGGGGTGGCAGTACTGCCTTAGCCACCGAAATTCTGTTACTTCCCCTGGTTGGCGGTTGACGAGAACAGGATATCGCACGCGCTTTCACATGTTGTATGTAGAATATGTATATATAAATATCTGAATATATATATATATATATATATATATATATATATATATATATATGTATATATATATATGTATGTATGTATGTATGTATGTATATTTGCTAATATTTAAAATATACTATATTTGCTAATATAGTATATTTTAAATATTAGCAAATATATATATATATATTTTAGATATATTCAGATATTTATATATACATATTCTACATACATGTGAAAGCGCGTGCGATATCCTGTTCTCGTCAGCCGCCAACCAGGGGAAGTAACAGAGTTTCGGTGGCTAAGGCAGTACTGCCACCCCTGGAGCAACCAGACAGATTATTGTTTTTCTTTTCTGTGTGTAGACGTGTCAGTTTCTTGCGATTTTTAAAAAACTGCAAGTCAGATTTTCAAAGTTGTGTTAAAAACGTTTGCTTTTAAACCATAACCAATACATAACGCGCTCATAGCGACCGTTATCAATGACGAAAATGGCAGGTAAACAGATGTGTTTCATGTCGGAAGTAGCATTGGGTTGCGAGCATGGTTTTAATTAACTTTGTTTATTTTGGATCTTGACCAGATCTAACTCAAAGCCTGTTGAGCTGTGGTCTGGAGACGATGCGAAGCACATTTCAGGTTTCATGTGGTCTTGCAATCTTTAGGTGCTGAGTATATTCTGAACGTTATTAGGTTCACGTTCTCCTGGTGATGATTTAATATTGTGTCTTAAGACTTGTTTATTTAATTATTGTTGCCTAAAATATTATAGTTAATTATTCATAATTTATATCATTCAAATTCTTAAGTTCGAAAGGCGAAAAATCAAAATAAATTATTTAAATTATATAAGTATTTATATATATATATATATTTAGATATGTGGGCGTGCGTATATATATATAAATATATATATAAATATATAAATATATATATATATATATCTGAATATATATATATAAAGATATATAGCTAAGTTAATATATATAAATATATATAGCTAAGTAAATATATATAAATATATATAAATATATATATTTATATATACATATATAAATATATATATTTATATATACATATATAAATATATATATTGATATAAATATTTATAAATATATATATATAAATATATATATATATACATATATAAATATATATATTGATATAAATATTTATAAATATATATATATAAATATATATATATATATATATACATATATTGATATAAATATTTATAAATATATATATATAAATATATATATATATACATATATAAATATATATATTGATATAAATATTTATAAATATATATATACATATATAAATATATATATTGATATAAATATTTATAAATATATATATATATATATACATATATAAATATATATATTGATATAAATATTTATAAATATATATATATATATATATATATATATACATATATAAATATATATATTGATATAAATATTTATAAATATATATATATATATATATATATATATACATATATAAATATATATATTGATATAAATATTTATAAATATATATATATATATATATACATATATAAATATATATATTGATATAAATATTTATAAATATATATATATATATATACATATATAAATATATATATTGATATAAATATTTATAAATATATATATATATATATATACATATATAAATATATATATTGATATAAATATTTATAAATATATATATATACATATATATATATATATATATATATATATATATATATATATATATGCTCTACTCTGTATTGAGAAATATTTTAAGAATAGTATTTTTTGGTTATTGTAATTTATTCCGTATACACCAATGCTATACTTAAACTTATATATATATATATATATATATATATATATATATATATATATATATATATATATATATATATATATATATACACGTGCACCTTTCACTTGATTTTTTTCTCACTTTCTTCCCTCCACCCGTTCTCTCCTCATTCGCTTTTCCCTCTTCCTTCTCGTTTAATCTTATTATATAAAAATTTCTCGGTCAAAAATCGTAACTAATTCCAGCACAGGAGGATCCAGGATCGGGTAGATACCACACAATGATTTTTTTTTAATGACATGTCTCTTCAGAACGACGTCGACGATCTGGGCTCTCCACAGATTCCTTTACTTTATTCGATATGAATTTCCACGCATTCTTCGTAAATATCATGGATTGATTAGATAGCCCAGTTAAACCATCTATTTAACCCATATATGGTTGGAAAAAGGATGGGTTTATAACTTTCATGATGTCATTAATGCGAACGTGAACTCAACAGGCGCAATCGGGATTAGAACCCAATCTACTGATTCCACTTTTCGCGCTGATAATAGTTATGCTATTCGCACACTGAAACAAGGTAGAAAATTAACACTCATACGAAAGCATTTACCATATCTTCATTATATAATGCGTATTGGCGTATAATACACCATCTCCTGATTTGAACAGATAACTTTTTTAATTAATATATTCTCATTCTTAGACCACGCTCAACAAAGTTTTGATAATAGCTTAAAATGTACAATGAGCTTCTGACCCGTGTTTTAGTATAAATCTCTGGTGTATTTTAGGTAATACATATTCAGTTAATCTTCTCCACTCCAACCTGTAGGTCTCCTCCAGAACATGAGCTGTAAGGGGTTGCTTTTGAAACAAAACTTAGAGCTAAAAAGGTGACTGGAGATTAGTCATTGTTTTTTGAACAGCAGAAAGAAAGAGAGAGAGAAGAAAGAGAGAAAAAAGGAGAAAGAAAAAGAAAGAGAAAGATAAGGAAAAAGATAGAGAAAGAGAAGGGAAAAGAAAGAGAGAGAGCAAGAGAAAGAAAAAAAGAAAGAGAAAGAAAAAGAAAAGAGCGAAAGAAAAAGAGAAATAAAAAGAAAAGGGAGAAAGAAAAAGAAAAGGGAGAAAGAAAAAGAAAAGGGAGAAAGAAAAAGAAAAGAGAAAGAAAATAAAAAAGAACAGAGAGAAAAGAGAAAGAAAAAGAAAAGCGAGAAAAAGAGAAAGAAAAGAAAAGAGAGAAAAAGAGAGAAAGGAAAGAAAAAGAAAAGTAAAGAGAAAGAAAAATAAAAAGAAAGAAAAGAAAAAGAAAACTATAGAGAAAGAAAAGAAAAAGAAAAAAGTATGACTGTGATTTCAATGACTTAGCTGACTCCTGATTTTCTCATTTTCGTGTTAAGTTTGCACCTTCTGCTGTGACTATACTCGCATGTGTGGCTCTATCATTAGTGAGACATTACACGCCGAAAAGTCTAAAACCCAGACCTGTCATTCAAAATAAGTTTACTCGTGAGAAAGAAAGCTAAATTTAAATCAAGAGAAACCGCTGGATTTTTTTTCTTTAATTTCCCACCTTTTGTTCTTGACCGATGACCACACAAGAGTTGATAATGGCTTGACGAGACCGGATCCGTCCTCCTGTCAGTATACTTTAATTATTCCAGGAATAGGAGGCACAAGGTGCGACCTTGATATCCTTAATTGACAGCAGGATGTTATTAGGCATATTATTTGGGAGATAAATCTTTCCGTTAGCAGAAGCTAAGCTTCTTTAGCTAGTTTCATATATAATATATTTCAAAAGAATCAATGGATTTTTATTTTTAATCGACATTATTTCTCATTAGTCTAAACGGTATTTTTAGTGGTTACACATGTTATTGTTACACACACACACACACACATATAGCTCTATGGGGAGGATGTGTGGGTTTGTAAATAGTGACTATTACGGCTAATAATACAAGACTCTTCGGTAAATCGAATGGAGTTCTCTCAGTCACTGTATGTTTATCTAAAAATAAATACGCTTAAATTCACCTTCTTCTCTGCCGTGCGCCAACGGCTTCAGGGTAAAATTTCCGACTGACGCGAATTCAGCCGGTTTTCGACTCTAGCCAGAGGCAACCGGACGTCTACCCACACTGATGAGCTGTGATACAACGAAACAGTCTGTCTGTGGATGACAATATATATATATATATATATATATATATATATATATATATATATATATATGGCATAAGAATGACAATAGGAAAAAAATCTTAATTTTTGCTGACACGTTTCGTCTTCCGACTTTATCAAGGCAAAATTGTCATCCTTATACCAATTTGTCATTTCGACGCATTTCATTTCGTGGCATTTCGACGGTTCGTCCACTCATCGTCGGGCATGGAAATTATTTTGTTTTTGGTAAAATTCAGGTAGCATCCGAGAACCGAAAGTACTTGCGTGTTTAATTAAGGAAGACCTTATACAGTTTATAATTTTAAAAAACAAGGATCATAACATTCATTGAGTGATTTAGTGGGTTAATGCATCTTTAAAATTTAGTTAGCGAATTAATTAACTCTAATAATTTACTTTATGCATGGATGATTCATTGTAACACACACACACATATATATATATATATATATATATATATATATATATATATATATATATATATATATATATATATATAGGAAATAAATGAAATCCGACATATTTTTAATTTATTTGTTTAGACGTTATTTTTAAATGTATGCCCATATTTGAGTAGATGTTCTGTTTTCATTTATTTATTAAACACCATCTACTTAAATATGAGTAGACATTTAAAATAAGGTTTAAAAAATAAATTAAAAATATGTCGGATTTAATCCATTTCCTAAAAAATGGACTTGTTTACATTAGGATACGAAACAAAGCAGCTATGTATATTTCGAGAATCAAGAAGAGATTCGTGGCCGAGTTGTCTAAGGCGCGTCAGATCTCATGTCGGTTTCCCCTAGGGGACGCTGGATCGAATCCTGCTGGAAGGCGTATATTTTTCTTAACAAGATTTATTGAATATTCAGGCCGGTAGATGTAAGTAAAAAATATAATCATTTCACCCCAAGCACGACAGAAATCAAGTGCCATCAAGTCAAAACAAATCTTGTGATGATGATGATGATGATTACCTTTTCTTTCCTTTCTGTTTAAAAACCAGAAAATGTAGTGACCAAGAATCTCTTTTTGGCACCACGACGCGGTGTAATGGTTAGCAAGCATGTCTCGCTAGATCAATTACGGCTGACGAGTGAGTTCGATCCTCACTGGGTGCTCTACACTTTCTGTCCTTAGAAAATCATTTATGATGTAATGGTTAGCAAGCTTGTCTCGCGAGAGCAATTACGACTGAGTAGTGAATTCGATCCTCACTGGATGCTCCATACTTTCGGCCTTGTGCCACATCTAAGCTACGCTTAGAAAGTCACCATAAAATTTACTGACTATCCTCATCTCAAAAAATTCGCTTTCTTGTATTATTATTCGTTCATGGTGGATAACTTATGTTTGTTTGTTTTTATAATCATTACACCCCAAGCAAGACGGGAATGCCACTAGTACGCAGGGGATTACAGAGAGTGAAAAGTTGAGTATAGGAGAGATTGTGGAAAAGATGAACGGGATTCAAGAAGATAGAAGATGGCGATTGACGTTGCATTTAAATTTTTGAAGATCGAAGTTATCAGGGAAACAAGTAAACGGAAGGGAGTTCAACAGTCGGGAAGTGCTAGAAAAGAAACTGTTAGAGTAGAAGTGGCGGTTACATTTAACTATTTCAACAGTAAAAGGGATAGATGCTAATCTAGATGCTAATCTAGTAACACGCTTAAATCCATGTAGTCGGGTATCAGGGAAAAAAGCTCGTCGGGGCCGTTGCCATGAAAATATTTGTAGAAAAGACAGAGAGAAGCCACAGCACATCGGTGAGAAAGTAACTGAAGTCGAGATGCCAGGTCAGGATCGATTACATTGCAGATCCTTCTTTGGGTTTTAACAAGAACCTCGATCTGAGTAGCAGGAGCACCAGACCAGATATGACAGCAGTATTCAATGCACGGAGGAATGGTATATTTGTAAATGTGCAAGATGGATTCTGACGTGAAAGTTTTTCCGGCTCGACACAATGACCCAATTTTCCTTGCAGTAGATGAAGCTATGGATTCGATGTGCACTTCAAATCAGTTGAAAACATGGGGCAAGAAGGCGCAGTTTGGTTGCTCTCCAGGAGTCTAGCATCAGCATGGTGATGACAGGCAGAAAAAGTTCTCTATGGTGGTTAAATTAAAGTAGTTTTGTTTTGCTTTGGAAGCATTAAAATTTACAAGCCATTTCTTGCCCCAGTTAACAACTGATTGGGGGTTCTTTTATATATAAAATGAAGGTATCCCTAGCAATCATGTTTTAAAAAAAAGTTTAATGAGCGTAGGGAGAAAAGAGGAAATTACAATTCGGATAACCGCGAACCGCTACTCTGTGGAACAGACTCCCAAGAGAATATTTCCCCCGACCACTACAATCATGTTCAAGTCTAGAGTTAACCGTTATCTTTCCCTCCCATCCGTATAAACTAACATCTTCACATAACCCTGTACCTCGAGTGGCCCCCGGGCCTTGTACAGGGCGAACCTTACTGTAAAAGTAAAAAAAAATAATAATAATTAAAGGTGTTTCATATACAATTTGAAAAAAAATGTATAATAAAAAGCGAACGAGAAGGGAAAAAAAGTTGTCAGGAGGAACAAGTTTTACAAGCTTTGCTGTTGTAAGTGAACAGAATCTACAGAGTCTCTAAACAATGAAAAATAGAATGCCTTAAGCATGAAAAATAGAATGCCTTAAGCGTGAAAAATAGAATGCCTTAAGCGTGAAAAATAGAATGCCTTAATCGTGAAAGATAGAATGGCTTTACGTTATGGACAGTTTTGTAGTTATTTCTTCTCGTTATCTGGATTTGTTTTCTGAATTAACTACTCTAGCAGGTTAACGTCAACACGTACAAGACAATTGTAAGTTTCAACTTCGTTAAAGACATGTCTCTTATTCAGGACCGGATTTAGGCCTTAAGAGGACCCTGGGCTAATAGAATTTAGGGGATTCTATGTATGTTCGCCCCCCCACACACACACACACACCGTGTCTATAAAAAGAAAACAGATATACAGTGTAACCCGGATATAAGAGAGTTGTCGGGACCGGAGAAGCAGTATCTTATATCCGGGTTTATCTTATATCCGGGTTTGGTCTATTTTGTTTGGGTAAGTATGGCTCTAATTTGGGACCAGAGAAAATCTATCTTATATCCGGGTTTCTCTTATATCCGGGTCTCTTATATCCGGGTTACACTGTATGATTTTAGAACTCATCCTATTCATTAACAAATTCAATTTCTTTTATCCAAACATCTCACTTGTATTTAGAATGAAGGGCGATCTGTATAGCAATGAAATTCCAGGGTGAGAAGAAAGGACTAAGCATAAACTGCAAAAAGACAGAATGTATGGTCATCAGTAAGAGGAAGTGCCCGAAATGCGATTTGCAGGTCGGGAATACTAGAATCAAGCAGACGCAGAAGTTTAAATATCTGGGAAGCATCTTGACAGAGGACGGTAAGTGCGACACTGAGATCCGTAGACGTATTGGGATGGCCAAGGAAACATTCTAAAAGCTGAGCAGAGTATTGTGAGACATGAGGATTTCTTTGGTAACAAGGAAAGAAGTACTGAGCAGTTACGTGACATCTGTTCTTCTTTACGGCAGCGAATGTTAGAAGATTTCCTCAAAGATGAAGAAGAGACTCGAGGCGACGGAGATGTGGTTCTACAGAAGGATTCTAAGGATATCACGGGCCGAGCATGTGAGCAACAATGAAGTCTTAGAGAGGTTACAAACAAGGAGAAAGCTTATACTTAACATCAGAAAGAGGCAGCTGAAGTTTCTGGGATACATAATGAGGAAGGAGGGCCTGGAGAATCTGATACTCACAGGTCAAATAGAGGGAAATAGAAACAACGGAAAGCAGCGCGTGGCATACCTGACGAGCTTGAGCAGTGGATGATAGAACGTGGTCTGGGGGAGAAAGCAGAGGGAAGCAATTTGTTGAGAGCTGCAAGGTATAGAGGGAGGTGGAGAGCCATGATCGCCTACGTCCATGACACACAAAAAGAAAGGTAAAGCATCCAAAAAACATAAACATGGTGGAGAAGGAAAATTCTGACTAGATCACCACAGCTTAAAAATAAATCTGAAAATTTTAATCATTTTGGAAATCATCCTATTTATTTTATTGGCATCTTCACGATATTTTTAATCCGAACATTACATCTTACAGAAATTTATCTAGAATGAAAGGTGGCTTGTATTACACTGAAATTCCAGTATTCAAATTCACTAGCAAAGCATTCTAAAAAAAACCCAGATGAATCAAAATCTAAATGCCTCCCTTCAAGGCGCCCCATTGAATTTAAAAGCCCCACTCCAAGTAGATGGGAGAATACTCTAAATTGTTTCAAATTAATTCAAAGAATCCCCATTAAATCTGAAATTAAACAAATCTCCTTTGTTTTTATATCTTTGGGTTTGTTTTTTTTTTAATTTTATCAGGGGCCCATGATAAGAGAGCCCTTAGGGAAGTGCTCTAGTCTTGGGCTGCAACCCATATATAAATTCGGCTATGCTCTTATTTGATATAGTCAGTGGAAGGTTCGACGTGTTAACGAAATATAGGAAATTCTCTCAAACAAACGAGTAAATAAATTCTCCAATGCAAACGTAATAAACACACAGACAACTTTCGAAGCACTAGACAAATAATCTATTTCTCATCAGTAATACAGGTAAATTATGATAATTTATATTAGAAAACAAAAGCCGTTTCTCTGTCCGTCACACTCACTATCTTCGCGCTTGAGTGATTTTTGCCATTTCATGTACAAGCCAGCACCCGCTTGAAATACGACATTAGAATAATGCATTTCCCTCCTAATCCAATCTAGACAAATCCTACCAAGAGCGGAGAAATAAAGTCAAATTTGGAGACAAGAAAAAAGAAAACTTAATGTTGATTGATCTTTTCGGGAATTATTCAGTAATAAATAAAATTATTTTTAATGGTTTTTGTTTAATTTTGTAAAAAATAGTTTTAACTCTGTCATTGAATGAAAATATATATGTGCACACGCAATCTCGTACACATTTAAATAAAATTAAAATGAACATCCACGTCGTGAGAACTAATTTCTCTGTTTGGCAACAACCCTTGGGTAATAGTGAAAACCCTTTGAAATCATTTTTTTATGACTCCTTCTGTATTTAAACGAAATATATTTTCTAATAAATGTTAGTCAGTTATGTGCTATGCGTGATACACGCTTAGGCGATCATGTATCTTTCGATACATGACTGACGGGGCAGATTTTTTCCCCGAAGTAGGTTGAAAATTTCTTTCTGCTGTTGACCATTTGCTATCCAAGGCTATAGAACACCGAGTTCTATAGCCTTGGATAGCAAATGGTCAACAGCAGAAAGAAATTTCTGAAAAATCTGTTCTGCTATTTCTGAAAAATCTGCTATTTCTGAAAAATCTGTTCTGCTATTTGCTCATAGGTGGAGGGGAGAAAAAAGAGGATTCATACCTTTCCCAAGGTTATTAGCACATAAGTGAATGTAATGGATTTGACTGGAATTCGAACTCGGCTGTCCGATTCCTCAATCCGAGCCGCTATCCATTACTCCTCCTAATTTTAAAAATACAAGTACTTTACATTTTAAATTTTATCATTTTGCTGTCAGCGAAACGAGACAGGTAGAGGCCTACCGAACTAGTGAAGAAAAATGAATTTCAAAAAAACGATCGAAATAGAACATTTCTAGTATACAAGTTTCTATAAAATGAAAAACAGAAAATATCTCCCTGATCCTTTATAACTACTATTATGACTGTCGTATACTTTGGTTACAATGATTAATAGACATAAAGGGCGAGTAATCTTTGTAATTAAAATGCTCAATATCAAGAGATTGAGCATTAATAATAACAAATAAAATTGAATATCCACTTATTTTTATCCACTCTGAGTTTCACGAAGATTACATCCACACTTCAGGGGGCTTAATTATAAAAAAATATTTTGGTACTTGTGGGTTATCTGTCGCCACATTTTATAAAGTTAGATGACCGAGCTCGAGGAAGCTGACTTGCAACATTTCAAGGTTAATGATCGATATAATTTCGGTGATGTAGATACTGGAGTCTACATTCAGAATATCGAACGTTTGTGGGGAACAGCAAAGTAGAGGAACAAGCGTAACCGATATACAGCACGACATCATCTTGAAACTTACTTGGCCGAGATCATGTGGAGAAGGCAACTACCCGATAAAGTCGATCCATTCGACGCCATCTTGCAGGCTATAGCCGCGTTCATGCCACCCGAATAATACGATTAATGTTTGTTATTTGGAGAAATAACATCTGTCTATATTTCTGAGGTGAGGTATTGTAAGTAGTTACACTATTTACATAAGATGAGGGCAACAGTCCGAATAATGTAAATAGTATAAATATTGGAGAACTAAATATAATTTAAGAAACAAAATGGTATATTTTTACACATCTGTATTTGTGAAAAAGTTGGAAAATTAATTACCATCATTTTACTATTTAATTAAAAGTAAAGACAAATGAGTGAAAATTTAAATTTATTTGTTACAAGACATGTAAAATTTAAATCTTGTAAATCAAAGAAGGGTTGACGCAATAAAAAGAACGAACTATGTAAAACAAAATCAGTCAGTTATATGCCATGCATGATACACGCTTAGGTGATCATGTATCTTTCGATACATGACTGACGAGGCAGATTTTTTCCCGCAGTAGGTTGCCATTTTTTTCTGTGGTAGACCAGTTGCCATCCAAGGCTATAGAAACAGGTCTGTTCTGCTATTTATACATACCTTGGGGGAGGGGAGAAGAGGATTCATACCTTTCCCAAGGTTATTAGCACATAAGTGAATGTAATGGATTTGACTGGAATTCGAACTAGGCTCTCCGATTCCTCAATCCGAGCCGCTATGCATTACTCCACTTGCCTTTGGAATTTTTCTGAAAGAAGATGACAATTTTTTTTTTACTATAAATTTTCTATTTTTATCAAGATTCCTTTTTTCTAGCTTTAAGAAAACCTTAAAGTTTATTTCTCTCATTCGAACGCGAATTTAAAACGTTTAATTTTACTGTCAGAAGCATGCACTTTTTGGCAGTCTTTGAGTGGCAAGAAGAAACCATATATGAAGGATCCATTGTATGTTTCCTTCTTTTATATATGATTCCTTTTTGCAAAAATTGCATGAAATTGACAATAGCGGAGGGGTATGTGTGCAGAAATGTTTGTTACCATATTCAATATATTTTGAACATTTGATATTTAGGCAATAATCCTTCGGTTAAAAATTATTAACTAGAAGGAACAGGAAATGTTGTAGAATATGGTTGCTTAGATGATGATTACAGGTTTCTTTATGTGTGTTTTTATTCGCCTACAATGTCATAAAACTTAAACAAACGTTGTTAAGATTGCATTAAATCCAATCTTAAACATTTAAATGCTCATCTCGAAACAAATGTTGGAAGTGGCGAGTGAAAGCGAACACTATAAAAAGTGAATGTGTTTGAGGAACAGAAAATAAAATTAAAACAGTTTATAAACAAATAATCAATGTCGAGTCTGAAAAGATGGAGTCCTCATGATTTCTTATTTTATTGTCTACCTTTTTTATTGCCTATTTGTGTTGCCTTTTGAAAACTTCCGGTTTCTTTTTTATTATTATGAAGTGTAATGACAAAAGTACGCAGGTGTAGGCTTTAAGAAAGCTTTATTCAACTGAGAATACAAGTTTCGCGTAAATACAAGTTTCGCGTTTCCCAGTAAATAGAAATAGCTCTTTCAATGAGGAGAGTAACAAAACAAGGGGAGATCACTCTTGATTATTCATAGCATGAAGTACATTAAATAAGTTTCATCAAGGCCGACATTCTTATCCCCGAAACCCCTGGACGGAGGGTCGTTTTGGGGGGGGGGGTATTTGTGACCTCTGCCATTTTTTTCAACACTGTTTTATGGCTATCCGCCATTTTTTAAAACTATTGTTAAACTGACATTACATTTGTCAGTCATCTTATACATAGTGTATGTGCACGGCCGGTGGGATGCGTAAAACGTAATACGCAGGAGCCGCCGACGAGGTTAGAACCCCAAAAGAGCTAGTTTCAGAAGAGTTTTTTTTTTTTTGTTTGTTTTTTTTTTTTTTGCTTTTTGTACTTTTTTCTGTCTAAGTTATATTGTCAGTCATCAACTATAATAATCGAAAGGGTCGGTGCTTCCTACCCTGAACCTCTCAACTGCGTGGGGGCTCCATGCCTACTGGGTAAAGAGAGCAGAAGTGCTAATTTCAGTAGCGCTTATTTATTTAAATTGTAATTTTCTTTCTGGAGAGTTCTTTTAAATCAATTAAGAGTGTAATATATCTCGGTAAAATCATGTTTATTTCCCAGATCATCCACTAAGAAGGATTTTTTTTTTACTAATAGTAATACTAACCAGAAGTCCAGTAATTAAAATAAAATTTCTAGTCCCTATTTTCTACATTTCTAGAAAGATAAAACCGAGAAAATGATCACTTGAAAAAATAAAAATGTTTAAAGATTACAACACATGAAAAACTTTCAAGAAAATTGAAATACTGTTTTTAGAAGAAATTTTCAAGACAATCCCGATTGAGTTGTGTTGGAATCTTTATAAAACTTTATTTTTTTCAACGGAAATGCGTCGGCGATTAATCTTTATGGAAATTGCGACATTTTTTTCGAGAAAAATTTAGTCATGAAAATATTAGTGGTTATTACAAAAAGAATAGCATTTTCACAGATTTAAAAAAAATAAAAAAACCTATTCATTATCAAAGTAAATAATAAATGAATATGTACTGAAATTTTCATTTAAATTAGATAATTCCCTGATTTTATGTAATTTAAAAAAAGCGCTTCCCTTCCCTCCCAATTTCCCTTCGATGGTTTGTGTCCCCCAGATTGGGTTTTTTTTAAATCAATATGTAGTAGAGAGGGGGGCTAGTATCAAAGTTTCGGTGGATGGGGGCGAGACCCTAGCGCTGGCCCTGATTTCATCAGTAGATTTTTATATTACGATTAATATTTATTCAAAGAAAGAACGAAAAAGAAAAATATATTTATATGCTATATTAGGAACGCTAAAAAAATTAATTTAAAATTTTGCTATTTTAAAAACTGTAAACCACGTGACCACGTGACAACTCAAATATCACCATAATGTGACAATGTTAATTTAAATATTCGGAGTTTTTTGGGGGTTTTTTATTTAGAAATTGTCCGCCCGACACATCACCCCCCTCCGAAAAGCTAAAAGTAAAGTTATATCTCTAATTTTAAAGTACAAGAACCGAAAAAAAAAATACAAGAAATATTAAGCAACAATTTATTCTGTTAACTAGAAACTAAATTTTTTCGTGTCAGTTTGGGGTCAAATTTGAAATCATCTGACCTTGGAGAACGAAAGCATTTCAACCCTTCTCCGTCTGGTATATATAATTTTAGTTAGGTTTCAGATCATTTGTCAGAATTTCGTAACTTTGTCCTAATAAGAGGCTAATGTGATCAAAAGTTTGAAAAAAGAAAAAAAAGAGCAATAATGGGTAATATCTGATGTAATGGAATAACCTGCCACCCCCATGAGTGGCGGCACCATAGGTAGTAACCACATATAAGTATCCGTTAAGACAGCTGACAGGAGAATCGAGCTGGGATCTGCGAGAACTAGCGGCCTTCCGATAGCAGCACGCACACAACTATACTGACTTGCGACGACCATGCGCATAACTATTACTTCCTTGCTTGTTGTACTGGTTTCTACAATAACCCTGTTACTATTTATCTACCGTGTTTGTCCATTCCATATTCCTTTAGCATGGAATATAACAATATCTTTTGGGGTCGTTTTAGTTAGTCAACATAATCTTTCACGGCCTGATGATTGCACAGATCCTCACGACATTGTAGGTTTTCAGCTTAACATTCTGCGTCTTCATACATTTACTGGATGACTGTTATGAATACGCCACTAATGCTATCGTGTTTATGTTTTGATATCCACAAAAGACCGTCACTTTTTTCTGTAAATTTTGTTCTTTCTTGTGAGATAAAAGGTAAGTGGCCATCGAGCTGCTTTTTTCCTTTGTAAGGGGATGTTTTCAGGATAGATACAATGCAACAGGTATCACCATTGTATACTTGAAATCTAGCTTCTTTTCAAATCGTTTTGTCACTGCCCTTGCGATGCTATCATAGAGCAAGACAAATATTGCTATGGCTTAGAAGTCTGTTATCCAACAAAAACCGATTTCCAGACTGTTGACATCTTGACTATTGCAGCCCAAGCTTTACCAAAAGGGATGTTCACATCACTTATTAGGAAAGATATCACTACTAAGATAGTAAAAGCAATATTAGCCGTTTCCCTATAAGGAAACATCCGGGATTCATTAACTGAGCAGCCAGTATCGCTTTCGGTTGAAATTTATAAAATCTTTCTCTTAAAACAATTTTTCATGGAAATAGGTTTCTCAAGTCCAGTAGCTGTTATTGATTATTCCAGCATTGATGAGGGTTTTCTTTCCTAACTATTTATTTGAAGTAGTGTGGAATGTCGAAATCTTGATTATGTCATTATTTTCTCTTCGAGTAACATCTGCTATCCATTTTAGCTGTTGCTGCTGTTGGTAGTTCTCAGGCGATGTGGTTTCTGTTATTTGGTACAGTTCTTTGTTTGCGATTCTGTAGCGCCAGTTCACAATGTTCAAAGAAGACCCTCTGTTATGGGAACTTACCCACAATAGTAATGGACTATCCCGTGCACCATAAATACTGCGCCTCAAGAGGAAGCAGTAGAGTGAGTCAGACACAGAGTCGGTGTGAGTCAGTCAGAGACAGAGTCGCGTCAGACGATTGCTGTAAGACATTGGAATAGTGATACTGGTCGAGACAACATAGTTCTCTCTCATCTAACCTGATTGTTATTACTAACACTTCTACTTCTTTTGTACATATTCTGTTTGTAATATATCTGTGTTATTCCATACCTGTGTTATTCCATACCTGTGTTCGAGTTATTCTTCATTGGTTCTACCTTGGGCCATCACCGTGGTACAAGGAACCTGGACCATAACACCCTCAGTCTTTACTCGCCCAAAACTCTTTAATAATTAATCTTAGACAGCGGTTATATACAGCTGATAGTTTACATATTTCTGAACGTGTTTGACGCCATGCTTGACATTCATATGAAAGTCGCAATCTGACGTGGCTATTTAAGAACATAGACGAACTGATCGACCAATTTAATGGCTTGCCTGACAGAGAATTGATGGAGTCTTGATGATTAAAGCATATGAAATCTGCTTTGTCTGCATTTACATTAAAACCGATTCAACTTGCTGATTTCTGTAGACTGTACAATAGTGGTTCAACCGGTGCGATTTTATCTGCAAAGACGGAAACGACCTGTCTATATTCCTGAGATGAGGTATTACGTAAACTATTTGCATTATTCGGACTATTGTCCTCATCTTTGTTGCCATATTTATCACAACGTTTCGGTCGTTGTACGCTTCGGCCTTCTTCAGGTGGTTGGAAAAAATGGTTTCTGAAGACATTAAGTTTATAAGTCCCAGAAATTCATACACAGATGACGATATGGGCGCATGGCACAGTGGATGAAAGGCGTTGGTTAGATCCAGTGACAGGACCCAAAGAGTTGAGTTCAATACCTGATTAAGGCAGTGGAGAACTTGGAAAGGGGAATTGACAGCTGATAACTGACATCGATTACACATGGCACGTGGAACTAGAACAGTCTACCCCAGCGAACGAAATAAAGGGTTAAGTTCTAAGTTCCAACCACCTGAAGAAGGCAGGAGCGTACAACGGCCGAAAAGTTATGATAAATATGGCAACAAAGATGAGGACAATAATCCGAATAATGTAAATGGAAGGCAAGGACGTCCGCATAACCTGCATTTGTGATGGCTTATACAGGATATTTTCTGTTAACACCAATACCATTTTTTTCTTCTTCTGTGTGCCATGCTCCTTCAGGACGTTGGCGATCATGGCGTCTCATAGTAAAAATTTGTCTTATTGTTATCTTTCCTAAACCCTTTCTGCCATCCATTTATACAAGCTCGTTAAATAAGTTATGCGCACTTTTCCTCTGTCCCCCTCTTGCCTTCAATATGTCATATGAGTTTCAAATTTTCAAAGCTCCCTTTCTTCATTAAGTACCCTAGAAATTTCAGCTGTCTATTTCTGATGTGTCCTTTTTATTTCCATTTTCTCTAAAAATTCGTCATTGCATACATGGTATTCTCAGCATCCTTCTGTAGAACCACATTTCTGTTTCATCAGATTGGTATTCTATGTCTTATTTTCGTAACTAGCAGAAATTGATACGCTAAACTTATTCCGTTACCTCCAATGTTCAGTTAGCTTAGAGTTTTTGTTTTTGTAGTGGGAACAAATCATCCACCACTGCACTACAAGTAGGGATGATTTTATCCCCCGCCTTAACCTTTTGGCGGAAGAGAGGACTAAATTTACTTTCTTGCCATCCCCTATGATAATGCTATTGAGCTGAGTTCTATTATTTGTCTAAAACCCTTAGTGTCATTAGTTTTCAAAATAAATTATAAAATTTCATCTGGTCTGGTGCTCCTGCTATATATTTAGAGATTCTTGATAAAATCCAAAGAAGAATCTGCAATATTATTGGTCCTAACCTAGCATCTCGACTTCAGTCACTTTCTTACCACCGTAACGTAGTTTCCCTGTGCCTTTTCTATAAATACTTTCATGGTAATTGTTCTTAAGAACTTTCCTCTATCGACAATTTGTACATATGGAAACTACTTCGGATTACATAGAGACGTTGAGGTATTATGGTGACTGTAGTAAGAATAGTAAGTAAGAATGGGTTGTTTTGGTGTAAGGAATACCGTGGTGTTTGGATCAGTAATTGTGGCTAGCTAAGTTTAAGATAAGACAGATTGAATAATAGCCTTCCCCTACCCCACTTTTGGCCTTCTGACACATTTTTGTATAATATCAAAATGAATATTACTTTCCTCTTTGGTTTCTAGACTTTATGAGTTTAAGCGCAGTACTGGGGTGGTAGCAAGGTTTCATCATTTTACAGATAAAATGGCTAGATGTAACCGTAAGTTCTATGCTAACAGTTTCTTCTCTCGCACTTCTCGCTTTTGGAACTCTCTCCCGGATTCTTGCTTCCCTGTCAATTTTGATCTTCAAAAAGATCTTGTTAGAATTTGAAATACTTTTATTTTTGTAACTACACCTTAACCTAGGGTATTTGTGCGTAAGTGAATATAACAAACTCGACCGGAATTGGAACGTGGCTTTTCTATTTCCAATTCCAAGCCGTTATTCATTACACACACCCAAGCTTACAGAATCTGGTATTCCCAAGCAGTCATCTATCTAGGTACTGACCAGGCTCGATCGTATCAGAACCTGTTTCTCAATGTGATATAGCTGCAAGCACTCTAGTAAGAGTAAATGCATTCATATTACAATTAGTGTATAAATCTTTTGAATGCCTTTATTTGCTTCTGCCTTTTTTATATATTTTTCTCCTTCCTTTTATATTTTTTTTATTTTTTTCATCCTTACTAACCTTTGGCTGAACATTCTCCGTATTTCTTACCTAGTTTCACGCATTCATTCAGGCACTTTCGTGCCCTTTCAGTCACCCTCTCGTCTATTCACACTAGCGTTCCTTCACTCACGCATTCATCCCTTCATTCATTCTCTCGTTCGTCCAATCAAGCATTTTTTTTTCATCTTTTTTTGATGAATTCTTTGTCGACCTTTTTTGTTATTGGTATTTTCTTTCCGAATGTCGTTTTTTTTTTATTCTACCAGGAAAGAAAATATTTAATTTACCTGTTACATATCACTGCATTTTATTGCTATTCGAAAACCATCGGAACTAAGCCAGTCACTTATATCATCATCAATATACACTTGCCGCAAACCGTACTTAACAATTAAAATCTTTATTTTGGAATATACAGTTTTTTTTACTAAGTTCTTCAGATAGCAATAAGGTAGAAGAAAAGGGTATTTCGCAACATTGTCTTTTGGGAACTTCTTAAATTTTAATTCGATAAAAGATTATTTGAAATTTTTACATATTTTCCCGTTTTACAAAAACCTCAGTTGAGTCAATAAGCCCGTAACCTAATACTGAAAAACATAATTTAAATGAAAGACATGCAATTGCTTTTTCCGTTTTTTGAAAAAAGGGCGTTAAAATTTCGTTACTGTTGTAAGTCCACATTCAGTTATGTGCCATGCGATCATGTATCTTTCGATACATGACTGACGAGGCAGATTTTTTTTTCCCGCAGTGGGTTGCCATTTCTTTCTGCGGTAGACAAGTTGCTTTCCAAGGCTATAGAACCCGGTCTGTCCTGCTATTTACCAATAGCTGGGGAGAGAAGAAGAGGATTCATACCTTTCCAAATGGTATTAGCAGGTGAGTGTAATTGATTTGACTGGAATTCGAACTCGGCTCTCCGATTCCTCAATCCGAGCCACTATCCATTACTCCACCGTGCCTTTGGAATTTTTCCGAAAGAAGAGAATAATTTTTTTTTCTTATAAATTTTCTATTTTTATCAAGTTTCCTTTGCTAACTTTAAGAAAACCCTAAAGTTTATTTCTCTCATTCGAACGCGAATTTAAAGCGTTTAATTTTGTAGGAGTTTAAAAAATTCAATTTTGAGTGTTATTTTAAACTTGTAAGTTTTCAGAGATTTTTTTTAAAAATTTAAGCAAGTGAAAGTTAAGGAGTCATATTCTTCCGAATTTTTTAAATGTTAACACGCTTGAGTGTATTCTTTCCAGATGTAATTAGATTGTGTAAGTATAATCTTTACTTTAAGTTTTACAACGCTCTCAAGGAAATAAACTTCTCAGAACCCCAAAAAAATTCTCTTACTTTATTAAAAAGGTATTTCGCACCATTGTCTTTTGGGAACTTCTTAAATTTTAATTCGATAAAAGATTATTTGAAATTTTTACATAATATAATCTTTCCCCGTTTTACAGAAACGCAGTTGAGTCAATAAGCCCGTAACCTAATTACATTATTAAGCCATCGTGAAACCGAAAGAAAAAGTATTGAATATTCCGTTGACACTCCCGCCATTGTCCATCCAGAAGGAAAAGACAACCAGCAGTCTGAAAAAAATGGGGTGAGGAGCGTTATACACAGGAAGATTGGTCAAAATAGCTTCTACTGACAGAAAGCAAACAATCACTTTTTGTTCAAGAATTTTACGTCCTGGGAAGGAATCATTGTCTCTTAACATGCCAAGAGGTTTCTCAATTAACACGGTAATTCTAGTTTATAGAAGTTTACAGAAGCAGACCGCAACTGTCAGAGAACATTTATTGATTTCTACAAAGAAAAGGTTCTCATTTCTTCTGAAGAGTAAAAAAATTATCTGCTTCCAGGTGAGAATTAAATATCTCAGAACTGAAAAAATCAGAGAACTACCTACAACCAACAAGAAAGTTAGAGATGGGACTGTTTTACAAAATGTTGGAACACTGATTCTCTACAATAAAAAATAACCAGTGTCACTTATTACAAAGAGATTTTGAATAATAATTTCATTCCCTTCATCCAACAGCTTTTTCATTCCAACCTGGCAAGGATATTGGCAATAGGATAATTCTCCTACGCACTATGTTAAGTTAAATCAATCAATTTCCCCCTAAAATGATAACATTTAGATTATTTGGGTCTGGAGGGACCCCAGGCCTCATTTATACTGAGAATTTGTGGAGAAATAATAAAGTTGAAACTGATTATAGAAACTTTCAAAAAAAATATTCATTATTTGCTGAAAATAAAAATTTAAAAATGATTGACAGATGCTAGAAGAAAGACAAAATGTATTGATTATTAAATTTTGTTTTCAACTTAATAGATTTTTTATTTTAGTTCAAAATCTTTGGCAGACATTTCATATTTCCGATCGGGAGACATACACACACGCACAGTCAGTCAGTTTTGTGCCAAACGTGATACACGCTTAGGCGATCATGTATCGAAAGATCACATAAAAAGTTGCCTAAGTAGACCAGTTGCCATCCAAGGCTATAGAACGCGGTCTGTCCTGTTATTTACCCCATAATTGGGTGAAGGAGAAGAGGATCTATACCTTTCCTAAAGGTATCAGCACGTAAGTGAATGTAACGGATTCGACTGGAATTCGAACTCTGATTCCTCAATCCAAGTCGCTATCCATTACTCCACCATACCTCCTCACACATGAGATGTCCTACTTAGTTTCCAAAACCTTTTCAGCACCCACTCATCTCTCTCTTTCTCTCTCTCTTACTATATATATATATATATATATATATATATATATATATATGTGTGTGTGTGTGTGTGTGAGAGAGAGAGAGAGAGAGAGAGAGAGAGAGAGAGAGAGAGAGAGACAAAATGGTCTCCTTAAAAGTGGATCTGATGGCATGAAACCACGAGAGATTTTCAACAGCTAAGTGAACAAGACACAGGTAAATCACTACAGGCTTAGCGTAATTATGAACAAACATTTAAAACAAAAAAACGTATTTACTTTTCAACATAATCTCCTTCCTTGTCAATGCGCTTAATACAGTGATGAATATTAATGACACAGATCGAACATTATACAATGAAAATTTCAAACCATAAATTAACTAATCTCATGTCAAACTACGGACTTACTGAAACACCCTCATATTGTATATTTGTATATATACGCAAACATTTAATATATATATATATACCAACTAGAAACACGGTCAAGACGTGCTGACCGTGTTTGGATAATTTTTTTAAAATCCCATCACATAAAAATCTACATATTCAGTTAAAAGTTTTTAAAAATTCTTGATAATGGCTAATAAAATAACCGAAAGCGTTCAGATATATAGAACATTTGGACAGTTTTAGTACACACTCTACACCCAGAAAAGAAAACACTTGTACGAATGCAAGAAAAACTGAATAAAAAAGCTTAATCCCAGTACTTTGTTAGTCGTCTTAACGAAACTTGTATAAAAGAGGAATTGTAGTCCAAATAGTCAATGTGTGTGTGTGTGTGTGTGTGTGTGTGTGAGAGAGAGAGAGAGAGAGAGAGAGAGAGAATAGGTGCGTATCCAACTCGTCAGAAAAGATATCGGAGAAATGATTTTTGGTCTTAGCGACTGAGAAAAATATAAATAAATTTCTTACCTGTTCTTTTCACAATGTCCAGTCTTTGGAATAAATAGACAGTTGTAAAATAATATCCTTTTTTTTTCTTTGATTGTCTCACTTTCTTTCTCTCTCTCTCTTTAGTTCTTAGATTCTCAGTTTTCCAACGTCTCGACATCAACAACAAAAAAAAATGACCTTAACTTTCAACAAATTGTATTTATTTGGTTATTTATAGAAAGCATCGTCGCAGTCCGTAAAACAACGTGGGATTCTCAGATGTCTTAAACTACAGCGTTTTCCTTAGATTTCTTGTCGGCTCAATTTATAATTAAATAAACCAAATAGAATGGATGAAAAATATAAATCATTTTTCCCAAAACCGGGCAGAATTATTTTCTTAAAGTAATCACTGCGAAAAAAAATGACTATTTAAAGAAGCCTTCTTGTATCCACAAGAAACTGGGAAAATGTGGTCTTCTAAATAGGGGGAAGAAACAGATTATATTTTTTTAAGAGAGAAAAAAGTTTTTCCTTCGTTCACCGGTGGCTTTTACTTAAATTTACATTTGTAAACGTCACCTTCAGTGAAAGTAGTGCTTCTTAAAGTATTGTCACTGAAGAGAAGATCTGTTTACAGCGCAAACGAACGACCGAGAGATGTCAGTGGATTGCTATGCTATACTGAGCCATGTGATTTTTTTTTCTTCTTTTTCTTTTACAACTCTACTTAAATTAGGCGGGAGAAGGCAGAGGAAGAGAGAGTTTAAAAAAAAATGGGCCGGACGAATTGTAAGAGAAGAGGAGAGTTGAAGACTGAATTGGGTGTGGGGTTAGAGTGACCACTATGAACAATTTTCAGATGAGTTTGGTTTACACTCGAACCAGAATTTTGTTTTTATTTGTGTTTTCTTTTTTGTTTTTTAGTTTTTTGTTGGTGTTTTTTGTTTTGTTTTTTTTTGTTTTGTTTTTTTTTTTGTTTTTGTTTTTTTTGTTGTTTTTTTGCTGTTATACAAACCGAACCGGTATTAAGAAACAAAAGGAACAAACAAACAAACAAACAATTTACGAAGGCAAATGTGTGTAAAAGTTTCCAGCGTCCGCTTTTGTATAAGCTGGAGTGGAGTGTGACTACACCAGAGAGGAAACCGGTTTTGGAAATTTTGCAGATATTTAATGTACGACGATGACAGAAGAAAGACAGTTAAGCAATAAATTTTCTTTTTTAAATTTAAAAAAAAATTAGGAAAGTAAAAAAAGATAAAGAAAAGATAGTTTTCCATAGGAGAGGTCACTAGGGGTTCCGCCAGAGGTCACTAGGGGTTCCGTGAGAAACCTAACATAAGAAAGTGATACAGAAATGAAAGGAGGAAAAATATTAAGAAAGTAAGGCCTGTAGAAACATATCAAATCTGATGTTAAGTAAACAAGGGAGTTTTTTGAGCACCTCGGTGTAGTGTAGTGGTTAGGGAGTTTAATCTGCTTGACCTATGGATAGTCATTTCGATCCTCACTGTGGTATTGCAGCTAAGCTTAATAAATAATAATAATAATGGAAACTTAAATTTTATCCAAAATCATAGAAAGATCGCACCTTGAAGTAAATGTATCAGGTACATTTAGTGCTTTTACTCTTTTTCCCTCCCACTCTGTTCATTCTACCCTCTTTTTCCTCCCACTCTCCCTTTTTCTCCTTATTATTCTCCTATTCTTTCTTCTCCTCCTAATCTTCGTTTTTCTCCTCCTCCTCCACTTATTATTATTCTAATCTTTTCCTCTAATCTACATATTTCCTCTGTTTCTTCTTTTCTTCTCCTCCTCCTCCTACTCCGAGTTTTCCTGTCTTCAGTTTCTTTCTTCTTCTAGTGCTTCTTCTTTTTCTTTTTCTTTTTCTTCTTCTTCCTTCGCATTCTCCTCCTACTTCTCCTTTCTCCCTCCTCCTCCTCCTCCTCTTCTGATTCTTCCTGGAACGTGTTTGTGAAAATGTGGGTGGGACTGAACCTCAAATATACACATCTACTAGTGTCAACTTCTCCAAAGAAATCATGTACCAATATAGGGAGTGGCACAATGAATAGTGCATGCACACGAGTCATGAGTGCCTATTCGTGAATGTCTATACGTGTGAGTGTACTAGCAACTTGAGCCAATATTTCTCAAACTGCCAGCGTTTATTCACACGACAGGCTTTTCTTTCTTTTTCTTAAATACCCCGGATAGTCTGACTGTTGTTCGCAACAATTTTAAGTTGAAAATTCTGACTTGAGAACTCAAGCTTCAGTATTAATTATATAATACATTATTCTGCAATAATATTCAAAATTTAAAAATTAAAATAGCTGATGTGTAAAGTTGATGATCAGACTGCTTTCAAAGCGAGTAATGAAGAAAGATCTATCCATATATTTCATAAATTACACAAAAACATTTGACAAGGTATGACATAAAAGCCTACTTGAAATACTAGGAAAGCTTGATTTACATGGGAAAGATAGGAACAAACAGCCTGTACGCTAATAAAGAACGAGTTCAGTTAATAGATGAGTTGGGATCAAATATAGATCAGAATCCGACAGAATGATATGATAAAGAACAAATAGAAAACGTTTATCAATCTAACATGAATCGCTATTATTAAAACTTCTGAGTATGAGATATGGAGAAAAAGGAGAAAGAAATTCTGTTATTTTTACTTTTGATTTTCATTGGTCAATCATGTATCACGCGCATTTAAAAACAACCTTAGTATAAGTTGTGGCGTTCTGAATTCAAGGAGAGATGATGTGTCCATTCTAAATTTTAAGAAATTAACGGATTCCAACCCTATCTGAAAAATCGTAACTATTGCTTCATGTATGTAAGTGTATACTAATTCTAGTTTGTCTATGTGGGATTCAGATATGATAATGTATATTCGTAAGTCTGTTTGGAAGGGGGGGGGGTGTCTAGTAGAAATGTTTGTTGATTTTTCGCATATTAATTTGGGAGCGTTTTTACGTACACACCGTTTGTTTTAGATAAACATGCGTTAGATTCTTTAGGAACGGATTCAAGGTTGGTGATGTAATATAATGTTTTTGACTAAAAAGGGACCAAAATCTGAATAAGACAAGGATGTGTCATCTCGCCGGATGTATTCAACCTATTTATCGAGACAATCCTAAGCAGAAAATCTACCATGATATATTATTATCGGTGGCCATTAATATGAGATACGCGGATGACAGAAAGAATAAACTATTAATGCATGAAATACGTGTTGGAGATGTCAAGCAGTTACAAAAATTTAACAATCTCAGTATTGTAGAAACAGACGACAGAAAATGTAACACAAAAATCCGAATAGGAATAACGAAAGATGTCTTTCAGAAACTAAGCTAAGTATTAAAAAAGAGAAAAATATTCGAAACAAAGAAAAGCGTGCTGAACTGCTATGTAATATCTAATTCTATATACAGCAGTGAATGCTAGATAATATCCTCACAGATAGAAATTTGGGACGATCGATATGGGATTCTACCAGTAAATTCTGAGAATAATAAGGATTGTGAGCAGCGTGAAATTTTTAAGGGAAATAAGAATTATAAAGAATCTGATACTTAGATTTTCAAGTTTGATTTGTTTATTGTTTTGTTTTTTACGGCTTATCAATATTTCGCAGGTTATTTAAAGCCAGAAAAGATTTTTACATTGTAAGAATCTTTTGGGAGATAATAATGATTTAGTAATACAAGTACTACTAACTAACCCATAGCTTGAGGGAGAAGAGGTGGATTCAACCTTTATCAAGGGTATTTGCGCGTAAGTGAATATAACGTGCCCAACTAGAAGTGGAACTCGGATTAGTCATGTGGATAAAAGCGGTGGTTGAGTGATCCAAAAAGTGATTTGACCCAATGAGTTGTGAGTTCAATACCTTTCCACAGTAGAGAGAACAAAAACTTGGAGAGTTGAGTTACTAAAGGGAATTAACAGAAACTGAGATATCCCAAAAAAAGGCATGGCACGTGGAATTAGAACAATCTATCCCTGTAGACTAAACAAAGGATTCGGTTCGAAATTCCGACATATATCACTTGAAGAAGGCCGGAGCGTATAACGAAACATCATGAATATGGCAATAAAGATGAGGACAACAGTCCGAATGATATAAACAGTGTAAATACTCTTGGAAGGGGTATTGACCTGACTAGGCCTACAGTCCTGGTGGAAGACAACGACTTGAAGAAAATAGTTAACCAAATGGAATAAGCTTAACTGACTAAAACACTGATACAATCTCACCACAGTATTTTGACAAGTACACCCCAGGCCTCATTAAACAATCGGATCACCATAATTGAAGTATTTTTTACTACTTTACCTATCATTAATTGTAATTAGGTTG
The DNA here is from genome assembly GCA_964036315.1 of Acanthosepion esculentum. Classification (NCBI taxonomy): domain Eukaryota; kingdom Metazoa; phylum Mollusca; class Cephalopoda; order Sepiida; family Sepiidae; genus Acanthosepion; species Acanthosepion esculentum. The sequence goes on along the minus strand of OZ038485.1, from coordinate 104,496,193 downwards.
AATATAATCGCTTATTGAAGGCAGATCTAGCACAATAATAGGTGAGGTTATCTTATTTAAGTTATTAGTTGTTATTCTTAGGTCTTCTTTGAATTCATTCTTCGCCTCCATAATTATCAAAGGTGTACGTGTGTTTAGCTGGTTTTACTCAACTGTTTTATTCAAGTCGTTGTCTTCCTCCAGGACTGTGGGCCCGGTAAACGGTAGTCAGATTGAGGTAAGAACACATGTCTTCCATCCGCCCCCATCGAGAGGTTAATAACAGGCTAAATTTAACTGTCTTGCTTTGGTTGTCAACCACTCTCAAAAAAGGACATTATCGAATTCAAAACCATAAAACCCCACTTGTTACAGAAACTATAGCAGACCTATCATGGTGTGGCTGTGGCCGTATCATGGTGTGGTTGTGGCCGTATACGCGATAGAAGATTCAACATTGATTACAAAAGGTGTTCCAATAACTTGGACCGATTTTAAATGTGAATTAAGTTTAAGCGTCTAATGATTTTTTTTCTTTTTCTTTCAGATTTGGCGGACATTTGGGTGATATTATTTTTCACACATAATTGTCATGACTTAAATAACAAGATCCAATCGAGAAATAAATAAATTTTCGCTAATATCACTGATTTATTTACTGCTGACTTTGATCCGTCTTAATGAAATACCCTTATATATAATCCGACTTAATGAAACACCCTGTAGTTTGAAAAGACCAGATTAATATTTGTGCAGTTGAATCAATAGCATTTTACATGTTATACATCAGTTAGAATCCAGAGAAATCGAATTCAGCACCATCGCATAGAAATGATCTCCGAAAGCAATAACAAATGGGACTGAGGCACGCAAGGTATTTTCTTGCGGACAAGGATTTAAAATCACTTAGAATTACACCCGTCCTCCAATCCCCGCGAAGTTATTGCTCCCGAGAATCTTCGCAAATACCAAAGTCTGCAGTGGCTCAACCCCCTTCTATAAATTGGCGTATTCTTTCCGTATAACCCGCGCGCATCCTCCTGTATATTTTAAACCATCTCAGAATTGCTTATAATGCTTAATACAATGGAAATAACATGTAATTACTGGAGATCAGAACAAAACGTTTCGATGGGAAATTGATACACAAAGTGAAAAAATGCTTCTATTATAAATTCTCTGAAAACCTTTCTGCCATTATTATGAATCATCATCATCATTATCATCATTCCTATGACCGGATGTGTTCGTAGGGTCGCTGCGCAACTTAGCACCTGTCAGCTCCCCCTATATCATTCGATTGCATGCCTCTGTCTGAGTCTCTTTGAATGATATTCCAGTCCACTTGGTGAAGTTGTCAGTATATATTTTTCATCTCTCTCTGCCTCTTCTTCTTTTGCCTAAAGTTGTACCTTGGAGGTTGGCAATGGAAAGGCTGTGTCGCTTTTATAACGTATCCATAGCATTTCAACTTTCTCTTCTTGACAGTGGATATGAAGTCTTCCTGCAGGACTGTTTCATTACTGGTAGCCTCTCGCTCTTTGTCATGCAGTCTACATAAGATAAGTTCTGTAGCATCTCGTTTATAATACACGTAATTCTTCGCTATATTTAAGAAGAAAAACTTTGAAAAATTGACATAATTTTTGAAAAGTGACAGATGTGAAAAGTGAAAAACGTAGTAATTTGTAACTTTTAGCTGAAATTTTATTTAAATTTCGAAAATTTAACAAAACTCAAGTAATTATTGAATTTTAATTAAAAGCATTCGGTATTTAAAATAAAGGATGATATAATTTAAAAGAAATTTTCCAATGCAAATTTTGAAAAAAAAAAAAAACACACCAAAGGGTACAACCAACACGATTAGCAAACAAATGAGACGAGACAATTATTGAAGACTTACAATGGTAATAGTCTATAACAGGGTATGTTGTCCTTATGAATTTTGCAGAGTTCGCATGGCGCGGCTAATTCAACTTTTTGCTTTTTATAACTCTGATGAACACTGAGGAAACTATACAGTTTTTTTATCTCTACTCGTACGTACGGGTATGGATCACTACATTAAACCTCAAATTGTATCACATTTAAGGGGACGAGAAAATATATCTGTACCTGAAAACGAAAGGTATATTTATTTCTAATGTATTATGCAATCGAATATGAACTCGGCTTCATATGGCTTAACCCTAAAACTGATAAACCATCCAACGAGAGTAGAATGATCGTTTTTAATGTGGGGAAAATGTCTGTAGAATAAATACTAAAGTAATGTTGAATTTTTAAAACTATTTCATAGCTAAAATGCAATTAGAAAATTACTATTTATTTGTTATAGTGAATATAATCTGCGTTGTAAGGATAATTTATAAATAAATTATGTTTTATTTATCAAGGTTAAGTAACAAAAAATTCCATTTCTACTACGTCATCAGAAGAGTTCAATGCAATTCATCAAGATACACTGTCAAAACCCCAAATTTATTTTTTTTATTAATGTTCACCCAATACAAGTCTCAAGAGACACTCAAGGTAGAGGGCTACTGTGTGGAGTTGTATTATCGTAAGAAAGGGTAAGAAGTTAAGTTATTGGGGCTACGCGGGAAAGATAACAGCTAATTAAATCTAAAGGAAGTTTTCATTGTTTTGTTTTTGTTGTTTGTTTTGTTTTTTGCTTTTTGTCTTTTATTGTTTTGTTTTTTCATTAGAAAAGTGTCACTTTACTGTTTTTCTGTAATTTGGATATACCTTTGCAGTCACAATTACCATTTGTAAACATCCTGCGATAGCCATGTATGTCGTGATCAACGTGGATCATGCTATGCCACCCAACTTCTAAGAGAGCCTCAGGATCAATGCTAAATGATTTTTTATTTGGTAAAAAACATTACGAAAAAAAAATAGTTCAAACAAGCGTTTGAGGTAACATTTAATTTATAAGCGCACACAACAAAGACAGACGACACGAGTTGACTTTAAAAAAACAGACGATAGATTTATTGTTCACACACAAAAATGAAAGAATTATACAAATTAAGTGCTTTGTGTGCCAAATGATGGCCAGTAACATGTATGTAAAAATAATCAATGCAAATGAAATATGCCTCTTTTACAATAAAAATTACAATGCTGCATAAGGTCCTCAGAAAAGGTAAACAACATAAACGTAAATGAAAAAAGGGGGAAAATACTTCTTTGAATAGATTTCAAAGAATAGGTACAATTTTCGAAGCAAAGCCCATGGTAACAGCGAAGAATAGAACATTTACACCAGCCGAAGAATTTTCTTTGATGTGAGAATGACTTTGATGTTCCTTTCAATTATCGTCTGGTGGCCGTCAAATTTCTTGTGTTGTTTTTCCTTGATCGGATCGACCTGGGTTCATGCAGCAGCTGTTCGTCGACTCCTCGAATTCAATTTCTGGTTCTCTTTTTATCCACCCAGATAGGCTCCAGATTTCACTTCTCTGAATTTGGAGGGAAAACTTTTGATTGGTACCAAATGAAAAACAAACCCATCTATTTTCCCACAAATCGAAATATACGAAAAATATTTTTGAAATTCTAAAATTTAAGCAAGAGCCCAACAGAGTGTCTCTTTTCCTTCGAAAAAGCAATCGATACACGCTCAAGCAGCATAAATGTCTTATAATGCCACCGCCTACATCGAGGTGCTAGACGCAGAAATCAAATCCTGGATTGAGGAGATTGTGCTACGTGGTTCATCAGATCTCTGCTGTTTCCCACATGACCAACGTGACCCTTGTCACCTCATCTGGATTATTAGTTGTGGGCGTCGTCCAGAGGAAAACCAATCAGAGACCCTAAAGTACCAAGGACTCGTTGAAGACCACCATTGTGTACGTGACAGGCAACATGAAGGGGAACCGTTCAATGTGGCTATGCATTCACTTTCAATGTTACATCTGGACTGAAAGTAGTTTTATCGAACAATTTTATTTTTCATGTTTTACAATCTGAATACGTGTACAATTATATATATATATATACATATATATATATATATATATATATATATATATATATATATATACGTATATATATATATATACGTATATATATATATATACGTATATATATATATATGTATATATATATATATGTATATATATATATGTATATATATATATATGTATATATATATATGTATATATATATATGTATATATATATGTATATATATATATATATGTATATATATATGTATATATATATATATGTATATATATATATGTATATATATATATATGTATATATATATGTATATATATATATATGTATATATATATGTATATATATATATATGTATATATATATGTATATATATGTATATATATATATGTGTATATATATTGTTACGTTGACCCAATAGTTCTACGGTCACCTCAGATTTTATAGGCATGTCTTTAGTACATTGTATATTTGCGACGAAACATATGACCCTTGATAACCTTATTTCTTGAGTACGCAGATTGTGGGTTATATATTATTTTTATGTCCAGATAAGTCAGGGCCAGTTCCCGGAAAGGAACCTTACCTCCTCCTCCCATTTCCTATCCAGTCTCTGACCGTAGACCAGACAAACGCTGTTTGGTAGATAGGGGCGAGTGACATTAGGGTCCGCGAAAGACACCCATACATCTTTTTTTTCGTGTGGGCCAACACGTGACCCAACTGATAGCAGTTTTCGTTTTCGTGGTGAGGTGGCAACAATCTCACTTAGTTGCTGACCCTCGGAGGAAGCGGACGTCACCAAACCCAAACTTAGCTATCCGCCGCTAGAAGAATTAGATGCCACCAAACCCAAAGGAACGACGAGAGACCCTGGAACGACATCGTCAACCAAAGCCGGCTACATTCCTGTGATTTTTCTGTGTGTTCTTCTCGCCATCAACACGGATTGGACTTCGCCAAACAAAGAACTCATAACTTGAACTTTGTAAATCCCCTCCTTTTATGAATATCATCGGTAATAGTCAATCGACGTCGATTCCGACCATATGTAAGTTTCTTTATTTTTTTCTATATCTTATGATCTGCTGTCTCTGTAGTCATATGTATTTCGCCGCATTAGTATTTGTTTAGGTAATTTATCTCCCCATCCCTTATATTATTTAGTTTTCTTTTTCTTACCGTCTGTATATTTTATAAATAAAACTTTTGTATCATATATTCTCGTGTTGTCTTCTATCGTTCTATGTCTGCATATAGTTCATTTACTCTCTGCGTTTACCGACGTCCGGAATTGGAGAATTCCCTTCCCAACGTTCTTTTTTTTATTTTTATATCGAACCTTGGGGTCTATTTATTTATTTATTTTTATTTTTTCGTTGCGTCCCGGCTATCGTAGTCCCAACGAAACTCCGGGCGTAACAGAATTGGGGGCTCGTGTCCGGAAATCATTTCTCCTTTTCCACAAGACTTCGCAGTGAGGAACAGTGCGGTCGTAGAATTACGGAAGGCAAATAAACCGAGATGTCTGTAATAGATACGTTTCTAAACTCCCCCACGTTCGAGGGTTTATTAAAACTGAAAAAGAACCATATTTTAGAGATAGGCTTAAAACTAGAGTTGGATGTAAGACGGTCTATGCGAAAGGTGCAGTTGGTGAGAGTGGTCTCAGAAGATATGGTCGATAATGAAGTTTTCGACAGCAGCGTTCTTGACAACCTTGTGTCAGAAGCGCCTGAACTTTCAGAAGCCCAGATCGAACTGGAGAAGCTTAAGATCGAAGCCGAGACCCAGATTAAGCTGGTGAGAATTAGTCAGGAAACTCGTATCAGGGAAATAGAAGAACGAATACGACACGAGGGGGAACGGAACAAATTTGACCTCACCAAGCAAATCCGACTTGTACCTACATTCAACGAAGAAGACGTGGATAAGTATTTCCAACACTTCGAGAAAATAGCTTCAAATCTAGAATGGCCCATCGAAGCCTGGCCGACATTATTACAGACAGCTCTGAAAGGTAAAGCACAAGAAACGTATGCCTCCCTTTCAATTGCGGACAGTGCCGACTACAACATTGTGAAAACGTCGATCCTGAGAAACTACGAAATGGTACCAGAAGCATATAGACAGAGATTTAGGGATCATAGAATGGACGAAAACCAAACGTATGTAGAGTTCTTCAGGCAGAAAGAAACGTATTTCGACCGATGGATTTCGGCGAAAGAAATAGGTGCGGATTATGACAAGCTAAGACAGTTAATATTAATAGAAGAGTTCAAATGGTGCGTACCCGATAACCTCGAAACATTCCTCAATGAAAAACGGGTCGATACAGCCTATGAGATGGCTACCCTCGCAGACGAATATGCACTAACGCATAAGCGAGGCAGGAATAAATCAGTGGACCCATCTGAATATGGGAGAAGCACAAAGCCTCGAGTAATGGCTAGCGCTGGTCCAAGGACAAGACCTGGTCAGGCCAACTACCCACATCGCCCGAACAGCCCGAAAAGTAAACGGTTTGATTCTCATTCCTTTACTCCCCGACGGACAGAAGGAGGGAAAAACATGACGTGTTACTACTGTGGGAAGGTAGGACACATGGCGGCGAATTGTTTCGCGAAGAAAAGTGCAGTCTCGAATAAACCACAAGGGTTTATATCGTCGCGTAAGGATCTCAGTAGGAAGATCAAAGGTAAAATCAGAGAGGAATACAGACCATTTGTGTCGGACGGCTCCGTACGTCCGGTGGATGACCCCACGAAGAGGGTTAAAATCAAAATCCTAAGAGACACAGGAGCGACCCAATCTCTGATAGTCGAAGAAGACATGCCACGCGGATCAGAGACAGCCATGGGCGAACGAGTAGTTATACAAGGGGTAGGAAGTGGTTTTGTCAGTGTCCCGCTTCACCGGATCTCCCTTGACTCTGATATAGTATGTGGAACTATAGTCATCGGAGTGGTCGATAGTCTGCCTATGAAAGGTATATCGATGTTACTAGGAAATGACCTGGCTGGAAAAAGAGTTGTACCACATCCAAGAGTGGTGGAAAAACCGAGCGTCTCAGAGGAGACTGAGAAGATCGAGGAAATGCATCCTGGAATATTCCCATCATGTGTGGTGACCCGAGCGAATGCGAGGAAGAGAGCTGAGGAGACGAGTGCCAGAATGGAAAGCGAGGACGAAGGGGCCGAGGTAGTTGACCTCTCCCAAACTTGCTTAGGCCATGAGATAGGATCGAACCCTATGCTCGAACAGACCCCGACATCAAGCCCTAGCCCGCGGAAGGAAACAACGGACGTCATGCCCACCATAGAAAGGTCTATGGCAATCGAACAGAGAGAGGATCGCCAAATCGCCCCCCTGTTCGAAGAAACGTTACCTGAGGAAGAATTGAACAAGGTACCCTCAGGATATTACGTCGAGAACGACATCTTAATGCGGAAGTGGAGGCCCGCACACACACCCGCCCAGGAAGATTGGTCGAGTGTACATCAGTTGGTATTACCAAGGAGACACAGAGAGGAAGTGCTTCGGACAGCCCACGGGGGCGAGTGACATTAGGGTCCGCGAAAGACACCCACACACCTTTTTTTTCGTGTGGGCCAACACGTGACCCAACTGATAGCAGTTTTCGTTTTCGTGGTGAGGTGGCAACAATCTCACTTAGTTGCTGACCCTCGGAGGAAGCGGACGTCACCAAACCCAAACTTAGCTATCCGCCGCTAGAAGAATTAGATGCCACCAAACCCAAAGGAACGACGAGAGACCCTGGAACGACATCGTCAACCAAAGCCGGCTACATTCCTGTGATTTTTCTGTGTGTTCTTCTCGCCATCAACACGGATTGGACTTCGCCAAACAAAGAACTCATAACTTGAACTTTGTAAATCCCCTCCTTTTATGAATATCATCGGTAATAGTCAATCGACGTCGATTCCGACCATATGTAAGTTTCTTTATTTTTTTCTATATCTTATGATCTGCTGTCTCTGTAGTCATATGTATTTCGCCGCATTAGTATTTGTTTAGGTAATTTATCTCCCCATCCCTTATATTATTTAGTTTTCTTTTTCTTACCGTCTGTATATTTTATAAATAAAACTTTTGTATCATATATTCTCGTGTTGTCTTCTATCGTTCTATGTCTGCATATAGTTCATTTACTCTCTGCGTTTACCGACGTCCGGAATTGGAGAATTCCCTTCCCAACGTTCTTTTTTTTATTTTTATATCGAACCTTGGGGTCTATTTATTTATTTTTTTTTATTTTTTTGTTGCGTCCCGGCTATCGTAGTCCCAACGAAACTCCGGCCGTAACAATATATACATATATATATACATATATATATATACATATATATATACATATATATATGTATATATATATATATATATATATATATATACATATATATATGTATATATATATATACATATATATATACATATATATATATACATATATATATATATATACATATATATATATATATATATATATATATATATATATAAATATATATATATATACATATACATACATTCAGCCACACACACACACACACACACACACACATATATATGGTAATTGAAAAGTAACTCCATATTTTATGTATGATGGACCCACCCGTCTTGTACAAATTATAGATAAACGAGAGAGTCCATCATACATAAAATAAGGAATTACTTTTCAATCACTCTGTGTATATATATATATATATATATATATATATATATATATATATATATATATATATATATATATATATATGTGTGTGTGTGTGTGTGTGTGTGTGTGTGTGTGTGTGTGTGTGTGTGTGTGTCACCTTTCAGAATATGTATGTGAGTCATAAATTTCGGTCACGTGTGAAACAAAATCACGTATTCAAATGTCACCTATAAAAAAAACTCCGAGCTTTTGTTCCATCTGAAGATAGATAGGTCCAATGAACTCTTGCCTTCTTTAGTGATTTTGTTCGTGAAGGTGAGAGGTGGCGTAGCAAACATCGACACAGATAATAAAATCAGCAAACGGAGTTCGAATTTCGACGAGGGTTGTTTACGTTCCCTTGGCATTAATTACTTTCGGAAAGCCATGGACTCACATGACTTCGCTTAATCCTGTCGTTAGACATCTTGACAAAAATGACTTGTTTCTTGTATACTGTGGCAGATGACAGAGAAAGAATGGGTAGGTGAGCGCTTGGGGTAAACAACTCTCCTGTAACTACTGCCTATACTGTAAAAATGTTGCCTCAAGTATTGTCTTTATCGGTAAGGAAATTTCCCAGCATTCACTACCATTGTCGTGTCTATAAAGAGATACACAAATAAAAAAATAATTATACTGTCACTTTGTAGTGTCCATAAAAGAGTAAATAAATAAAAAATAATTATAGTATCAAAAATAATTATAATAAAATAATTAGAAAAAAGTATAATTATCATTAATTCACTCTTTCTAAACCAATGATAACCGACCCCATTTTTCTCTTCTACACACACAAACACATGACATTCTCACTATCATACAGGCAGTCAACATGGACAGACTGTCAATACGTACATCAACGAAAATTTCAGCTCCTTTTCCTTTTTCAGGCCATAATAGTAACATTTATCTCTTAGCACTCAACAAAAATTCGAGTTAAGAAGCCCCCTCCCAAAAAAAAACTTCTTATATTTTCCAACCAAATCCTCTGGACACTCATTACACACATCTATATATAAAAAAAACTTACGAGAAAGACTGTATACACTTTACTTATTTTTATCTCATTCACTCGGATTCCGATCTATATTTGATTTTCATTTGACCCCAAAACTCACAATTTTACTCAGTATTACTCTCTCTCTCTCTCGTGTCGCCAACATCACATAACAACCAGATAATAAATAATACTCGTTTTGCTGTTTCCACGTCTTGCTGTTTCTCATTTTCACGAGATATTTTTGTATATATAAATGTTAAGGAGTTTATAATTATTTATTCAGAGTTATAACTCTCCTACGCCATGTAGGAAGTTTGATAACACAATGATATTCAGCACTCTTTCTAAATTTAACTACAGGTATCATTCTTTTCATTTTCCTTAAAACTTCCTCGTTGCTAACATGTTCTGTCTATGGTGTTCTTATATATCTTGATAAAAATGTCTTGTTTGTTGCATACTACATCAGCTAACAGTGGAATCACTGTATAAGTGATCGCTTTTGGTAAAGAACTTTCCCATATTTACTGCCTATGCCGTAATAACCGGAAAATGTTTCTATAACCATTGCTAATCTCGACAGGGGCCAGTCTACATACATTCTGTTTTCAAACGAGAAGGTGAAAATATTTTTTTCTCCCTGGGGAATATTCATACGCGAGTCCTCGTTAACCGGTAAAGTGACAGGTGAAATTACGCCATTACTTACGTGCAAAAAATAAAAAAATAAAACTTCGCTCTTGAATCCCAGTCTCAGACGAAGAAAAAAAGAAAAAAAAAGAAAGGTCGCCTGGCAAGGAATGAGCTTGAAAAGTTAAAGGAATATCGTTCTTTATTTCGTTCTTTCTTTCTTTTGTTCGTTAACAAAAATAAATAAATAAATACATGCCATAAAAATAAGTACTTTGCTACGAAAATAGTGTTTAAATCAGTATTTCTCAATCTTTGTTTACTTCAGAGTGCACTTGTAGAATAACTAAAACTCTAGGGTGCATTTTCAATTCTGATTTCATTAAATTTGAAAATAGGATAATAATAGAGAAACCTCCTGAAATAAACATTTATTTCTAAGACATTACATTGTATATTTAAGTATGCTTATGTGAAAACTGTGCTTGATGTGTCTTGGTAACTTTTTGAATGATTGGTCTTATATGTTATGCCTTGAGAAAAGCAAAGAGGAAAAGTTTATTCCTTTCTTATTAAAGATTAAGGAATATAACATCCAGTTTAAAATATCAAATAATATTGAAGCCATGTGCTTGCCGTCTCTAGCTTTTTTATAAATAAAGACTTTTAAATATAAAAATAATTCATAAATCGCTCTTCTGTTAACGTGAGGCGCACCTTGGCTACCTTTCAGGACGCATCCGTACGCCCGGGTGCACCGGTTGAGAAACGCTGGTTTAAGTAGTTAACTGTAGTCGGGCGAGCTGTAACACAATTAAAATGTGAGCGAACACCGGAATATATGAGAAAGTTTGGGTTGGATTGTTTTGTTTCACGGTATATCAACCTCAATAGGTTATTTAATGCCGACAAGATTTTTATTGCTGGTAATATTTTTTTCAAATGTGTATTACTGGTAATAATGTATTGTTGATAATAATTTTTTAAAAAGTATTTCTGGTATTAAAACCTATTTTTACACTTTCATAGGGTTTTGACCCCAATTTGGGGGTTAACTATTTACCCATAGCTAGGACCCTAACAGGTGCTACCACCCCGGGTTAGGGTGATCCTGGGAACACCAGCAATTCAGAAGTGGTTCCACGCTCATCAAAACCTCTTGGTCAGAAGCCTTACTGTTGGACGTAGTTTATCGTCTTACCCAAGACGGTATATGAGAATAGATGCATTTTCTAGGTTTGCTGTAACTAATGCAATATCTATACACATTGGCATACTTTTTCTTCTTCTCTTTTCAGGTTATGGACAATCATGGCTCCCCACATCTTCCTAACATTTGTAGCTCTTAGCTATGTTTATTTTTTCCTATCTCTCTCACTCATACTCCTTCCATCCATTTGCACACGCTTACTCGTTGTTTCACTTTGTCCCACTTGCCTTCGATATGTCCTATGGGTGTCAAATTCTCCAAGCCCTCTTTCCTCATAATGTTCTCCCAGATTCCAATTGTCTCTTTCTGATTCTATGTATAAGCGTCCTTTTTGTTTCGATGTTCTTTAAAACCTCCTCGTTGCTCACATGTTCCGTCTATGGTATTCTCGGCATCTTTTTGTAGAGCCACATTTCTGTTATCTGAAGTCTAGCACATAATGTCATCAAATTCCCAAACCAACGCTTTAATCGACTAGGTTATTGTGCCATAATAACAACAACAAAGATGGGGGCAATAGTCTGAATAATAATAGCGTAAATAATGATAAATCCTTATCCCATAAATGAATTCCCTGTAGGCTATCCAGCTCTATATACACCTGAGGACACAACAGCTGAAACGTTGGGATAACAACAGCAACAAAGATGAGGGCAATAGTCCGAATATAAATAGTGTAAATAATGATAACTCCTCATCCCAGAAATGCAGACAGAAACAAGCAATACTTCTTATTTAACATAATAATATACAGCATTGTAGTTCTTACTAAAAGATATAGCCATGGTGTTTTCGGTGGTAGTGTCTGGTAACACTCACGCAGCAACTACATGTTTGTATAATGTGGGCGAAAATCTAAAAGAAAAAAATAAAATAAAATAAATGATTTCATATATCATACAAATGCACATCCTAGTTTTCAACTGCCATAAAAATGATACTATGAAGCTACGAAATGACGTTAATTCTGAGCAGGGATCTACCACCCTTATACTCCAAAGCCTCATATTATATATTATATATAAATATAGGCAGATTGAGTGTTGTTGTAGGAATCAACACTGCATGATGTTTATCAGTTTCACACCTAATGCGATCTTCAGTTTTCTTGGCCTGATACCACACTGAAGGAGGGAAATTTGCCTTTCACCATACACAGTTTATATTCACATTGTCTTTATTTATAAACACTCTAGCTCAGTTATTGAGCACTCTTCCCTTATGAATAGAGAATATTTTAAACTATATATTCGTCCATGCTTAGAATATATAACATTTACAAAGCTTTCCAAGAGTAGTGAATTTTTTGGGACACCCTGTATATATATATATATTTACATTACAAAGCGTCAATCATACCTTGAATCAATCAGCAATATGAATGCGATTATTGGCGAAATCACTTCGCTAGTAGACATAAACATAAGCATTATACTACTGATAATCCTCCGAATGATGAGATCCTCATAAATAAATAAAATGGATATGGTGTATTATTTTTTTATTTCTGCTAGTACTTTCGAATGTTTCGCGCAATTCATCATCAGGCTTTATTATCCATCAGAATCAAAACTGGGAGACGATTTAAATGTGTTTATCCAACCGAAAGATGTTATTATGTATGAGCTATTTGTTAACAGTTATATGGTGTTGGAGCGTGCAAATCGCAACGCTAAATTTCAAATATTTAATATTAATTTTAATATAATTAATTTTAATTTTATATATATATATATATATATTTTTAGAATTGGACATAGCCCGACAATTTATTTAAAGACATTTATATTATGTTTAACGTTCTTTTTATAGATACATGTATTTAAGCAAATGCTCTGTTTTTATAATAAACAGTATTAAATAAAATTTCTCGGACATTCAGGCCGGTAAATGTTATTTAATACTGTTTATTATAAAAACAGAGCATTTGCTTAAATACATGTATCTATAAAAAGAACGTTAAACATAATATAAATGTCTTTATATATATATATATATATATATATATATATATATATATATATATATATATATATATATATATTAATCAAAGTCAATAAGCAAATAAAGTAAATAATAAACAAATTAACGAACTACGAATGCACGCGTAAAAACAAGTAAAAAATAGTTAAATAGTTCAATGTGGCGGCGTCTTGTTCGCGATGGAATTGTATATGAGTTGTTATTCAAAAGCTCATGGAATTTGAACAGGACTCGTTAAAGTACAAATTTTTATCGCTACCCTCTTTGAGCAGTATTATTATTATTATTATTATTTTGTCAACCAGTCTGGATATACCAGCAGAAAGAGAGCGTAGAAAAGGTTAGAAACAGTATAAAGTTAATTCACCTTTTTTATTTTTTTTAGTATGACCTCGTATGTGTATATGTATGTAAGAGAGGGAGAAAGTGAAGGAGTTTCGGACCCTGCTGGGGGTGTTACTCATCCGGAGAAGGAAAAGTAATTAAGGGAGATTAGGTTAGCTAATTATTAACTCAGCTACACTTCTCTCCGCCAACCATGACGTGGCATGACAGTGACCTGATATTTCGTCAATAAAGCTGGCGATGGGAGAAAACACAGGGAGGGGCTGAGTCGTTACTTTCCCAAGGGAATTAGCGCCAAATGAACCGATAATGTTTTCCACAAATCTACAAATGCGCAGGTGTAAACACACACACACACACACACACACACACACACACACCCATATGATTTGTATATTTGTATATTTCCTTTTCTTATGTATACTAATGGGTGAAAGCGAAGGGAAATCACCAGAAAATGCAATCTATGCATAAAGAGTAAGCGGAAAATCAAAGAATTCAGGAAGGTGAATGGTTTACCAAATAAAAGAAATGAAATTATTTCGCACATTCGATACTATGATATATTCCTTTAAAAAAAAAAAATAAATAAAACGTGAAAAAGAGCTATAGACCTAGGGAACGTCCAGGCGTGTTAAAATGCCCATTTTGAAAATTGCACAAGTATAGGATTGGTGTATACGGAGTAAATTCCAATAACCAACAAATACTATTCTTAAAAGAGTACTCAATACAGAGTAGAGCAAATATAATTATTTATTCGAAAATTATAACATAAATATGTTATAAAATCAATTCATAAATAGCCATTTTGTTTCAACACTTCTGGTGTCTTATCAAGTGATGGTGTTGCTATCACTTGATAAGACACCAGAAATGTTGAAAACAAAATGGCTACTATTGTAGTGATTTTATAACATATTTATGTTATAATTTTCGAATAATTAATTATATATATATATATATATATATATATATATATATATATATATATATATATATATATATATATTAGATGTTCAGTTCATTTGCAAGTACTTTCGATGAATACTTTCATCAGCTTCAGGTATGGATATTATTTTTAATAATGCATTTAAAAAATTTTAAAAGCAAAGGTCGCGTCATTCAACCAGTGGTTAGTAAGTTAATGCTTTATTTAATCTGTTAGCGAAGTGAATTCGACATTAAATACATTAACTTTTCTGATTTATTATTTGTATGACTACTTCTTTATAATATATATATATATATATATATATATATATATATATATATATAGAGAGAGAGAGAGAGAGAGAGAGAGAGAGAGAGAGACGCGTCGGTATATATACTAAGAAATAACTTTAAGCAATGAAAAGTACATATAAAAAAGAAAAAACGAAAAGTATAATCAGTCAATTGCTGATACTCCTGACGAGTGGACGGAGTAAATCCTGGAGGCTCCGTCTACGAAACTCTGGTATGATGAAGGTAACATCAATCAGCTAAGTGACAAAACTTTTATATATATATATATATATATATATATATATATATATATATATATATATATATATAAGTTTTGTCACTTAGCTGATTGATATTAGCTCCTGAAAAATTAATTTCGGTTGAGCCCTCTGGTTTGGGGTGTGAATTTGTAAACAGTGATTATTTAAGCTAATACTGCACGACTCTTCGACAGAATTGAGTCACTCTCAGTCACGGTGTGTTTATCCGAATCTAAAAATAAACACGCTAAAATTCACCTTCATTCCGTACCGTACGCTGACGGCTTAGCGGGAGAAGTTCGGACTGACGCAAATTCAGTCGGGTTTCGATCCTAGCTAGAGGCAACCGAACGTCTAGCCACAATGATGAGCTGTGAAACAGCGAAACAGTCTGTCTGTGGATGACAAAAATATATATATATATATATATATATATATATATACCGTGCGTTCCTAAAGTCACGGAATTTTTAAACTGACTGGAATTTTATTGGCGTGTTAGATCCGACAAATCAGATAATTTTCATGGTTACAAATGTAATGTGGTTTTGAAAGTTCTTCATTGAATGTTTTAATTTGTTTTCAATTTTAGATAATGGATTTGCTCAGTTATTTCATAATAATGTTCACTTTATATATATATATATATATATATATATATATATATATATATATATATATAATAAAAAGACTTAAACACTAATATTCCATGGTCATAATTTATTCCATTGGAATCGTAAGAACGATCCAATTCATCAGACCTACAGATTAAAAAAGAAAACAGAAAAACAACTCCGAGAAAAATTGGTGAGAGTATGTGTGAGAGTGTGGGGGGACCTGTGATCTATATAGAGGGGTAACAGACGAGAGAAACAGGGAGGTCCAAAGGTGGAGAGGGTATTAAAATCTAACAGAGGGAGGATTTAAAGAGGGGTTTCAGTGAGAAAAGTGTGCGTATTTTCAAACGTCCGAAGATATACCGGAAGAGTGTACCTTTCTTGGCGACACACACACCCCATAGGCGATACAATCTTATACTCCCGCCCAGACCCCTACAACGCATACATACACACACAATACACACACATCTATATCTATCTATATATATATATATACATCTACATCTGCACGCCTAGGACAACCGATTTCAAAACCAATGCTAAATTCGCTATAATGAGATAATGGAAAAGTTTAGATAAGATAACATTAGAAAGATTTTAGGATTCCTTGAAGTTAAGTGGAGACGGCGCTCGGAAACATATTGTCTAGCCGGGCCAAGTCATAAACTAACAATATAGATAGTTCTAATATATAACCCTGCAAATCACTGTTATTGTGGTAGTTTCTAAGTATTCTACAATTATGGGAAGATATAATTTTCTCTATATTATTCACGCACGAGTAACTAATTTTCACTGTTTTCCTATTAAAAATTTTATGTAAGTGGTTGAGTAAGTTGTAATTTGCAGTGTTATATATTAGAACTATCTATATTGTTAGTTTATGACTGAAAATTTTTCTCGGAGTTGTTTTTCTGTTTTCTTTTTTAATCTGTAGGTCTGATGAATTGGATCGTTCTTACGATTCCAATGGAATAAATTATGACCATGGAATATTAGTGTTTAAGTCTTTTTATTATATCCTTACTCTGTCCTGGACATCGAGTTCTACCTGGATCATATCCTCTTGGAATTATTTTTATACATATATGTATGTGTATATATAATTGCATATGTATGTGTATATTCACCATTAATATTGTCTATATATATATATATATATATATATATATATATATATATATATATATATATATATATATATATACAAATACTGGACTCTCCAGTCGATTTCGACATATGAGGATGCGAGAAACTCATTCGGTTTTTATGTTTGTATCGTATGTGACACTTCAGTCTCGCTAGTGACCAATATACAAGTCCACATATTGTGCAAGAACGAGGATCTCGGGACTTAGCCACAGGATTATTTGCGGTGGATTTTCGCTGTTGTTTTTTGCCTCTTAGCTGGTCAATATGACTGCTTTCAGGATTTGTGATACCACTCTGGCACAAATATCTCCAGCTATTTCTATCCAGGGCAATTCACTTGAAGTTAGTATGAAGCACATTAACAGCTGCAAGGTTACTTTTCAGTTTGTATTCAAACCTGAGCCAGGGCCGTCCATCTCTCCTTTGTCCACTGTCAAGCTGGTTATGCATGAGGACCTTAGATATTCTGTCGTCAATCATCCTTGCAACTTGACCAACCCAGCGAAGTTATGACTTATATATATATATATATATATATATATATATATATATATATATATATATATATATACGCAGCATGAATTCGTATAAACTTTCACACACACACAACACATACACACACATACACACACACACATATATATATATATATATATATATATATATATATATATATATATATATACAAGGTGCAGCAACACGATGTCAGTTAACACAAATATGTACATACTCCAGCCAATGCAAATCCACAGTCATGTATGAGACTCAAGTTTTAAAGTGTAATGATATGAAGTTTTGACATATATATATATACGCAGCATGAATTCGTATAAACTTTCACACACACAACACACACACACACACACACACACACACACATATATATATATATATATATATATATATATATATATATATATATATATACAAGGTACAACAACACGATGTTAGTTAACACAAATATCTACATGTTCCAGCCAATGCAAATCCATAGTCATGTATGGGACTCAAGTTTTAAAGTGTAATGATATGATATCAAAATTAAAAGAGTGAACAAATTAAACTATAGACTTAATAAAGTTTAAGAAAGTATTACTTTAGTGTCTTTGGACAACGTCCTTCTTATAAATGATGGAATGGGACAAAAATATTGAGGTTGGGAAAGTGGTTACCAAAATATTAAGTGTGCACAAAAGTTTCAATCGCCATCTTATTTTGAAAATCAGATTGAATATGCGGTTAAAAAACAATTTGGGGGCGTTTTTAGTCGATGTTAATTCATCCTATGTTGAGAAAAACAAAAGGAAAAGAAAAATGTTAGCGAACCAAATACATGTGATGTTTGTTTTGCAGTTGTGCAAGTCAGCATCAGAAACGAAGAGGATTGATGAAGTCTATGGCGATGATTCGATTGGAAGCAGTACGTCTTAAATAGTTTGCGAATTTCAAAAAAATTAATTTTGACATGGAGATCAAACTACACAGAGATTAAACATAAGAATTTGGAAATGCTGACCTTGAAACTCTTTAGAATGATTACTCATTCAATTAACGTGGGAATTGGCTGAAAAATCTTAAAGTCTATCAATCAACAGCTGTAATGCGTTTGCAAAGTTGTGGGGAATATTTGAAAAGCATCAAAAATGGATTTAACATGAATTGTCAGAGGGAAACATTGGACAGCGTCTTAACACCTACATGGTGCTTCTTACCAAATATGAACAAATTTCTTTTTTTCTGTAGAAGACTGTCACTAGAAATGAAAAAGGAATTCAATAAGATCATCCAAAGCCTAGAAACTATAAATGAATCAGCAGAAACATCAGCAGAAAAATTAACCATTTTTAAAGGAACCATTGCTCTGTATTTGACGGGATATAAAATCTGTACTGTATTAGGAATCACTGAAGGCCATCCTTTCCTTCAGGTGGGAGGTACTCACAGGACAGATTGAAGGCAAGAGAGACAGAGGAAAACAACGCATGACAGACATAATGAGCTTCATGGCAGAACAGGTTTTTGGAAAAAATAACAGAAAGACAAAATTTATTAAGAGCTACAAGGAACAGGAAATTGTGGAGAACCATGATCACCTACGTTACCGCACAAAAAGAAGAAGTGTCTAGTGAAACTGTTACGGTAGCAGATCGTTACAGAACAGGGAAAACGGGACGTCATACAGGAAAGTGCTCGCCCGTGCGTTGCATTTTCAAACTCCCAAATCCTGACTTTATTTATATTCAGACAATTATCTTTGTTGTTATTATCACAAGGTTTCGGCCGCTATGCCCTCCGGCTTTCATTGGATACTTATCGATCCTGATAATCTGATAATTTCGAACTAAAGTTCTAGTTTGTGAATTTGGTCACATAGTAATTGTGAGTTCAGTCACTGGGCAGGTTAGTACAGACTGAGATTTAATCAAAACAGGACAAGCAATAACTAATGGTTGGTTGGTTGGTTAATTTTGTTTAGCGGCATATCAACACCTCTATGGGTTATTTAACGCCGAAATCTGCAGGATGATTGAAAAGTAACTGCCCATTTTAAAATACTTGTAATTTATTTATTAACTATAGTTTTTACAAAAAATGGATATGAGAGGAAAGCGTTTAGCATGAGGTTTTATTTAAATTTCGATATTGGCACCAGATTTCCCTGACAGCTTCTCGAGCCATCCAGGAATCGCGTCAACTGATTTCACCAGGAACTCTTGTAGTATGGAAGACATTTCTTGTATTCGCCTTTCAAGTTCTTTCAAAGTCTTGGTTTGGTTTAGTAGATTACTCTTTTACCCACACCCACCGCTAAAAAAGTCACAGGGTGTTAAGTCAGAACTCCTGGGTGGACACTCATACATAAAATAGGGAGTTACTTTTTAATCACCCTGGGAATATTTTGTACGTAATTTTATGCTTTCAGGTTAAAGGTGTGTTTTTTAGATATATAATGTGTAGGCCATAAAATGTATTTTGGGCAATTTTACTATAAAAATACACACACACACACACACACACACACACACACACACACACACACACACACACATACATATATATATATATATATATATATATATATGCTAGTTACTAGTTGCCTGACGATTGCACTAGCATGAAACAGACTGTCGCCTCTAAGTGTTGACTTCTATGTTCACTTTTATATATATATATATATATATATATATATATAGCGTAGATTGCCATTTTGCTATAAAATGTATTGCTGGTCGGAAGAAAACCGGAAATAACAACGGCCGAAACATTGTGATAATAGTTCGAATGTAAACAATATGAATAAGGATAACACCTCATTCCTGAAATTCAAGCAAAAATCTACCGGGTGTAACAGCAAAATTGTCCAATTATTAGATTAAGCTTTGGGCCGTTGCATTTTAGAAATTATTAAAGATATCTTACTGGAATTCTCCGAGGTTTTTATAACACTTTGGACTCTACTTTGAGCAATAAGAATGTATTTAGCTCTAGGTTGAAATGATGATCCCTCTTGGTGTAGGGACCTCCTGATCCAGTTTTCCTCTCTACTGCTCCCTCTTTTTAAAATTTATTCGCCGATCTCTTGATGGTTCTTGAATGGACTTTGTAGATGGAAGCCAGAGCATGAAGGCCTAAATGATCTTTTTCCTCTCGCCACTGGGAAGATGTAGTGGGGCTGAGACAAAACGATTTTAACTCATTTTCTTTCTAGCTGAATATCTTACGATAAATGGTATCAAAACGCCTAAACATCTTATCTGAAAACCTGGAAAAAAGAAACTAAAGTTTAGTGTTTTTTTTAGATATTAAACATTTTGTGGAATGGACAATTATCTCATGCTGTTACCCGATTTGGACAATTTTGCTTTTACACCCTATGTAATAGATATAGGATTGGAAAATTCTTCGGTACGCGGAATATTCACCATACTTAGCGCCATCAGCTCACCATTTGTTCCGAGCAATGTAGCATTCCTCACTTGGTTCAAAATCTACAGATATCTTCGGTGTCCAAAATTCCATTAACAAATTTAGTGTGTCGAAAGTAAAAATCGTTTTATTAGAATGTAAATCGAAAATTTGCGGAATGTTAGCGTCAGGTGAGAGAGATGGAAGGTAATTAGTTTGGTGATTAAAACACACACACGCACACACACACACACACACACACACACACACATATATAAATATATATATATATATATATATATATATATATATATATATATATATATATATATATATATGCGATTTGCTATTAAACAACTTTACTAAAAATCGGTCGGTAATAACCTTTTACATACGTTTTATAATAGAACATTTCCTTTTATTGTCTTCGATCATACTGTTATAGTCCCACACTCACACAAACATATTTATAGAGAGACATAGACACAAACATACGCACGCACACACACACACACATATATATATATATATATATATATATATATATATATATATATATATATATATATATACAAGTATTAGTGCATATATATATATATATATATATATATATATATATATATATATATATATATATATATATAATTAATACAAGTAAAAGTTTGGCACTTGATTGATGTTACCTTCTGCATCCCGATTCCAGACTTTCGTAGACTAAACCTCCGGGAAGCACTCCGTCCACTCACCTGAAGTATCGGCAACTGACTGTTTATACTTCTCATCTTTTCTTTTTTTATAATGCGGTTTTCATTTGTGCAAGTTTTTTTTAGTTTTTTTTTTGTTTTTTAGTGAATATCTGAGTGCGTACGCCCGTGTGCGTACGCCCGTCTGCGTACGCCCGTGTGCGTACGCCCGTGTGCGTGCTCCCATACTCGTACGCCCGTCTGCGCTTGCGCCTTTGCGCCCGTCTCCGCGTATGGTTTTACATGTATAATGTCGTAAATATATGTACAGGGTGAATCAAAAATACTTTTACAAGCTTTGGGAGTGGGTCCCTCTCACCAAAATAAGGACAAAACTCCACATAAACATATATCCACAAATCCTTCATTTTTGAGTTATTACGTTTAAAGAGAGTTTACGGTAGATGGCGCTGTGTTGCCATGTAGACTAGGGTACGTTTGTCATTCGTGTACATTTGTGGTTAGTCTGTCTTTAACGTTTAACGTGTGTGTATAGTAGTGAGCTGACGGAGAAGTGTTCCGTTTAACAATGGCAGGATATTCATATTGTAAGTAGGTAGATATGATTTTTACATACGGCCGCGCGAATGGCAATGGACTCGAGGCTGCGTTTCCAGAGCGAAGGTAGCTGAATCCTCCAACCTTTGCTGTTGTTTATTGTCGCGTTGCTGAAACAAACTATGGATCAAGGAAGACCGAGATCCGCTCGTACGCCTGACCACAAAGAATATATTCTATGGGCTATCGAAGACGATCCAAGTATCAGCACACACCAAGTGACTCTAGAATGTCGTAACGCATGGAGAGTATTTCAAGAGCAGATCATGTACCGTATTATTTTCAACGTTTACAGGGTATTTCATCCTCTGATCATTCACCACGGGAGAATTTTTTCCAATGGTTTATTGCCCGAACTGCCGATCCGTTGTTTGTCTCTTCAATCTTGTTTACGGATGAGTCAATATTTGGAAGAGATAGAATAACAAATTTACACAATCAACATTTGTGGGCTGATCGGAATCCTTTGGAATTTTATCTATGGGGCCACCTAAAACAACTGGTTTATGCAGCAGACAATAATGTGTCATGGGGCCTGCGAAACCATTCAACATCGTGTGGGAGTATTTGAAAGGGTCTACCAGTCATTGATCCGACGGGTACATACGTGTGTAGAAGCAAGCGGAGGACATTTTGAATATTTGTTATGAGTTGCTGTGTTGGGAACAACGATGACCATTTGGACATATGTTTATATGGACATTTTACCTTGTTTTGGTGTCAGGAACTCGCCCACAAAGTTTGTAAAAGTATTTTTGATACACCCTGTAAATAAAGAGAGAGCGAGAGAGGTATATTTAGCCAGGAAGTTTTCATTTATGAAGGTTCAATTGAAAACGAACGAAAATTCTTTGCTTTAGAGCTTTTTATTTACTTTTTAACAATTCGAACCATTTTTCTGGTTTCCTTATAAAATCTAAATAGATAAAAGGCAAATTCTGTCTGTCTGTCCGTCTGTGTGTATGAAGCCACTCTGACTCTGGCCTCACTTGCTCTACATAAACATATAATACCTTTTTGGAATCAGGATGACCCCAAATTGAAAATCTGGCCTTCATCTGGTGCTTGAACGTCCAACATTGGAATTTGTGTCCGGATAAGTAGGGAACAGTTAAAAATTAAAATTTTAAAATAACTAAACAAATGAGTGATTTTAAACGTTTTTAATTCACATTGAGTTTAAAATAACACAAAATCTTTGTGAATTTAAATTTTTTTATTTAAATCCAGTTTAAAATATCTCAAAAATTTGTTAAATTGAGAAAATCAATTTTAATTCTTCAAAATGCCAAGGAATCAAAGTTAGAGGTTTTGAAGTTCCACAGAATTTGCGATTTGAAAAAGCCAATTTTCGGCTTGAATTGGAATTTCGACCCAAATCGGGCTTTGGCCAGAATTGGACTTATAGCCCGAATCAGAGTTAAAGCGTGATTTTGAAGTTCCATGGAGTGATTTGAGGAATTCAAAGTTATTTCTTCAAAATTACCATCGCTATTTTCTAATCTGGTCCAGAGGTCCCTTGAGTTTTGGTTCGAAGGCCCAATTAGCCCTCCACAGGAGCTAGCTTAAAAGCTAGTTTAAACATAAATTGTAAAATGTCTTTCAGTTTCGTAATTCATTATCAAAGAGTATTATTTTTTGCGTTGAAGTGAGTTTGTGTCTATGTTTATGCATTGTGTCTTCCGTGACAGTTTTCGTGCGTGCGTGTGTGTGTGCGTGTGTGTGTGCGTGTGTGTGTGCGTGTATGTGTGTGTGTGCGTGTGATGAAAGCCGAAAACGCTCAGGAGATATTAGACAATTTCTCTTCGGATTTCCCTCAAAAATCAGGAAATGTTTCGACCATTAAAAAAAATGTATCTTAAGCATGGACATTCATTGGTTTTCAACTAAACATATATGTATGTATGTATGTATGTATGTATGTATGTATGTATGTATTTATTTATTTATTTATTGGTTAAATTGTATTGCAAAATGGAAAAAGAAATAGAGAATTATAAAATCCCTCAACCCTTCGTTCGTGCGCATGTATAGTCGTGGCAACATAACAAATTTAGTCCGATGATTCATGAAGGACAAAACGTGTCATAAATAAATTTTTACACTTTATCATACAATTTCCCCAATATTGTTCTTGATATATAAAATATATATCTCGTGTTATCTCGTGTATATATAAATACACATGTATGTGTGTGTGTGTTTGATGTGGAAAACCGCTAGAATTACTGATATACATATATACAGATATAAGTAGATTCGAACAGAATGAGATAGATACGAACAGAATGAGCTAGAAAGATAATGAACAGATATATATATATATATATATATATATATATATATATATATATATATATATATATATATGAACAGGGTGAGAGATAGATAGATAGACATCTATCTATCTATCTATCTATCTATCTAAGTAAGAAGAATTTATTAATATTCAAGTTGCTTTTATTTTTATATATAGTCGTAGGACAAGATCGTAAATAATTGCCAAGTAAATTGCGTTTGCGATCACGCTCTTATTAAACAATTATCTTTATAGATTTGATGTCAGTAAAAACAGAAAAAAAGAAGATAAAAACGAAAAAGGATAAAACGCTACGAAGTTGTGAAATGCAAAAAGTGATTTCTTTTAAGAGGGAGTCGGACATTTTTGATTACGGAGTGAAGTGTCCTCGTCCGACAGTCAATCGGACGAAGAGAATCACGATGTAAGTTCTTGAAATGACTTTGATATATTTTTCAGACTAATTAATGTGTTTAGCAAGTTTTCCCTTCGTCGACATGTTGAAGCCTGCAAGAATCGAAAGGAAAAACAAAAGATGGAAGAAAAGTAAAAAGAAACGGTAGAAACAAACGAAAAGAATGAAGCAAAAAATAAGGAGAAAATAAGAAAACGTAGAAGCCTGAAAAAAATCCATTAATTCATCGCATCTGGCACTGAACTATGCAGGTAACTCCATGTATAATTTTTCAGGGTTCTCACCAGTGAGGTGTTCAACCGAAAGACTGTTACTATTGGTTATATATCCAAGATGGCGCTAACACAGCATCGCTGGACATAGGGCTGAAGTCAGATGCCAGGTTGGGGTTTTCCCCCTAATGGAATCAACGGTCACGAGTCAGTGACCAAGGTTAGCCTTCAGGTCTGAGGACATCGACTGTTGTCTGACCTGGAGAGAGATGGGCTCATAATAAGAAAACTAATAAATTATTGTTATATTATTTTTGTTATATTAAATAAGAATGAATACTACACAACATGACAATCTATCCTCAATAACAACAATCACTAAATATATTACCTGTCATATGAAAAGAAAAAATAAATAAATAATCGTATATCTTTGGATATCGTAGAAACAGGATCGTTCAACTTTAAAAAGTTACAGTTGAATCTCGGTTACATAAGTTGTAATGTTAAAATCCATAAACGGGTAACCCAGTCCGCCCTATTATATCACAACTCACCATACCTATATACCAATTAGCTAAAACTTTAAATCAATTAATCATCCGATATTTACCAACAAATTATAGTCTTAATTCTCCCAATGAATTCTTACAAATTAACTTTTAAAAATTGACCCACACAACTAAATAAAAAAAAAACTTTTACTAACATTCACAGCACGTTACATTTCATCAACGTCTAGCTAATATCTAGATTCAGACTGATGGTGTTGCTATGAGCAGTCCTTTAGGTTTTTTTCTCTAACTTTTATATGGCTTTTCTTGAAAAAAATATATTTCCTGAATTAAATGAATCCAATATTTATGTAAGACGATATTTCAATACAAACTAAAACTGCTAATGAAATAGTTTGATGTAAAGGGGTCGTCGTTTGAAGCTGAGAATGAGTCGGTGTTGATGAACAAAAAACAAAAAAAGTTTGGAATTGTTTGAGAAAATAGACAAACAAAAGAGTGAAACAAAACGAGACAGAAATGTTTATTTTATCGGGAACATTTTCGCGTAGAGAAAATTTCGATGAAAATTCCTGAAATAAAATATGAATGAAGGAAAGTTCTTAAGAGTCTCTGTAAAGGAAAAGTTGAACTTACTCTGTTGGTGAATTAGAGAGTGAGCGATATGTATAGTTTACGCTATGCGTGTCTATTGCCTAGAGTGCTAATTTTAGCGTTCTATCCCGATTTCGGCCCGACGTAAAAGAGAGTTAGTCTCTTAGATTTACAAGCACGCGTACTTCCATTTCTCTTTCCTTTTTATGCATGCCCAAAAGCTGAAAAGGTGTTTATGCTGTTGATTGGCTTATCAACGCATGCGTGTGAAACAAAAAGATTTAACGTCTGCTACAAAGTAAAGGTAAAGGAAATTAAAAAATAAACAGTTTTTAAAGTTAATTATAATAGTTAGAATTTTACTACTTCCCCCGTAATCATCTGGTCGTCGAGTTCCAATCTTACCTCCTAAAATACAAAAGGGAATGTCCTAAAAGTTCTAAATTTATCATCGTTAACAATTTAATCCAAAAATCTAAATTAATCTCCTCATCTAGAACAATTTTTCTTAACGAACTGTGTAACTTAAAACAAACACTTATTAACAACGGTTTCCCTAATTACATTGTTGACAATTAAATTAGACTTTACTAACAAAACAATAATTTTAATATAAACTGAGTCCTCAAGATACAAAAATGGCATCAACATATTTCAAATGCATCACCACTAGAAAAAGAATGGAAATACAATAAAAACAACATTATACATGGATACATTAAACCTGTTGATTAAAATACACATTTTAAATTCATCATTTATTATTAAAAAATTAAACCAGTAATTTAATTATTACAGTATTTATTGTATTTACATTATTTGAACTGTTGTCCTCATCTTTCTAGCCATATTCACGACGTTTCGGCCGTTGTGCGCTCCGGCCTACTTCAGATGATTGGAATTTCGTACCAAATTCTTCCAATCACTTGTAGAAGACCGTAGCGTACAACGGCCGAAACGTCATGATTATGGCAACAAAGATTAGGACAGCAGTTTGAACAATGTAAATAGTGTAAATAATTACAATACCTCATCTCAAAAATACAGACAGATACAGTAATTTAACCATCAAAAATAATATTTCTCAACCCAACAACCCCCCACCTTCATAAGACGAATGTTGTTTCTGAATTCATTTGTCCAATCGGAGATTACGTCTCTGTAAATAATAAACAAAATATACTCCATAAATTCAATTGCAAAAAAAAAATAAAGATTATTGAAAGCATTTATATTCAACAAAAACATTCATCCATTGATAAAATATCTATAGTCTAAAATCCCGTATTCTTGAATATATATTGAAATAAACGTTGCCGTTACACGTTGCTATCATGGCATACTGCGTTCTACTGAATTGGATTTAGCTTTCAAACAAAAAATAATGATACTTTCAAAACAACGCGTTGCTTAAAATACATTTGATTGTCTTCTCTTTGCTTATTCACACACCTGATGATGACTTATGGAAGTCGAAAGCGTGAGCCTAATACACATTTTGTATAAATTTTACATCTACAACAGTTTCATTTGCAAAGAGTTATTCGCATATTAGAGAGAATAATCAATAATTTTAATAGACATAAAATGTCTTCTTTTTAGTAACACACACACATTTTTTATATATATATATATATATATATATATATATATATATATATATATATATATATATATATATCAGTAGCGACTCCGGCGATCGGGCTTGTCGGGCTGAGCCCAGGTAAGTCATCATTCAAGTATATCTATTTCAAAGCAACAAAACTTTTTCGTAGTGCGTCCTTTTCATTCTCGACTTCAACGGGATCGAAATTTAATTTATTTCATGCCCTGCCTCAAAATAATAATCAAAATACATTTCCTTGATACTGTTCATACTAACAAGAAAGAAAGAAGAAAAAAGAAAAAAAGAAAAAAACAAAGAAAAAAGTAAGTAAAAAAAGAATGAAATAAAATTAACGTGGCTAGTCGGGCTACATAGATATAAGATAGAGACATTTAATAGGCAATGTGTTTCATGCTTTAATTTTATAAATAATCTTTTTAAAACATCCAATGAATTGTATGCCCTGTTTTTCAAGGAATACATTTTTATTTCAATTTATTCTCTTTAAATGTCCATTTTAAATAATTTATTCCATATAGTATAAGTTTTTTATCACAATGTACCAACTGAAAAAGGGCAAACGAATGTCGTCGAAAATCAAAGAAAGCCTTAATTCGTCGACTAGGGTTAGGGTGAGAGCATGAGTGGGGTGGTGTTGAGAAATATGATATCAGTCAGCAGTACTGATCATAAACGTAGAATTCACAGAGAGTGAGATACATAAACACAATAACGCATACATATATATGCAAAACACACACTTGAGATAGATACAAAGTTTGTTTTTTTTTAACAAAAAAAAAAGACATATCCATCTAAAGATTTTATAATTTTTTTTTATTTTAGAGTAAAGGAATCATTTTAACATCTAAGTTATACCAATAGTATATTTTGTTAAAGATTGTAATGAGCCCGACAAACATTGATGAAATAGAGTCACCACTGATATAACTTAAAGCTATATTTTTATTAGTTATAATAGAATAAACTAATTGACTGATATGAATCGGTATTTGGAGTTTCATGGATTTTTTACATCCAATCTTCGGTGGATACCAGTGTATTTTTCTTTTATCATTTCAAAAGATAGTTACTTTTATGACGACGTAAGCTATTTGAAATAACACTGTCAAGAATGAAGACTGAGACTCGGAAGATAAGTTAATCCAAGCTTTATTCGGCAAAATACAAGCAGGGTTCACATCACGTGCTCCTGTTATTCTCGAATATGGCTGACTGTCGTAATCCAGAGAAAGGGCCATAAACGAGTATGGTGTCGTAAAGGAGTCTCTTATTTACGATAAACACTATAGATGAAATAAAATTGATATGAACGATAAAATTTTTAACTTTGTTCAATTATACTTATATGAAGTATTATATCGACCAAGGGAGACGATTCCAGCATGCGAAATTGTTGGAAAATGCCTGGAAAAAATATCAAGTGTTGTCCCAAGCCTTGAGAGTGAAATTGGGTAGATGAAATTGTCCAGAGGCCGTCGATGGTTGTGCTAGTCCAAAAGTCACAAGTGATCGCGTCCGAGGGTTCGCACATACTGGTCTTCTTGAAATACGATCACGCCAAATTATGCAACCCTCGTAGCAGGTGTAAATAAGATCCGTTCAAGTAAGGACCACAGGTGGGCTCCGTAGCTGTTGAAGAAACACAAATGTACCTTTGTTGGAATTTACAAAAATGATCAGCTAGCTAGTACCCAGGCATTATATATATATATATATATATATATATATATATATATATATATATATATAGGCTTAATACAAATATAAAATTTGTTACTTAGCTGATTGTTGTTGTCTACAACATTCCGATTCTACAGTTTCGACGGACCTTCCATTAATCGCTCTGTACACTAGTCAGGAGATATCAACAACTGACTCTAATTCCGACAATTATTTTAATATATTTTCTGTTTATACGTTATTTTCATTTTTAAGTAAATGCTATGTTTATAATAAATAGTATTATAACATTTACCGACCTGAATGTTTGAGAAATCTCATAGAAATTATGTGTCCTCCGACAGAAATTGAACCTGTATCCTACACTATCATGTATCTTGACGTGCTCTACCATTTAGCTACAGAGGAAGCGTCTGTTTAGCAAGGTTAAATTACTGATTTTTTTAACTACAAATTTCACATGATTTCTCTCGAACGCTCATATCTGCTCGGATCGTATCTTAACGCAAACAAATGACGTCATATATTATTATTGTAGTTTAAAAAAAACAGTAATTTAACCTTGCTAGCCAGACACATATTTTCTATGTGATTTCTCGGACATTCAGGCTGGTAAATGTTGTTAATACTATTTATTGTAAACAGAGCATTTACTTCAATATTTGTATCTATAAAACAACGTATAAAAAGAATATATATATATATATATATATATATATATATATATATATATATATATATATATATATATATATTATAAATTAATTGATTTAAAATATATTTTAAATCAATTAATTTATAATATTAATGCTCTGTAAATTTACATTGAGCACTATTGTGTAAAAATAAAAATATCTATAAGAACACCGGATTTTATATCTTACTGTTCTTTCGTTTTATTTATATATACATATATATATATATATACACACACACATATATATATACACACACATATATATATATATATACACACACACACACATATATATATATACACATATATATATATACACACACACATTACACATATATATATATACACATATATATATATACACACACACATTACACATATATATATATATATATACACACATATATATATATATATACACACACATATATATATATATACACACATATATATATATATATATACACACACATATATATATATACACATACATATATATATATATACACACACATATATATATATACACATACATATATATATATATACACACACATATATATATATACACATACATATATATATATATACACACATATATATATATATATATATATATATATATATATATATATATATATATATATATACACACATATATATATAGATATATATATATACGTAAGAAAGTAAAAACCCTTATCTACTTTACACCTACACTTGTCATCTCTTTATGATTAACTAAACTTTGACAGAGCGTCAAGTGGCTATTTTCTTGTATTAAGTACTGTGGCCAGATCGACGTCAGCGTCATCCTCTCTTCTCTCACGACACTTGACCTCAGCATTAAGGACATTCCAGCCCCTGCTTGGTCATCATGGTATTTTTGTAGAAGACGAGAACAAATTATTCCATATTATTATTCGGGCAATTAACTTTATTTTTGTTTTTTGTTCGTTTGTTTGACGCTACGTTTCAGCCGATAAATCCTCCGACTTTCATTTGCTGTCTTAAAATGTTTTTCTTCGGCATCTTCAAAGAAAAATATTTATCATAGCCGGAAGTTAAAATATTAAGCGTGGGAATAGTTCCAACTACTTAAAAAAAATTTTTTAAAAAGAGTAAACGATAGATTGAATGCGTCGGAGGAAAACGGTTTATAATAATAGTGTGTCACGTGATTCAATACAGGAAATAGCAAACGATCTGAATAGAACAATGTCAATAAGAAACCATTGTTCTAAGAGAAGTTGTTAATACGAGCGCCATTAAAAGAAAGAAGCATAAGAACTGGCGCTTACAGATCAATGATAAATAGCGTTTAGATTAGGATATATCAAAAATACTTCCTTTTTTTATTTCAGACCATTACTCCAAAAGTTATTTCGTGTACATATCTAAGGAAAACTATCTATTAATACGCTTGACGAACTATGATGAATGTTTACTCCGACATCCAGTGTAAAATATGTGTGCTTATGCGCGTCTGTTTCTATGTACGTACCTCTGATAGACGCTTCTCATCCTGATTGAGAGGCTTTCGTTGTCCAGTTACTCTCAGAGCAGTACTGTCGAGACTTCTAAACTCCTGGTAGGGCCATCCTTGGCAGCAAGTTGGAAGACGACGATTCAGACTAAACGCGACCAACGCCCATGACCCCAACGGTGGAACAAGCTGATGACGATTACAACAGATCTCAACGGTTGAACCAGAGGATGAAAAGGGCTATGCATGACGAACATGTTATAGAAGGTGCCACTCGAAATTATAACGTAGTCAGCAGCAGCAAGTTGCGGTTTCATAAATAGATTCAGCATGTCTCATTACACATGTGCCGTAGAGGAAGGTCATGAAATCAAGTGTGTGGCTCACTTCCTGGTAAGTTGAGGTCCGCTTTATACAAATTCACGCCCTCGGCACTTCTACTTTGATTTTCATTTACCTCCAACCAACTTTTGCATAGCCAAACGGCAATATAGAATGGATGAAGGGAGCAGGTTTTGGGGAAACTGGAAGCTTCTAGTCTTGAACCTGCATGTTGGCGGCGAATTTAGTCATTTTTTCAAATATTGCATATTCACATACACACATAGATATGTGTGAATTAGTGAGTTCGACCATCACTGGCGCACCGGCCCAGCTTTCGGGTTTAATAAGTCATTATCAAAGATTTTTTGTTGATAACATTGGATTTTTTTTTTTTTGGTATGCTTTATTTTGCTATGTCAGTTTCATGTTTTTTTATTACTATCTGCTAAAACTCTAACTAATTGATGTTGTAGTTATGGTCCTTAGTCTCTACTTCTGTATCAATCACTGTTTTCTTAAAAATAAAAACAAAAATACTAAAGTACTTAGGATCATCAATCCAACAGTTTTTTTCCTATTATATCAATAGACACACACATATATATATATATATATATATATATATATATATATATATAGCTAGCCACTCGTATTCGAGGATAACCGTCTACTAGGGCGGCTAGCCAATCTCCATTGCAAACGCTTGATCAGGCGCATTTGTGTTTATTCAACACCCACAGAGCCCACCTGTGGTTTATACTGCAACTATGCTGAGCAGACCTTATTTACAGTTTCTGGGAAAGAGCGTGTTATCTAGCGTGATCAACAAGGCCAGCACGCTCAAGCCCTCGGACATGATGACTTGTGACTTCGTGTTAGCACAACTATCGACTACCCAATTTCACTCACAAGGCTTGGGTACTTTCAGGCACTTTCCAAAGGTGCCGCACGCTGGGATCGACTCCTCCAGTCCGATAACATCAGCCTGCCTATCTATCTATCTATCTATTTCTCTCTCTCTCTCTCTCTCTCTCTCTCTCTCTCTATATATATATATATATATATATATATATATATATATATATATATATATATATATATATATATATATATATGAAGAAATATAGTTTTAAGGTGTGCTATATTTATGGGATAAAGTGCTTAATATCAGAGGTAGAGCGTATGTAAAGATAATAGTGAACATTGAAGACAACACTCAGAGGTGACAGGCTGTTTCATGCCAGATGCAATCGTCAGGCCAAGACGTGGCCTGACGATTGCGTCTAGCATGAAACAGCCTGTCGACTCTGAGTGTTGACTTCAATGTTCACTTTTATACATACATACATATATATATATATATTACTACAAACATTATTTTAGTGGATATCCGTATTTAAATAGAAGCCCCGTTTTTTAAACAGTGCGTATCATGTCTACCGGCCTTCGCACTCGTGAAATCTTATAAAGAATGTGCTCTCCAGCAGTGTTCGAACCTGCGTTCCCCTTACTTGAAGAAATTGCCCGGTGTGCTTTAGACCTTTCAGCCACTGCCGAGCAAGTCTCTATTTATCCTTTTATTGAATGCGCATCTCCTTGTTCAGATTATCTCGAAAGCCCATATCTACTCGATTTCATATCCGAAACTTAAAGTAATTTCTAAAAAATTAATTTTAATCCGACATTTTTATTACTTCAAACGTTATTTTTAGTGGATACCCGTGTTTGAGTAGACGCCTCGTCCTTTTTAAACAATATGTGTCACGTCTACCGGTCTGTGCAATTGAGCTGTCCACCATTCCCCTACATCTGTTTTGTGCGAGAGCCTAGGTCTCCACGAATGGTTTGTTGGTGTTTTTGGTGCGTTTTAACTTGGAGGAGCCCATGCCTTTCCAGATTAGACCTCAGCCGATGTCTTCCAACTAGGTGGCTTGCCTTGGTCGCGAACATGTGGTCGTTGTAGTTCATCTGAGGAACCCTTCCACCTTGGAGGGATTACCTGCGTCGAGGAGGTCTTTCAGTCAGTAGTGCCGTGTTAACACCAAATACGTATTTTTTTTTAAATACGCAGAGATAAAAAAAAAAATAGTTAAATATTCTTCTCTTGCTGATAGATTTTTTTTTTTACTCCTGTGGCAGTGGAGACTTCTGGGGTAATTGGCTCTCTTTCGATGGCGCCTCGATTAAGGGACGAGCCTCGCGAAACGGGTGGCTCTTACAGCGTGTTTCACTGGCGATGGTTCGAAGTAATGCTTTCTCCATCATTGCGGCTGGCAGAGGATAGCAAAAAAAAAACATTTTGTTTATAGTTACTTTGTTCAAACTTTTTTCAATAAATAATTGTCACTTTGTTTCAATAAAAAAAAATTATTTTTATATTCTTAACTACCGGAAATGACGTTTTTCTAACACATCGTAACGCTTTCCGTGCTCATCTCGCATGACGCTCTTCATTTAAAATCGGGAAATTTTCAAACTGACATTTTAACTTGAAGCCCAGATCTAATAAGACAAGATACAAATGTGCGAAGACGAAATGAAACCCAAGAATGAATCAAAAAGCGGAGAGACGATAAATGAGAAAATATCGGCAGTGGAAAAGATGGTGGCCCAAACAATGGACCAATCAAAAACAAGCGTCAAAAACAAACCGGCCAATAAAACAAACGATTATTCTGGAGACGATATGGCTGAAGGTAAATCAGCTAACGTTGCGATTACGAAATCAGCGGAAGCTAATGGTCACTGTAAATGTCCAACTCCAATACAAAAAGTCGATAATATAGTAGAAGTAAACGAAAATAATACTTCCAATGTCAGGACATATTCTGAAACATTAAACACGTACAAAGGGCGACAAATATTTGAATCAGGTTTGTTTAGTCCAAAGAGAACCAAACTAAAGGTAATCCGCAATAAAATAGTTTCTAAAAAGGGTAAGCAGTGGGTAAACACAAACTGTGCCCTGAATTACATTACAAACGGTATTCAGTTGGACGACGGAAGGAAGCCAAGACATTTACAAACGTCGAAAGCTTTTCAACTGTCGCCTGCAATGAACGCTCCCTCAGCTTGGAAACCGTTGAAAAAGAGCAACACCAAAAATAAACACCCCCAAAATCCTGAAAGCGCAATTTTAAATTACCTGAAAATGTGTCCAAAGACATGCGATTTTGCTGTTCAAGCTAGCAATAAGCATTCCAGTAATCGCGAAGATGCTTTACAGAACCGTCAAACATCATCCAAGACCGATTCGGTGGAGGATCGATGCACCCGTCGAACAAATGCTTGGGCGTTAGATCCGTCCGTTAACGACAACAGCCAGTTCATCAACAGCTACCCATCCATCTATGTCTCCCAGGCTGGGTTAATCAACATTTTTCTTCGCTGGGGGATTATTCTGGAAGTGACAGCTGACAAAGTTTTGCGGTTGGTGGACCGTCGTCAAAATATGGCCATTGCGACGAGTCGGAAGGGCAAAGTGTGTAGCATTCACCACCCGTCGGCCAAGATTTTCCAGAACGAAAAATCGGCAGACGCTGAGTTGTGCGGCAGATGGCAAGTAAGGAGAAGGATGAACCACGTAATTGTCGCCGATCGAACTCACTCCGTTTGGATCGATGACTCTGAAAACTACGGCACTGTAGAGTATAAAAAACATCAATTTCTGGACATGTCATTTGACAACACAGTTAATTTACCATGCTCATCGTCCACGTAAGTTATCTATATCTATAATTCTCAAAATGTGTGTGTGTGTGTGTGTGTGTGTGTGTGTGTGTGTGTGTGTGTGTGTGATTGGATGTTGCTTAAACGTTTCCACAGTTTTCATCCGATTTCGATGAATTTTTTATGTTTCTTCAGTGCCGATTTTGAGTCCAAATTGTTGGCGACAGTGGCACTCCACTACTTCCTGCCCATTATAACTCTCAGCAACGTTTTACTAATTATTATCTATTCTTTGATATATATCTTTCATAAAATCTTTAATAATGATAAATAGTTTAAATTATTACAATAATATTATCTATAATTCTCAAAATGTGTGTGTGTGTGTGCGTGCGTGTGTGTGTGATTGGATGTTATTTATGCGTTTTCAGTTTTCATCCGATTTCCATGAAATTTTTTTTTTTTTTTTTTTTTTTTTGCTTGATAGATGCCGGTCTGAATTGGCTTGAAAAAAATTACAGCCTTGAAGGTGAAAAATCGAAAAAACTAATTATTTACACTTTACGCAAAAATCAAAGGCAAAATTTAATAAAAAAAAAAATTTGTAAAAAACAGCATATCTAGAGAGTTGAAATCTAACGCAAAAGATTATTAGAATTATAAAAAAATTCATATTATAAATAAAAAATTATCGTCTATTATTATTATGACGGTCCATGGAAGAGGTCCATGCCTTGCAAGATTGAGAAGGCAAAAGCGGCCATTTCCAGGGCCACCCGCCTTCAAATTGTTAAACACCCACCATTTGGGGATGTGCCTCAGTTGCACCCAATTGTTGTTACTAATACTGATTATCGGGTGGGCTCACTTTAAAATTAAACTGCTCCAATTGGACGGCAAAAATTTCCAGTAATGAAACACCCGGTCGAAAACGAGTTATATTGCTAGTATCAGTATATATATCAATTAAACTGCACATACATTTAGATAGAGGGAGATTTGTTCTTTCGGAATCCAAAATGTTTGTCCATGTATATCTGAATATTTTTTAATGAAGCCTCATTATTTTTAATCACAATGTTAAATCACTAGCAACAAGAAATATCTGTATGTACATGTGTGTCGTTTTTTCATATACCACTTCAAAACGGTGCATGCAAAAAAAAAAAACAGGAAGCTTTCAGTTAAACAGAATCCCGAAGATTTATACTTTTAGGAAAATCTTTTCAGTGATTAAATCCCGCGGTTTGTTTACCAGAACGATGATTATTCATATAGGTATTTATCCACCAACCAAAGGGGGTAGAATGTTACAGGAGATCGTTTTAAAACGGTGTCTTTATACGTGTACAAGAGTGTCAGTCAGCATAGTCAAGCTGAACCTTGAGCCAAGGAAAGTTTCGTTGTTTAGTGGGATTGCATTAATGTGGTTCACGTTCATTTGCCAACCAATCGATGTTATGATGACATTAGATATCTATCGTTCCCAACATTTAAACTTTGTTACAAAGTTTAAAAGTTGTATTGAAAGAAAAGAAGGCTAGTTTAATCTATCGCAAAAATCTGGTGTTCCATCACGATAATGCACAGTCCATTGCAACAAAGATCACATCTGAAAAGACTGAAGATCAAGGCTGTGACAAAACTCCACAACGTTCTTGTTTTCCAGGCCTTTAAATATATATATATATATATATATATATATATATATATATATATATATATAGTCAAACCTAATGAGCTAGACAAACCTACCAAGGTTTCACTTAGGCAGATCGTCAGGGTCACCTTGGTAGGTTTGTCTGGCTCATTAGGTTTGACTAGGTTTGCTCTACGTTTGTATCGAGCTCTTTAGTTAGTTGTTTACTCGTATCGGGTTTTTTTTCTTTGGGCCTTGAACCTGTATCTGTGCGATTATTTTCGACAGACTTTCATGTTCCTGGCTCTTTCTTTTTTAAAACCTTTTTTCCCTTCGAGATTGATTTGGCTATTGTTAGATCAAGAATTCGAAGGTTTTTCGACACGAGTATAGTTACCTATATATATATATATATATATATATATATATATATATATATATGAGATGACGAGATATATTTTTTATATATATGAAGAACAATATTGGGGGAAAATGCATGATAAAGTGGAAAAAGTTTTTGTGTGACGCATTTCGTCCTTTAGGACTTCGTCGGACTAAATTTGTTATGTTGGTGCGATTACACATGCGCAGGAACGTGGGATGCTGGGAATTTTAAATTTTAATTTAATTTTTTTTTTTTTTATCTAACCGACTTCATTTAGATTCTTTTTCTTTCCATCACTTTTGTTAATAGATATCCCGTGCTTGTCATAATTCCCCACTTTGTCATTATATATATAATGTATGTGTGTGTGTGTGTGTGTGTGTGTCCTAGCTCGGGTGCACGCGCTCGGGTCCCCACCTTAAAAACTGACCTTGTGTCACATCTCGTCATAGAGGGAAGACAGAGTCAATACCGCGTGTGTGTCTGTGTGCGCGTGAGAGAGAGAGAGAGAGAGGAAGAGGGAGAAAGAGGGAGAGTGTGTGTGAGTGTGTGCGTATTTATTGTATTTTTACGTACAATTTTGGCATAAGGCCGAAGAGCAAGTGGGGTAAAGCTGGTTGTCATTGACTATCAGAAACCTAGCTAATCTGATTCGCAATCCATTCATTCGTTACAATTTACTCATTCACCACAAGAACACATTCCTATTCATCCAATCCTACATTTAACAAAATGCCACATACTCACGGGAGAACCTACTAAAACCCCATGATGTAAAATATTTATGGATATTTACAATTTTTATTTATAGTTTGTGTGTGTGTGTGTGTGTGTGTGTGTGTGTGTGTGTGTGTGTTTTAATGGATAGCGACTCTAAATTAAAAACGAAAGCCGAGTTCGAATTTCAGTCGGGTTCGTTACATTCACTTACATGCAAATACCCTTGGGAAAGATAGGAATCTAGGAAAAAAAACAACCCTGAATGTTTAAGGATCTCTTGACCCATTATATATAATGGTTATCCGTATTTAGTTCTTCCAAAAATATAGATGGTTCTGCTCAAACATAGATAGATAGATAGAGCAACATATGATAGAATCTATCTAAATGATTTTCTGCCACCCATCCCCGTGATGATAGTCAACTATCTATCTAATAGATAGATAGATAGATAGATTCCCATATTGCTCTATCTATCTAAATGATTTTCTGCCCCCAGAACCTCCCTTGGCGATGCTTAAGATAGATAGATTCTATCGCCAAGGGTGTGGTAGGGGTGGCAGGAAACCATTCAGATAGATAGATAGATAGATAGATAGATAGATAGATAGATATGAATAAACTTAAATACATGATTATGTTTTACATTCTTTAATTCTTTGTAAACTATTTGCCTCGCAGGTATGGACCGTGGTCATTTCCCCACTGCATGAATCTGGTGACTTCTGCCCGCTTTGGCCGCACCCGAAACAGTAGCCTCTTCGTCCACCTGAATGACATTCACATCACACAAAAACAGTGTGGCGACGTGATTGTCCGGACAGAGGCAGTTGTGCTGAGAATGCGACCTAAATTCGGCTCAATTGAGGTGGAGACGAGTAGTGCGGACATCGTGACAGCACTGGGCAAGGAAATCCGTTGCTATTTCAAAGAGTCACTCACTTTTTCCACGTCGCGTCAAGGCCTGACCCTCTCGAACGGAAAAATCGAAGCCTCTTTGCTGAACACCGGGAGAATTGAATTCTTCAAGCTTCCAGGAAGAATTCCATTATCTTATTGATATTTCTTGGATCGATACATGTTTAATTTTTTTAATGATTATTTGTTTCTATCGGTTGAACAAGCGAACACCCTGTGATCTATCTCTCTTGTTTTTGGCATCTGAGATAGAAAACAACGTCATTCAGATATTTTAATACTACAGGAGGAAAAAAAACTCATAGTCATTTATAGTTTTAAATAACGATTTATGTATTCAACGAATATAATATACACTTGTTGAAAAGATATTATTATCCTTAATTTTCAAATCTATAATAATATTCCGTATTAAAAGGAAAAAATAGTGTTCTTTTATTGTTACCTTTTATTACAGTATTTGCCGGCGTCAAGAAATAAGTCTCGAAAATTTTCTCTGGGTTTAGCACAGGCGTATGAAAACCCTAGCCTTCGTCCTCAAAGACGCATGGTAAATTTTCAAGAAAAAAAAACTGCGACCTTGGCGTTACTTTTGATGCATCCTATATAACAACAGCAGCAGCAGTAGCAACCACCACCACCATCATCAAATCAATTAAAATTATCAGAACAATCAAAGCTGATTACCCAGACAATCGATGCAGACTGTTTGGTTTGGTTTGGTTTGTCTTACGGCAATAATTTAATTTTCTTGCGAGCATTAGTAATTTCTTTTACAGAAATGTATTGCTGGTAATATTTTTTTTAATGTATGTATGTATATATATATATATATATATATATATATATATATATATATATATATATATATTACTGGTAATTTTTTTTTCTTACAAAAATGTATTGTGTAATATTTTTACTATGAAAATGTATTGCTGGTATTTTTACTATCATTTTTTTCTACACTTTCATAGTATTTTGGTACCAGTTTGGGGGTTAACTATTTGCCCATAGCTGGGGCCCTAACAAGTACTACCACCCCGGATAAGAGTGGACCTGGAAATAACAGCAATTAAGAGGTGGTTTCACGCTCCTCAAAAACTCCTGATCAGAAGCTTTTCTGTCGTATCTAGTTTATCGTCATGCCCAGGACGCGCTGCAGACTGTACTTGTATCTCAAAAAATCTTTTTAAAAAAAAACTATCAAAATACAAGGATATTGATGGGATATATAAAAAATGTGACACGTGAAGACATCAATTCCAATTGTTGTTGGAGCCCTGGGTTTGTTTAGAAAAGGTTCTGATATACTCATTGAAGGGATCCCTGGTAGCCCACGCCTTAAAGCAATACAGTAAAATTGTTCTCACAAGTACAGCTCATACCTTACGAAGGGCTTTTTCAATGTAGAATGTGTGCTCTTAGGTTAAAAAATGTTCAGTGGAAAATATCATGATGCCATTTCCTAATAGTCCATGCTTTAAAAAATTCAACGATTTGTACTCCCAAGTACAGCTCACACATTACGAAGTGTTTTGGCACCAGTTTGGGAGTTAACTATTTGCCCATAGCTGGGGCCCTAACAAGTACTACCACCCCGGATAAGGGTGGACCTGGAAACAACAGCAATTAAGAGGTGGTTTCACGCTCCTCAAAACCTCCTGATCAGAAGCTTTTCTGCCGTATCTAGTTTATCGTCATGCCCAGGACGCGCTGCAGACTGTACTTGTATCTCAAAAAATCTTTTTTTAAAAAAACTATCAAAATACAAGGATATTGATGGGATATATAAAAAATATATTCCATGTATAATGTGTGTGACCTCAGGGATTTTTTTGTTTGTTTTTTTAAATTAGTTTTGTTTTTACAAAAAGATCATTGGAAAATTGAAGTCATTTCTGACCTTAGGTTTCTGGTTAGGACCCGGAAAGAAATGTGCATACAACAAAAATCCAAGGAAAAAAAATAATAATAATACTGCCATTGAAGCACGAAGGCCCGACCATATTGTTATAGATATGGGGAGTAGAAAGTGTCAAATTATTGACTTTGGCGTTCCATATGATACAGATGTGGACTCCAAAGAAACGGAAAACATTTAGAAATACCAGAATCTAGCTTGGGAGTTGAAAAAGCTATGAAACACATCTGTAGAGCTATTCCTGTAGCAATGGATGCGCTTGGAAACTCGCCTAAAAACTTGAAAAATGAACTTAGGGAGAATTGGGATTGAGAACAAGCCTGTAGACCTCCAAAAAGGTGCCATTATTTACTGTGCGAGAAGTCTTGTTGACATCAAGAAGAGAACCTCCATGTCACCAACAAAAAATATTAATGATATAGTAGCGCCATAGTCTTCTTTGTCTACATTAAATAAGCTTTACGAAAATGCTTTTGATACACAATTATAAAAAAATAACTAGTAATGAGGAAAAAGGGCTTGGAAAATTTAATACTTACAGGACATATTAAAGATACGAGCGACAGAGGAAAGCAATATATAACCTTCCAAACGAGCCTGTGCAAATAGTTGGCGGAACAGGGATTAGGAGATATAGTAAAATCAAACTTTACTAAGGGCTACAAAAGACGGGAAATTGAGGAGAGCCATAATCGCCTACGTCCTGAAGGTTAACTGCACATAGAAAAAGTACTCACGGTTTTTCTATTTGATTTTTCTGATTAATTTTAATTCTTAATTTAATAAATGAATAAGCACCTTGAGAGTACGACAACTATGAAATACCCGTTGAAATTCCCCTATTGCGATGATAAATATTTGAGAAGAAGAAGAAGAAGAAGAAGAAGAAGAAGAAGAAGAAGAAGAAGAAACAACAAAAGCAGCAGCAGCAAATTGTACCCGTGGAAATTTCACAGCTTTCCTGTTTTAATTTTCTTTCTTTCTTTTTATCACTGAAACCAAACAGTGTCTCTGATATGTCTTTTCAGTCTTTCCTTGCAATCAAAACGAAGTAGTCAGTTATTTATGCGGTATTGGCTGGGAGTTTCTTTCTTTTTTTTCTCACTCACACCAAGTAGTGTATATGTCTTTTCCTTTTTTCTACGCGATCAAAACGAAACAGTCCGTTATTTATGAGGTATTGGCAGGACGTGACGTAACGTACGTGCTAACTAAGGAACTGAGAGTGGGAAGAAGCAGAATTATAACAGGATAATAACGAATAAAAGAATATCAGAATAAAGTCTAATATCTGATTACTTCAGAAGTCTGCGTTGCTTGGCACCGCAGATATTCTGCGAAAGGTCCTCTGCCTGAGGTTGCACGTGCTGCTAAAACAAATTACAACTAGAAATGTGTCACTGAGCAATAATAGACCTCCACAAGAAAAGATTATTTGGCGAAATTACATCTTATCGGAGGCAAAAAAAAACACGTCGGGCGCACCGAAATAAAAAAAAAATGAAACAGCCTAACCTAGTATAAAAAAATAAATAAATTCTGACTGAAATCTCTCTCTCTCTCTCAGGATGTGGGTGATCATGGCCCTTCACGGCTTCACATGCTCCTTTTCATTATTATCTGTAAGTTGTCACGGTTTTTGAATTCAGATTTGTCCTTCTAGACTGGGTAAGTCTAGTCTGCCCTACTATTTAATCTTTCACGCCCTTGCCGAGGATGGTTTTGCGATAGTGGACGCAAAAGACTATACCGGAATTTTAAGTCGCCATTTACGCTTTTCGGATCGATAACCGTTACCCTACCTGCAAATTATTGATTATACTTGGCTTTTTTTTTATTAGATAAGGCATTGCTAACCATTACTGAATTTTAATGGGATTTCTTTCTT
Source organism: Acanthosepion esculentum (assembly GCA_964036315.1). Classification (NCBI taxonomy): domain Eukaryota; kingdom Metazoa; phylum Mollusca; class Cephalopoda; order Sepiida; family Sepiidae; genus Acanthosepion; species Acanthosepion esculentum. Next base: position 104,452,894 of record OZ038485.1, on the reverse strand, counting down.
TTTAATTTTATCAGCTTTTGTTTTAAGATGAAATAAATGCTAATAAAAGTGAAAAATGATTGATAATGCTTTATATAATAACAAAAACCAATTTAATATTACTACTACTAATGTTAATGGTGTCCATAAAAACAATCAATATATCGGAGAGAGTGGGGGGTGGTAGATGAAAAGTGAATTTTTATTGTTTGATTTGATCTTCTGCTAGCTGTAAAGTCCTCCAAAAAGTGGCTTCCCATAGAAAAATGTTGTTCACTTTTTAACCAACAGCTTATCCTTTATTACTGGTCTGCAGTGTATAAGGATCCGAGGGTATTTTTTTAGCGTGATCACGTTGCTACCGAATGTGGGACAAGGTTGGTGTTTAAAGTGGATTTAACGGTAATACCGTGCAAAAATTCCACAAGACCCCCTGGCACTTCCCCTTTTGACGATGCCTCAGGCGCCCAGCAACAAACCCAGCCCCCTTTCGAAGGAGAGGTACTCCCTGTAGTAGGGGAGACCTCCTGGGCCTTGGGATTAAAATTATTTGAATTTCCACGAGTCAAAAGGCTGGGAAGCGATAACATATGGTGATTTTCTAAGTGTATGGAGCACCCAACGAGGATCGAACTCACTATTCAATCGTAATTATTCTAGTGAGACAAGCTTACTAACCATTACACCACATCGAAGTGCCCACTTGTTTAACGGTCCGAGTAATTGTGGTGAAAATCAGCTAAACCTAAAACGACCGCTTGGGAATATCAGGTTCTGTAAATGGAATTGTTAATCGGAGAGCCGAGTTCCAAATCCCGTTGAGTTCATCATATTCACTTACGCGCAAATCCTTTTCTACTCTCAGCTAGGAGTTATTAGTAAGACTTGTATCTCTAAAACCATTATTAACTAAAAGCAAACACATTACGTACAAAATATTTAAGATTTCGGCATAGAGTTTGATATGTCGCTAAACAAAAACAACCAAGCACTCAACAAACGTCAAGTTTTAAACTGTGCTTACTACATACATAGATAACTGGGCACTATTGACGTCACTTTTTCTCAATTTGTAACAGTAATTTAAAATCTGAAGTGCTTAATTTAGTAATATAAGGAAAACGATTATTTTTGGTCGTAGTGCCCATTGTAGAACTCCACCAAAATGTTTTAACGATGGAATGAGGCTCTTCACTCTAGGGTAATGGTCAGCGCACTAGTCTAGTATACTATTACAAGTGTGTAGTGACTTCAGTCCACACTGAGTGCTCAAGACTTGCGGCCTTGTTTCATACTAAGCTTACCTTAATAAATACTCCTAACAACCGACCAATATAACTAAATGCTCACTGAGAAATGTCCAATGGCAAAGTTCTAAAAATATATCGGCGAACTATATTCGTTTCTTCATATGATTGTGAAACAGTGGCGAAATGAATTGTAACAAGTCCAGACAAAACCAAAATATAATGACGTACGTCAGCTATCAAAGGTAAACACGAGCGCCAAGGGTCACTCCCCTTACCCCAAACCTCACTTCGAAAAGCGTATATTGACGGCAATTTACTATTACAAACACGAGGCGACGCAAAGAACAATTGTAAATCGTCCTTGATTTGTCAGCAGATACTAGTTCTCAGAAAAACACTAACAAATGATTCACACGCAGCTGAAAATTGTTTAAGGTTCAAATAATTTCTTAAGAAAACTGTTACACATGAATGTCTTATAATACAGTCTAAGCAACTGTCAGTAATCGTCTGCCGTATGGCAAGGAGGCGATAAGCGCAACACAACTAGCTTTGTGGTTGGTACCATTCAGTTTGTTGTTGTATCAAGAGTACTAACTTTTATCCTTCAGTAACATTAATAGTCTCACCGTGTTAGTGTTGAACTAGCTAGATGCAACCGTCTCTTCTGTTCTAACAGATTCTTTTCTCGCCTACGCAGCTCCCTTCCGATTTCTTGCTTCCCTGTTAACTACAGTCTTCAAAAATTTATATGCAACCGTCAATCGTCATCTTTCTTCTGAATCCCTGTACATTTTCTCGCTTCCCTTCGCTACTGCTTTTTCACTCCCTGTAACACCTTGGTCCTAGTGACATTATCCCCTTGTTTGGGGTGCAATGATTTTAAAAACATCACCATCAATCTCATAACTGTATGTGGTTATAAAATCGCTGGGATGCTGAGCACCGGATCACCTCCCTCCACATATCTGTGTTAAAAGTCGGAGAGGAATTCATTTATGCGCAACGTGTTTTGGGCAAGTGAACCTAAAGAAGCCCATCCTCTTCATTATATATATATATATATATATATATATTAAAATAATATGAAAGAACAATAAGATTTATAATCCGGTGTTCTTAGCAATTACTTTTAATTTTTTTAAAAACAGTGCTCGATACAAACAGCAGAGCATAATATTATAATTATTTTCTTTTTTAAAAATATGATTCCATTGCGACACAGAAATTTCTGTTTCAAAACTGAAACTAAAGTTGTAAATTTAATTATAAAAATTAAACTTAAAATCCAGAGTTTCGTTCCATTGTCAAGCGATGCTAGAAATAACTTTCTAAGAAATTTACTTATATTTACTTAATGTATAAACGCAGATAATCTTAATATTTTGAGTTGTTAAAGTTAAGGAAAATTTAATCTATTTTGATTAGGGTTAGTTGGGTTTTTAATTTCCCTAGACAACTTATGTATCAAATATATGTTACTGACTTTGTAAGTAACACACACACACACATATATATATATATATATATATATATATATATATATATATATACTAGCAGCATGGCCCGGCGTTGCTCGTGCTTGATTCAAAAATCGTACAACTCATACAGCAATCGCTATCACTTGACTTAAAATATTTTTGCCCTTCCTTGCCTTTAAAGAAGTGCCCTTTGCCGTTCTGATGTTGCTACATGTCTTACTTCTCACACTGCGAATTTTTTCTAAGCTCTATACTAAACATTAAATCTGTTACGAAAAAAGAACTAAACAAAATGAACACAAAACGATCAGCTTTAAAAAAGGACTCGTAACTGGAAAAACCGAATGAAAAAAAGAATGTTAACAACAAATACTTTTTCACACCCAACCCAGTTCTGCGGAATCAGAATCAACGTTGAGTTTAAGCAAGCAAATGATCCAATTGGAGTAAAGTGCCATGCAGATTTAAATTTTTCCCACTTGTGACGAATGCAGCTATCGATTTTTTTGCATGCTATCATGCTAGTTAACATTCGTGTCAGTCAGCTGTTGGCTCTCACGCTGGCCAATAGAATCTTCCTGTCTATTCGTGGCAGCCAGCTATAGACTCTCACTCTGGCCAGTAGAAAATGGCCGCAAACTACATGAAAACTGCCGTAGAAGCATGAAAAAATCGATTATTTTCACTATCGATGGGAGTTGGGAAATGCAAAGTCGGTCTTGGCCTTCCTTCTAACTTGGAGCATGTGCATGTAAATTTTGGTGCAAATCCGTCGAAAATTGCGCCCGTGCATTCGTTACACACACACACACACACACACACACACACACACACACACACATCCTGCCTTATATATATGGTGATTGAAAAGTAAATTGCTATTTTATGTATAATGGACTCTTCTGGAAGGTCCATCATACAAAAAGTAGGGAGTTTCTTTTCAATCATCCTGTATATAAAATATAGATATATAAAAATCCTTCGTGTGTCGAATTAATGTATTTTAAGTCTTTAACCTCTCCCGTCACGAACTTGAAATAACCGCATCCGTTACGAGTCATAACACCTCACCGTTACTCTACGAACACCACCAACAAACTCAACCTTAGTACTTGGGCACCTCGTCATGGCTAAACTAGTCCCGCCCACGGATAACTATTGAGGAGTGACTTCAATCCTCAGGAGGTGTCCCATATTTGTAGTTTTGTATTGAAACTAAAATAAGCTTAGTAAATAACAACTTTAGTTTCTCTTCAAACGTATTAAGAAAATAAATGTATTGGGTTTGAACTTCATTGTACTGTCTTCCTTTACGTGCCGTGTCCATTCAGGACGTAGGCGATCATGGCCCTCCACATCCTCCTGTCCCTTGTAGCTCTTAATAAGTTTTGTCTTTTTGTTATTTCTCCCAAACCCTGTTCTGCCATCCATTTGCGCAAGCCCATTATGTCACGCGTTGCTTTTCCCTGTCCCTCTATCAGTCCTGTGAGTATCAGATTTTCCAAGCTCTCCTGCTTCATTACGTGTTCCAGAAATTTCAACTGCCTCTTTCGGGTGTTAAGTATACGTTTCCTCTTTGTTTCCATTCTCTCCAAAATCTCGTCGTTGCTCACGAGTTCGGCCCATGGTATCCTCAACATCCTTCTGTAGAACCACATTTCTGTTGCTTTGAGTCTCTTCTTCATCTTTGAGGAGATTGTCCAACATTCGCGGCCATACAGGAGGACAGATATCACGTAACAGTTCAGTACTCTTTTCTTTGTTTTAGAACGAAATTTTCCTGTCTCTTAGTACTCTGCTTAACTTTTGGAATGCGCTTTCGTCGTCCCAATACGTCTTCGGATCTCAATGTCGCACTTTCCGTCCCGTTAGAACACTTCCCAGATATTTAAATTTCTGTACCTGCTTAGTTTTAGTATCCCTAACCTGTTATTTGCATATTGGTCTCTTCTTTTTGCTGATGACCATGCATTGTTTTCTTGTAGTTTACGCTTAGTCCTTTCTTCTCGCTCTCTCTCGCTACCTTCTATAGGATATTTTGTAATTTCCTTTCCGTGTCTGCTATCAGCACTGTGTCACCTGGATATCTTATATTGCTAAGATTGTGACTGCCAATAATGAATTCTCGTAGGATTTCTAGTTCTCTCAGAATTGTCTCGCTGTAGTGTATAGTTTTAATAAGTCCAGTGAGAAGACACATTCTTGTCATACACTCCTTTCTATTTTTGTATATCTCTTGAACTCATTTTTTATCCGTATGCAGGCGGTTTGCTGCCAGCATAGATTCATGATTGTTCTAATGTCTTTTCCGAATGTGTGAAGGTTGCAGAGCATCTATAACAGATCTTTGTGACGTCCTTTTTCGGCTTTAAATAATCCGCAAAGTGTTGATAAGCCGTAAAAAAGAAAAGAAAAACAAATCAATCCGTGTGTATATGCACGCGCGCACACGTTTTGAAAATTTTTTTTTATCGAAAGAAAACAGCCGATGAAGTTGTAAGTTAATTTCATTATAAATTTTAACGCCACATAAAAAAATAAAAACTACAATTTTACATTATTTTTTTCTTATTTGAAAAGAATGCATTGCTTATTTTTTCGTTAACAAAAAAAAAAAAAAAAAAATTAAACATTCAACCACAAAATTAATCTAGCAAGCAACATGGATATTGGTAATAAGAATCACATTTCTACTTGTACCAAATCTTAAGTCGATTTTAAAATCTTGTGAACGAGTGAGAATAAATTAGTTAATTTTGTAGAGAAAATTGCTCATCTATTGTGCCAGAAATTTAATAACTGACGATTTTATTTCCTTGTAATGTAGCTGATATTTAGTTACTTCCCTTTAAATTGTTTCAGATTTTTTTTTTTTTTTAATTAACTTCGCAGCCGGATATGTTCAACATAAAATTAATGAAGCATTTTATCTCACTCAAAAAAGATTTTGATTAAGTTATTTTTGTCCCTTCTTTTAAGCATTGGACAGATAAATTCTTTCCATTTTTATTTTTTTTTAAATCAATTCACACCAAGCAAGGCAATAATGACACTAGGATGCAAGGAGTTACTGGGAGTGAAAGAGAATGAGAAAATTTTAGAATGAACCGGAAATCCAATCCTAAGCAGGAAACAAGGAAACCTCTACTCCTGTTCAAAAGACTGGGGAAGGTGCGAACTGGATGATAGGCAAACCTGTCTACTCCTATCGATTATCATGAAGACAGTAGTTTTATGGGGGGGGGGGGGTAAATTAGATGAAGGATTGTTAATCATTATTAATTTTCATTATTTTATCTTAATTTTTATTTGCGACTAAAATTATGAAAAGACAAAATGACAAAAGTCAGTAATTTTTGATCAACAAGTTTTTTGTTTTAGCTGTACTAAACAAAAACAAGACAATAAGCCCAGACATGGACAGCAGAACAAGAACAATCTATTATCATAGCGGTCAGTTCAAAATTTTGTAAAGTCCACCTGGATCGACAAGGCCAGAGAGTACAATAACCGAAATGTGGTGATAACAAAGATGAGGACATTAGTCTGAATGTAAATTAAACCACTTGTTCATTTGTCCATTCTCAACCCATTTAAGCCTCTTAATTCTCACAATTGCTTTTTTTTTATCATTTCAACGCAAGGTAGGCAAGAAAGCCACTAAGACTCATACACACACAAATCCATGTCTATTCATCATCATTGAATCATTGAAATCTACAAAACAGAAGATGTCCTAGGATATAAAATAATAATAAAAAAAGAAACAACAAATAAAATAAAAAATAAACATCTATTTAGAAAAGAAGCATTATCAAATCAGTAAAAGTTCTAAAAGATAAATCTATAGATGAATGAAGTCATAGTTCTGGAGGAACATCTTAGAAATTTGAATTCATTTTTGCCTGCATACTTATATAGCCATTAAAAAAAAAAAAAAAAAATGGTATCGAGCTATTTTTAGAATTTTAAATAGAACCCAAACATATGAAAATGGATTTATACTTTATGCATTGTTTTTCTTTATAGAAGTCTCTTGAATGCACAGAATGGTAGAATTCAGAGTTTTCAAAAAATAAAAAATAAAAATAAAAAGTCTACTTAACATGAGTATCCACAAAAATAACATTTGGGTTAATAAGAAGTATGTATATGATGGATAGTCATCTTCAATTTACAAGTGACTAACAGCCCCTTAGAATCGAACAGCATGAGGTATTTATATCCACTCACTGATTTCAAGTTCAAATTCCAGTAAAATCCATTACATGCTAATACTCTTGGGAAAGGTAGGAATCCTCTTCTCCCCCCAGCTATGGGTAAGTAGCAGGACAGACCAGGTTCTATAACCTTGGATTGCAACTGGTCTACCACAGAAAGAAATGGCAACCTATTGCAGGAAAAAAAAAACTGCCTCGTCAGTCATGTATCGAAAGATACATGATCGCCTAAGCGTGTATCATGCATGACACATAACTGACTGACACTGATTTGTCATTCCAGGCCCCTAAATGTCAGCTGCACGTCTTATAATGTGAATAAAGACAAAAGAAAAACTTAGCTAATGTGTTTCATTATCTGATGGACTTTATCAAGACAAATGTAAAGATTTTATTTTGCAACAAGTATTTATAAACAGAAGTAAAAATGTTGTTAGTTTTTCGAAATTTTTAAATTTCAGAAATGCTCATAAATATTGATTAGGTTAACTGAAATGTCCAGGTAAATTAGGGAACCAACATACGTGGCTATAAAAATGTTTAAGAAAATAAACATTAAACATAAACTCCTGTTATTTAAAATATATAAATTATTTTAGGAGGGGATTAATTTAAATATTAATTACATGAATAAAAAACATTTTTTTAAAATCAAACATTTTTTTTTAAAATTAGTCACTTAGTATCCTCCATAATTTTCATGACTTTCCAGTTAGCCTAATGAATATTTATGAGCATTTCTTAAATTTTGAAAAAATAACATTTTTACTTTTGTTCATAAATGTTTGTCGCAAAATAAAATCCTCACATTTACCTAGATCAAGACAAAAGTAAGATAAGTTTACCTTTTGTGTCACACACACACACACATTTTATATATATATATATATATATATATATGAGAGAAAGAGTGACCACACTATTATATTGATATTATTCACCCTAACCATGAACATGTTGGTCAAATCAGCGGAAGTTGAGTGTCGGGATAGATTGAGGAAAAACTACTGAGTATGGTAATTCCAATTTGTGTACATGGATGACCTGACAGTTACTATATCTTCTGTTTATAGATACCGGTGGATTTTACAAGCTTCAGAATGGATGATGGCTTGGCCAAGAATGGAGTTGAAACAGACAAAAATCAATGTCACCGGTGTAACAGAATTGCAGGATGGTGATTTGAAGATATAATTGGATAATAATTATTAAAATTATTAGAGGAGTAAATTGAATGGGTTTAAGAAAGGAAAAAGGAAAAAAGAGAAGAAAAAGAAGAGATGATGATCAAAATAAATTTAAGAGCTCATCCAAAGAGAATCAAAGCCAGGATTAACTCGCCTAATTCAGTAAAATTTAACAAACCCAAGGTTCAACCCTATCCACTTCCCACTGATAAGGTATGATTAAGGTGTCATCCAAACTTTTTGGTCCTGAGAAATTAAATTTCAGGGTTTGTTTACATTAATACAATCTATCCAAAATGTATATTCTTGCAGAAAAGAATCACCCAAATTCTTTTAAACAAAGAAAGCATCTGGGTCATGCCTAAATCCCAAGCTTGTTGTTTGTTTATATTGATGCAGTCCACCTGAAACTACCATCATCTTTACAGAAAGGAGAGAAAATTCTAAACAAAGAGAATTCCATGTGGTTATTAACAATATTTCCTAAGATTAAGACAATCAGGGTACAGGAATTAGCTATCTCAATGTCAAATCGGGGTGGGGGGAGTCATCTATATAAACAAAGGCCCACCAGGCCTGAGACAGACTGAGTGGTGGGTCCAGGAAAGAGCTTGGATTTGCCTGGGATTGCATCATAAGACAGTCGTCACACAGCACACACAAGAGAAAAGAACTGAGTGAGAATTAACTGGCTGTTCATTACTTTAGAAGTTACTACTAGATTTCTCAACTACCCATTCAACAGAGACAGAGAGTTTAATCTTTCAGTAAATAATAGAGGCATCTTCTTCACCAGTTTTTCTTTAATTACAATAAACTTTTATCAAGTTGTGCATTTTATTGAAGGAGTTCTTATTCCATCCCTGATTCCCAAGGTTTTCCTTGGACACAGACAAAAATTACTACAGCTGTAAGTTAAGAATTGTTCATTCTTAACTGTGGTACACAGCATACAGAGATGGGTCCGCAACAGACTTTGCCATCAATCTCAATATCGTAAGAGTTTGAGAAATCAACCCTATCAAGGCAACGCACCAACCAAGGAGAGAAAAGAAAGCCAGAAGACCCATAAGGTTGATATTACTCAACAAAGCTAGCAACTAAGGAAGAGGAGACCAGACGCGAGAGAAAAGTGTAAATAGGGTGTAGGTTATACTGGTATTGGAAAGACGGATTGACAGAAAATTTTTGATTTAAGATTGCAGGAACCATCATCCCACTAAAAGAAACCCATAAAGTACCTGAGGAAAATATTCAATTAGGATTTAAAAGAGACAAATGCAATCCAGAAATGTTTTAGAAACCTCAAATCAAAATGGCCGAGTCAGGGTTGTCAAGCTGCTTTAGGACTTGAATATATCAGCATGTCATTTTGCCAATAACTTTGTTGCCCCTGATGCTATTTGAAGTGACATTATCAAAGGTTATGACTATAGAGAAAAAAATTAGTGGCTATTTGCAAAGATGGCTCAGCTTACAAAGGAGTTCAAGTAGTGTAGCTTTATATGGAGAGTATCAAACACATTACGACTCACAGAATTAGTTGTGAAATTCAGTGGTCAGAACAAGGGAGGCAATTCTATATCAGGATTTAGAAGATCCTAAAGTAGCAGAGGCAAGAATTGAAATTTGGACAGGGAGAAAATACCAGGATATCCAAGTCTTGTGTTTGCAAGCACTATAAAAAAGGCCCAGCCTCGCCCTGTAGTGTCCCCTGCCTCTCGTCTCTTCATTCAATGAAACAGTCCCCATGGATTTGAAATCTTGGCATAATGGTTATTTTTTAATTATGGTAGATCTGGCCACATGCTATTGCAAAGCAACAGTGATAAATAAAGAGAAAACACTATAATACTTGCTATATTCACCAACTGGATTGCTTATTTCGGTACACCTGGATCTTTCCCAATGGATAATAGAGGTGAATTTAATAATGAATCCATGAGAGATTTGGGAGATGCATTTGGTATCTGTTTTCTGAACACAGCAGCCCAAAGCCCGTGGAGTAATGGCACCTGTGAAAGGCTGAATTAAATATTATTGATCAGTGTAAAATAGATTCTTGAGGAAACTAATCATAATGTAAAGATAGTTCTGTCCTGGGCTGTAGCTGCATGAAATTCTTTGTATAATTTCAGTGGGTTTTCACCAAATCAGTTGGAAGAAATCCAACTTTGCCCAAATGTGATAAATGGCACACCAACATGAGAACAAAAATTAAGGTTTCAATTAGCGGCAGATAGCTTAAATATCATGCACAAGGCAAGAAAGGGATTTATAAAAGATGAATCAAACAGGAGGATACGTCAAGCTATTCTTCAAGTAAGATAAAAAAAAATAAAAATAAAAAAGACCTAGAATCACTAAAAAAAAAATAAATAAAAAAGACCTAGAATCACTAAAAAAAAAAAAAAAAAAAAAAAAATTAATATATATGTATCTTAGTGTAGAAGAACAAGCAGTAAGATTACAGCGTTCAAAACATTAATTTAAAAACAGTGCTCAATACAAAAAGTAGAGCCGTAAGTATTTATTTATTTCTTATGCAGTGTTACATTAGAACATGCACATATCGACTACAAAATTGTACATTTTTGTTTCAACATAAAAAAAAAAAATAAAAAAAAGGGAAAACCTTTTTTAAAAACATCTCATCAGGTGGGGAATCACAATGTTACTAAAAACTTTTATTCAGAAATAGTTATCAAAGCAAATATCACCCACTTCTATCCTTTGGAAATTTTCATAAAAGGTGTTCTAGAATTTACATGTGGAGATGAAAGGGAATCTAAGTCATGGGCGAGAAAAAAAAAAAAAAAAAAAAAAAAAAAGGGAAAAGGAAAAATGGGGATTAAAAAAAAACGGAAAAGAAAAAGAAAGAGGTCATGGGAAGAGGAGGAGGTGATAAGTAGCATTAATTCACTTTTCCAACCTACATTAATGGAAACTGAAAGTCAATACTAATTTTTAATCTTATTTTACTTTTTATTTCTATATTGATTTCACCACCTATTTGCCCCTAAAAAATTATAAATTATATTACTCAAATTTCCCCCCCCCCTTGACAATGATTATATAATGTAGACAGTATATTACAAAAGAAATGAAAATGATAGTTGGCATGGCCCAGGAGTTGTAATTGGGCATGACAGGAAATAGGTACTGGTTAGACACGGTGGTACCTATTATAGAGTTCACATCTGTAGATTCCAAAGTATTGAGTGACAGAATGGAGAGAAATCTTTAGAAATCTCTAAAGAAAATGATGAACAAGAAACTGGCCCCAGCATTAATAGGGGAGAGGAGGAACATGATAATACCAATGACAATGGAAAAAATGTAAAGGTGCCCACAATGAATGTCCCAAAGATACACAGTTCCATAAAATGTTCCCTAAAAGATGGGAGTGGACAATTTACTGCAAAAGTTCACTCAAATGCTGAAAAAGCAACAAGTCAATACAAGAGCCATTTTAATATCTGCAGGATTGATACAGGAACAGATAAATCGGACGGACCTGAAAAATCATGTGGATGCGTGCAGCAGGTTGAAGAGCAGATTGAAATAGAGTTATCTCCCCTTGACCAACACCATGGTTAGAAAAGAGAACAGTTGAGAATGGTGGCACTAGTAGATAATCTACATAGCAGCAGTATTAGCCAATCAGCATCTACCTTGAGGTGAGCTGGTAGCAGGAGCTGGCGATGTAAGTTCAGTGTTTAGAAGACCTTGGAGATGACAACCTGGATAAAGGAAATTAACATCTAGCACCTGTTTGCCTCCTTCAATAAGGTTACGTTTTTTCTTTTACCCCCAACAGACACATGGGGGAGTGTTTTTTTTGTAAGTCTGGGGACATGCATGTTGAAATTATAAAGGAGTTCATGTGTCACAGTGGGTTAGGAATGTTTCCTTATAAGAAGTGTTATAGCTGATGACTGGTACACAATCTAATATCTGATCAGCTTGCACACTCAAGAAATCTTAAAAGAAAATGTGCTCTCATGCAAAATATCTTTCTGGAGAGAAATATGGCTTTCAAAGAAAATAGAAACTTGCTGGGCTGTGACACTGAGCGGGTGGGGGGGGACATGGATGCATACATTACATACATACATGCATACAATGATATACTATACATTACATTACATTTATTGGGTTGGTGCATAATTATCAGGCGTTTTTGTAGGCCAGTTATTTGTTAATAAAAATTGCTGTATTGTCTACTTGTGTTAATAAAAATATATTTTATTTTCAGCTTATAAAAATGTGTGGCGATAATCATACACTCCGGAATAATCATTTAAAAATGTCATTGTTGAATTGTTTTTCATAATAAATATTGTTAAAAACGCCTGATAATTATGCACCAACCCAATTTATTTATATATATATATATATATATAGAAAAGGTGCCTCCAAACATTTGTATACCTAAAATTTTAAATGTCTTTTTCATAAAGGAAAAATCCGTTTTGAAGCTTTCACCAAGATTCAATTGAAATCTAAAGGATTAAATTTTCTAATTCCACAAAAAAAAAATATCAATCAAAACAGCCATTTTTAACTTTTTAAGAGAAATGTAAACTAAACTTATTTTTTTGTTTTTTAAAATCCCGCCAAAATAAAATATACATTTGTGAAACGTTACTTTCATAAAATTAGCAAATTTAGATTAATCTGTTCTTAAATATCACTTATAACATAAAATTTCCTAGAGAAACATTTCTCGACCTCGGGATCTTATTTTCACGTTTCCATCAATAATTTGATGGTTGAATGTGTTGACAGGTTTAGTATGGTGCGCCAGAATTGACATAATTTTATGAATTTTTTGGTTTCTTAGAATTTAAGAGACTATAAAAATTTATTACATTATTGAGTTACCTCTATAATGGTGTTTCATTATTTAATAGCTAATATAATAATTAATAAAATTAAGTTATTACATTTTTAATTTAATAACCTAGATAATAATTAATAAAATTATTATTATTATATTAATAATTATCTTACTCAGTTACTGTTTAAATTGATACTTGAGATAATAAAATTCTCAATTTTTAATTTAAAAACTGGGAGTGAGACAATAACTATCTCACTCTAGATTATTAAATTTTCAAACTGAGATAATGATAGTTATATTATCTCAGTTAATAAAATAAAAATTAAATTATTAACTCAGTTATTAAATTTTTAACTGAGATAATATATTTATATTCCTTATTTATTGCTATATTATGATGGTTATGAATTGTTAAAGTTATTTTATTTAAAAAAAAAAAAAGAAGAAGAAAGAAACTTAAAATAAACTAAAAAAAAAAAAAATTTTTTCTTAACTAAGTAAAAAAAAAACTAATAAAACAAATTATGTAGGACACACTATGAAAGTATACAGACTATAAAGTAAGATGAATACATAGCAAAATAAAAAATATTTAGTAAAATAGGAAAAAAAAACAAAAAAAAACAAACAACTTTAGAAATCTTCCCTTCCAGATTTTAAAATAGCCTGTTGAAATGTAGGTACGATGAAACACAGAAGTGAAATGAAAGTATTGCTCACAGCCAAAAACCTTTGTCAAGGAGCTTTCTCTAAGGGGGACAAGCCTTGAAACACATGACCTTTTAACCATAATATTGCTTACGACACACCATACTAAAAAAAAAAAAAAAATATATTTTTATATATATATATATATATATATATAAAAACATTTTGATGCACAAAAAAAAAAATCTTTAATTATGGTAAAACGTTTTGGGAGTATGATTTGTATTAAGATTTTAGTTTTCACTCAGTAAATATAATCTTCAATTAAAAACTTAACCTATCGTGTACTCTGTTTGGAAGAATTGTAAAACTTTTTTTTAAACTTAAAGAAAAGTAAAAACAATTCTTGGAAAGTTAAAGACAAATGCAAACAATTCTTGTAAAAATGAATTTTTCATTGAAAAATATTTTTCTTCAGACGTTAATGTCCTTAATGTATTTTATTCATAAAAGCAAATAAAAGCCTACCTAATTAGATAACTAGATAGGTTTATTGTAGTTTTTATTTTACGAATTGGAGCAGATTTTTAAAAAGTAGGAGTAGTTATGAAAAATATATATATATATATATATATATATATATTTTGATCATTTACTTTCTCCAAGGAGTCCTGCTTATAAGTAATATAAAACAATTTGAGAACTGTTTGAAATTCTAGAAAATTTCATAAAGTGGGGTGGGGGGGGACACAAATGTAAAAAAAAAAAATTTTTTTTTTTTAAACCAAGATTTTCTAAAAATAAAAATTTTAAAAATAAATTCATTCATTTTTGAATAAGTCCTGAAAGTTTCATTAAAATCAGACAATTATTTTATTTTTGCAAGAATTTCCAAATTAATGTGTTTTACACTGGAAACTGCTACACTAAAAATGTCCATTACCACAAGTCTTACAAAGTTTTAGAACGTGTTAGAAAGGAAGAATGAATTTTTTAAAATAATTAAAAAATACTTTGTTCTTTCCTCTTAATAAAGATTATGAGGTTAAAACTTGTTTTTTATTAAGCTTAGGGCCTTTTATCATCATGCTATACTGTTTTTTTTTGGAATGATTGGAGGTCCCGTGTGTGTGTGTACACACACATGGCCTTATAATTGCGTTTAGGATGAAACAATCTGTTGCCTGAGTGTTGACTTCAATATTCACTTTTTATATTTACATAGGCTCTATCTCTGATATTGAGCACTTTATCCCATAAATATAGCACACCTGAAAACTATATTTCTTCATTTTACATATATATATATATATATATATATATATATATATGTGTGTGTGTGTGTGTGTAGACTTAACCATTTGGAAGCACACAGTCACAAATCTGGACATTGGCAGCGAGAGTGTTATCCTAACATCACTGTGGGTCTTCATTTTGATAGGGACCCACTTCAGTGGAGGCTTTTGCAACAGAGCAGCCCCATTCAGGAAGAGCACTACTCACCCAAATATGTGGGAAGGTGCTAGAAAAGATGCGCCAAAAATTGTCTATCATGTCAACACTGGTTAGTCTCCTGTGGCTAATGGTGGTTCACTAAAAGCAAGAACAACAATATTAATGGGCACCAGAAAATGTATGAAGAGGATCGGGTCAAATTCAACATTTGTTGTGGGAATGTCAGAACTCTCTGAGACAGAAACTCGTATAAACATCCAGAGTGTAGAACCACTCGTTACAAAGGACCTTCAGCGACTAAATGTAGACATGGAAGCTCTGGCAGAGACATGATTGGCAATACCTCAGTTAGCTGATCCTCTCCTGCCAGTCTTCACGATTTTCTGGGTAGGTAAACCGAGAGCCAAAAGGGAGCCATCAGAACATCTCTTCTTGATTGCATCGAATTTCCTGCTAGTGTGAAGGATAGAATTATGAAGATACGGGTGCCACTGACACATCATTGGTATGCAACACTCTTGTCCATCTATGCACAAACCCTACAGGCCAGCGAGGAAGTCCTGAATTCATTTGAGTGTCTTTGCTCTACTATACCAACTATGCCTATAATTACTAATCCTTGAAAATTTTAATGCCTGTGTAGGCAAAGATTGCCAAACTTGGGGCACTATTCGCCTTTTCGGCATTGTTAAAATGAATACAAGTGGATTGAGGTTGCTCAAACTTTGTTCAGAACTTGATTTAATCATCTGCAACACGTTTTTCTGTCAAAAGATTAAGCACAAAGCTACATGGTTTCACCTGAAATCCAAGCATGGTCACATGATAGACATCATCATTCATAAACAAGATTCAAGTGATGCGTGTTCCGTGCATGTAATGCATAGCACAGAATGCGGAAGTGACCACAAATTGGTGCGTGGAAAATTCAAGCTGCATATTTGTAAGAGAATTCGTATGGATGGAGTGAAAGCATCAAAAGAAATTGATGTAACCAAATTAAAGCAAGCAGACGTTATGTGCAACTGTGATGGAAAGACTTGATAGCCTTGACTTCAACGGTACCTGGGAGAACTTTAGAGAACAGATATTTTCAGTTGGGGCCAAAGTGCTTCATTTCAGAATCAGGAAACAAGGATTGGTTTGATGACAATAACATTCACATCACCCAGCTATTGGAAACCAAGTACACTCTATATGAAAAACTACTTAACCAGAATTTTGAAAAGCCACCAGCAGCTGAGAAAGCTTACAAGGACCACAAGTTAATTCTACAACATGAACTACACAGGATGAAAAATGATTGATGGAGAAACATGGCCTCTGATATTCACCAAGTCTTCAACACTAGACACCAAATCATGCTATTCATTGATACGTCAAGTCTTTGGTCCACCAACATCCTCAATTACCCCACTGAAGGCAAAAGACAATGCTAATACCATCAAAGGGCCAGAAGAAATACTTCAACAATGGGAAGAGAATTTCACAGATCTATTTGATAATCCTTCTTCTGTCAATTACATTATAGAGCCTGTCACAGAGTGACACTGTACACCATATGGATCATCAACCTACTCTTCATGAAGTCAAACAGGCAATCAAACAAATTAACTCTAGTAAAGCACCTGGTCTAGATTGCATTCCAGTCAAATTACTGAAGCTTGGAAGTCAAAACTTTATGGGAATAATAACAAATCTCATTATCTATTGTTAGAATGGGACCTCAGTCCCACAAGACTTGGTCAATGGTATCCTGCTCTCCCTATACAAAGGGAAAGGTGAAAATCGATATGTGGTAACTATCGAGGTATCACTTTGTTGGAGGCTGTTGGGAAGGTTCTTGTGAGAATATTACTTAACAGGCTAGAAGATGATGTCTGTCCTGTAGCTATCCCAGAATCAGAGTGGTTTTAGGGGTGAAGAGGAACAATTGACATGATCTTGCCTGCACAACAGATTCAAGAGAAATGTTTTGAGCAGAACATACCCCCTTTATCAGGTATTTGTCGATTTGACGAAATCTTTCAACACTGTCAGCCGGGATGCTCTCTGGATAGTACTCAGAAAGGTAGGATGTCCACCAGGGTTTGTGGATATGGTCAAGCAGCTGCACAGGAATATGAGAGATCGGGTTACTTCCCATAGACAGCGCTCAGGGGAAATGCCTATTTTCTTTCTTTTCTCTCTTTTTTGCTGCTCTACTTGAACATGCTTTCAAAGATTGTGACGAAAGCATCCATTTGCACTTCAGAACCACTGGAGGGGTTTTCAATCTGAGAAGATTCAATGCCAAGTCAAAAAATTTCCAAGCTTTCATTAGAGAGCTACTCTATGCAGATGATGCTGACTTTTTAGCTCATACAGAAGCTGGCATACAGCATATTATGGACCATTTCTCATCCTCATGTGCAGCATTTGGTCTTACGATAAGCTTCACAAAAAGCAAGGTAATGTTTACTCCTGCCCCTGGAGAGCCATATATCAAGCCCAACATCTTTTTCATGTAACAAGATTAGGAGTAGTTGAGGTTTGTTTACCTTGGCAGCACAATTACAAAAGATGGCTCATTGGATGCCGAAATATATCTACACATCCAGAAGGCCCCTGTGGCCTTCAGAAAGCTGGAAAGGAGAGTATGGGCAGCTTGTGACATTACCAACTGTATCAAGGTATGTGTGTATAGAGCTTGCATTCTGATAGCTCTTCTATACACCTCCAAAACCTGGACACTACTCAACAAAGATATAAAAATACTTGAGTGTCTTCAGCAGAAATGCCTGAGAGGCATGTTGAACGTCAAATGGGAAAGCAGAACTGATACTGATGTCCTAGTCAGAGCCAACTGCCAATGCAAAAAGTCTTTTGTAACATCGTCCCAAATGTGATGGACAGGTCACATAATTCAAATGAAGAAAAGTAGACCGTTTTATGGTGTGCTGAGTATCGGAAAGCGTCCTCAGCACAAACCAAGGAAAAGATACAAGGACTGCATCAAGAACAACCTAAAAAAGTTGGCGTTCAATATCAATAATTGGGAGAAGATGACCTTAGATAGAACTGGATGGAAAGGGCAAATAAGAGAGTTGTCAACTCTTCAAAGAATGTCATCTGGAACACAAACGCTTGTAGGCAGTGGTGACTTTGAATGGATGATAACCATGGACTCGACGAGCGTGTCAAGGGCTGGACATGTGATTTCTGTCAGTGAAAGGCTGGCTGGGTGAATCGTGTGAAGTCACACAAAGAAAAAATTGACCTTGGTATTCCTCAGACACAGAGTGTCACAGCTTGCATGCTGTGGGACAAGATATGCAAAACCAGCTCCGGACTGAAAAGGCACGTGATGGCAGCGCACAGGAATCAGGCACAACGGTGTGAATCCATCAAGGTTGTGGCAAGTACATTGTTCGTCTGTCACTTCCGTGACAAGTCATGAAAGTCCGCAGCTGGCCTGGCAAGTCATCTTTGGGGTCATGCACAAGAGAGGTGTGAGGTGGGGAGCAAACATGACTAGGCGGCCATCACCTGTGAAGATGCAGTGGATCATGTATGTACCCACACACGCTTATGATTAAGGGTTCCTAAGACAATGTGAGAAACTGGTAGAAAAAGAATGGGCATTTTATGTGTGAGTGGGGTAATGGATGGCAGCTAGGAATGAGAGCCAAGATCGAAGTCTGCTTTGTTACATTGACTTTCCTGCAAAAGGTATAAAGGTCTCCACACCTCTCAGAAATAGGTTAAATAATAAAAGTTGCATAAAAAAAAAAAAAAAAAAAAAAAAAAAAAAAAAATCAAAATCATTGTTATTCTCAAAAACTTCCCAAAAAATAAATTATTAATGCAATATTCACCTACAAAAAAATAAATAAATAAATCTACAAGGAGGTTAATCCATAAAAAATAATTAAATTTAAACCCTTCAATAGCTTGATACCTCATCAGTTTATGCAGAATTTTTCTACTACTTTGAAAAAGATTAATTTCAATTTTTAAACATACAGCCAATAAGCAAGAAAAAAAATAAAAATAAAAAAATTATAATTCATCAGATATTTTAATTTTTCAGGTGGTATATTGATTGTACAAAGATGGAAGGACAATTAAATTTAAAAAAAAAAAAAAAAAAAAAAAAGTTCTTAATCATTTAGACGCGGTCATTAACAATTTATGCCCAACATATCATCTGTACAGAGATGACATGAATTTAACATAAAATATATCTGGGCCACTGTACAATTATCAGATGTTGACTATAAAAGTCGAACAGTGCTTACACTATGGTTCTACTTTTCGTACTTTTTTAAGCATTGGTAAAAATGGTTGCTACAAAAAGGTAGATAATTATTGCCAGTCATGTGGAAAATTTATACAAGAAAAAATATTCTATGTGAAGTGTGATCAGAATTTAATTTTTTCAGTCACCATTTTTTATTTTAAGCATTTTTGTTTTGAACTGATGTCGCTTAATAAAAAATGAACTAATTTTATTTAGTTACTGTATGAATAGCATGGGCAAGATAGTCAACATTTCCAGATGAAATTCCAGCAACAGATATACGTCCATCCTTTGTCAAGTAGATAGAGAATTCTTTAGTTATACGTTCCACCTGAAAGAAAAGATTCAAATAAATAGTAAAAAATTCAGTTCAATAAATAGTAGCTAAGAGTCTCAGCTTCACTAAATAAATTTTAACAAAAATTTCAATTCCTTTCTATTGGACAGAGGATACAAAGTTCTAATAAACTTTTTATGTTATTTAGAAAAACACACACGTGTTTGTGTGTGTATATCATTCTCTCTCAAATCAACCAACAGCATTTAAGCAATTTTATTGATACTCAAATATTGGCTATTTTTCAGTTCCTTATAAAAAATAAAAGTATATAAAGACACACCCAAGTTGTTTATATTTTTATAATCTACAGTAAAACTTTAACTGTCATCAAGTTTTAAATTTATACACAATATCCTTGGAGCTATGACTAAGTTCATTGAAAGTCTTATTTAGCAAAACAAAAAATGCAGTAAAATTTCAAGAATGCCTGATTTTAAAATTATTAAAAAACAGAGCTAATATTTGGGATTTATATAGAATTTTGACCAAGGAATACCTGTGAATTTTCCTATATTTTTCTTAGAGGGGTCAACTGTCTATTGGTCAATTTGAAATGGAATAACCCACATGTTTAAAAGTCTGCAAAATACCTACAAACCTCAGAAGACCCATGCCTGTCCATAGAATTTGGGCACCTCTTTATTTTACTGAGCCCTCATTTGTCATCTGCATTGGATTCATTTTCTTTAAAACACACACAAAAATATAACTTTGTGTTGTTAGACCCAACCACTTAAGTAGCACTTTGAAAAATGAAAATAAGAAAAAGAAAAATTAAAGGTTTTTTTAGCATTTAATAGGGAAAATTTGAATACACAGCTAAATTCTAGCTGATCAAAAATTTAAGACTATAACTAAAAAGTCCTAAACAGAGTAGGAACTGCCCAACAAGATGTCAGTTTTACACCCTGTATAAACTAAAGTTGTGTTGTTCCTTGGAAGCACCACAGATCATTATGGAACTTCCTCCACTGTGTCATGTAGAAAATGTCTAGTGGGATACCTTTATTATGCCAGTAATGTTGGAAGCCATCTGGACCATTTATGTTAAATTTTTTTTTTCCATTTGAAAACAAAACCATCTTCCACTTTTATATGTCCCATGTTTGAAGATTCTCAGCAAAGATTAACCAAACTGTTTTGTGGTGTAGAAGGCATCATGAACTGAAGACATTTATGGTTATTAAAGCCTTTCTCTCAGAGATGCCGTCATTGTTCTAGAGTTGAATTCTGCATCCATAAGGGCCTTATTCTGGTCAGACGATCAGCTGGTGTCTTGCCAGACAACATACCAAATCCTCCTGCTCAATGCTGACCAAATTTTCTTGGGCCAACCACTTGAAATTCTAGTTCCCTATTCCTCAGGGTCTTAAGAAATTTGCAACAGCAGTTTTGCTATGTAAAATCTCACCAGCACATTGAGAGAGACCTTGCTTTTGCAGCTAGACAATTCTGCCAAAACTTAACTTTTTAGCCTTTGCTATATTTTTACCTAGTGTAACACAGGAGATAACATTGGCAGATGTTGACTGTGCTAATGCTTGAACAGAAGTGTGTAAATTTTGTCACATGTTTTAAAGCTCCGTTTAAATATGGTCTTAAACTTTTTACCAGCTAGTATTTAGCCTAATTTACTAGTATTCAATTTTTTCTATTAAATAATAATAAAGTTTTTAATTTTTCTTTTATTTTCAAAGCTCTACTTAAATAAGTAGTTGAGTGTAACAAGACAAAAAAAAAAAAAAAAGAAAGAAAAAAATCTTTATTTTCATTGGCCTTATATTTGGCCAGCAGTGTGTGTGTATGTGTATGTGTATATATATATATATATATATATATATATATATATATATATATATATAGTGTGTGTGTGTGTCAAACTGGACTTCCAAAGGATACTTTTCAAAGTCTAGTGTAATGTGTTACTTTTGGGAGTTACATTTCAAAAGAATTACAAATATGCTTATCTGAGGAAGAAATGCAAATCCTTATGTAAATAAAGTTGTCATTTATGAATAGTATTAAGCTAGAAAATAAATACCACATTTGACAACATGAAATGAGGTACAGGCACATTAGATACTTCATTCTAGCAGGGCAGAATCAAGGAAATGTCTCTAGTGTATTAAAGCATATGTGTAAATTGTATTTAAAGTGCATTTAAACATTAGATGCCTAAAAGCAAGTTATCAGTACACTACAAAACCTTACAATTATCACATTGGATATAGCAGAAATAATTGCTGTATCTAAAAAGAAGGTAGTGCAGTTGAAAATAAAGCCAGGAATCACAATTCTGGAAATATTCATGATTACAGTAATAAGACAACAATTGTTTTTACAGTACCAGTATTAGTAAAAATACTGATAATTTTGTTTGAACAAATAACCTCAAGGAGTTATACTAGATAGAAATGAGCACCAAAGGAAAAACTAGTTTAGCACAGTTTACTCTACAGGAGGTCTCAACATCACATATAAAGACAAAGGATGATTTTCTTCAGCCATATTTTGGGGGGGAAAAAAAACAACTTGTATCCAGGTCAAATACATTAAATAAAATATTAAATTTTTAATTTATAGTCAATTGTGGTTGATCTTCTGATGTTTTTATTTTAATTTAATTCATTTAATAGATATTGAATAAATCATATATACATCTTAACTGAAATCAATCCCAACATGTAGGAAAAATCTAAGTTAAATATAATAGCCAACTACTCATTTTCCGAGCACACCTCTCTGCTAGAGTAATTAGCCAATCCCTGTTGCAGATGCCTGCTCAGGAAGATTTAATTAAATCAACACCCTCAAAGACCACCTGAGCTGACCTTAATTATAGTTTGTGAGAATGCATTATCTGTCATGACCAGTAGTTTGAACAATTCCAGTACACTCAAACCCCGTCACAATGACTTATGACGGTGTTAGCAGAACCATCAACAATTTCCAAACACTTGTTTACTTAAATTCACTTACAAAACTTGTGTTAACCCATGGTTAGGTTTCATGCACTTTCCAAAAATGCTGCACAATGAGATTGCCTGCCCAGACAAAAACAAGAAGTCACCTTCCTGACAAATTGAACATGGTGAGATTCAAACCTGGGTCTCAAGGTTGGAAAATGAATATTCTAATCATCACTTGGCCATTCACCCATATACATATACATGCATACATACATACATACATACATACAGAATTTTCTGAGAGTGATTTTTAAAATCAACTTACCTGATCTGGTTTGAGTCCAGTAAAGCAAAACATTCCAATTTGGTCAGTGACATGCTGCCAGTTTTGGGAGGAGCCCTCGCGCTTTAGGCCAGCCACCAGTTTCTCCCTCATGTTAATAATACGGTCAGCCATTCCCTTTACTTCACCCAACCTGCAAAATGTACAAAATTGAAACATTCAAAATGTTTGGTTTTTGCTTTATCACTTATGTGCGTGAGCTTTTCAAACAAAAGGGAGGTTACCACCCAATTTATTCTTCAGCCAAGTTTGTTATAAAGAGAATATTATATATATATATATATATATATATAAAACAGCACCGCCTTGGGGATGTTAGCTCATATATATATATATATTATTGCTTCTCAGAGTCATAGGTCATATTAGTCTCCTTGTTGGTGATCACAACTTTCCTAATTTCTTCCATCATCCTGAATTTTCTTGTACTTTTTTTCCTTTTTCTCATCATGAGTCTGGGAGCCTCCTGTTTGTAAATATCTACTTGAAACAATTTACTGATCTAAATGTCTAAAATAATTTGAAGGCAAATATCGGTTTGCTAATGAATTTCTCATTAAGTGTCTCAAACAAATCCAGTTAACTCTTAAACCAATGTTTCTCAACCAGTGTACTCATTCACACTAATGCTCCCTGGAATGTAGCCAGGTGCACCAGAGGTCAACAGAAGAGTAATTTAGGAATTATTTTTATATTTAAAAAAAAAAAAAAATTATTTTTAAAAAGTTAGAGACACCAAGCATATGGCTTCCATGTCTATGTCATTTAATATTTTAAACTGGATGCTAAATTCCTTAATCTGTAAGGAGTGGATAATCCTTTCCCTTTTGCCTTTCTTAAGTGTTTTAAAGTAGTCATTATCAGCCTCTCTAAAAAAAAAAAAAAAAACATTCTTCATAAATCCCTTTAAATGAAAAATACTGTTAATCTTTTTTGAGGATGCTAAACTAAAAGATGAAAACCATTGAAAGGTAATTTTTTTTTCTTTGCCTAAGCACACGTAAATATGCAATGTAATGTCCTAAACATAAATGCTTATTTCAAGAGACTTCTTTATTATTATCTTATTTTCAAATTTCAGGACTAATTTTTCTTATTAAAATTTAAAGTGCACTCTGAAGCTAAAAAAAGGTCGAGAAACACTGCCTTAATTGTCAGGTCATTTTTTAGATCAGTTGCCATTGTGGATCAGAATTAACTAATATTAAAATTGTAAGCATTTAAAGACTTCTAAATTTGATCAGAGTTGGGATATTTTTATTGAATTTGCTTGCATTCTACAGCTCCATATTTACTGAAATAATTAAGTTTACCATAATTTTCATGCCTCAAACCGGGGCAGTAAATTTTTTTTTTTTAAAATAGGTTTAGGTTCTTGTATAATAAATTGTTTTCATGGCCCAATACCCATTAAACTTCAGGACTGACACAAAAATAACCAAAACATTCATAGCTTATATCTCTAGCAAAACAGAAACAGAATATATGGTAATCATATTCATAAATTTCGAAGCAAACTTAAATATTTCATTTAACAAAGAAATATGATTTGTATTGTTTTTTGTAAGCAAACATACCAGGTTTTCAAAAGTTCATGCAAAATGAGAGCGTAAAAGGAGCCGAAATGGAAGAAATGAAATGATTGAAAAGTTCTGGCACTTTATCAACAAAGATCTATATAGATCTCAGCATACCAATTAAGAAAAAAAAAAATTAATAGTGTAGGTTTATTTTCTGAATGTTTTCGCATGTCAGCTTGCCCTATTTTTCATTCAACACATGAAGATTTATGGCTAATAAAGATTCAAATTTTACTCTAGTAAAATAAAACTTGTTCAGAACACAATATATATATGGCATCAAGAATAATCAACATTATTATTATTTTTAAACCCACTGATCCTTTATTGTAGTGCTCTGATTAGTGTAAGGAGGGGGTCGAGTTGGGCTGACTGGTTGATTTTACAACATATCAACCTCTGTTAAGTCATTAAATGTCAAAATCAAATTTTTTTCAAGTCAATGAACATTTAGCTCATGGACAAGTAAATAATGGTTGTTTATATTCAAGTCTGTAAGCATTAACATGGTAGGTACCCCACTTTTGGTGGGGGATTCTTACCCCTCTGCAGTTAGTATATTCTAGGCCCTGCTGACAGGGCAGTAACTTGCAGATCTTACAATACTGGAAAGATTATATTATTGAGAATGGGGTGAAAGCCTGTCCTGTCATTATCAACACTTTCTCTTTAACACATAAGAATCTTTTTTATTTTTATTTTTTTTTGAAAGAGTTCATTATTTATACCCTATGGAGTTCCAATCTATCAAAGTTACTCCACATTAATTACTAATTGTTTATGTAACCAGTGAGGTCACAAATAAGATTTGTCTGGTTTACACTCCTCCCAGTGTTTTGAA
Source organism: Acanthosepion esculentum (assembly GCA_964036315.1). Lineage (NCBI taxonomy): Eukaryota > Metazoa > Mollusca > Cephalopoda > Sepiida > Sepiidae > Acanthosepion > Acanthosepion esculentum. The sequence goes on along the minus strand of OZ038485.1, from coordinate 104,427,533 downwards.
CATGAGTAGAGGTTTATCCCTTGTTCCTGTTCAAGATTGGGTTTCCATTTCCTTCTAAAGTCTTCTCATTCTCTTTCATTCCCATTAACCCCTTGCATCTTAGTGGCATTATCACCTTGCTTGAGGTGAGAATTGATTAAACAAAAGAAAAACAAATACTTCAAAACTAATTCAGTGTCCCCTCTTCTCCATGCACCTGTGCAGTCACATCAATGTGAATGTCACTTTCGTCCGATGAAGTCCCTAAGGATGTAACATCATAATTTCTTTTTTCCATTTTATGATATAGTTCCCCTATATTGCAATTGTTATTGATATATAAAAATTTCTATATCGTTTTCCCATTAATGATTATATAAATAGTATCCTGGCAAATACTGAAGGCATATACAGAAATGTATGGAAAATTATATTAAGTGATATCACAAGTCCACAGCTATGGGTTAAATAGCAGGGTAGACTGGGCTCTGTAACCTTATGTGGCAGCCAACAATGAAGAGGCAATGAAAAAACACACAAACACTCCACTATCTTCCTAAGTTATTGCAATTCACAGAAAAAGAAAAGGAATCTATAAAGAGCAATCACAGCTGACATGGCATCAAAAAATAAAGACAAGTCGGATTTTATTAAATAAATCCAAACTTTCAAGCATAGTAGAAAAAAAATAAAAAATCTATTCTATTATCTAAAAGACAATACGACTAATATGTTTATCTCTGTCACACTTCTGCTGTTTATGGCAACTCAACAATGAGGTCAATAAGACTGTTTTTGTGTTTACTTTCTTTGGATAGTAAAGTATTATAATAATAATGACCAAGAAAATTCTTTTGGATTGTAAAATAATGGGTGACAATAGATTTAACTGTATAGAACAGCGTTTCTCAACCAATGCACCCTGAAAGATAGCCAGGTGCACCCCAAGTTAAAGAGTAAATTAAAAATTATTTATATAAAAATAAATAAATAAATAAAATCTTTATTTTTAAAAAGCTAGGGGAAAAAAAAAAAAAAACATGTCTAAGTCTTTGTCATTTGAGATTTTAAACTGGATGCTAAATTTCTTAATCTTTAAGGAGTGGTTAATCCTTTCCTTTTTGTCTTCAAGGGATTTAAAATCAGTCATTATCAGCCTCTCTAAAAAACAAAGCAGATTCTTCATAAATCTCTTTAAATGAAAAGTGTACTGTTAATCTTCTTTGAGAATGCTAAACCAAAGTTTCATATTTTCAAATTTCATAACTAATATTTCCTTCTTAAAAAAAATTAACCCTTTTGAACTAAACCCCCCCCCCCCCCCCGATAAGTTTGGTATATACACTTTCACACAGCAGCTGGTATACCAGCTGCTCAGGTTCAAAGTGTACTATATAAAAAAAAAAAAAAAACAAGGTTGAGAGACATTGGTATAGAGTTAGATACCTCCACAAAAATGCTAGGAAGAAAAAAAAAAAAAAAAAAAACCCCATGATGAAAATTAAAACAGTTTTATCATCAAAATCACTATGTAAGAGGAAGGATCAAAGTATTTTTTGATTATTTAATTTTTTTTTGACTCCTTTTTAGAACATTGTTTTTCTTGCATCAGCAGCTGCACTAACTTTTAGCATAGCAAATTTTAGCCTCTCTTTTGTGGGAGCAGACATTGATTTGGAAATTTTTGCAAAAAATCAAATAATTGGCAGACTTTAATGAAATTTTCAGGACTTATTCACAAATGAATGAAATGGATGGATCTATAATTTTTTTTTTAAAAAACGTGTTTCAGCTCCTTAATTTTATGAAAACTTGAGAAATTCAACATGATAATTTTTAATGACTATATTAGTTAAAAGCAGAATTCTTTGAAGAAGAATCATGGAATTGTTTTTGGAAAATCAGACCTGATCTTACCAAAATCTGTCCTGAATAATAAAAAAAAAAAGCAATAAAACTAAGACATTTTTTGATTAGGGAAGTTTTTAATTGCTTTTATGAATAATATATATTAAAGACAATATTGTCTGAAGAAAAAAAAATTGATGAAAAATGAATTTTTGCAAGATTTGTTTTCATTTTAAATTGAATAATGTATAAAGTTTTTAAATCTCTTAAAATTCATTTTCAATGTGAGAATTCTTAGGAATTATTGTTATTAAGTAAAACTATATTTACTAATCATATATTGTATTACAACCAATATTTTTTAAAAGAATTTATTTGTTTTTGTGATTATGTGCAGAAATCTATTTTCAATGCAATTTTATGGCTTCAATTAAATATTTTGTTCATAATTTCAGGGTAAATGTATGCTTTATAGATATATGGTTTGCAGATTACCCACTGTAGGTGTCATATGTTTTGGTACAAACCTATTTATTTGGTTTAGTTGTTTTTTTTAGTGGCATATCAACCTATATGGCTATTTAATACTGAAATCTAAATATTAAAATTCATCTTAATAATTCAAGAATTGCTAAATTATAATTACTTAGCTGCATTCCCCCACTCCAAATAATTTTACAAATTAAAATGAGGAGTGAAAACTTGTTTTTCTTTACAAGAAATGAAATTAATCATTGCAAATTTTGTGTTTTCAATTTTGCTGTGAAAATATATTGTTGGTAATTTCTTTTTTATAAAATTGTCATTTTTACTATAATATATTTTTATACTTTCCTAGTGTTTTGATACTTGTTTGGAGACTCACCCTTTTCTTGTAACTGGGGACCTAAGAGATGCTACCACGCTCATCAAAATCTCCAATCTCACAATCAGAGGCCTTGCTGCCAGATGTAGTTTATCGTCATACTCGGGGCTATTCTTGAGATATAATAAATACAACTAGTTGCTATAAACGTTATTTTTAAATTATGTCTACTTGAGACTTAATAAAGGAAATGTTCTCTCTGGCAGGGTTCTAACCTGTGTGTCCCCTTTATAGAGGAAATCACCATCTGATTCCACTTTGCTACATGGAGCATCACAGCCCAGCAAGGTTCAATGACCTATTTTTAAAAGAGACCACATCTAGTAAGCCTTTATTTGCATGAAGGTCCATATCTGCCGACTTTCCCACACCACTATATTCAAAATGTAAACAAAGTAATTTTTAAGGAATTAGATTTTATTTTAATAAAAAAAATAAAACAATTATATAAAAATAATTAACATTTAGAGAAAAAGAAGAAATAATGTTAGATTTAAAATAAAATCCATTAAATCCTTAAAGTACAACTAGATTACAAAATTACTTCAATATTGCAAACATTTCTTGACAACATGGATGTGCCATTAGCGTAATGGATAGCGACTCAGAAAGAGAAATCTGAGAGTTGATTTCAAATTCCAGTCATCTTCTTTAGATTCAATTATGTGTAAATGCTCTTGGGGAAGATATGATCACATCTCCTCCACCTTCACCCCAGTTAGTGGTTAAGTAGCATAACTCAGAAAATTGTTAATGCATCATCCACCTACTTGACAGCATAGGTAAACTGCTATAATATAAATACTGATCATCTAATACTTATTTATGTTCTGTGAAAATAAATATGCAAGGCATGCTGTTAGAGTACAAAGGGTACATTACCATTGTTTGTTGAGGTCTGGAGTAGTCAGGATTTTCTTGACAATCCTGGCACCATGGATAGGGGGATTAGAATACATAGGTCTAATGAGGATCTTAATTTGTGACATAACACGAGCAGCTTCATCAGCATCTGTGCACAACACAGTGAAGGCACCTGCTCTCTCACCTGAAAAAAAAGAAGATCAAATATCAACAGGAGTTTCGACAGAAACCTTAAAAATATAAAACTTTTTTTTTTTTTTTTTACACAACATCCCTCACTAGAAACCACAGGTAGCAATAATCTTCAAATAGTCAAAATGTATTCTTCAGTGACTGACCAGATCTGGTCACCAAACCCAATATGGATATTTTATTGTAATTGGTTTCAATGGAAACAACTAAAACCAGATATCATGAATAAAAATACCTCTACTAATAGCTTGAGTATAACCCTGCATATATCTCTTACGGGTTGAATTATACATGTTTATCATTTCTTTAGCTAGACAGGTTAAATCATTGAAAAGGAGAGCCATGAGAAAAACTGTTCAATACCTAGATGCCCATTGTCTCAAAACTCAAAATCTGCAGATCATGACAAGTTCAAAGTACAAAATATCCATTAACTAAAGAAACATCTCCCATGGGGAGTGCTATAAACTCACTAATGATCAGATGCAGAGCTCGAATTGAAATGCAGCAGATTTATACCAACAACAGATACAAAATAACCCAATTACTTTATACAGTAACTAATATTTATAACAGAATTGAAGATTAATGTAAAGACATTGAGGTAGGCTACAATGCCCCAAAAAAAAAAAAAAAAAAAAAAAAAAAAAAAATATATATATATATATAATAATACAATTTTCAAGGTGGAACAAGGACTATTCCTCTCGGGGGCAAGTCTAGTCTGTCTGGGGTGAAAGAGAGTGAGAGAACACATAATCTGGTGTGATGAACAGTTTGAAGAACACCTGTATTGATCATGATGACTCGTGACATCATTCTAGCAAAAACATTGACAGCTTCTGAACAGTTTCATCTACCCAATTCCACTCATGAAACTTGTATGGTTTTTCAGGTAATTCCCAATGACGTTACATGTTGGGATTGTCACCTTGACAAATTGACCATAGTCAGGCTTAAGCTACTTGATCATAGACCATTAAAAGACTATAAATACTAACAAATTAACATACATGCAAGTATTTTTAGCAGCATTTTCCCCACACAACAAAAAATATCTGTAGCTAATTCATTCATAAAAGCAATATTTAATATTGTTTTCTCAAATTAATTTCCTCATAAGAGTTGCTTTTACAACATTTTTGACTTTACAATTCTTAAACCAGCTTCAAATGAATGTGGCTTTCAGTGTATACGTAAATATTTTTTAATATACTAGTCTGAGTAAACTATCGCCAATGCGTTTTATTTTAGTATTAGAGGCTATTGTTAAAAACTCTACTTACCATAAAGTCCCATGTTCTTGGCAAAGGATTGAGCAAGAGCCACTTTGTGGCCATCAGCAACAAATTTTCGAACAGCATAAGCATCATTGACAGTATCACCACTAGCAAAGCCTTGGTAAGCCATGTCAAAGAAAGGAAACAGCTTGCGAGATTTGATAAGGTTACTAAGTTCATCCCACTGGGCTGGCTGTAAAAAAAAAGATTGAATTCACAATTACAATATCACCAAATTCATGAACCAATGCTTTAATCCACTATGCTATTGTCCTGTAAGACAATATGAAATTGGAGAACTTTGAGCCTTAAACCTAACTGCTGCTTGTCATGTTTGACTGCACCCACTGATGCTTCCCTTTTGTTGCTGCTACTGAAGACCTGTCTTTTGTCTTTTATTAGTGACACCCATATCGTATTTATTTCTACGCTAGGTCTACTAAGGAGGTGTCCATGGCCTTGCATATAAACAAAATATGAGAATAGTCCAACTGTAAATCCCAGAAATTACTTTTCCTTCACATTGTATCAGAAAAAAAGAAGTTAACTTTATTTTTTATTATATCAGTCAAGACAAAATTATCTTCATATTGTGTGAAACAAAAATTGTCAGGAAGTCATCGTGCAGAAATCAAACTTATTTTATTAATTATTTGCAGCTTCAATTTACTCCCTTTGAAGGGAAATTAATCTATGTATCATCAACAATTACAATGCCCAAAATTTATTTGAAAATGTAATGCATTCATAAAACTATATTACAGTGAGCCCCCACCTATTCGCATTTCAGCATTCATGGCTTCACACATTTACAGATTTTTCTTTAGAACTTATGTACTTGTTATTCATGCAAACCTCGAATATTCACATGTTTTCCTGAAGAACATATGTACAAATTATTGGCTGAGAACTCCCTTGAGTCACATATTTTTTGATAGAACATATTTAAAATATTCTTATTTTTCCTGTTATTTAAGTGACTTAAAACATAACGGTCCATTTTTATGGTAAAAATTGGTAGAATTGTACATCTTCATTGTAAAAAAAAATGCAAAAACATGCAGATGCTTGGGCTTTGTTCGAGTCTGTGGCTGGGGTCTTAAAAGTGGCTTATTGGGGCATCATCACAGTTTTGTTTTTAGAAAATGTTTTAAACTTTATATTTTATATCTTGTTACACATTTTATACAGTATTTTCAATGGTTGTATTGATCTATGCATAATTAAAAACGGTTATTGTACGTATGAAAGAAAATTTACACTAAGTGTATAGTCACCAATACTATTTTAAAAAAATGTTTTTTAAAAAAAGGGTCTGAAATGCTTCTAAAGTGTTTAGGATGAAAGTTTAAGGCATATGGGGTTTTAACAATGAAAATAGGTACTTACAAGTGTTACAAGTATTCATTGATTCTATTTGTGGCCGGTTCTGGTTCCTAACCACTGCGAATACAGGGGACTTACTGTATATCAAAATTATAATACTTACTTTATAAGTAAAACTATATATATATATATATAAAAATGGGAGAAAAAAGAAAAAAACAACAACTTTAATCCACTAGGCTATTGTTATGTGGGTCAATTATCTGTTGGGAACTTTGAGCCTTAAACCTAAATTACCTGCCTGCTGATAGGTGCAACTGTTATTGTTTGTCCTGCTTGACTGCACTCACTGAAACTTACAGCTGCTGTTGAAAACCTGCTGTCGTTTACATTTATTTATTAGTGGTTCCCATATATTTATTTCTATGTTAGGTCTACTAAGGAGGTCCTCACAGCCTAGCATATATGCCGATTCTTTCGGATGTCCAACTCCCAGTGTTGTTACTTGTCTGAACAAGAAAGAGAAGAAAACTCACCCTGGGGTCAACTCCTGTAGGGTTATGTGCACATGCATGCAATAGGACGATAGATCCTTCAGGAATTTTCTGCAAAACAAAAGAATAATCAATCATTAAATGCCAAGGGACAACAGGATTTTTTTCTTTTAAATTACAATAAATGTATTACACACCAATAACATGTTGAAACAATAAAAAAAAAGAAAAAAGAGAAAAGAAATAAAAAGAATTGTGAAAATTTAAATAATTTTATCTTTTATGGTTATTTAAAATTTGATATTATGCACCTTTCAAAATTTTTTTTTTTTTTAATATCCTTCAGAATATATACAATCAAAGCTCTCCACAGACTGCTGTTATTTATTATCTATGAATTGACTCAAGAAAATAAAAGGAGTGGTTTCCTGTTGTTCCCTTCCAAACTTTTGAATTCAAAGTGAATCTTCTCCTAGACTGGCTATCACCTCAACAATTCTACTTTCTCTGACTATATACATTACACTAGCCACATATTAAAAAAAATAAAGAAAATCAAATGCAAAAGGAAAATTGTCTAAAAAGATTTTTAAACTGTTTTTCAAAAAATGCATATCAAAGGTCATATGATCCAAGACACTTTAATATTTTATGGTGTGATTTTCAATGATCACATACTTTAGATGTCTTTAGTTGATGTCATGTTTAACAGCAAAGAAAAGTTCAAATATTGTGAGGAGTAATTTATGTTTACTTTTGAATTAACCCTTTAGCATTCAACATGCTCAAACCCACATGATGAATTTTGTTTCTCAAAGTCTCACTGTTTGCATGACTTTTATTTGTACTGATGTCATTACGGCAGAGTATACATGGAGCAAGTTACAGCAGGTTAAATGCTAATGGGTTAACACTCTTAGAAAAGACATTAATCCACCTTTATGAATAGGCCAAATTAGAAATTATGCTTTGCTGATGTTACTATGTAAACTAGTAGAATCTTGTATGTTACTTGAAGAGAGATGGGCACAGTAAAATAAACCCAACTGCTCTAAGGACCCAACATAGTATATTTAAAAATGTACCATGTCATAATTTAGCCTTTTTTTTTTTTTTTTTTTTTTTTATTATGATATAGTCATCAGATTGTGATTTCAGTAAAATTGGTTTTGTATTTCATGACTTCTGGTGAAAACTTCAAAATGTCCTCATCTTTGTTATCACAAGGCTGCCGTGCCACTCTAGCCTTCTTCAGGTGCTTGTCAATCTAGTTAACCCTCAGGGAATTTCATACAGAATCCTTTTTTAATCTACAGGAGCAGATTCTTCTCATTCAACTCTACCTGTCTAAGGATATCTTGTCTTGTTCTCAATTAGTACTGCACAGTTATTGCTAGTCTTGTTTTCACAGAGTGAATATATCTGTACTACCTGGCCCAGGAATTGAACTCCCAATTATTATGCCAACAAATTCACAAACCAATGTTTAATCCAATAGGCTATTATAATCAGGAAAAAAAAAAAAAGAAAAAAGGCTTAGTCGATTAAAGCATTGGCGTGTGAATTTAGTGGCATAGTAATTGTGGGTTCAATCCCCAGGCTGCGTAGTACAGATATTTAAACTCAGTTAAGTTTTACTGATTGCTTTCTACAGCCTGAGCCTTCACAGGTTATTTAAAGTTAGAAAATATTTTTAGATTACAAGATTTTTTTTCTTGGGTGGGGGAAGGAATAATTGTTTAGTTATACAAATCTTACTAATTAACCCATAGCAGAGGAGAGAAGAGGTTGATTTATAACTTCTCCAAAAAAGTATTTGCTCATAAATGAATATAACAAACCCAACAGGAATTGGGGCTTGGATCCCCAATTAACAATTTCAAGCCATTATCCATTGCACATCTAAGCTTACAGCACCTGGTATTCCCAAGTGGTCACCCATCTAGGTACTGACTAGGCTCAACATTACTTAACTTTAGTAATCATACGGGAACCAGTGTTTCAGCATGATATAGCCATAAGCTCAGTGGGAAGGAGACTAGCAATAACTGAATTAACAGAGCTGAAATATCCCAGATATGGATAGCAGAATAAGAACAATCTCTTCCTATAGGTTGAATAAATGGGTTCAGTTTGAAATTCCCTGAAGATTAACCAAATTAGCAGATAACTGAAGACAGCGAGAGGATATAACAGCCAAAATGTGATAAAAAAAATGACAAGGATATTAATCTGAATAGAAATAACTCCTCTTCCCAGAAATATTTTAGTCAACATTAGCAGGTTATCAAAATAACCATGCATTTTTTGTTCAACAGATAAACAAAAAAAAAAAAAATTCATTAAAAAGTTTCCATCTAAACTTTACTGGTACTTTTGAACCAATCATTCTAAATTCAATCAAGAAAGTTGAGTAATAACCATTCTTAAAACATAGTACAAATACAATGCAAAATTTTGCCTAAGATTTCTATCAACCAACCAAGGATAACCCCACATTGTATTCAGATTCTTAATCTTGTCGGTGTACACCGAGAGCTGAGGAATGGTGTACTGCATGCTCACAAGGTAATGAAAGACAAACAATGTAGTGAGAAATAAGAATGTGAACCCCATTTCTAATATTATATAGGTGTTTTCTTCAGGGCTTTTCCAGCTCATTTGGGTGGGTAGATAGATGATACTTGGGACAACTTCTGCTATATCAGCTCTTCCCACTACCAATTCCTCACCTGTCTACTCATCCAGATGCAGTGGCTGGCAATATGAAATGGAGGCATCAGAACAGCTCAGACAGGAACCACACAATAGGCAAGTCCATCTCTTGCCAAGGAAACTTGATCCCAAGCATGACTTAATATAGACTAACACCCAAATATAACCTATTTCCAGATTTGTTGCCACCCAATTCCTGAAAATCCCTCATCCAACTCTTTACTTCCCATTCCCCTTCGTTTAAAGTGAATGGTACTTAGAAGACCAAACTTCAAAAATGAACCAGTCACTGGTCAAACAGAAATACTTTAAAGATAAAACCATTTCTTCCTTTTCTATGTGGTGACCATAGTATCACTTTGTAATTTTTAGGGCATCAATTAAAAAATAAATAAATAAATAAAATAAAAATAAATGATTTACAAATTAAAGAAAATATAAAAACTACTTACAGAAATGTCAGACAAAGTACTTTGAAAATCCAGTCCACAGGTTTTGGGATCATAATAGGCATAAGATTTCACATCAAGACCAGAATGTCTAAAATAAAAAGGGAAAAAAATATCGATATAATATAAAAAGTAGTAATGTGTATTTGGAATATATATATATATATATATATATATATATATATATATATATATATATATATATATAGTGGACATGTGGGAGCACAGTAACAAAGTTTTTGAAAATTACATTTTCAACCACTCCTGTTGCCTTCAGTGCTTCTTACTCAATAGTTTATTTTTTTTGTTAATTGAGCTAAATTTAAAATCCCTTAGGCAGTACTGGCTTCAGTATGAAAATCACCACTCCTTTGGTTACAACACCTGAGCTTCATCTTATTCTTTTTTGTCTCTTACTCTGGTCAGATGACACCAACTATGAGGTGTGTGTCTTTTTAGTATGTTAATGAGAGTGCAGACACAAGATGAAGAGAATAAATATAATAATTACAACAATCCAACCCAATAACTGTCTACCTTGATTGTCCCTTGCTACTTGTATTGAGCAAACTTTAAATTAAAAAAATAAAATATCATTGGATTTTTAACTCCCTCACTAAGAATTGAACTCAAAGTGTCCCTTTCATAATACTTTCTTTCATTATATTTCAGAATAGTGGATGCTATGAAATCTTACTGATATAGGCATAGGTTATTTTTAGAATAAAATAAAATTTTACTCAAAACCATCGGGGCAGTGCATCAGTAGGACAACTGGTAGCATTCTAGTCTTGGAAACCACAACTAGTAAGTTCAATTCTTGTTGGAGGTTCTACAAAAGGTGTCCTTGTGTTATTTTTGTCTAACAAATAACAAACATCACTAACTTACAGAGTCCTATATGTAAAGTTGAGGCACTACTATAAGCCAATATTAAATGCTGTAGTCACTATACAAGGAGGTGTTGAAAATTTCACTTCCAAAAATCAGTATTTTAATGACCTAAAAATGGAATACTAGTTTTGGGAAATGGATTTGGTCATGGAATTTTCAGCATGTATCTTCATTGCAGGCATATCTAATATGCTGAGTTGTCTTGGTACACACAAATTCTAAATTTTTGTTATTAATTTTTCATTAAAGATTAAAGATTTTATTTTTCCTTAAAAAAAGCTTTTTGGAAGCAAATCAAAAATAAAATAGTGTATTTGTCAAAGGAGCTTCAGCAACTTTCATACTTCCTTTCCATTTTTCTTTTTTTTTATTAAATCATTTCCCCCCAAACAAAGTAGTAAAGCCATTAAGATGTAAGGTGGTTACTGAGTGCCAGAGAATACGAAAAAAAAAAAAAAAAAAAATTAGACAGAAGATAATAATTGACAATAAATAATTGATTAAATTTTTGAAGATCAAAGTTGACAAGGAAGCAAGAAGCCGGAGGAAAGTTCCACAAGCAAGAAGCATGACAGAAAAAACTCAAATTGAAACCATTATGGCAACAGAACTAAAAGGAACAAACAAACAATAAAAAGAAAAAAAGAAAAATTACATTAAATTTAAGATACAAATGAAGTTTAAATGTAATGTCAATCATTATCTTGTTTAATTCTTATTCTTTTATTGTTCTCTCTCCTTAATAGTTTTTCTCATATTCTCTAACACTCAGTAACCTCTTGCATCCTAGTGGCTTTATTGCCTTGCTTGGAAATGATTAATAAAAAAGAAAATAAACAAGATCCCAGTTGTTGCTTTAATTTTATTACCCAAACCTCAAAATGAACTTGATTCAAATCTAAGAGAGCATAAACTGAAGTAATTGATAGTCAACCCTAAAGAGACATATACTTACTTGAGGATTGGTGTGTGATTACCCCAGGAGGGTGTTGGAAGATAAACAGTCTTGGAGGGAGAATACCATTTGGACTGGAAAAAAAAAATAAATAAATAAAACTTAATATTTAATTTGTATTGATGTCATATAAGACTCCACCTTACACCGCCTTCCCTCTCCAAAGGGTTAATGTTTAACCAAATACCATAGACTTGTGCCTCGGCTAAAGTTTTCCACACTGGTCTTGCAACATTTTATGCCACATACATTGTAGAGAACCACTCATTTCCTTCGTATTCCACTGGTGAGATGTAAAATATTGTTTGGTAGCTAATTCTCAGATCAAATATTTTCTTTATTCATATAAATTTTATCAGAATTATTTCTATTTACTTTAATATCTTATCTCAAGCTGCTAAATATATAAAACACAGTAAGAGCATTTTTGAAAACTTCAATATTTGCTTAATCTTCAGTATTTACATTAGTCGGACTATTGTCCTCATCTTTGTCGCCATATTTGTCACAACGTTTCGGCCGTTGTACGCTCCGGCCTTCTTCAGGTGGTTGGAATTTCGAACCGAACCCTTTATTTCGATCACTGGGGTAGACTGTTCTAGTTCCACGAGCCATGTTTGATGGATGTCAGTTATCAGTTATCTCCTGGTAATTTTCCCTCTGAAAGTTACCCACTGCCTGAACCGGGTATTGAACTCACACTCTTTGGGTCTGTCACTGGATCTAACCAACGCCTTTATCCACTGTACCATGTGCCTTTGAGGATGATTTTCTGAGTATTATAAACCTAATTTTTCAGCAACCATTTTTTACCAGGACTCATATTGCAATTTTGCTGTTATCATTGCATGTTTTTACCAGATCTCATATTGCAACTTTTTGTTATCATTGCTGTTCTCTGGCACTCCTTATTACTGGTTCCCATATTGTATAGAGTATATTGTATAAGCATAGAAATAAATACAATATGGGAACCAGTAATAAGGAGTGCCAGAGAACAGCAATGATAACAAAAAGTTGCAATATGAGATCTGGTAAAAACATGTAATGATAACAGCAAAATTGCAATATGAGTACTGGTAAAAAATGGTTGCTGAAAAATTAGGTTTATAATACACAGAAAATCATACCCAGCTGTCCTCAAGGACACATGGTACAGTGGATAAAGGCGTTGGTTAGATCCAGTGACAGACCCAAAGAGTGCGAGTTCAATACCCGGTTCAGGCAGTGAAGAACTTTCAGAGATAACATGAACTAGAACAGTCTACCCCAGTGATCGAAATAAAGGGTTCGGTTCGAAATTCCAACCACCTGAAGAAGGCCGGAGCGTACAACGCCCGAAACGTTGTGACAAAGATGAGGACAATAGTCCGACTAAATACTGTACATAATAAATAATATAGACAGACTTTGCTTAATCTTACTTTAATGAATTTCAAGAGGCACTCAAGGTAGAGGGTTACTGAATGAAGGTATGTGAGTGGTAAGAGTAAGAATTAAGCAGTACAGTTAATGAGAATGTGTGAAGGATAATGATTAACCTAAGACTTGAACAGATTAAGATTGTAGCGGTTAGGAAAGCATCCTCTTGGGAGTCGGTTCCATAGAAAAGAACTGTTCAAGTGGAACTTCTTACTAATGAAAAATGAAGGGAATGAGAGTGGTCTGCCTCAGTGCACACAACATGATCGATCATAGTGGTAAGGGTTAGAGTTGGTGGAACTAAGGTTTAAAGCTTTTATCAGATAAGTTGAGAATTTCAAATAGGACCTTTTATTTGAAACTGATTTGAAAGAATCAATGTACAACAGCATTATACAATTTTTATTTCATAGTTATTGTAACATTTACTTACCACTATCTGTCTCATAATAATTGTTAAATTTACATTCTTGCTTTTGATTATTGGCAAAACTTAAAAAGGTTATACTGATATCCACTCACTGACTTTAAACAACAGTAAATGCAACCCTGGACGTATTTTATAATAATTCAAAAATAGCTAAATCTTAATTATTTAAATGTTTCTTAAAATTTTTTTTATTTACTATTTTTAATAATTTCGACCTAAGCAAGACAATAAAAGCTACTTATATTAAAGTATTAAATGTAAATTACATGTGACTACAAATTTAACTATTTTAGGACAAATTTCATATACTAAACATAACTATTAAGAGACAAGTAGAGTAATAATATTAACATTTATTTTTTTTCTCACACAAATTATTTCAGATACACCAATATTGTAAATTGATCCTTAGGTATTTTTGTTACTTCCCAAAGTTAAAGAGACAAAGCAGAAAATTTATTCTTGTCTAGAGTTTCAAGAAGGTTATTACTAAAAATACAAATAAGTGTTATAATTACAAAGAAAGCGGCTCCAATTCTCAGAGCACCAGTTCCAGAAATTCCTTGAACTGTCACATTCTGAAATGAAAAAAAAAAAAAAAATTTAGTTTACACAACAATAGGCACTATTGGCATATGTTCATACATTAATCTTTAAGACATTGGGAAACTTGTAAATGACTGGCAAGATTTTTTTTTTTTTTTAAATTTCTCTTACAAATCTAGTAGAATCAGGGCTGCCGCATACTACTCCTAAACCTACTGATTGGGTGAGGAGAACCTCCTGATTGAGGGCCCTGGGCAGTGCTTTGTGACCCTAACATTTGCTTTTTTTATCTACATCTATCTATGTTACTAATTAAACTAAGCACAACTGACTATTAAAAGGATGAAAAATTTTCAGATTTTAATATTCTGAATTTTTTTTTGGGGGGGGGGGATTATATATATAAAAATTCACTATTTTTCATCCATAATGTTGAAAGTAGTAAAATTCAACTTTTTAGGAAGAAAAATCTCAAGCTGATGTTAAAAATTGCCCCAAAACACAGATTTATTTAAGATGGAATGATCTATTATGACATGTCTTTAATTTGTATTTAGATACATTGTATTTATTTTCAATTTTTCTTGTTGAATTGCTCACCTATAATGATCCTTCATTGTACATAATTAAGTTATAATCAAATTTATATTTCATATGAACACAACATTATATAACCGAGATGTATAAAGGGGTGTCATATCATAGATGGGGAATTGTATGATAGATTGTGGGTGGGCCACAAGATCCTTGCACCAGCCCCGAGTAGAAGTGTTGACAGACAAAATGTTAACAACATTATGAAATCAATGATAAGCACAGTTCAAAATCCAGCTGATCCAGTTTCACTTTGCATTAACACTCCTAGAAAAAAAAAAAAAAAGTTGGGACTCAACATCTACCTTCCCCTATGGATTTGATAGGACAGAATGGGCTTTCTAGCCATGGTTAGCAATAAAACCAGGACAACTGATTGGAGATTATCTTAAGAATCATGAGAATGAAGAATTTACAGTTGCAGAAGTCTTGACTGCCTATGTCAATAATTCAAGCTTTTTTGCCAAATACTACATAGATATCCATTATTTTATAGAGGATTTTTTGCAAATTTAATAGCAATAGAAAATGTTGGATTTTTTAACTCGAATACATGTACAGTAATTAGTTTTAATTCATAACTAATTATTAAATAAACTGAAGCATACTTCCATAAACAAAAACTTCAATGTAATTCAAAAAAGAAAATGTTCAGTCAAAAAGGTCAGGGTATTAAAATCAATTTTATTCTGATGAATATTAGGGATGGGCTCCAAATTCTGTTAAAAAAAAAAAAAAGAAGAAAGAGAGAAAGAAAGAGAGAGAGATTCCTACCCTACTGAAGATTTCCCCTGGGCTAGGTAGCAACAGAGAGACCTAAATAAAAACCATAAGTCCCAGAATGATAGAAAAGTATCCTCATCATTGTTCCAATCACTAGATATCAGCCAGTGCAGAAGTCATTTAATTTTCAAGGATCTTTTATCAATTTCAGTTACTTTTGCTGATTTTTGCAACGTATCTAATTAAAACAATTCAAAGAACCATGTATCAAAAGATTTTTTTTCTTAAATAAAACCACTTAAAGAAACACTGAATCCATTGTCAGGTCATTGAGGTTGGGGATAGACTAAGAAAAACAGGTCTATATCTGAACTATTCTATTAAGGAATGGTGGACAGACTGCAATCAAAATTGAAGGAACACAGCATCAGCTGTTCATGTATATGTAAGCTCTAACCTCTGCAAGTATCCTATGGCAAGTTGAAGTTAAGCCTAATATTGAAATAACCTCTCTTGTACAGGACTTCATATGACTGGTGTCCATACCCATCATAGAATTACACAAGTCTCTGCAATGAAGATACAATCACTGGCTATAGCTGAAGAAACTCAGAGAGAATGCTAATACAATACAAAGTTTAAAAGAACCATTAAAAAAAAAAAATAAAAAAAAAAGTGTTCATAATTGCACAGGTTATATTTTCTACAAGAGTAATTGAGGATTTTTATCTGTACAATTAACTACTGCCACTGGCAAGAAAAACATATCCAAAAAAACTAGAAAGCTAATAAAACAATAATAAAAAAAAGTGATGTATTAGCAGCCTGATCATCCCCTCCTTATGAATGAGATTTTATTAACACAAAGCATGTTTGTTTGCTTCACATCAAGTAATGCCTCTTCTTGCCATATCCATGGAACCATTATTTTATATAAAATAGAATGCATCATCATTAAAATATATAAAATTACATTGTTTTATATTACAGAATACACTTATAAAGATAACAGAAATAACAGAATATGGATCAAATGTTACTAAAGATAAAACTTAATTGTTAAAAAAAAGAAAAAGGAAAAGAGAGAGAGTGCCATTATTATTTTTGGTTTTTATTGTCTAGGAGGTTATCCAATTTGAATGAAAGATTAGGGATGTATTAAAAAAAAAAAAAAAGAAAGAAAAAAAAAAGGATACTGAGGCATTGCATTCTTGAATTATAAAGAACTAATTATCCTACCAAGTTATCCTTAAGTGCTGCACAATCCTCCCCAAAAGCCAATTTGGCAACAGCTGCACAATAGCCACTGTCACCACCAATGGGAGAATATTCTTTGTCCAGTTTTTCTGACAATAACAACTCTTCAGCCTGAAAAGAAAAATATTAAACTCTTATTACCACTTTACTTGTAACAAGGATAACTTGTAAAACAATAAATACAAGAAGAATTAGTCTTTTCAAGATGTCTAATATAATAAGGGGGTGATATTTTCTCAATATGCAATAAACAGGGAGAGAGAATTCTAATAAGTGGGGGGCAGGAAAGGTACAAAATTAATAAATTAGGTAGTTTTAATAAGCAATTTAATTTTCCTATAAATGAATTTATATATGTATAAATAAACATTCCCTACCCATGTCAATTAAGCACCTAAAAAGTACAAGTTCTGTCCAGAAATGATCCAGTTATCTAATATGAAATAAAAAGGTAACCAAACACTGGCCTTAGTAATCTTCAAATTATTCCCCCTTTGGACTGCATATACTTCTCCCAAAATCAACTTTCACTTTTTAAGATCACCATAAGCTGCCTTGTCCCATTCTCCTTAATCTCGTCCATGGTTTTACAAAATCTCCTCCCTAGCAATTACCAATTTCTTTTGTTGGCAGCCTGCACATGTCTAGCATTTCTGGGTGTTCTGTTTGAAGGCCTTCCAAAAAGTGGATTACTTTCAATAGATCTCAAGCCAAGAATATACTTGTCAGGGACTGGGGTGAGAGGGGGATTTTGAATGAACACAATCTGTTTTATTTTTTTTTTTTTTTTTTTACATAAATATTTATTTACTGTTTTGAGAAAAACCAGAATAGCTGCAAAGAGCTCAAAGCAAGACTTTAGAGTGGCTGACAGATGCAACACTGACAAAAAAAATCCTGTGAAGAATTCAAAAAGACTCAGATATTTTCCAGACAGTTTGGAATCCCCAGACTTTCTAATTCATGAGAATTCATGGGACTGATGCTAAAATAAAAAAAAACTGGTATTAATTATAGGTATCTCACTATAACCCATTAATATCCGCTATCCCAAAAATTGGATTATGCATATTAATGCATTAAAATGAGAGATGTCAAGTAGATCTCATTTTGTCAAACTTATCATTTAATAGATAAATGTATTTGAATAGAATTACAAATTTCTGCAGTATGTAATTCACACCAAGATGGTATGAATCAAATTTAATGCAAATAAGGAGCCTTTGTCCAAAGAGAAGTTGATCTGTGGTGACCCCATCTCACCCTAAAAGATACCAAAAATAGGCTTTACACTTGGTGTCATGCCAGGTGAAAAGATTGATCTGGAAGGCAGACTCAGTGACCAGATGCAGATTTATGCCTCACAGGATGTCACTGGCTGCCTCAAACATGTAAATAGGTGGTCATCCCAGCTGCAGTTCAGATGTGCACATGTCAGACAACCAGCTCAGAGGAAAAGATATAAGCAGTTCATCTGAGTAAAAAAGTTTCACATTCTCACAAGAAGGTACATGTTTAGAGAGCCACACACCCACTTAGCAATATTAACTGATTAAATTCAACAGAGAATAAACTGTTATTTTATATACAAAAGATTTGGCATCATGTTCTTATTAATCTATACAAATGTTCCTCAACTAGACTGCCCCAGAACCCCAGAGTTCTTCTCCCAGAGGTTGCTAGGGGTTTCACAAGAAAGCAATAAATAGGCTAATGCATTTTTGAGTAATTTTTGTTTAATGTTATGTTTGTAATTTTACTATACATTTATAGTATATTGATCCTGTGGAAAAAAATAAATAAATAAAAGAAATAAAGTGTATGCTCACCTTGCGGACAGACGGAAGTACATAAGGTTTACCATTATCATCTCTGTAAGCACCAACACCAAGATTCATTTTTTTTGCACTGGTATCTCTCTTATAGGCTTCTGTCACTCCCAAGATGACATCAGGAGGACCCATTTCTACATTGGACCACCATGAACTACAAACAAAGATTTTGCTTTTCAATAGAAAGAATCTTATATACATAATAGTAAGGTTTTGTTATATAGATATATACTATGTGTACATATATTAAGGAGATTCTTTTGCATATAGTCACTTTTGTGGCTGCCTACCCCCACTAAAACAAAATGTTAAATTATAAATTTGGTAGAGCTCTACAATAGGCACTGCATCCGGAAATTATTTTCATTTTTATATTACTATACATTATCATATAGGCTTGTGTATAAGCTGACTTCATGTATAGCGCCACCCCTGAATTTTTTGGCATCAATTTTAACCACTCTATAAAAAAATAAAAAATTACCTGTGTATAATGCAACCAGAAAAACCTCACATTATACTCAAGTAAGCACTTCAAAATCACAAATATTACAAAAAGAAAAAGTATTCTCTCTCCTTAATAAGGTTTTCTTTTTCTCATATTCTGTCATTCTCAGTACCAACCCTCTCTCTATTGTGTCTTAGTAGCTCTATTGCCTTGCTTGGGGTAAAATAAAATTTAAAAAATAGATATGCAAATGGCAATGTTGGTAGCAGAGCCAGAATGGGAACTACAAGAATTCCTAGCAAATGGGGGGGGGAGAGAGAGAGAATCAATCAATTGTTAAGACAATGCATGATTGTTAGCAAAAGGAATAGCCCAAGATGCAAACCATGAACTAGAAACCCCAAAATCTGACAAGTATGAAAATGTAAATATCTAGGAAGTGTTTTAACAGAAGATGCAACACTGAAATTCAAAGGCACTTTTGAATAGCAAAAGATGCCTCCCAAAAGCTAAGCATCAAGAAACATTTCATTAGAAACAAAGAAAAGAATGCCAAACTGTTATGTAATATCAGTCCTCTGATATGGCAGTAATTGCTGGACAATCTCTTCAGCGATTTGAGGCAACAGAAATATGGCTCTACAGAAGAATGCTGAGAATACCATAGACTGAACATGTAATGAGGAAGTTTAGAAAAAAAAAAAAAAAATAGAAACAAAAAGGATGTTTTCACTAAAATCAGAAAGAGTTGATATCT
Source organism: Acanthosepion esculentum (assembly GCA_964036315.1). NCBI lineage: Eukaryota > Metazoa > Mollusca > Cephalopoda > Sepiida > Sepiidae > Acanthosepion > Acanthosepion esculentum. The sequence goes on along the minus strand of OZ038485.1, from coordinate 104,407,663 downwards.
CTAAGGCACATAGAAAGAAAAGATGACAGCGAATTTGACACAAAACATATTGAAAACAAGAAAAGCAGCAAATAACCAACCCAATGACATTTTGTAAATGGTTGGCAGAACAGGGACTGGGAAGGATAGCAAAAAGACAAAGCTTTCTAAGAGCTACAAAAGAGAGGAAGTTGTGGAGAGCCATAATTGCCAATATCCTGAAGGGACATGACACACACAAAAAAAAAAAATATCATATAAAAGAGGTTTTCCATTTCAAACTAATTTGGATTAAAAAATATGCAAACTAAACTTTTCTTGTAAGTAGAAATATTTGTATTTTATTCATGGAAAAAACAGACAATTTCATTTATAAATTTAAATTAATTTCCATATTAACACAGACAACCAATTCATGAAAATTAGCAAATATTTAAGTGAACTACTTTTATAGTTTATGGCTCAGTTTGTAATCAAAAACTTAAGATTATCATAAGCAAATTTTGACAATGTTTATGGTTTTAAAAAGCAATGATTAGATCTAATAAAACCTAAAAATATGAAAGTAAATTTATACTTTTTGTTCTTGAGAAATAACAAAAATATTAAACACTATTAGATTAATTTTATATTTACATTGTAAAAAATTGTACAATTCTATTAGAAAAAATAATGCAATAGTTACCAATATGAAACTTTTTTTTTATAATCATTTGCTAAAAATTATTCAGATATCGCTTTTAAAACATTGCCAAGGAGTGAAGGCAGTTAAAATAGTGTTGGGGGGGGGGGGTCCTTTTGAGATGCCATTTTTATTGTGAGTATAAAGGTTAAACATTGCACAAACATCAGTTTATGGTATTAAACACCCAATATAAACTAATTTTGGTTTTATCTAATTAATCAAATCACTTTACACGGTTTTGTGAGCAATGAATTATTTTTCAACCCTACAGCCTCTTTCTCAAAGGAAAGATCACAAGCCTATCGATAATCTATTGCTATTTCTATGCCAAATGTTCAAACAAACTACAGTCCTACTAGTTCAGACCTTTACATCTAGGACACACCATGCCACATGCACAGAGTTGAATCATTCATATTCCATTGTTAAAAGAAATTTCATTTAGTTTCTTCCCAAGAAGTGCTATTTTGTAGAAGAGACTCCCAAGAGGTTGATTCTGATAACTACAGTTACTCTAGACTTTAAGTTAACTTAAAGTCTAGAGTCAACTTACCTTTCCTACATATGCTTATAATCACAATTTTCCTTGAATTAGCTTAAGAATATATGCACAAAAAGACTGGAGAATTATTTATCAGAACATTTTATTCTTGCTTCTCAAATAAAAAGGCTAGAGTAAACTTATTAAAATCTCAAAAATGGACTACACTGCCACAAATAGTTTCTTTGAACCCCATCCCCCATTTATTAAAATTTAATGATGACAATGTGACATGAAAATGAACTTTTATTAATTTTGATTACGTCTTTGAACAACTGTTTATTTATATATCGGAAAAAAAAAAAATCCACCCACCTTTTTTATATCCCCCCCACATCATTTATTCGAGAGGCAAGAATAGATTATTTTGAAATATTATGAATTTATACCATATAAAAGATGAGTAATTGAAACAATTACAAAAAGGTTAATTTAATCCTACAATTTCACTTGTATACAAATGAAAATTATTACAATGTTAAATTGGGTTCATATAATTGACATTACCAAATGAATACACAAATATTAGTACAGTAAATAAGGACAATTATGAACATAAACTAAATATTTGAAAGAAAGCTTTGTAACACCTGTTTGACAAACAACTCATAGGTGAAAATTTTAAACAGCTTATAAGAGCTATCAATTTTTAAAATAAGAGCTCAATGACACATCAATGACAGAAAGTTCAAATTTTTCTGGTCAATGTCTGATGTACTGCAAATCCTTTCAAATTAAAATGTTTGAAACTGTAAAAAAAAAAAAATTAAAAAAAATAAATAAAAAACTAATTTTAAAGTTTAAAATGTAAATTAACTTGACTAAATCAGTTATTATAGTAACAAACATGAAAAGCAAATTTTAAAATTACTTGACCTTGGATATCATTGGAGAGATTTATTTCAAGTGTTACAAGGTAAGAATATAAAAGAAATAAAATTCTTAGTCATAAGCAAAAGTTATGAATAACTATGTTGTAGTCATCAACTTGCCCTCTTAGTAACTTGGTATTTAATAAGAAATAAAACAAACCATCACAGTTCACACAAAAACAACTTGTTCTTTCATATAGGTCAATCTTACAAATAAACAATATATTAATGCTATAATAGCTAAGTGAAATAATACACTTTTGCAATGGCAGGTAATATTTTTAGGTAAAAATTTTAACTGGCAATCCATTAGTCAATTTCAACCACAAATTTTAATTATAAATTGCAAAACCTCTTCAGGTAAACTAGTTCTAAAAATTACTTAGATCAGCAATTATTCTTTGTTAAAGAATATGAGGTGTTGAAAAGTTGTGTGTGACCCACTTCACTAAAACAGTGAATTGAATTCCTTCATTTAATCTATGCCCCAGTTCCACTGAGTTGAAGTGCACACTCATGACAAAATATACTTTTAAAAATTATGAATATGCTCAGTCAAGGGTCATGAACTTGGTGCATTAAAAAACAGATTCCTTTTTAAATATATTTAAACTAGTTGTAGTACCTGTTTATGTCAAGACTCAGATGACAGTACTGTGATTCCTTAGTGGAAACTGGTTTCTGTCCAAGTCAAGACATGCAAAAGCTGATTAAATTAGTAAAGTATATCACATCTTAAATTCAGTCTACATAAGATCTAGCAAAGTGAATGAAATAAAAAAAAAAATTAAAGTCTATTTTACGATCTTTGTCAATTAAAACTGTATTGTGTTTGTCCTGGTTAATTTTCATTTACAGAAGCAACAGAAAAACATTCGTTTCTGGTTAGTTTCCAATGAAAATTAACCATAAAAAAAAAAAATACAAAATACATTTTTGGGGGAAATTGTTCTGTGCCAGAACAAAATCCATAAGAGGTCTCACTCTCCTTATTCTTTGCAGTTAATGAGATGTTCAAGGAAACTTTTTGATCTGGTTTACATTTATGTTTTAAATGACAATAAACAACACAACTTTCAGTAGCAAGTAAGTTGCTATGGCAGACACCAGATGAAATTTCATGCATCCACTAAAATTTGGCAATTGTTCAAAAACATGTAGTTAATGTTAATCTAATCACAATAAAACTATAATCGTGTTAAAAGTAAGAAGTACATAAAAAAAATAAAAAAACACTAACATTTTAACACTGAAATTAAATTTTGATCTAAATTTCCTTTATATTATGGATTTTTTAAAAATGTTTCCTTATTGAATTATGAACCAGACTTGTTTTCATTCTAAAAATATAACCTGGCTCAAAGGAGAATAAAATATATAACAAAACTGAAACTGCTACTTTCTTGCTTTAGTTCAAATACTGAAGAAAGGATTCTACATGAACTGTTTAAAAAAAAAAAATAATAATAAAAAGACTTTCTATTGTATGATTTTCCTTCCATACTAGTATAACCATCTTGATTGTTATACTCACATTTCAACCACTTCTTCAGGCATCTGACTTGATAACCTTCTCAGGATTTAGAGAAACCCTTTATTCAAGTCACAGTGATAGATTGTTCTGATTCTGCTTTCAATACTTGGAGATATCTATCAATTAACATTCACCAGTTTTATTTGTCTTTATGTCACTTGTCTCTTCCTGATTGGGGGGGGGGGGGGGTCAGCATTACCAGAATCATGGATTGAACTCTCAAGTGTCAGGGATTCAAATGTTTTAATCGGCACTTTAAGCATCTAAGCAGTGGATTTTAGGTAATTCAGTAGTATCATTTCAGAGACTTAAATTTAATGCTTGTACTCCAGTAGTATACTTGATAAATGTCCTTAACAGACAGCTAAAGATTGACAAGTATAACAGATGAAATATTACCAGGATAACAATCAAGATGAGTATACACTAATCTAAATGGAAATTCCTCATTTCAAAAATTCTGACAAATATTTTCTAGCAAGAAAAAAAAAACACAAAGAAAAATTAGTAAGGCATATTCTCAGCGGAAAATAAAAAATGTATACTATAAAATAATACAATGTTTAATATATTTAATCAGTCAGACCTGATCTCCTCCTCCTCTTAGTAATAAAATGTTCCAAAATAGAGGCATTATTCAATGACAATAAGTAAATATCTCATTAGTAAATAGGTGAGACCAGACTGCTGTTTTATTCCATTTGCCTTAGCTTTCTTTGGATAAGATTTAATAATTTAAAGAATTGTTTTCTTCTGCATCAATAGAGTTACTTCAATAGATAAAAGAAATTCTAGATGACTCCTGCATAAAATAAATCAACTCAATTGCAAAGTTACTAAATATTTCTGTCATCTTTTAAAATATAACATTTACATAACAGATGTCTGGAATTTAATTATACTTCATAACAATGTAAACAGCTTAGGCATTTTTCAATAAAATTTACTCTCAGAACAATTAAATTTCCTAAATTTTTTGTAAACTTGGAAAATGAACACATCTAACCATCAAGTGTCACATGAAAAGTTTTATTTTGAAAAGCATTCAGGAGACTTTTCTTTTTTTCACAGAATTTCTGTTAAAAACAGAATTTTATTTCTTCTAATTCAAGAACAGATTTAAAAGCTTAAATATATATATTTTTATGCTTAAGAGCTTGTCATTTATAAAATATTAGTTTTTTAAGTTTTGAGTTCTTGTATTTTAAATATAAAAAAAATATATTCATTAGCTATCTAAACCCCTAAATCAATAAGATCTGTAAGTTTCCAATCACTTCACATCCTACTAATTAAGAACAATGATTTATAACTTAGTGTTAGCCATTTAAAAAATTAGTGTAATGATTCTCAACTGCCATGACGCAGCATCTTATGAAGTGGAATGACTATATTGTATCCATTGCTAAGTCAGTTGCTAAGAAAATCAGTTCACTGTGTCAAGTGAGACAATTTTTCTCTCCAGAATCTATCTTACATATCTACAAGTATACAATTCATCTATGATTAGAATACTGCTGTCACATTTGGTCCAGTGCCCCTTATTTACCTTGAGCCCCTTGACAAGAACCGAAGAAGAATCAGCAACATTATTGAGCATGATTTGCATGGTTCACTACAATGTGTGGCATGGTAGGTCTTAACTATAAAGGTTAGAACTGATGGAACTAAGAAATGTACACTGTAAAAAATTTTTCACATTTCCAATACATACAAATTAGAAATCTAATTATGTTTCTCAGTCAATTTTCTCCATCAGCATGTACTGTACTCCCAAGAATTTTTATGACACGGGGTGTTTTTATAGGTTCCCCTGCATGTATGCGTTATTCTGGTGTAGGGAGGATTGAATGAGGATGGACAAGTTTTTATGGTTGATGTGTAAATCATAACGAATGATTGGGTCATGAATCAGATTAGGTAGGTATAGAATAGTTAGTGACAATCAGCCTCCACCCATTCCCCCTTTTTGGCCCCATGCCACAATTGCTGTATTTTCAAGCAATAAATCTCAAGTGTGCACTGTAAACCCCCACTCCTCACCATAAGAATTCATGTTTATTGAAATATAGAAACATTTAGAAAATACATTTATCCTTTCATGTATAAAAGCAAACCTACACATTTTTCTTTTAATACAATTAAAAATTAAATGTTAATTGCAACAACATTATGCATGTTTATATTCAGCTCCAGGTTGCAATACTTCCATGTTTTTATTTGTTGTTTTTTTTTTTTTTTTTTATAAACGAAAGAGAAATACCAATCATAATGTACCAAACGTAATCAAAGTTCAAATTTGAAACTTAAAAAAAAAAAAAAGAAGTTATCTCCACTTTTCGTCTTTGTGTACTACAGCACTTATCCAGAAGCAAGTCCCAGCTGCGAAGTTTACCAATATGAGTCTATAGATTTATTTTCGAAAATTTTTTTTTTTTTATCATGCGAAGAATCGGAGTAAAAATGATTTTTTTTTTTTTTTTTGAATGACAAGCACACAAGTTATTAACGTGGACTATTACACTAACAGGCTCCAGTCTAAAAATAGTTTTTGCTTATTGATTTTCTTTTGGTTTGACCTGTTGAGCAAAACTCATCAATGCTATTTTCGACCGGGATATCTCGACCCCAGAGTGTTTGCACAGTTAGGGTATCTACGACATCAATACTTGTATGATTTTGAAAGGAATAGGTAAAATTACTTTATGTTCAATTCAGGTTCATTATTCAAAGAGAGCGTGATGTCATATAACACTTCTTGTCATTCGAATTAATTAAAATTGAGAAGAGTTTCTTTCTTTCGGAATAATTTATCTTCAGGTAAATCAAACAAAATTTCTAAAACAAAACAAACTATTGAGTTGGGGGCATTGTCACTTCCGGGAAAAATATCTACGCCAAAGAGTGTAATAAAGACACAAACTCCAGTATTAAATTAAATTTGAAAATATTAATTAAATTAATTCGCTTTTTTTTCTTTTTTCGTGGTACGTGCTATTCAAGGTTATTCCGGTGGGGGGTGGAATCAGCCATTAATGTGATCGTAATACGCACACATTTTTTTTTTTACACCAACCAACTCGTCTTAACGTGGGGTAACAACAAATCCGATTATACTCGCGAACAAACCGTTTAGAGACTCACATTTTTTACCTTGTGCCTGACAAAGTAAAATACTTAATTTATGGAAGTATAAAATTATATGATGAAGATAAAAAAAAAAAAGAAAGAAAGTAGGAAAATAGAATAAAGAGCTGCTGTCCGGATTTGTCCAGGGATCAAGATATGGTTCCAGACGTTATTTTTTTAATGGGATTCGGAAATTGAACAGTGTCTTCATTCTTCTTACGAGTGTCGATGCTATTGTACGTTTTGCTTTAAAGGGATTTTTTACTTTTTAATTATTCAATGTTCTAGTCTAAAAAGCAAACTTTAGGACGGGGGAAGCATTTTTAGAAGAATATCTACTTTCCGAATTAGTTAATTTAAATGTTAAAAGACAAAAATAGAACTGTCAAACAAAAATAAAATTGATTACTCTATCTATAGATTTTTATTTTTTTATTTTATATTAGATATTTCCCAACTTAAGACTGAAACAGTAAATTTAAAGTTTAATTCACTTTATTTTTACGACGTATGTAAGAAACAAAAAACAAAAAAAACAAAGTCCATGAATTTAAGTTTAGGAGTGAAAAGTAAGTTTTATTTTAGTTCGTAAATAAGTTTGTTTTAAGTAAGAATTAAAAAATATTTGGATAAGATACTTTTTTTACCTCAATTTTTTTTTTTATTTAGCGAGTAAGAAAGAAAGCAAAATTTATAGCAGAAGTCATGTTAAGGTCGCTGCTGACAATGTCAAGGTAGACCTTTGGCTTTGAAAAATAATCTGAAGGAGATTCTTATGAACGGTTATTTAATTTTTTCTTTTTAAACTTATGTAATGAAAATTAATAAATTCTCCAATAGAAAATATATAAAACAATTTGAATAAAAAAAACGCTCCTTGAGTCCTACGTGATGACTCTTCCTTTTAGTTTTTTTAAGAAACTTATGCAGATCCGGCTTTCCGCTTTTGTTTCAACAAAAAATTAGTAAGGTTTTAAACCGGCCTTTTTGGTTAGAGGCGGAAAACAAGAAACCAAAAATATTTAAAGCGATTCTGTTAGCTAATTATTATTCATATATTATTTTAAATAAAAAATGTTTTCAAAAATTTCTACTCACACCAGTCTATTAGCGGCGGCCAGGGAAGGAATATTTTTCTGAAAGAGATTGAAGGTGGAACGAAGAGCCATGATGTCCTACAGCTTCTAAGAAAAATTATGATAGTGCTATTACGACCGCCGCTTGGCGCTTAGTGAACAATTCTCAAGGTCGGTGCTTTTTAACTATAAAAGTCAGTTGTCTGCCCTTGGATTTTAAACACGTAATATCGATGGGGTTTTTTTTTTTCAACTTTTCCAAAAAAAGTCTTTACACATGCAGTCAATAAAGAAACCAAATGTCAACTCCACATACAAATATCAAGTATTTATGTTTTTTATGAATGTAGCCATAAAAAGGAGGTAAAATAAATTAAAAACAAATAAATAAAACAGAAAATAATTATAAAACATTCAATTTTTATCTCTCAGTTTACAAATATTCAAAAAGGGAGGACTCAGACATCTAACAATGTTTAAATCTATAAGTTGTTTCACTGTGTCGTACTAGACAATCCCCAGGGCTCTGTCCCTGTGCTGGTGGTATCACGGCTACAACTAGCTTGGACAAGCTATGACCAGCGGCCCGAGTGAAAACACTCGGGTCCCCATGTTAAAAACTGACCTTGTGTCACAACCTGACTCAGTCGGGGGTCAAGTGAATATCTACCTGGCACAGGGCCCGTCCCTGTGCTGGTGGTATCATGGCTATGACTAGCTTAGACCAGCTTGGACAAGCTATGACCAGTGGCCCAAGTGAAAACACTTGAGTGTCCACGTTAAAAACTGACCTTGTGTCACAACCTGACTCAGTGGGGTGTCAAGTAAATATTCATATTTATAGGTTTACCATTCGTCCATGTTTCAAATATTGTTGCTATATTTGGTCTGGTGCTTCTGCCATATTTTTAGAGATTCTTGATAAAATCCAAAGAATCCACAATTTTATTGGTCCTGACCTGGCATCCCAGCTTCAATCATTTTCCCACCATCATAATGTAGCTTCCCTGTGCCTTTTTTATAAATACTTTTACGGTAATTGTTCTATGGTACCTAGATTTATGATTAGATTATAGATTAGCAAGGTCTCAACAATTTACAGTTGAATTGGCTATGTAACCATAAGATTTTTGCTAAGTTTCTTTTCTAGCACATCTCACCTTTAAAACTTTATTCTGACTTCTTGTATTCCAACCAACTTAGACCTTCAAAGAATTAAATGTAATATTCATCATTATATATTATCTCGTTGATTCCTCTTTTGTTTTTCTTTTTCTTTCACAATCAGCAACCCCTTGTGTCTGAGTGGTTTTATTGCCTAGGAGTAAAAAACTTATAAAAATATTTTTCTGCTTATTTCAAATCTTAAAATTGATTTTCAAAACAAACACACACATATATATATATATATATACATACATACATACATACACACATACATACAGTATTGTTTTGCTGTATCACAGCTCCTCAGTGCAACTAGATATCTGAATGCTTCAAGCCAGGACCGAAACCCAACCGATTTGGTGTCAGAGTTTCTACCACTGAGCTATCATCATTCAGCAGAGAGAAACAGTTAATTCTAGCATATTGTTTTATGAATGTAAACACCAGTCAGAGGGCTTCAATTCATTTTACTGAAGAGCTTTGCATTAGCACAGTTGGCTGTTGTTTATAGAATCAGCTTATCTCTCAAGTGTTCAATTGAAATATTTTTCAAGAGCTTTATTATATATATATATATATATCAAATCAACGGTAATCTTCCTTAACTAAAAAATAAATTTGTAGCTTAGATAGTTCTGCATAATTACTATCTTGCTTTAAAGTGTTGTATAGCAAATGTTTACTTCATTGCAAAATTCAAATTGGAAACAATTCAATAAAATTGAAAATTAACCCTGGAATTTGACTGGTATGAATAATTTGGCTTATTTAAAAACTGTGTGATATATTAAATATGGGGTTATTTATATTTTGAGTATTTGATCTGGAGCAATAAAACTTAAAACAAAATTATCTGGATGAAAATAATGAAAAAGTTTAGATAATAGATAGAAAACAAAGTGGCTAGGGGAAATGGGTGAGGTACGGGAGAAAGGAATATTCTCATATTTGCATTTCCCCCTTTATTGACATTATTATATCCATGATATAACATCGTACTTCACAGATGGAACAGAATGGCTGAAAGGAAAAGGATTGACAAGCATGTTTTGTTCTCAGAGTTTTATGCTATTATACAAAACTATATATACATATTTAAACCTGTCCCACACAGAAAATATAACACATATTTACACAAGCTGAGTTAAAAGGAGATGGAGAAAAAGAAAAGTGTCTTATGTGTAATAATTCCTAATGATAACTGGGTCTGCCAGAGATTCTTGAGTCTCTGGAGAAACTATATTTAGGATTCCAGATTTGAGCAGACCTGATTTATCTACTATATCACTATTGAGTACATATGCTACAAATGGGAAACATTGGGTCCAGGGGTTTCCTAGAGATATTTTCTATACCTGAAGAAGATATATTTCAATAGGAAAACGATACCATAAGTTTGTAAGCAGCACCACATGGCTGGGGAAGGCAAAACATTCACAGATTTAGAGAGAGGGGGGAGACAAAGATTCCCACCAGAATAGCATAAAAATCCAAATATTTTTCATAAAAAAAAAAAAAAAAAAAAAAGAAAAGAAAAGAAAAAAGCAAAAAGCAAATGTTATAAGATAGGGTCACAAAGCACCGGGGGGGGGGGGGGGAAGGGATCTAAGCTCAAATTACAGCTACTCTCTAAGTGTACAAAAAGCCCAAAAAGATAGCAATCCCTGCATATATATTCTATAGTAATATTTTAATAAATTTTCAAATTTAAATTTTTATAGACATTGGTAATCATAACCTTAGAAATGAGAGCATCAGTCACAGCAAGCATAAAAATAAACCAATAATCAAAAAGTTTAAATCTTATTTATTATAGAAATATGGCTAACTTTAAAGATTTCCAATGCTAGAAACAATATACATTTTCTTTTCAATACAATGTCCACTCAATTTAGAGTGTTACTAAAAGTAGAAAATGTTTGATTAGAGACTTGAAAAAAGTTAAGATGGTAGTGAGCAGAGAAGCATCCACTAGAGCGTGCCACAAAGTAGTGGTTCTTAGGGAAGATGCTGCTTAAATGGAATGAGTAATTTGACCCTGTACACGCAACCAGGTGGATCTTAGCTATAAATGTTTGAACTGGTGGCAGTAAAGTAAATGTTATTGAGAGAAATAGAAGATGAGAAGTCATCTACACTGCAGCCAAAAATGTAACAAGTTTGTAGAAACAAAAATAAAAAGTCTGTGCATGTGTATATATAAAGACAAATATAAAGTTTGTCACTTGGTTGATTGGTGCTATCTTCTGCATTCCAATTTCAGACAGACCCTCTCTGGCAGTCACTCCATCCACTAATCAGGGATATATATATGTGTGCAAACGGACCCCATGAGCATAAAAAAAAAAATACACAGAGCGTCAAAAAGATAGTTATAAGAAGCAATGTCATAAGAAAAACTAAAAACTATCTTCCCTTCAGCAACATTGATTGGTTCTTGAAAATGGACAAAAAAAAAAAAAAAAAAAAAAAAAAAAAAAAAAAAGAGAAAACCTTTATTATAGTGTTTATTAGAACGGTTCACAGAACTTCAACTAACTGCCAATTGATTTGAACTTTATAAAATTGTGAATGTTTTGACATTCCTTTATAAATTGGTAAATGATATATTGCTGTGCATTAGTTTTTAGAATGTTCTAATTATTGTTGTAAATAAATCCAATAGTGTTTAATATTTTTAATTCTAAAAAAAAAAAAAAAATATTCACTTTCATCAGGTTTAGGTTTTATTACAATTCTAATCAAGCATACTGATGTCCATCTTGTATGCTTTCCTTTGCTTGCGACAAAAGGTTCCTGTCTCTTAGAGTACCCTGCTTAGCTTTTGGAATGAGTCTTTGGCCATCCCAAAAAGTCTTCAGATTTCAGTGTAGCAGCTTCCATCATCTGTTAAAACACTTCCGATATTTATATTTCTATACCTGCATGGCAAACATTTGTACATACATGATTGAAAAAGTAACTCCCATTTTATATATGATGGACTCTCCAGTCTAAGTATAATTTTTACAAGATGGGGAAAATCCATCATACATAATATTAGCTAGGTATAAGAGTGACAAGCAGCCTCAACCCATTCCCTTTTGCCTTGCACCACAATTTGCTGTATTTTCAAGCAATAAATTTCAAGTCTATCATACATAATAAAATAGGGAGTTACTTTTCAATCACCCCTGTACTTTATTACAAACTGGATAGAATAGATATCAAAAATTATTTCAGCCACAGAAGAGGAGAATAGTCACCTTAATAGCAGGAGGTTCTTTATAAGTAAATAAAAAAAAAATCTTTAGTCTGGTGACTTGTTCAAGTGGTCTAGCCTTCTTAAATTGATGACACCAGAAAATGTACTTTACTCAAGACTAAGTCCTGCAGCCTAAACTGAATTTAGGAAACAGAAATTGACTCACAATCCCTGTAGACCAGTGTATTTGGAAATATACTTTTTTTTTTAAAGTTCACTGGTTTAACATTAAATATGCTGAGGAGGGGGAAGAAGAAATAGCTTTGTAGACACAAAAAGTTGAGGGAGAGAAAAAAATAAGTATAAAAATAACACCATTTTCAAATGTAAACTGGCTTTGTCAATTTTTTTATAGAAAGTTGGTGAGATGACTTATCAAATTGAATTCTCTACCAAACCATTTAATCTAAAGTTTACTAGTTAAATATGCAGAAAATTTTACTACCAACTGTAATTGCATAATTAGCCATTTATAATCTCAGATAATACTGCTTTTCTTGACTACTTCCATAATATTTGAGAGATAAGAAATTTACATTGTTGTCCAAATCTTTAGTATGTTTACTGATGCATGTTCCAGGTGATTGAAATTTCAAATTTGTCCATGGGGTAGATTGGACTAGTTCAACTTGCCATGCCCCTTTCAATGGATAAAAGCATTGGTTGGATCCAGTGACTTGGCCTTCTTGAGGTCACATGGCACAGTGGATAAAGGTGTTGATTAGATCCAGTAACAGGACCCAAAGAGTGCAAGTCCAATACCTGGTGAAGACCGTGGAACAGGAGATAACTGATATCCATTAAACATGGCACGTGGAACTAGAACAGTCTACCCCAGTGAGCAAAATAAAGGGTTCAGTTTGATATTCCAACCTGAAGAAGGCCGGAGCGTACAATGGCCGAAACGTAAACATGGCGACAAAGATGAAGAGAATAGTCCAAATGTAAAAGAAAAAAAAAAAAAGTAAAAGGGAGATAATCAAGACATCTGACAGAGGCCAGGCACTAGAACAAGCTACCCTGGTGGGCAAAATCCCAATCATCTGAAGAAGGCTAGAATATACAATGGCTGAAACATGAATATGGCAATAAAGATGAGGACAACAACCTGAACAATGTAAATACTTCCATAGTATATAAACAACAAAACCACTTAATAAGCAATCAATCTTCAGTAAGGAGGTGCATCAACTATCAGTCTAGCTGTACTTACCATTTTGTAGAAAGGGATCTAACAAGTTTCCAAGAGAAAAGGAAACAAGAATAAGAAAGCAGTCAAGACAGAAGAAACCCTTACACTATCAAGTTTTGTTTGAGCTTTTACATCGCTGTTGGACAGTCATTGATAAACTCAGGAATGTAAATGCAGAATTATTCCTGTGGAATCATGCCATGTCTATTTTAATTGAATGAATATATATATATGAGAGAGAAAAGCAGTTAGGGTAAAACTTAAGCATTAGATACTAAAGTCATTAGTTCAGATATCTGCCCAGTTTTATAAGAACATGCTTAGTTCTAATTTACTGAAGAGAAATCAAATTTAACTGAAGGTTAGTATGAATTTTTTTTTTTTTTAGTAAGACTAACATTCAACTCAAAATTAATCAAGTAGTACATAAAACTCATTTACAATTAGTACATAAAACTCATTTACAATTAAACCAAAGTCATGTTTAGGTTCCAATTAGTAAGTAATACATAAAATTAAAAGATAAACAGTATTAGCTTTCTTTTCAACAGACTTGATATTGAAATAAAAACAACACAGTAAATATTCTGCAAACGTCTTTTAATTAAGGACTTAAGGTTGTGTAATATGTTAACAGTGTAGTGGTTTTCTTTTAGGCAAATATTTCATCCACAGACCTGCCAAAATGAACTGCAACTAGTCATTTTTCTTTTGGATGTCAGATTTTTTTTTGTGAGGCCAGTAGCAACTGGATTTTTAGGAGTAAAAAAAATTTTTTTTTTTTTTTTTTTTTTTTTTTAAAAAGCTTTAGATCTTTTTGCATTCCATTTCTCCACTTTATTTTAGTAAAAAAAAAAAAAAAAAAAAAAAAAAAAAGGGCCAAAACTTTTTACAAAGTATGTAAGTCCTCCTTCCGGTAACCCACCACCTAGCCTATCACTGTTACAGTGAGATCCCGTAAGAAAGGTGTTCCCCTGGGAAAGACCTACTACCAGCTTGGTAGCTATCGTAATATATGAGGGGAGGGAGAGAAAAAAAACCCTAAGGCCACTTGAACACAAGTGTGCTTGGAAGGTAGATATGCTCACCTTTCCAGATGCATTTGAACCCAGTAAAAGTTTTGTACCATTGTCAGGTAATCAGTTATAGTGAAGCCAATTTTTTCAGAAGAGGGAGAACAAGGGCTCCTTTGTTTAAAAAGAAAAAAAAATATTTAAAAGCATGAAGATCTATCGTAACACATAAATACTAAAATTAAGAAAATATGCTAAGGTGTTATTGGATCAATTCTTCAAGCACTGTAAATTTCAATATTTGAAATTAGACAAACACCAATGCATTATCTTTTAGATAAATTAAACCTCTCTCAAAGAAGTCTCCCACCTTTCCTTATAATTTACTGGATTCAAGTAAATCTGAGTACATTCCCAGAATTCCAAAATGTCTTTACCAAATGACAGATTAATAATTTAGGAGAGGAGAAAAAAAAAAAAAAAAAAAAAAAAAAAAAGCCTATGTGATAGTCCAGCACATGGAAGAGGACTAGAGTAGTGGGTTGATCAGGAAGTGGAGATCATCTTTCCAAAAATGCCATCCATTTACTAGTTACAGTCTCTGGCCTTAGTAATCCTTTTTATTTTTATTAAACTTGCCTGCTATATACACACACAAAATGGCCGGTCTATTTACACAACTTTCTTCTACTAGCAGGTATTTTCCTGCAATGCCAACATTGTTTTGTTTCTTTTTTCTTAAAGTTTTTGCAGGGACTTGTATAAAAAAATTAAATTTATTTTTGTGGAGGGGGGATGTGGGACAATCTTGTGAAGTTACCAGACTTATTGCATATGGTCATTGAAAAGCTGTGTTTCCACCCAAGTGAAGGTAAACATCCGTTAGGTTCTGTCCTTCTGGATAGAGCCAGTTTTAGGTGGTACTTAACAGCTTGTCCCTTGCTTTAGCTCCAAACAAAAATGGTGGCAATGAGTTGGAAAGGATTCTCAAGTGACTACTTCGATGTCCAATGGTTTTGTTACCAAGATGACTAGGTGAAAGCAACAATGGGCCTCTGCAAAAAAAAAAAAAAAAAAAAAAAAAAAAAAAAAAAAAAAAATGAATGTTTTTTGCAAAGATAAGAGTAATATAACCATTAAGGATTACAAAAGTTTGCCTTATACTAAAGCATTGAAAGACTTTAATGTACAAATTTTTCCTCAGTAATCATGCATTTCAAATTAGCTAAGGAAAAAAAAAAAAAAAATTAAATCTGTATTGTAATACTAGGTGTTTCCCTAGGAAACATCTGGCATTCATCGACTAACCAGCCAAGTAGTTGGTAAATTGTTAGCACTTCCATATAGGGTGAAGCTCAAACTCACCTTGCCCATAGGCTCTTTTTCTCCATTTGTGTTTGCTTCATTGTTTTGTTGATTGTCACCCCATCCAGAGTCACCCCATCCAGCATTTCCGGAATTTCGTCGGATATTGCCTCGGTAATTTCCTCTGTAGTTACCACCACGGTTAGCACCTCTACCTATATAAATTTAGATGCCAAATTATTTAAGAAACAAACTTTAGTACTTCTAGTAAAGATTTGAAAAAGCAAACGAATTCAAATTAATCATTTTGAAGCAAATAAAGATTTGGTAATCTAAAGTGTTAAGACATCTTTCACAGGAGTAGTTATATATTTAAAAACACTAATTAATATACAGTAGAAAATGACTTTAGTTTTTTCTTCAATTCCAGATGTTTTGCAAAATCAGCTTTAATGATTTAAGTCAACTTACCACCTCTACCCCTTCGTCCCCTGAAGCCACCTCTTCCTCTGAAACCTCTACCGCGACCTCTGTATCGTTCTGAAACTCCAAATGTTTCAGCATTGAGTTTCCGTTCTTCCCTCCAGCTCGTCCTATTTACACGACTACAACATAAGATTGGATTTTGACAATAGCTCATTAACATTACCAAGTGAAGAGTGAAAGGTATCCACAGCTTATTAGAATAAAGTTTAGACTTAAAAGAATCAAATTTACTTTTATGTAAGTAAAGAAAAGGTTTTAAGTAGAAAAAACAAAAGTTAGGACTGACCAGAGTTAAGCGAGTATATGTATTAACAATTTACATTTAAGTGTAATGTATTACAGAAATACAAATTATACTAGTACAAAGTAAAGAGTAGATACAACTACTTACCCCTGTTCACGCTCTGTGGCTTCACAGCTAATATTGTCAAAGAAGGATTTAGCTTTATCATAGTAAACTATTTCTTCATCTTTTTTTTCTTCCTTCTTTACATCATCAACTTCAGCTTCTTCACCATCATCTACATTTTCTGCTGGTTTCTCTCCATTTACCACAACGTTGGCATTCTTTTCAGCTGAAATGATAACTAATCTCTGAACAAGAGTCAAACCAAAGATATGCAGTTTTCATATAAATACTTAAATAAAAAAATATAAACACACACACACAAAAACTTACTTAGAGTTAATTTCTTCAGCTCCTTTTCCATTTCTTCAAACTCTGCATTTGCACTTTCAAAGTCATAATCATTTTCAAACTTAAGTGGCTCTGAAGGCTGTCTGCCACCTCTTCCACGGGAAACCCCACGGGCAACACCACGAGATCTTCCTCGGGAAACACCTGCATTAGATCTTAGAATGAGGGCTTTGCAGAGTAAAAATATGAGACTTAAAGAAGTTTGAAAAGCATTTAAGTTTTTTTTTCTTTTTGGCCAGGTAGATTTGGAATCATGCCACTACCCACTCAAACCTAAGGATGAAGGTATTTTGGTTATTTCAAGAATTGATCAAATGATCCTTCAATAAACTATGGCACAAATCATGGAATACTAAAAATTCACAGCTTATCAGTTTACCGAAGAAAAAGAAAAAAAAAAAAACTTATTTTTCCACAGCAAACCAAGTAAATTTTCCTTGCTGGCAACATACCTCCTCTTCCACCCCTTCCACGGGTAAAAGTTGTGGTACGGTTAGCCTGCTGATCCCTTTGATTTTTGCGCTGGTCACGTCTGTCAACAGGTGACAGTTGTTGTTGCTGCTGTCCTTTAGTTGAATAGCCTTTGCCATCATCAGTATTGATTTGGGTCCCTTGATCAGAGGTTGGAGACTTGCGACTGGGTGGTGGTGTAGGACCCCGAGAACCTACAATTAGAAGTAAAGAAATACTATATTTTTACACATTTAAAGTAAGTTTTGAGGTCACTTTAAGAATTTAGATCACCATTTTGTGACTAAAATAACAAGCAAATTTACTTCAAGGATTTGATTTTCTTTAGCAGTTAAAGGACAGTGAGACACTATAAGCAGCATATTTTCATTCAAAATAGTTTGGTTAAATAATTTAGACAATTAAAAATAGTTTTCGTTGTGATCCTTTCAAGTTCATGGATTAATTTCTTAACCTTAGAAAATTGAAGGAAAAAAAAAAAAAAAAAAAAAAAAAAAAAAAATGTATGTTTCTGTAAATTCAAAGCATTTCAACTCTCCGTTTTTACTGCTTATGCAGTGTTCTAGATTTCGAAGTTGAAAGTTCATGTTTTTGGGGTGGTTTCCCCCTGCCCAGTATAAGTGAAGTAACTTTTTTTTTTTTTTTAAGGACTTGCTATTCATAGTTTACTTATTTTGGGCTTTAATTCTGACAAAGGGCTCCAAGGATTTTTAGTTTTTGCTTATTGGTTTTATGTAATATAGATGTATTTTCAACTAATATCTGTAATCTGTGTGGGCATGAGAGTTCCTTTAAAATGCTGAGATATTGAACTATGCTTGGCCAAATGAAGTTCAAGCCTTTTTATTACCATATACAAGATCAACTTGACATTTGCTACTCTTAACTCACCTGTAGTTATGTTTAACTAGTCACCGCCATTTCATACTAAGTAAATATGACATTCATAAAAGCATGCAGTGTTAAACAGTCATGATAGACATGACAGGTTAATCCAAACTTACCTTTTAAGATTTTTAGTTATTAGTTATTTAGTAATACAGAACTAAATTGCAACACTCAAGTGTGAAAGATTATGTGAAAAATGAAAACAGAGCTGGTACATAAAGAAAATTCAATGTCAAGTATAAATTCTGAAGTGCTAAAGCAATTCTAAGTTGTACAAGGTGATAGTTATGTTAAAAATGTTCATAAAGCAGATGGAAGTTGAATTAGTTTGTTATTTAAAGAAAATAAATAACCAAGGAAATCACTTTACCAGATTTCCTTATCTGCTGGGCATCTACTTGCACACCTTGGTCAATGGTTGTCATACGGCCATGACTGCGAATGAGTGAACCTGATAAAAACCAAGAGCCGGCCCCACAACTTTAATTTTATCCATTAGGTGATTAATATTCCATCCACATAAATGGCAAGAGTTTAAGCTGTATGAAATCAACTGAGTTTGGGTGCAGAAGGAAGATAGCAATTTTTAAGCTGTGCCAAATTTTTTTTTTTTTTTTTTTTTTTTTTTTTACTTTGAAAATCTACAGTATCAAATTTAAATTCAGAACCACTACCTATTAAAAAGGTACACAATACCTCATTAAATACCAGTATTTCAAACATAAGTAGGAAGATTTTTATCAAGACAAGCTTAGAGAGTTAATTGGATAGTCAGCATTTGAAGTTTGCATTAAAAAAAAAAAAAACAAACACCTAAGCTAGTCAGTTCTTCACTCAAGAGATACAGAAAACATGCAACAAATAAAGCAAACAGAAGCACATGCATAATATGCAGGTATTGAAAATAGTTGTATATTATTAGACCTTAAAAAAAAAAAAAAAAAAAAAGTCAATTTCTACAGTTCTTATTGATAAGGAATTCTATTCAAACTAACAATTAATACCTTTGAGCTTAAAAATGAAAGCTAAGTGAAACTATTTAAAACCAACAATTTAACATGCAAAAGACAAGTGCTACATGAACTATTACATTTTAACCTAACTTAAGTAGTGGGGGTGAGAGCAAGCTGTTGCAAACAACATTACCTGCGACAGACTGAGAGTGACTACTACCATGATAGGATTGGTGACCACCATACTGACCGCCATAAAGTTGGGCTCCTCCAAATGGTTGGTAAGATTGTCCTCCATAGCCATGCTGCTGCTGAGGTTGTTGCTGTTGTTGTTGTAAGGGATAAGAGGAAGTGGTTGTCACAGGCTGGGATGACTGCATAAGAAGAATTCAAAAGTCTTAGGATTTCAGTCGAGTAAAGCTGAATATAAGTTATTATAGTAAAGAACCAGTTACAGAATTATACCCCCCCCCCACACACACAGTGTCCTTAGAATTTCATGGTTAAGTGAGTAAGGAGTTGCCCCATGGTATTGTCCAAAAACTCTTTAGCTATTTACAAAGGGATTTTAATTTATAATAAAGCATTTTGTTTCCTATCCTCTGTTGTGCAAGCAAGTAATTCTTGGGAGTTTTGTTTCCAAACAATCAAGACACCCTAGGTAAATTCAAAGTTAGGTTCGGATTAGTCTGTCTTACAAAAATATTCTTTGTCTATTATATTCAACGAAGCACGTCTAAGAGAATTGCTGTTCAAATATACAGTGCAGCAGAAATACCTCACATAGGACATTAGTGGCAATGGTGTCTTCATATAGCTAATGTCTTACCATCATGTAGGAGGTATTTCTGACACCCTGTACTCAGACATCCTAGATTACAACATTTTAATGCAGACGTTGTAAGAAATTACAACAATCTTGAAACAAAAGCTGAAACTACAGCAAAAATAAAATATAAAAGTTCGTTTTGTGAAAAGAAAATGATAAATAAAAAATTCCAATAAAGTCCTAAAGCTTTTTTTTTTTTTTTTTTTTTTTTTTTTTGATATATACAAACCTTGACAATGGCAGGATCTTGTGGTAGTCCTTGCAGAGGCTGGGGCTTAGGAGGCTGGCAAACATGAATATCTTTAATGTCACTGCCTCGGAATATGATGTATTCAAATACTTCATCTCTTGGGGCTACAGGACGGTCAGTTGGACGATCTTCAGTACCAAAAGATCTAACTAGAAGAAAAAAAAAAATAAAAATAAAAATCAGCAACAATAATATTCCAGTTAAGATACGAGCAGACATAACTTCATTTGAAATGGTTTGGCTCTCAAGTTAATTGTAGCTGATAAAGAAAAATGGCTTTTTAAACTAATACTTGAAATATTGCATAGGGGGTAGGTAAACTTGAGAATTAGTGACAAAGAAATAATACTAAAATGTAAATTAGACTAAGACATTGCTGAATTAAATTCACGCACAAATTTTGTAAGTTTGATTTCGACATGTCAGCGTTGGATTTTTCTCAGTTTACTGGTCAGTAATAGACATTGATTATACAAGAATTCATGTAGTTTTCAATATTTCATACTTCAAAATTGACGTCTTAAACATATTTGAATAAAACATTTGTAAATCTTCACCTGAACAGCTGGTATGGTTGTTTAAACTTTGATAATTCTAAAAATTTAGAAATGCCGCGAAATTTTAGAAAAAAAAAAATTACTAATGCCAGTTGTAGTTAGAACACAAATGGTTGGAAAGTAGTGGTGGGGGGGGGGGTATATTTGGTTGGTCACCAGATTTTTTATTTTTTAAGGTTTAAGATACTTTCAATATGCTTGTAATGTAAACATATGGGATAGTTAAATGTAAAAGTAAAATTTTATACGTTTTCTGAAATACTGAATTACAATAAGAAAAGCGAATAATTTGGGACAAGAAGATTTTTTTGGTTCTTTTACGAAACTAGCGACAAAAATAAAGGGAAAGAGAGAATGCCAAATAGGAAGTGCGAATTTTGCAAAGCAAATAAGACATTGTGTAACATAATACAGGATTTTTAGGCGTTAAAAAATACTTAAAATATCGTCTGTTTTTCAAGTATATGAAACTACTTGAATTTGTGAACAAAAGAAAAAAAAAAAAAAAAAACGAAGAAAAATAATAACATGTGATGTGTGAAGATGGCGTAAGGAGTTAGCGAGGGTTAAGAAGACTAATAGGAAAAGTAAGGAAGAAATAAGATAATGTAAGTTTTGTTTTTATTATTAAATGTATAAAGTATACTAGAAATATTAAAAGATTAAATAAAAAGAGCGCCAACTAAACAATTCAAGCCAATACGAAACTGTGGCTACAAACGGTTATGACACCTTTATATAAAAAAAAAAAAAGGTATAAAGACGAGCTTGTTAAGTTAAACAAGCTATATTTAGTGAGAAAAACCAGCTCAAAACAAACTTTAAAAAAAAAAGTAAATTTTAAAAAAAAAGGGCTACGGAAATAGACTTCATAAGTCAGCGGAAAACACGAACAGGGTTTCCTTTATAAAAAAAAAAGTATTTATCTGCTATAACAACAAGGCAAAACAATTTTGAGAAATAAATTTAACAAACGAAGGGGGGGGGGCTCGAAACGTATAGATTACACTGAGCTTCCTGTAGGAAAGTTGACAGTCAACATACTTTTTTTATCAAAACTTTCAGCGCAAAGTTTTAATACTTATGTTTAACAGAAGGAAAAAACGTTAAAGCTGAAGGCAATACAACTAGAAACATACAAACATTGTTCTCTCCCGCAGGAAGGAAACAACGTGTAAGAATAAATGTTAAATTATTCCAGCGTTAGAATTGCAGGTGTCCAGTGGTAAACTTGAAGAAAAGAGGGTAGGTAATCTCTAAGTAGGGGGAAGAAGAAAAACTAAAGAAAGCGTGATTTTTTTTTTTCAAAAGGGCAAAAAAGATAAGCCCGTTTTAGGAGCAGCAAGGAAGTTTAAAATTATCGAATAAAACAGAACAGAACAGTAAGTAGAATATGCTAGTATTTACTAATAAAGAACAATGATTGAAACAATTGCGGATACCTTTCGCTAGAGCAACAGTGGACTCGTGTGGGTCGATAGTGTACAGAATGCCCTCATAGCGAATCTCAGCCTTCGAAATGAGGCTTATCTTGCTACCCAGATACGGGATGCCTCCTCCACTCATATTTCTATGGCGGTTTGCAAGTAAGATTTCGCACACAGGAACAGGATGACGGTGGATTACACGCAGACGGGATTCAGCGTTAGCGGCTAAGCGTTTTTTTCGCTTGGTTTTTCCTACCTCACTATTATTGCCAGCTTAAGTCGCTTGGTACACACAAGATGGCGACAATGTATTACTCTGCTTTGCCGTGAGGTGGCGCTGCTTGCTTTTATACACAATCCCAGGGTTCAACCCGGTCGGCACGCATGCGCTCTTTAGTCGGCCATCGACGAGGTAAACGAAATGGCGGCTACAAACTCAATAGAGGAGTTATTATCGTCGGAGGTGGATGAAAACGAAGTAAGTGCCTTAGTTGGGTCTCTTGAGTCGAGGCTGGCCTCGCCTACTCACAAAGAATCGTCCCAAGATGTCACAGACAGCGTTGTGACTCCTATAAGCGCTCCCGCGACTTCGGACTGTAGTGGAAACACGAATACCAACAACGATGGCAGTAATAATGTTGGTAATGCTTCCAACAACAGTAGCAAGGTTGGCTGTGGCATCGGTACCACCAGTGCTACTGGTACCAATCATATCAACAACACTGGCACGTCACCGTGTGTCGGAACAAATATTGGCATCGGAGGTACCACTACGGCCACCGTGATGGCAGTTGCGTCAGGACTATCTCCATTACAACCTACATCGTCGACTGTAAGTAGCCCTTTTGCGTCCATCCAAGCAGTTAGTCAAGGACAGAAGGGCATCTCTCTGGTCACTGCGGGCGGGACCCAAGTCAACAAAAACACACAATCGCTCGCCAAAGCACCAATTGATGCCCAAATCATTGGCATCAGTTCGATTCTTAGCTCAACTCCAGCTACAACGACAGCTACCGGTAGCATAATCAGTACGGTGTCCCCAGCTAATGTTACAGGAACGACAACAACCACTCCTGGAACTAGTAGTGGTGTGTCCTTACTGGGTATAAATACTCCAAATACAGCCATGCAAGTTCCAACAAATGGTGGAGGAAAATTAGGAAACACTCCAACTATCAGAATTATAAACCAGGGTACTATCCTAACATCAACATCTTCTGCTGTGTCTACGAATAACTCTAACACTCAGAGTCAAAATGTGACCTATGTCCATGCACTGACTAGACCTCTTGGACCTGGACAACCTCAGCCTGCCCATGTGGCCACTACCGACAGTAACTGTATTGTTACCCAAAATGCACCCGTAGTCTCAACTGGTGTAACTGCAAAACAAGGCAACCATACTGCAAGTAGTGCTATGTACAATTTAGCAAGCATTGCAGCTGAACGAAAACCATTAGCGGTACCCCCTATCACTGTCCAGCAAGCTAAATCCCTACAGGTAGGCAGTCGGGTTACAGTGCGGGAGCAAATTGATCAGCGGCAAGATAAAACAGGTGTGCCTAAAATCACCACAACACCGAACACGTCAGTGACCACGACGACACCCCTAATAAAGACAGATTCCAGCGGAGGTCACGTCCTCATCAAGGACGTCTCCAAAACAGATTCTACATGTACAAGGGATGCTTTAACCCGAGCTACTACAACAGTGGTTACCGTACCCCAACAGAATGTTCATATCGTCAAAAGCATGAATAACTCTAACCTCATCACTGTGAGTAGGGCCCAAACCCAAAGTGTGGCCGTTGTTCCACCACAGATCCTTACAACACCAACCCAAATGAGAATCGTTACAGTGAACAATCAAATTCAAGCAGCCCGAGCACTGACCGTCAACGCTGGAAATTTAGGCAAAACGACAAATAGTAGGGTTGGTACAGTTCGTATCAACCCTTCCCAACCACCACAACAAATCAGTATTGCTCCAAGACCGGGAGGAACTGTAAGTTATTTTTGTTTGATGATTTCTCTATTATTATTTTTAGGCTACACATTTTTATAAGAAAATCGATACACTTAAATGTTGCTTAAATAATCATACATAACTACTTTTTGTAACAATCATATTTCCAGTTTTCCTCTAGGTCTCTAGCTACGACGATCACAGCTTTTAACACTTTTTTCACGCTTCCTATTCCTTAAATAGACTATATTTACATTACAATATTCATCATCTTCCCGTTATTCTCGTGGTGCTTTATTCGGCCTTGTGCCACATATTGGTACAACCACCAACATCAATAAAAAAATACAATATCTGGTTTTATTTCACATGGCGACTAAAAGTAAACAGTAACTTATTTTGTCACCTAGATTTTTTTTCAAAACATTTGTTTGTTTTTTATACTAAAAATATAACAATTGGATTGGACTATCTAGTCTTGCGTTGCCAATAGCTGGTACTTAACAGATCTATATTTTCAGTACTGTTAGTGTTGTAATTTATCCTAACAGGAACAGCAAATCAGTTCTCTTGTTTACATAGAAAACAACGTTTCTCTTATGAACTCGCACACACGTGTTAAAACTTTGAGGACATATTTTTTTATATATTTTTCTTTAATTACTAAACAAACATAAAACTAAACGTGCAATAAGAAGCAGTAAAATTGAATCAGTCCATATTGTTCGTTAATCTATATTTGAATGCTAGGATAAATAAAGATTTGATGTTTTGAAGCGACTTGTTTACTCTGCTGATCCTTGAGTAGTAGCTGTTAGTGTTCTGTTACGTTGTGCTTTGCATAGAAAAAATAAATCTCCAAGAATATTAAAACGTTTTTCTTTCGTAAAATCTATTTTTTCGTAAAGCAATATTTTAAAATTTTGTGGTGATCAGATACGAGAATTATTCACCAAAATTTAGGTATTAGAAAATAACTCGCACTTAATGTCTTGCTCTTAACTTTAATTATTTTAATTTAGATGATCAAAGAAAAGAGTTGCAATTTTAATGAAAATGATTATAATATAACATAAAACTTCATAAGCGTATTAAAGTTTAGCAGTCCATTTTCAAAATATGCATACCCTCTTCGTGGAAGCGCTGTATCGATTTTTAGTACACACTTGAAGAATGTATGGGTAACACTGCAAGTGCTTCTCTTGATGCCAAAATTTTGCACGAAGTTTGATGTGATATTGTCCAAATAAGTTCTTAGAAAATGTATCAACTTTTTGTGAGTTAATTTTATGAAAATGTCATGGTCAGTAAGTTAAAAAAAAAATGAAAGTTAGCATCGGTAAACAAAACAAAAAAAAACTTTTTTTTTAATAAATTTTTTTTTTAATTTTTCAAAAATTACTTTGAAAACTTTTATATAGGTTTTTACTTTTTAGACTTGCTTGCTAATCACTGAGAAAATACACTTTCAGGATTTTGGTTTTACTAGCATTTCATTTTTTTTTTTTTTTTTAATTACAGGATCTTTTTGCAAAGTTTAGACAAATAGGAACCAAATTTACATACATAATAATTTTGAATTTTTTTTATCTTGAGTGAGTGAATGAAAGGTCTAAATTTAGAAAGCAAAGATTTCTAGCAATTTCTTTTATTTTAATATTCTAGAGACCTACACTGTATATAAATAAATGTGACCAAATACACCCCTGGTCAAGATCTTAAGACCAGATACAAAAGGGTTTTAAAAAAATATATAAAATACTGTTACTTTAATCAAAATATATTTGCAAGGCCTTTACATTTAATTAGAAAAAGTGGTTTATCAACAAACAAGTGAAAATTTTAAGCTTTTAATTGATTTATTTAAACAAACTTTGAAAAAAGGATTTTTTGGTTGGTCATAAAGATAAGATCATGTGTAAAAAAAAAAAAAAAAAAAAAAATTACTGGACAAAAATTTTAGAACTCGTCAGTGTGCTCATAGCTTCAGGCATGTAAACATCTACATAGCTCATTTCCAGTATTAAATTTCAGATTTTAAAATGGCTAAGGGTAAAATTTTAACAAAGTTCGAACAGGGCAGGATTGTTGAGCTTCAAAGACGTGGTCTTTCACAATGAGCCATTGCAAATGAAATTGGCCGTAGCAGAACTGTCATTGCTAACTTCATTAAAAATCCGGATGCATAGGCTTCTAAAAAATCAAGCAGTCACTCCAATAAAATCTCACCATCTCTAGACAAACACATTAGGTGAGAAGTTAAGAGAGATTCAAGCCAAACATCAAATCAGATAAAAGTGAATACAGATGTTGAATGCAGCTCTTGAACAATTTAAATAAGAAAGGTCTTAAGAACTTGAAATGGCTGCAAAGGCCTCCCCTTTTTTTCCATAAAACCTCACATTTACAATTTGCTTCCGATTATCAAACTTGGGATGTGGATAAATGGAAGAAAGTGTTGTTTTCAGATGAGAAAAAATTCAGTCTTGATGACCCAGACAGTTTTCTGCATTACTGGCATGCAAAAGATGTCCCAAAATAAATTTTCTTAACACAACACAATGACGGTGGATCAATTATGGTCTGGGGTTCATTTTCGTACAATGGAACTCTTGAGTTACAGAAGGTAAAAGGTCATAAAAAAGCTGCTAGTTACATTGACATGTTAAAGGCATCACTAATTACTGAAGGCCCTCATCTATGTGGAGAAAACTGGATTTTCTAGCAGGACAATGCTGCAATCCACAACACTCTCCAGATCAAAACCCAATCGAAAATGTTTGGAGATGGATGGCAAAGGATGTTTATAAACATGGATCACAATTTGAAACTGTGGATGCTCTTCGTGCTTCAGTTTATGCATCCTGTGTGAGCATCCCAAGCACCCTCATGCAGAAGTTAATAATGAGTATGCCAAAGTGAACTTTCGAAGTAATTCACATAAATGGAGGATATACTGAGAATTAAATTCTCGCTGTGACTTATTTGTTCTGTATTTGCTATTTTTATTTACATGGTCTTATCTTTATGACCAACCAAAAAAAATCCTTTTTTCAATATTTGTTTAAATTAATCAATTAAAAGCTTAAAATGTTCCCTTGTTTGTTGATAAACTACATTTTCTAATTAAATGTAAATGTTTTGCAAATATACTTTGATTAAAGTAACAGAATTTTCTCTTTTTTTTTTTTTCTTTTTTTTTTTTTTTTTTTTTTTTTAAACCCTTTTGTATCAGATCTTAAGATTTTGACCAGGGGTGTATATTACACCAGTTAAATTCTTAGTTATTTTTTTTCTTTAAATCGGAACATTTTCTGATTATACTCTTAACACTAATCTTGATCCGAATATCATTCAGTTGTACACAGAAACATTCTACTCTCCAAAATAATCTTTCTCAGCTGAACTGACTTGACAGTTTAAATTGAAATTTTGAGTCGGACAAAGAATTTCCAAGAGCTGTATCTAAAAACTTTTCCCTATAACTATAGCACAAATATAGCTCTTCCCCCATTAATAAATGTGGTGGATCATTAAACACCATCTCCATCCTAAAACAGTCTCCTAAGTGGATAGATGTTTAATTATAAACATTTGCAATTTAGGAAAAGTTAAAGACACTAGAAAAGAAATAAATTCCTTTCTTTAAATAAGATCAATGAAGATATTCATTCATTCATATAAATACTTGGCTTTTTAAATGCATTATTGTTAAATCCATCTTGCCATGTAAGTTCTTCTAGATTTTTCCCTAAAAAATGCTTATAGCTCCAAATCTCTATCCTTTTATTCTTTATTCAAATATGACTTAATAGTTTGTGTATATAGTCCACCTTTGCATGCTTCAAGGAATCCTTTAAGCATCTCCTTTTTTTATGAACCAGTCACATGAAAAAGATGCTCAACTGCTCCACTGTGATATTATGACACCTCTCTTAGTAAGATCACCAATTTTTAATCCTACATTATTTATATGCATATAAAT
Source organism: Acanthosepion esculentum (assembly GCA_964036315.1). Lineage (NCBI taxonomy): Eukaryota > Metazoa > Mollusca > Cephalopoda > Sepiida > Sepiidae > Acanthosepion > Acanthosepion esculentum. The sequence goes on along the minus strand of OZ038485.1, from coordinate 104,379,417 downwards.
ATTTAAAATTAGGAATAGTAACTAAAAACATTAGGAACATTTAACTCTTCAGATATTTCATTGGCAACAGGTCACACATTTCTGGATGTTTGCTACTGAGCAACATGCTGCTTTCACAAGGAAGTTCAATTCTTAGTTAATGTCATCTAGTCTTTATTACTTAGATATCTTTGAATAAGACAGACCTTTTTTTCTTTTCTTTTTCTTTTTTTTAAATAAAGTTAACCCAATACAAGGCTCAAGAGCCATTAAAATGGTTATGATGAATGAGGTGGTGGTAGGAAGTGAACATCATGAGGTTAGATAATGATTGACCCATGATTGGAATAGGTTAAGATTGTAGCATTCAAGGAAGTATCCACACAGAAATCCATTCCCCAAAGTAGCAGTTTTTTGAAAAAAATCTGTATGGGTGAAATTTTCCTCTTACAGTTGGAAGACTGAGGAAATGAGGGTGATTTGACTCTGTGGAAGTGACAGTGCATATCCTAGCAGTAAAGACCTGAACTGGTTGAACTAAAGCGTGCATATATGTTGGTGGCACACGGATATTTTGCTTGTTCATGGCATAGAGGGTAAAAAAAAAAAAATGATCCCTCACCATTTTCAATCATCAAGGAGTGATGCTTTTTTTTTTTTTTTTTTTTTTTTTATACTAAGGTTCAGCCAAAACAGTCCTCGAGAGCCACTCAATGTAGAAGGTTACTGTTAAAATGGTTATAATGAATGAGGTTTGTGATATGAATGTGAAAGGAAGTGTTAGGAAATGAAGATTATGGGGATAAGGAGGATAGACAACAATTAACTCTTGACTTAAATAGGTTAAGATAGTAATGTTCAGGGAAACATCCACTCAGGAGTCAGTTTCCCCAAAGTAACAGTTCTTTGGGAGAAAAACTTCCTGGGTGTAACATTCTCTTTACATTCATTTGAAGACTGTTATAAAATTTATAATAAAAAGTTGGGTAGATAAGAATTTGGGAAGAAAAAAAATTGTCAACTGATGGTAATTTCTGTCATTGATGGTTGACAGCTTTTTTGCCTAAGGATTGCCACTTCGGGAAACAGGCCCCTATGCAGATACTTACCTGAGCACTACAATCTTAACTTCTTCAAATTATTATCTATTCTCCTTATCCTCATAATCTTCACTTCCTACCACCTCCACTTTTTATCACGTTGACCCCCCCCCCCCACTCTCCCCGGTATGATCTCTAAAGTTAAACAATGTTGAGCCTTGTCAGTACCTAGATGGGTCACACCTTCGAAATATGAGGTGCTGTAAGCCTGAATGTATGGGTGGTGTAATTGATAATCCTTGGAATTGTTAATCGGAGAATGGAGTTTCAATTCCAGTTAGGTTCCTTATATTCACTTACACACAATTACCCTTGGAAAAGGTATGAATCCACCTCTTTCCCCCAGTTATGGGTTAATTAGTAAGATTTGTATCATTAATTCATTATGATCTCCAAAAACAAAATTCTTACATTCTAAAAATATTTTCTAGCTTTAAATAATCTTCAAACAGTTAAGCTGTAGAAAATGAATCAATCAACTTCCTCTTTCATTTATATTACAGACCTCATTCATCATAACTATTTTAGCAGTAAATGTCTACTTGAGTGACTCTTGTGCCTTATTTTAGGTTAACTTTAGTATTAAAAATAATACCTGTCTGATTGAAAGGTTTTTAAGTAATAAAGACTGCAATGATAAATTTCTGTCATTTGAAGTTAACTTGTTAAAAAAAAAAATTTAGTAACTCTGCTCAGCATTAAAAAAAAAAATATCTTAATCTTATTTTTAAAAGGTGGAAATGCATTCATAAACCAGAATTTGTTTTATTTGTAGATTGATTCTTCTCCACATAAATCTTCTGTTATCCTCAATAAATCTTACATCATCTTCACAAGGTGTGGAACAAAGGTTTTCTGCACAAGCTCTTCAGCTATGGAATCACTGGAAGAGTCTTCTCAATTATTCCGATAGGAATTGAACCTGTATTGCTATACAGAAACTGTCATTTGATCCGGCATGCTATACCATTTATACAGACTGGCAAATGTAATTACTACTGTATAATTAAAAACAAAGTATTTACTTAAATAAATTGTATCTATAAAAATGACATATAAAATATATTAAATAATTGTTGGACTTTATCCATTTCATATGTTGTCATTAAGATACATTTCATGAGCAGATATGATCGATGGAGAAAAATCATCAAAGATTGTGTGTTTAAAAACAGTAATTTGGACTTTGCTAACCAGGCACTTCTATATAGCTAAATGGTATAGCATGTCAGATCAAATGACTGTTTGCGTATAGGGATACAGTTTTCATTCAGGCCAGTAAATGTAATTAATACTGTTTAATTAAAAACAGAGCATTTACTTAAATAAATTGTATCTATAAAAATAATGTATAAACAGAAAATATATATATATATATATATATATATATATATATATATATATATAAACTCAAGAGAAAACTAGAACACTCAAAAATTCATGATAGCATGTCTAGAAAACCAGAAGTCAAAATGCCAACAATTGAAAGGAAAGAGAGAAAAAGGTTAGGGAGTGAGTGTAAAGTGAAAAAAAGGACAAATAATCACAATATTCTACATGTACTTACAGGTGCATGCATACACTATGGAGAGGAAGAAAAACTTGCACCAATGCAAAATACATACAAGAAAGAAAAACTTGAAGTTCCTCTTGTTCCCTATGAAATATTGGGCTCCTTTTTAACACTGCATCCGAGGGCATACTAATAGTAGGAGTTCCAATGCGAATTTGTATTCACAAGCAGTCTCCAGCCACGTGTAATCACACTTTTAGGATAGTACAATCCAGTTTGAATTCAGTTTCCTTCTCCTACACTAGTTCCCACCATTCTGTCTGGCTATTTTACCCATAGCTGTGGGGAGAAGAGATAGATTCATACCTTTTCCAAGGGTATTAGCACATAAGTGTATGCAATGAACTCTACTCTCCATTTCCTCAATCTGAACTGCTAACCATTATTTCATCATACCTCCACAAGTTTAGAATGGCACAAAGTCAAATAGAAATAAATGTGAATGAGAAGAATTTGTGCTCACTTTCCAAGTGATGAATTCCTGCCTGAAAAATCAGCATCAATAAGGAAAATATACTTGTCTTGGATAATGTAAGATTTTTATAGAAATTTATTTTCTTTGAAGTAAATTGAGCAAGGTCATATTTGACACAGTCACACTTGTTGGCTTACAAAATTACTATAATTATTACTGTACTATCACAAATACTCTCATCTGCTTTTATTAGATGATTATAAGAAAGTGCTTCTAATATTATTTATACTATTTATATTTGAACGCTTTGGCTGTTGTGCCCTCTGGCCTTCCTCAGGGATATATTGATCTGGATAACCCACAGGGAATTCTAAACTTAACACTTTATTTAATCTACAGGAGTAGACTGTTCTCGTTCCATTACTCATGTCTAGTAATATCATCTGGTTCTTATTTATAGCACTTCTCAGTTATTGCTCAAGCATTTCCACCTAGTTCAAGAATGGATTTTTGACAGGGAATTTCTCACTGAATACTTTATTAAATCTATGAAGGATAAATTGTTCCCTTTTTTATTGTCCATGTCTAGGGATATCTCATCTTTTTCTTATTTAGTGCTACTCTTCTATTACACACCCTATTTCCTGTGAATTTATGCTACTCTGCCCAGGGATTGAACCAATGTTTTAATACATTACATTGTTGTCCTGTAGGACGATAGCCTAGTGGATTAAATTGTTGATTCATTAATTTGATGGTATTGTAATTGTGGGTTATTCCATTCTGTCTCTGAAGGTGTTAATATAATTTAAAGCAATTAGGTAGGTAGCTAATCAGTTCTTAAACTGTCAGTTTATATCAAACAAAAACATTTTCTTTTTTTAATTAATTTTTTGCATGAGCTAATAACTTAGTTAACATTAAATAGAACCTAATTGAATTTTGTTAATTTGCAAATTGGATTTACAAAAATTTTATGTGTATCTTTACAATTTAAGAACATTCATTTTAATTATGTAAAAGAAAAAGATATTTAAAGCAATGTTTGTTTTATTATAACCATCACTTCAAATAATGATTTTCCTATTCATGTGCCTATATTAATGAAAGAATGAAGGAAAATTCTGATTTAAAACCACTACTGTTTTCCAATAAAAACTATGCAGTAGATGGTGCTCCTTGACTCTAGTGAAGGCAGCCTGTCTCAGAGAAAGAAAATCTCCAGTATAAAAACCATATTGTGAGAATAGGATGTGCAGATGGTGCAGTGGATAGCAGCTCAGAATGAGAAATCAATGAACCAGGTTCAAATCCCAAATAAGTTTGTTACATTCATGCAAATACTTTTGGAAAAGGTATGAATCCATCTCTGCTCTCTCGGCTATGGGTTAAAGAGCAGAACAGACTGGGCTTTCTAGCCTTAGTGTAGCACATTCTATACACTAATCAGCAAAATCACAACATTCATAATGACTATAATTACCTGATTGAAAACCGGACATAGTGCCAAGCAGAGTCTAAATTGGACATGCACATTTTACATACAAATACTTACTCAAAGCAGAAACAGTACCTTGGTACATCTCTTGTGATTAATTGCTCACTTTTAAGCACACCCTTTTAGACTGCAAAGAATACAAGATAATGCACAACAAATACTATGATGTACAAAATCTTACCATGCTTTTCAAAAATGTATCTATTTCCCAAATAATAGGGCCTACCTGAAATGAGTAGGTTACTTCCAGCACTTATCGAAGAAAGCACAATGCATTTTATTAAAGAAGAAATACAATAAATCTTATCTATAAACTATATCTCTAAAAAAAGAAAAAAGAAATGTCTACCCTGAAAGTCTAAAATCGCATCTGTAGCTAAAGCCATAAAGTTGTGTACAAAATATTTAAGTTTCGACATTGAGTGGTCCCATGGAAGTTGTCATGCCACTGAACAAAATCAACCAACCAGCAATGACGCTATAAGATCAACTGTGGTTGACCCATGACTGTCTCAATACACCATCATTATCATTATTATTGTTATAATAATAATAATAATAAATAATAATAATAATTCTGGGTCAGTACCTGGCACAAATAAACACACTGTATGGAGGAGGAAAGCTTTCTTAAGCATGTGAGCGTCAATTTTTCCACCCCTTGATATGGGGTATGGCAGGTTCCAAGTTGCCCTAAGCCAACATAGGAGAGTAGGCTGATTAACATGAAAATATTAAAACTTGAGTGTGTCACCTGGAACCCCGCCATGCAATCAGGAAAGTAGATTGACAGTCCCTGGACTGGTGTGTTACATCTGACAGGAGAAAAAATAAATACATCCACACAAAACCTAGCTGTTTGGAGAAGACAGTCTCATTAATGTACAATCTGCTATAGGTAGTGATAACAAAAAAAAAATAATGAAAGATATGGTCATATAAACGTACCTTAGCCTAGCACCAATCTATAGGAGGACATTCAGTGGTGATTAAACTCACAGCATTTACTGACTCACTATTTAGCCTAATTGCATTCAAAGAAAAAAGAATCACCCCCCCCCCCAATACATTGATAAATTGCTATAAACCTACCACAATCTAAAAGGAAAAAAATGCAAAAAAAACTAATCCTAGCTTGAATACAATGCCATATAGATATAAAAAGAAATATAAAAGCAAATACATTGGCAAAAACTGCCACTAATAAGTAAAATTACAGCAAATATGTCAAAAGGATGGTTTTTCCCATGACACTGCTATTATTTTTAACGACCTTTACTCTTTGGCAATGTGTGTTATTTTAAAAATCATTGATTAGAAGTGTAATAAAACCTAAACATATGACAGTGAATTTATACATTTTCTTTGTTCTTGAGAATTTACAACGAAAATAATAAACGCTATTTGTTAGATTGTTTATTTACTCTATTCGTTTATTTGTGTTCGTCTTGTCTGGTTTTCGCACATCCAGACGTCGAGAGCGCTCCTCTCAACTGAGAAAAAGACTGGTGTTATATAGCTCTCCCAATCCCAGACCCATGCTGACTATTGGCTAATACCTGCCCAGCATCATTCATATGCAAATAGACAGTGTCACCTACTCTAAGTAGAGGTTATTCTCTCAACAGTCTATTGTGGAAGAGGAAACAACTCTTGATGCTTACAGAACTGCATACAACCAACTCGGTCTTTTATTGGGCTAACCCTAGTCTCTGTGACACTCCCTCCTGATCTCAGCACCAACATGCAGGGGGCGGGCATTTCCGTCTGGTGCTCCTTCACATGTGGGGGAGTTCTTCATCCTCAGTATTGTCGCTATCTATCTCCACTGTGGCAGGATGCACATAAAAAATCCAGGAATCTCTTCCAACTCAACATCGCTCATGGATGACTCATCAGTGTTGCTTGTGGCAGAGCATTGGTCCCATACAGGTTGAAGGTCTTTAACCTGACATGGCATGCCATCAATCAGGACAAATTATGAACTAATGACCCCAGTGAACTTCCTGGTTGTAAATTTGGAGGTATATCCACTCTGGAATGGTCTCACCCACACCACATGTCCAACTTTATAGGTTTTGTGCACTGTCCATGGTGTTAGTGCCCTTGAGCCTAACCGCATAAGTATGAATTGTGTTTGCTGGTGTAGTTGGGCTCAACATGTCATCCTTCAGTGTCGCATTATACCAGTAAATGGCTTTTTGTATAGGGCACTGCTTCTGCACCACAATCCATTTTATGGTCCTATGGCACCTTTCTATTATCCCATTTCTGGACAGCACATGTGCACACCGAAAGTGAAGCTGGACATCCCCATTCCTCCATGAATGTCTTGAATAACCTGCTGGTGAACACAGTATTGTCTGTAAGGATGTCAACTCCAACTGCCAAATAATGCTCTTGGAATCTTGTTGCACTAGGAGTTGCCAAACAGATCCGTGTTGGGCCACAGTCAATCATGGTTAGGTAATGACTGCAGCCATAATGTGTAGTATCCATCTCCAGCCTTGATCACGTACTGCAAACCCCTAGTCTTCCATTTGGCCAGCGCACCGGTGCTGGATCTATGGACTGACATTCAGAAAACTTCTGAATCACCATCTTGAGTTTTGCAATGTATGGAGGGATTAACTCGCCTGACAAAATAAGTAGTGCTTAACATCAGAGTAACCACTACGCTGATACGCCAGGATACGGTCACTCATCCTGCCCGACAAAAACACAAGTTTCTTCCATTCAGTCAGATATACATTCATGGATTCGCCACACCACAGGTGCCACTCAATGAGCTATTCGTGTGCCATAAATGAATTCATAGCAAAGGCTGTAATTAAGACAGTCTTTATCTGGTCAACGTCGGATTTTGCTTTGTCATCCAATTGTTGGTAAACTGCAAGTGCTCTGCTTGTAAGTTGCAAAGGGATCACATGCTCCAAAAACTTCACTCCACATAGCCTGCAAACGAGTTCCAGCTTCTCTCTCCATTCAACCACTGGAAGACCAGACGCTGATCCATCAAACTCAGGAATTAACTTTAAATCAAATTTGGGGTCTGTCATCGTCCACCAATTGCTGAAATAGCTTGTGTTTGTTTTGTCTGGATTTTACACATCTGCACATCGAGAGCGCTCCTCTCAACTGAGAAAAACACTGGTGTTATATAGCTCTCCCAGACCCACGCTGACTATTTGCTAATACCTGTCCAGTATCATTCATATGCAAATAGACAGCACCACTATGTAATTGCCAATTGATTCAAACTTTATAAAATGGTAAATAAGGATTTCTTTGTAGTTTGTTCATATATTTTAATAATTTATTAAATGTTTATGAATTGATGAATAAAAATTGTTTCCACATTTATTTCTTTATAAATTAGTAAATGATAAATATTGCCGTGCATTAGTCCTAATTGTACTAGTTTTTAGAATTTTGTAAATATAAAATTGTTTGTAAATAAGCAATCTAATAGTGTTTAATGTTTTTGTTGTAGATTCTCAAAAACAAAAAGAAATGTATAAATTCACTTTCATTATATGTTTAGGTTTTATTCAAATTCTAATCATTACTTTTTAAAACCATAAACATTATCAAGGATGAAAGGTAATTAAAAAAAAGAAATAGTGTTAATTCCAGTTGGTGTTATATTAAATTATGTACAAATACTCTTAAGGTATAAATCTGTGGTGAATAGTATGTGTTTTTGTTTTTTTGCACATGTCGGTGGTCACCAAATGTGGAGTCACTCAAATCATGCCAGCAGGGATATCCTCAGGTTTGCATAGGGTAAAAAAAACATGCACAGAAATAACACTAGAAGCATGATAAATTGTAAATTAAAATCATAAAATTTAATATTTTTTGTGTGTGTGTGTGTGTTTGTTTTTAGTTACAGTTGAATGTGATAAAAGGAAGAAGTCACTTTGTATTATAACAAGCAATGTCCAAAGGAGATAGACATCTTGACATTCCAACGGTCAGTGGTGAAGAGACTGAATTCAGTGTCTTTGGCACAGTGTCTGTTTTCAGGCAGGTAATGTTTCTATTGCATTCTGGAAGAACTTTTATTTTTGGTTCTATTTATTTTAAACAAAGTTTTAATGTTATTTTTTTTATTTTATGATATTCATTATTATAATTATTTTATATTTTTTATTATTATTGATGATGTCGTCGTCCCTACAATTCCACTTCTTCTCTCCTCAACTATGGCTTAATTAGTAAGATTTGTATCACTAAATCATTATCTCCCCACCCCCAAAATTCTTTGAATCTAAAAATATTTTTTGGTTTTAAGTAACCTGCAAAGTGTTAAGCTGTAAAAAATGAATCAATCAATCAATCAATCAATCTTAATGAAAGATATTCTTAATTTTCACAACTTTATAAAAGGCAATATTTGTCTTCTGCTTTGCTCTTGTTTGTTTTGTTTTTGTTTTTTTGTGGGGGGGGGGGTCCTAATACCCTGCCTCTTCAGGAAGTGGGCAATCTTGGCTTTCTACATATTCCTTTCCTTTATTATCTCTGAATTGTTATGCGTTCTTGAAGATTGTGGAGTGATTTCCCATTGCCTTCTCTCTGGTTTTGGAATTTAGAATTTTCCTTCTCTTAGATTTGTTGCCACCCAAAGCTCAAGAGTCCAGTCTACCTGTTATTTGACCCACATCTGGGAGTCACTTCAATAATATTGGACAGAATTCAAACTCTGCTCACTGATACTACTTTCTCCATCAATGACTGCTGCGCAATGCACATGACTATACTTGACCCATTTCTATTTTCATGTGCCATGTTCCTTCAGGATATGAGTGATCCATTACTTCCTATCCTTTGTAGCTCTTAGTAAGGGTTGTTTTCAATATACCTGCTAATCCCTGTTCTGCTATACACAAGTTTATTAGGTAAATTACTTGCTGCTTTCCTCTCTCACTCTTGCCTTCAATATGTCCTGTGAGTATCAAATTCTCCAAGCCTTCTTTCCTCATATGTACTAGAAATTTCAACTAACCTTCTGTAAAACGGAAAATAACATCAAAATTAGAAACAATAAATACATTGCCCATCTCTAAAGTTAATAGAATGGTTATAAAATTTGTAAAATTATTTGTTCAATTATCTTTTAAACAATTTTACATTTTGATAAAGTGGTGTTAGAAAAGCAGTCAGCAAAAATTTAATTACCTGTTCCTTTTACATAGAAAATTTGTATAAACATAAATCGAAATTTTTGATTAAGCCAATTTCTTGCTATTAAATATATAGAATATACTCTCTCATTGAACATGATCAAAATACATATGTAGAAAGCATAACAAAGTATCATTTGGAAGTATAAGTTTAGTCTATCACTTAAACACTGCATTATTTACATAAAGATTATTTTGATATATTTTATTGTTATACATTATTTATATAGACACAAATATTTAAGTAAATGCTCTGTTTATAATAAACAGTATTAACAACATTTACCGGCCTGCTTACTGCTTTTAAACTACAATTTTCCATGATTTCTTCAAACATTCATGGAAATCATGGAAGATTTTCCTTCCTGCTAGAAATACTTTATTGCAGCGAATGACTGAATCTCAAGATGATAATGGAGTAGCTGTAAAGTCGGTGGACTGACATGTCAGAACTTTACCTTCATATACAAAAATCAACTGTGATTAATTTCTTTCTTTTACTACAGGCAATATTTTGTATCACTCTGTAAGTAATTTAATAAGTTAAAAATTATAAGTTTAAAAATCTTTCATACCTGTTATGAGTTGCATCCACCACTTCATAATTAAAAGGGAATATAAATGTATTAAATTGTTTACAGCTGCTTAAACTTGAAATCCCTGCTAGAAATTTGCTATTTTAAAATTTAGTTTTTTTTTGGGGGGGGGGGGTATTTTTTCATTAGTTGTCACATCTGCATTTAAAACTAAACGAGAGTAATTTTATATAACATTAAACTAACACCTGTATCTCTAAATGATTATTTTTAAATAATTCAAAATAAATTCTACTTTATTTACACTATTTACATGCAGACTATTGTCCTCATCTTCAATGTTATCGCACTCTTTCAGCAATTTTGCCCTCTGACTTTTATCAGATGTTTATCAATCCGGGTAACCTATAGGGAATTCCGAACTGAGCCATTTATTTAATCTACATGGATAGTGTCCTCATTTCACTGCCCATGTCTATAGATATCTTGTCTAGTTTTTATTTTTAGTACTGCTCAGTTATTGCTCACCCAGTTTCCACCGAGTCGAAGTACACATTGCCCAGCCCAGGGATTGAACTTCCAGTTACTGTGTCACCAAATTCACAAATCTAACACTTTAATCCACTATGGTATTGTCCCATATTGTTAGCTGAAATATCATTATAACAAAGATGTAAATAGTGTAAATAATGATAACTCCTCATCCTAGAAATTCAGGTGGTAGATCTAGTTTGTTTTTGCTTTTGGTTTTATTGTTTCCCTAATGAGCCTCTTCTTACTTCATTGGAGAGAAGAAAATTACATATAGATATATGGATTAGCAAAGCATAATGCACTCTGTTGGCTGAGTTTGTTTGCATGTAATGAGAAACTGAAAAAAAAATCTTTATGTGTAATCAATCTTTAGTCCTAAATATAAGTGCCATCTGAAATAATTATGCTGGTGTCTTTTCATTTGACTTGTAAGCATATTCCTTTAATTAAGTGTACTGCTGGGAATTTTTATTTTAGTTAAATAATCCTAGAATAAAATAATTGTGCCATGAAGAAAATTATTTGAAAAGTAATAAGCATTCTTGTTGAGAAAAATGGGTAATTTCTAGATGGCCCATCAAATGACCAAGTTGTATGTGGCAACAGCTAAGTTAAAATATGGCTTACAGCCACATCATGTTGAAACACCAATCTCATATAATTTACATTGAGTCTGGTCAGTACTTAGATGGGTGACCGCTTGGTAATACCAGATGCTGTAAGCTTGAATGTGCGGGTGATGTGATGGATAATGGCTCCGAATTGTTAGTCAGAGTTCCAATTTCCATTGGATTCATTATATTCACTTACAAATATCATTGGAGAAAGGTATGAATCCAGCTTTTCTCCCCCTGGTATTAGGTTTATTACTAAGACATATCACAAAACATTATCTCAAAAAATTCTTGCCATCTAAATATTTTTTGTCTTTAAATAACCACTGTAGAAAGCAAATCAATCAGTTTAGCAGGAGTAGATATTTCAAACCACTTAATCATCATAGTCTAAGGCTAACCAGTTTGTAGATAGGTTTGATTTCTCTTTTTTGAAGTTTGCCGCCTTTTAAATGGGAATACAGGTTCATAAATCTTATCAATATGGCACTAAACAATAATACCAATATGTAAATCACAAAAAGTAATTGAATAAGATGAAGTGTGGCTGTGTTTGTTTTAAAAGTATTTACCTTCAGAATGTATAGTAACAAGATTGGTTCGATATAGTTATAGATTCAAATATTACTCCAGCCTGTTTATATATTATATGCAAACTATGTTCATATACAGACACTTATCTTTTCGTAAAATTAATTCAATTGCCATAAAATTTGGCTTTCTGTACTCTATTTTTTAATTCTTAGGTGTGAGGATGGAAGAGAATGATACTGACCAACTCTGCTATTGAATACACCTCCATGTGGCTTTGTTTGTAAACAAACAGCTTTGAAAGCAGACAGCCAATCAGAATAGGCCATTGGATTGTCCTACTTATATTCTGCTAATCAGATGGTTAATAAAATATTTTTGCTTTTTTTCTCTTTTAATTTTATTGCTCAAAGACTTCGTTTGTGATAAGCAGGAAATTCTCATTAAAAACCAATTATGATTTTTTTTTTTTTTTTTTTTTTTCTGAGCTTATTATTTTTACTTTGTTTCATTTTGTTTATGCTTATGTTAAAGAATCTTTAAGTTATCTTTTCCATGATGATTGTGTTTAACAGGCCTAATGATGTAGGCTTTTCAATCTCTAACAATTCATTTAACTCAAAGGCTAGATTTAGGACAGTATGTTGATATACAAGATATTCTGAAAAATGTGTAGATGTGAATGTCTCTCTGGGGATAATCAATAACATTTTAAGTTTTTCAGATGAAATCTGCCCAATTAATTTTTTTTTTTTTTTTTTTTTTTATCCTTTTTACTTTATCTAAAATGCAGAACTTTTAGATTCATTACCGAGCTGCTATACAGTGATATTTGTTACACAATAATGTTAATATGCTTGAATAATTATCATTAGTCACAATACTTATATGCTTTGGAAAAGGGCAGGAAAAAAATGATTGTAATAAGATGTTAAAATTAAAAAAGATGAAAATTATATTACTTTGCATCCTCTCAATTCAAATCATATTAAAAAAAAAAATAGACAAGAAATATTTTGGAAAACCTCTTCACAAAATACAATTCTATTCAAGATTACTTACTGTTGTCATAGGATGGCTTTATATCACATCTACATAATTGTGTGTGTGTGTATTTATGCTGTTATCTTATTCTTTTAAGTGTTCCACTGTAAATATTCATAATAGATAAAAAATTAGAACTGTGCTTTAAGCAACTCCTAAAATTGTTCCTTGTATTGTTATAAATACTAGAACAGTTGACTAAAATGAGGCTGGTTTCTGCTACTTTTAATATTACAGCATAAAATCATTCCATAGCTGTTCAATAAACTAGTACCTGTCAACTCAAAAACTAAAAAACTGATTTGGAATATACTAAAATGACAAAAAGATCTTTTATTAGAAAATTTGCATGAAAAGAAAATGAAGCAAAAAAAAAAAAAAAAAGTTTTGTTTTCTTCATATTGATGTCTACTTTTACAAAGGTAAGGTCAAAGTGCATCTGAAAATCTCAGAAATTAGAAAGGCAAATTTTTACTTGTGTGTGTGTGTGTGTGTGTTTGCTTGCTTGCTGACTAGTTAGATCTCCTGACAAGTGTATCGAGCAAATAACACAAAAGTTCACCTACAAAACTACAGAGTAGTGGTGCTGGATATAACAACAATCAGTTAAGTGACTAATTTTATACTTAAACTAATTCAACATAAATCTCTGAAGAATGGCAAAAAATCAAATATAAGTAACTAAATATCAGACAAACATAAGATGTCACTGTTAAATAACTAAATCTGCATTGATCAAAAGACAATTTTAATTTGTTTGACACTCTATCCCACAACATTCATTCTCTTGGAAATGTATATATTCTCTCTTTCTCTCTTGATACATTTTAATGACTTCCCTCGGTACTGTCACTGTTACTAAAAAATGTTTATTTGGAAAGTAGGCATTACATATTGAATTTGTCATCCCAAGAAGTGAAATGGTGTATTTTTAGTTTGTTTTTGGTTGATTTGTTTTCTATGGCTTATCAACCCTTTGCAGGTTATTTAAAGCCAGAATTTTTTTTTTATAGATAATAATGGTTTAATGATACAAGTCTTGCTAATTAACCCAACACTGGGGGGAGAAGAGGTGGATTCATACCTTTCCCTCGGGCATTTGTGCATAAGTAAATACAGCAAACCCAGCAGAAATTGGAACACCACTCTCTAATTAAAAATTCTGAGCCATTATCCTTTATGCCACCCATGCATCCAAGTTTACAGAATCTGGTATTCCCAAGGGGTCACCCATCTAGGTAAGGACCAGGATCAATGGTGTAGCTTCAGTGTTCGTACAGGACCGGTGTTCCAACATGATGTGGCTGTAAGCTGTGTTTTAACTTAGGTGTTGCCACATACAACTTTTTGGGTTATCCAGATATTACCCATTGTTCTCAACAATTGCTAAAGATGTCATAACATGCACCTGACAATGCAACAAGATGTGCTGTTAATGGCACGTTTTTTTTGGGGGGGGGGGGTACCTACTTTTTTTGGTTGTTTTTTTTTGGGGGGGGGTTATATTTCATATTTTTTCTTTGAACGGATCAAACATTTTCAGCTACTAGCCTGTCCCCCCCCCACAGGAGTTGTATTAAGTTTTATGTGCTTGCCATTTAAAATATAAATGTTTTTGTTAATCCATGTAGTGTATTTATTTATTTTTATTCCCTCCTCTCTGCTATTATAAAAACTCATAATGTGGCAAAGAATATTTAGAAAAATACTCAACTGGTGACTGATTCATATTTATATATCATTGTTTTCATATTATTAACATTATTTTGATTTAATATCATGATTTACTCAATTTCATTCTGGGGTCATCAGACGTAGCAAGAATTATGGGATTTGTATTGAGAAAGCTGCCATATCATTTCTTTCTTTTTTTTATTTAAAACTTTGTCATGCTTTCATTTATTTATTGTAACATTGAAAATGGAGAGAAGTTATCAACACTTTTAGCATCAGATGCTTTTATTTACGAAAAAGTAGAAATGTGACACAAGCATCAAAAAGAAATAGTTTTTATTTTTGTGTGCGTGTTTGATTGTTTTTTTTTTTTGTTTTTTTTTTTGTAACTACACTGAACGATCAAACGTGTTTAAATTATTTGTTAAATTTCCTGCTGAAGATATCTTCTCAAACAACTCTGTTCAGTAGGGTTAACTAATGGTCATTGCTGCAATCAAAGATAAATTACTAGGGAAGGATCATTATAGGATGCCGGAGATGACCACTCTATTCAAAATATCCAAGTCAAGTAATGAAAATGATTTGCATTAGTTTGCTTATATGAAACCTGTGTGTGGATGGATGGATTCTCCCATCAATAATGACTGATGAGGGATAAGTAAATTCTACATTTAAATTGGTCAGTGTAATTCTCTTCATCATAACACCATATCCTGTATTGGTGCACTGTATGCCACACATAAGATGATGCTACAATCACAGGCTTTTTTGGGGATAGTTTTTCATTTCCTAGCTGCATGCTGGCCGCTGGCTTGTATAAGAAGCTCATCTGCCTTTTGCCAACCCTCTCCAAGCTGGTTTGGATTCATACCATTCCAAAGGGTATTTGTGCGTAAGTGAATGTAACAAACGCAACTGGAATTTGAACTTGGCTCTCCAATTTCTCATTCCAAGCTGTTATCAAGCACACATGCAAGCTTACAACACCTGGTATTCCCAAGCAGTCGCCCATCTTGGTACTGACCAGACTTAACATTGATGATTGGATGATAACCCATGTTTCAACATGATATAGCCATAAACTATATAAGCAACTTTACTCAATTTTGACTGGATCTTAAACAAATACTGTTGTCAATCAATCTGGCTTAAACATCTTTGAAAAAAAAAAATTTAATACATTATTTTATACTGTATTCAAGAAAACTAACAACTTGACTAGTTTACTTGTATTGATATGTCAAGTGACTGTTTAAGCAACCTGATTACCAGTTCTTGTGCAAAAAATGTACTGGTCAAAATCCTAAGTTGCATAAAAATAAAAAAATGAAGTAATTGTAGTTGCTTTTATATTTGTCTTCTATATGTTAATAATTTTAAAAATATACTACTGGATTATTTTTGTGTGCAATTACCAACTTAAACAAGTTCTATATTTTAAGCATGTGTGCATGATGAAAAGTGGATACTTTACATCAATGAAAATATAAGATATGGGGCAAGTGAAATGAACTGTTACTTACTGTATTCATCCAAAGAATGTGTGTGTGTGGGATGGGATTGTAAGAGTCTTCCATTATGAATTCATCCTAGAGTACCATACAATTCATCCAAATAAGTATGATTCCCAGTTAGACTAACTAAAAATTGTGATCAAATGTCCAGAACTAGTGAAGAGAAAAGGCATCGGGATAACACTAGACAACATGATTCTCTAGTGATTAGACCAAAATTGTTCCAGTTTGTTTGGAAAGTTTTCACATATCTTTCATATATAAAACCTTTTTCAATTACCATAATTTCAATCTTTACAGAATTCTCTTAATGAAAGAAAGTAATTAAAATCTCCCAGAATACTATGAAAGGCACGAAAAGCAGTTTCTTTGCTGAGAAAAGATAGAATTAGGAATTTGTCTAAAATTACTTAATGCCTACCATTTCCCCCCAAAATGGGAGTGTGCATTGATGAGTTATAAGTAGAAACCTATAACTAATAGTGTGTTTGTTTACACACACACAGGGCTGCTACTTAACTACACAAACATGTTCTGGCTGCCTGACACTCGGGATAGTGTGAAACTTAACTAGTTGTCTGAACTTTCTGCATATTTGCTCTGTCTTGGTAATCTTGGCATAGACCACTGTTTGCTACTGTTTAGGTAGGTAGGGGTGTGTGTGTGTGTGTGAGTGAGTGTGTGTGTGTGAGTGAGTGAGAGAGAGAGAGATACCTGTACTTTGAAAGCATTTCATGTATTCAGTATGTGCATTAGGTGTGTGCAAAGGTTTCCAGCAAAAGAATAAGTTTCCAATTGTGTATACATACTGTTTTCACTAATACTGAGAATTATGGCTGCTATGGGGAGAAGTTGGTTCACTGTATCGTTTCAAAAACTTCTTGTCAGAGTTCATCTTCCACATTTATAGCTCTGCTATTTGTCAGTGTATTGAATATGGCTGCCATATCTAGTCTGGTGCTCCTACTGTGCCTCTCGATTCTTAGCAGGATCCAAAGTTAGGTCTGCAATACAATCAATCCTGACCAGGCATCTTGACTTCAGTTACTTTCTCACCAATGTGACATGGCTTCCCTCTGTCTCTTCTACAAATATTTTCATGGCAACTGTTCAGACAAGCTTCTTTTTTTTTTTTTTCCTGATGCCCTCACTACATGAATTTAAGTGTGCTACTAGATTGGTAACTGGGTCTCACAGTTTTACTGTTGAACTTGCTAGATGCAACTGTCATTTTTTACTCTAATAGTTTTTTTTTTTTTGTTTGTTTGTTTGTTTTTCCTCACACTTCCTGACTATGGAACTCTCTTCTCACATCTTGCTTCCTTGATAATTACAATCTTCAAGGATTTGAGTGCAACACCAATTGCCATCTTCTGTTTTGGACTCTTTTCCTTTTTGGCCCTTTCCTTAACCCCCCCCCCATTTTTAATCTTCTCATTCATTATCACCCCCTGTAACCCCACCACCACCACCACTTGCAGTCCAGTGGCTTTGTTTCCTTTCTTGGGATGAAATAATAAAAAAAAATGTGCACATAATTAATCTCTAATGATTGTTGTATTATATAATTTTTAAATTCTGCCAAGGGCAATTTACCATATCTACTTGAAAACAATTCTTTTGAACTGCTTTGTACTATCTGGTCTGAACAGTAAAGGCTGATCCACTATTTTTTTTTTTATTAACCAGTCAGTCAGTTATGTGCCATGTGTGATACACGCTTAGGTGATCATGTATGCAGAGTCCCCTTCAATAAACTGACACTATAGTGTCAAACAATAAACCTTGGGTGCTCTTTGTGAGTCAGTTTTAACATTTAATATTTCAAATTCTATATTGTGTTAATAGGACTTGCTTGGATTATACCAACAGATTACTGTGCGTGTGCGTGCGTGAGAGAGAGAGAGAGAGAGAGAGATCCAAAAGTGACTTGACCCAAAGAGTTGTAAGTTCAATACCCTGTCTCAGCAGGGAGAACAAAAATTTGGAAAGTTGAATTACCAAGGGGAACTAACTGGAACTGAGATATCCAAAGGCATGGCACATGGAATTAGAACAATCTACCCCCCCCCCCATGGTCTAAATAAAGGGTTTGTTTCAAAATTCCAACTAATATCATCTGAAGAAGGCCAGAACATACAGCAGCTGAAACATGAATATGGCAATAAAGATGAGGACAACAGTCTGGACATTGTAAATAGCATAAATACTTACAATACCTCATCTCAGAAATAGACATCATTTGACTAATTAACTCTTAAATGAAATTTTAATAAAACACTTTGATTTTTAGATGTGCTCTACCTCAATCTCTCTACTGGAGCTTGTTGTTTTTTTTTTTTGTCTGTCTTATGAATTTTTCCTTCTCATTTTGGATCTTTCAGAATGCTATTACTCTTCCTACAAGTATCCAACTCCAACCAGGTACTGTGCTGGTCAAAAATGATCAGGGTCAGTTGGTCTTGGTACAAGCCAGTCAAGCAAGTGTGCTTCAGCCACAAACCACAACAAACACTGCTGTCCTGCCTGGAAAATTACACAATGCCAAGGTATGTGAACTTTCCTTGTTTCTGTACGTATGTTCCAAAGAATACATTTTCTTTATTTTCCAATTTATATAAGAGTAATTGTTACTCACAAAACCCATTTTATACAATTTAAACATTTGCCATTCCACACACACAAAAGTAATTATCCACACTTATGTATTGTTAGCATAGAAAATGACAGTATTATTTAAGTATTTAACTCCCTTCCATGTTTTCTAGTTAACTTTAATCTGTCAAAATTTAAATGCAATGTCAATCACTATCTACTGTTTTCCTGATTACTCTCTTCTCTTTCTGCTCATCATTATTGTTTCTGTTCCTAATTCCTCCACACCCAGTAACCACTTGTGTCTTGGTGGCATTACTGCCTTGCTTGGGGTGAGAGAAAAAAATGGGTCAGCACTTTCATCAAGAGTTAATGATGTATCTGTGTACTCTGACCAAGATCAGCATGGTATCTGTGCACTCTACCAAATGTCAGATTTGCGAGATATTTTTTACTATGCTGTTCAAACAACAGAATGCTAATGTAATGCATACATTACTTGTCAAAGTTTGAGGGATGCATGATCCCATGGATCACAACCCTGCAGTGGTACCACCCTCATTGCCCTAAGGAGAGGGTGGTTGGTGGATACCAATGTGAAAGTGGTTGTGGCAGATGGACAGTTTTTGTCTTTGGCTTGTAACTAAATATATGGGCACCCCACATTGAAATGACCATGTGTCACATCTTGCTACTGTAGGGAAGCAAGTAAATACAATCGGTGCATACTGCCCACTCCTCCTTATTTTTTTTTTTTTATTTTTTTTTTATTAGTGTAGTATCTGTGTACTCTGCCTAATTTAGGATTTTGTAAGATATTTTCCCATGATGTTCAAGCAACAGAATGTTGGTGTTACTTGCATGCTTACTTTCAGGATTGACATTCAAATACAGGTGGAATTCATTTCGTATTTTATATTTCCATTTGCTGTAGCTTGATAAGTTATGGACAGAGAGACCTACAGAGAAAAAGGCCACTGTTCATTTTATTTTTATATACTCTTCATTTTATCTTCTGTTTCTTTGAAGTCGTGAATTATCTGGGCTAATATTTACATCTTGTTTTTGATCATTACTTTTTGACCATTTCATTTTAACCTTCCTTGTATGTTAAACATCTAACTGGTTGATTTAAAAAAATTATGCTACAACTCCAAAGTCCTATCTGTTAATTGAATACATGCATTGTTCTCATTGAATTTGTGGCAAAAATTAGCAAATTAAAAATTATGGGTAAGATAAATTGTAGAAGGGATCTTATAAGGTCCACACACATGCAGGGCTCAAAATTAACATCATCTGCAGTGACAAGGGGACATTAGTTTGGATATTTGGGGCCAATACCAATGCAATACAGAATTTTTAATTAAAATTCAGCAAACATGGAAAAATGTGCTCACAATAAGACATAGTGTCAGAAAGATGGCTTTTTCCCATGACACTGCCTTTTAAACTAACTTCACTCTTTGACAATGTTTGTTTTAAAACATTAGAATTGGAATAAAACCTAAGCATATGAAAGTAAATTTATACATTTATTTTGTTCTTGAACATTTGCAACAAGAATATTAAATGCTATTTATATATTTACAAAGTTCTAAAAACTAATACAATTAGAACTAATTCACAGCAATATTTATCATTTCCAAATTTATGAAGAAATAAATGTGGAAACCATTTTTATTCATAAATTTATAGACATTTACTAAATTATTAAAATATGTGAACCATCTATAAGGAAATCCTTATTACTTACCATTTTATAAAGTTTGAATCAATTGACAATTAGCCAATGTTTTGTCACCCTTTCCAATAAATCTTTTTCTATATAAATAAAGTGCAGTGTACATCCGTCCGTTTTTTGTTTTTTTTTATCTCTGTGAATCATAAACAACCTAAAGTAACAGGTAGTACTATAGTTTACACAATTAAAAAATGTAATAGGTAACTCATTTAAAGTTAAATTTAAATATCGTTTTTCGTCGGCATTGCAGTTGATATTGTCTAACTCTAATTATAACTTAAGTGGGGCATGGTATATTGCTCATCCATTTTTTTTGTGGGGGGAGGGGGTTCTAGCACATGTACTGTGACATATTCAAAATATTACATAGTTTGGGTTTTAAGAGTGACTTTATGTGAAGGGATCATGAAGAATGTTGGTTTTAAAAGAAAATAAAAATTGTATGCAAAATAAATGCAAACTAGAGATCAGTTTAATATGTAAAGAACAGTTGTGCCAAATAAAGGTGTCAAATATTTTATTAGCAAATTAACATGCAATTCAGTCAGATGGTGTCCTCTAAATGTGTTAAATCGAACAAATACCTGTTTGGTATTTTACTATTATCTTGTCACATGTCTTTTACATGGTATGCATAGTTTACTTGCTTTTGATTTTCATGCTAAATTCCTTGTGTAAATTGTACTAAAAATATAATTTTTTATTTTACAAATGGATCAAGCCAATTTCTTCTAATTTAATTCATTTGACACTGGCTAATTTAATTATTATTGTAACCTAGGAAAAGGTTACTGAATAAGAATAACCAAAATGAAGGTTGGAAATGAACAATAATATTTATAACAGGAACACCATACAAGATTCGCTAGTGGTGAGCTAGAAGTGAATTGCAAAAGAATCCTGATGACTACCACATACAATATATTCTACCGTATTTATACGGATTGGGACATACCCATTATAGTCCATAAGTACAGTATAACAATTTATGCACATGGTGAATTTGAAAATGAATGAATTTTATATTAAAGTAAATGCTAAACACAGTGGATAAAAAATATATTTATGTTGATACTTTTCTGAGTATAACAGATTGCAATAAAATAATTTTGTTTCTAAATTCTTATAACTTTTACATATGCTGACGGTAAAAGACCAAAGCCACAAAAGCTCTCTGCAAGAGCTAGCACAAAGTCCATCTGAAATGCAGCTTCTAGGCTAGTTATATAATAAATAGATAGTGTAAATAAACAATTTAATAAATAGTGTTTATTGTTTCAACCTGTACTACTTCCATTAAAATCAAATTTCAAAATAATGGCAGCGATTTGAAAGATTGAATGGACCTAAATTTATTCCCTTAAACATTTTACTGGTGTTTTTATTATGCTAACAACTCTGATAAAGTTTTTTAAAAAATTGATTCAGGGACCGTATAAAATTTTTGAGGGATGATGGTGAAAAACCTCTGACACCCTGAGATAGATATATACTATGACATTATTGTGTATGCAATATTTTTCAATGTCACCAAAAGAATCCATTACATGGAGATAGATAATTCTGCTTATACAGTGGGTACTTCTAGTGAAGTACTAGAAATACATGTTTATGATACAAACTGTAAATATATAAATCTTTTAATGTTAGATAGTTTCAGCAGTTAATGAAATTTTTTTTTAATTTGACATTATTTCTTATATATATATAATCACACACACACACACACACACACAGAGGGTGCAATGGGTAAATTGTCAACATTTTATATATTTAATTTAATGCATGAACGTTGTTTGTTTTTGATTTTGTCGACTGCGCATTATAGTAGGGTCAGTTAAAATGTCACTGTCTGCAAGAAAAAGAGCACGATGATGCAGTTCACTTTGCCAGAAATTTGGAAATGGCATGTTGTACTGCTTGGCATTCACACCAGAAAATCTAATACGAATATTTCTGAGTGTTTGGATGTCAATCTGGACAGTGCAGAGGATTCAGAAAGAGTTGGATAATATATCCAGTCAATATCACGGTATTTGGAGTGATCACTAGTGACAGCAACGTTATGCCTCCATTCATCTTCCCACATGGCCACATACTCTGCATGGATACCTAAATCAAGTGCTTTGAGGAGCTAGTGCTGCCCTTGGTCAAGGGTGTAGCTGCTGGAAGACCTGATGTCTGTCAACAGGACTCTGAATCATGGCACACAAGTAGGAGAACCCAGTCATAGTTGTCAGACAATTTCTGCAACCACATGACCTTACATCTGGCCACCTAACTCCCCTGAATGCAACCCCTTGATTATTATATGTGGAGTGCAGTTGAGCAAGAGACCAACAAAACTCTTTGTAACACCAAAGATGAACTGAAGGCAAGGATTATGTCCGCATTCACTAACTTAGACAAGGAGACTGTCCAGAAGAGTTGCAAAGTCATCTGGTTGAAGCCGATAGCGTTTTTTTTAATAAATTTAATTTTAGTATTTCAAGATATTTTTGTGTAATTTTGGTTAATATATCTGTTTGAATGCAATGTCAGTGTTATCATTTTTGTCTAATTTAGACGAGGATTTATCTATTGCACTCTCTGTGTGTGTGTGTGTGTGTGTGTGTGTATATATATATATATATATATATTTTAGAATTGGACATAGTCCGACAATTTATTTAAAGACATTTATATTATGTTTAACGTTCTTTTTATGAAAATTTCTCGGACATTCAGGCCGGTAAATGTTATTTAATACTGTTTATTATAAAAAAAAACAGAGCATTTGCTTAAATACTTGTATCTATAAAAAGAACGTTAAACATAATATAAATGTCTTTAAATATATATATATATATATATATATATATATATAATGAAAGTAAGATCTACCATCATAAGTCTCTAAAAGCTTTATTAATAAGGTATAATTGTTTTAATTTATATTAACAAAGGAAAGGATCAATTGTTATCACTGCTTAATTTTACATTTGGTTTAATATTCAAGCAAATTGACCATTTGTCAGATCACTGTACAAGTGCTACTGTTACCAGTAACATGGTCAGGTCATCAGTGACTAAATTGGTTCCCTCACCAGCATTTTCTGGTAAGGAGGGTGACTAGACATCCAGCAGAATTACAAACACGGCTTGTCAAGGGGTGGATGAACCTCCTTGTATGGGTCTACAGGTATCTCATACAGTGACTTGGATCCATAGCTATATATTCAGCCAATACTGTTATGACATGGAATTGGAGGGCTTCCGAGACTGAAGTCGACTGCCAAGGTGGAGTGTTCCCCCAATGGAATCATGTGTTTGTAACCAAGGTGGTGAGCCTTCAAGTTGGATGACAGCTGTGGTTTGACCTTGAGAAGGAGAGGCTCCACCAGGTCTATCTGCACGTGAATGAATGCCTCTCTGGTATGTGAATAGGATTGGTCAGGTACTAACTTGTGAAGTGATCCTATGACCACACCCAATTATAGAACTTACGATAATGACTCTTGAAGAAGATGCAGGTCAACAAAGACATTGTTTCACTCTGAATTTCTAAGATGAGATGTCATTATTTACATGCAGACTAGTGTCCTCATATTTGTTGTTATCATATTTCAGCCTGTGCATAGTGGATTAAAGAGTTGGTTCATGAATTTGGTGACATAGTAATTGTGAGTTCAGTATCTGGCCAGGCAGTGTGTACTTGAACTCAGTAGAAAGAGGACAGGTAATAATTGAGCAATACTAAAAATAAGAACTACACGAGATAACCCTTAACATAGTAGAATGAGGAAAATCTACCCCAATAGATTAAATAAAGTGTTCAGTTCTGAGGTTACTCTGCTCACCATACACCTGATGAAAAACAAAGGAGACAACAGCTGAAATGTGATAACAACAACAGAGATGAAGACTATTTTATAAGTTGTAAAATAACTTTTTTTTTTTTTTTTTTTTTGAGACAGCACAATAAATGTTTCTCGTTTTTGATTTAGCCAATTGCACTACCCTACAACCTCTTTCCCACAGACGAAACGAGGCAAGCTTCTCATTGCTCTCTCTATTTCCATGGAAAGTGTTCAAACTAACTCCACTCCATTCCTTAGTTCCACCAGTTCTAACTTAACAGCTAAGACCTGCCATGCCATGCACGTTGTAAAAAAAAAAAAACGACCCTCATTTTCTTCATGTTCCATTGGTAAGATGTAATTTCCACTCAAGCAGCATCTTCCCACAAACTGCTGCTTTGTGGAACTGACTCCCAATAGGATGTTTCCTCAATCATTGCAATCTTGGCCTGTTCAAGTCTAGGTTTAGCCATTATTTTCCACACATATCCCCAAAAATGATGCCTCTTATTCTGTAATCATCTACCTCAAGTGGCTCTTGGGCCTTGTAATTAGATTCTTATTTTCTTTGTAAGTAATATTCATCCTGACGTTAAAGGGTAGTACCCTATTGAATGTTTATAGATGGTTAATTGATTAAAATCCTAATACAGGGTACTTTTTTTTCCTTTTTAAATACTGTATGCATCTTAATATGTATATTATACACATAGTTAAAATAGGAGAATTTGATCTTGCTGCTTGACACAGATGCTTTCATCAAAAATGTCTACTTATTAGGCATTTGGGAACTTTATTTCAGACTGTCACGACCCAAGGTCAACCAAGGCAACAGACTCCAACTATTCTGACCATCCAGCAGCCTCAGGGTCAGGTTCCTACCACAACTCATCACACAGTGTTACGACATTCGGTGCCTGTAAATCATACACCTATTGTATCTCTACATAATTCTAATGTCTCAACAGTTAGTCAAACAGCGACAGCAACAACCACTACAGTGCCAGGTTCAGTGTCTGTTACACAGGCTGGTGGAGTTATGCCAGGTGAGTTATTTTTGTTCTGGATGCAAGTTGAGTGATTTTTGATTGTCTGTATTGTTTTGTTTTTTTGGGGTTTTTTTTGGATTTTTTTAACTTTTCAAAAATATCAAAGGTGTAGTATATTTGCCTTTACAGATTGGTTCAAACAGTCAACCAATTTTCTTTGTGCTTAAAAGGATGTACAGCAACAAATTGAGCTCGTACCTTTGCTACCTTTTGTACTTTAACTTGATGTTTTCAGTTTGTGTATGTATGCTCTTTTTTGTGCGAGGGCAGAGGACTAACAACTTGAATACATACTAAGAAACCATTTTTCTTTTTTCCTGGTAACTTACACACCTTTAATATTCAAATAATAAATAAAATCTAACATTTGTTTTTAAACAGTGCTCGATATCAGAGGTAGAACCACTACAAAATTGCTTTCAAAAATATTTAAATTCTTGGTCTTTGCAAGCTTACAGCCATTGTTGTACATTTCACAAATTTGAACATTGGATGCCAAAACAAAAAGCAATTGAACAAATTCAACCAATCTGTAGGTACAAATTACAACCACTACATTCTCTACCCTTAAGATGGTGGCAAAGTATGTCACAACCCATGTCTACCAAATCAAAAGTATTTCTGCCCGTTTGATTCATTCTAGAGTTAACTGACACTGCAAGAATTTATTCTCATGCCTATACTTAGTAACACACATCTTTTAAGGAGGCAGCCCTGTTCAGGAAAGGTGGTTATATAAGATAATTATGTTTAGGCAGTAATCCTTCATTTGAACATGTCGTCAAATAGAAAGGACATGGAATATCAGTCATGTACTTGGAACATGTCACATGATATTGGAGAATTCCTTTACAAGTTTTTACTGGGAAACAGATTCCTTATTCAATACCATGAGATACTTTCTAAAAAGATCCAGCCTGACCCACTTCTCAAAATCTTACCAAACAACAGTTATTTTTTCCTTGACCTTTCTTGATCAGATCTTGAACTTTTCAGCACCTCCTAATCAAAACACCATCTCCAGGAAAATTCTAATGTTTGGTCAAATTTTACTCTGGAGCAACCACCTCCTACTCAGTTACTGCTTATAGAAACATAATAAAAATTGTGAAAATAACATTTTCTGGAAAATTAAGAATGGTAGAATACTCTTAACAGTTGATAATTGTGGGGTTATAAATTTAAAAAATTAGACAACTTTTTACTTTAAAACAAAACACTGCTTTTAAAACAATTCAGGTTGAATATTCTTCCTGAGAAATTACATGAATTTTATGATCAAATATACATTGTATATTTCAACATTTTGTAGCATTTGGTCACAACAGTCAGACACATAGTGAGACTCTAACTTACAATTAAGCTTGTTTTCAAATTATTACTCTATGACCACATTTGAATTAATATATATTTAACTTTTTGCTTAAAACTGCTCTCTTTCTAGTTAACAGTGTGGAAAAGAGTAATTGGTGGCGATAAAGAGGCTAAAAAAAAATGAAAACAAAAAATTAACCATTACTTTCCTTTTTCTTCTCATATTTCTTTTATCTTAATTTTAATTACTTATCCTTTATTTCTGATTCACATGGATCATAGGTTAATCACAAAATATTTGTAGTTTTGATCCATCAATTTTAAAGCAGTATATATCAGCTTAGAATAAAATTTATAGCTGAAAAAAAAATAGAATCTAAGCATTCTTACCAAAAGTAAGTCTATTCTGGTAACATAGACTTCTAGAATCCTGGAACTTATGCTTTATTTAAAGGCCTTTTGAGCTGTCACCTGGTGGTTGATAACCATCTCTTGCAGGAAATAGTCAAGACACTTTAAAAAGTGATAGTCAAAGAGATACCTGGTGAATAAGTTGAGACAGTTTCATAGTCAAGTTCATTCAATTTCTGCAAAATCATTTATTGGACAGGTGATTGACTAATTCTTCTATGACAATACTCAATCAAAAATGACCATTGTCATTCTTGGTACATTTTGCCTAATTCTTCAGCAATAGCCCTCTATGATGGTTTCACCTGGATTCAAGAAGTTGTAGGGAATCATTCCATTTACCAATTACAAACAAGTGACCATAACTTTCTTTAGGTGCAACTTTGGTTTAGGGGTAAATGTTTGGTACTTATCACAGTTAAACCACTACCCATAAAGTCATCAGTTGTCACATGGAATTCATTTTTAATCCTGCCACAATGCGATCAAGAAATGGATTGTTCTTTTGTTACACAAAGAAAGTGCAGAGAAGACTCCATAATACCAAATATGGTATTTTTTTTTTTTTTTTTTTTTTAACTTTTTCCAATTTGATGAACAACTGTGGAATAGTCAATGTTTAGTCCTTCTGGGACATTTAGTATTGTTTTGTATAGGTCTACTTTAATAATGACCCTCAGCAATGTCTGTAACGTTCTGCAATTTCACGGTTCTCTTCGTTAGGAAATTTCTGGAAGCGAAGCTGATCTGTATTGACTGGTCAAGTGCTTGGTTTCTATTACAAACACTTATTTACTTCCTATTTTGTCTTCCCATAATAAAATTTAACAAATTAGCATTTTTTTTTTTTTTTTTTTTTAAACCTCTTTAACAGCGTAAAGTAAACTTAAAATAAAACCATTAACATAAATTAATAGTGAAAAGTTTACTTGAACATATTGCATGTGTGATGAGTACTGGCCCTGGTTCGACATTCAGTTGCATGAAAAAGCAAAATGGTGATTAGAAATAAATCATGACAACTCTGAGGGATATCTTATAAATAATTAGTTAAATGAGAAAAGAAACTGAGAATTAAACATTAAATGAAGTTGATGAGATATTCAGTGTGTGTGTGAGAGGGAGAGAAATATTTGTTTGGGTTTCTGAGCTGAAATCTGATTTGAGAGGAGTGAATCCCTTAATATTAATTTCTCATTAAAAGTTAGAAAAATGTTTTTGCTGGGACCATGTGTTTTTGTGGGCCCCTTGACATAATCCAGACAAAGGTGGAAATTTTTACATATATCAAACTGGGAATGGGATGCTCAGAAAGGATCACCCATATGAACCAGAGAAGCATTTGACTTCATTAGTCACCAGAAAATCTTTAGTCAAAGACTAGGAAAATCTACATCTCTCAAAGACAAGAACGCATGCACTTTGTGAATGGGACAGACACAAAGAAGTGGGTGATTGTAGACTCACTGTAAGGGGAGAACTATTACTACAGTTGTCAATATCAACCATGGAAAACCAAAAACTGCTATAATTTGGTGAAAGCAAAAAAAAAAAAAAAATTTAACAGAAAGCCTCAATATTTGAAATTACCATTTTGCTATACAGATGTGTATATGACACATTTTTATGTAATATTCTTTGTCAATAAATTGTTAGATTTTCTGAAGTGGCCACTTGTCTTGAAGAGATCTTCCACCTCGTTTTTGATGTTGAAGACCCACTTTAGGATCACACAAGAAACAAGTTACTATGCTCACTGGAAGAAGTTAATAATTCCTCCATGGAGGATGCAACAAACCACTAGGTGACTGCTGTCAACAGATTCACTTCAGAGATTGTGAGATGTGCTGGAACAGCCAACAAAGAGACATGCTCATATTTGATCTGCCAGCCACATCATAGAACACCTGGCAGCCCGAGAGTATTTGGTCGGCATCTGTTTATACTCAGTTTCGGTGGCCATAAGCAACCTGGTCACAATAAGTTCCATGAGCAGGTTTAAGGTCCGCTTATGATTCAATTTATACATGTAATTACGTCATAGTTTTCTGAATTAGCATTATAGTTTAAAAAATTTAAAAAAGTTATTTTTGCAGTTACCTGATGCTAACAACAATAAAATGATGGTCAAAGTAGTTGCACCAAAGTGCAACACAAATTAAGATGAAATCAATACTGCTCAAATTAATTGTTGACAATGCTTTATGTAGTAATAAAACTTCAACAAGGAAATGGATATTTCACTTTAATAATTATTTTTTGCTTGTGTGTTTTTTTATATATATATAACACACACACACACACACATATATATGATAGGATAAAGAACAAGCATGAAACAGATCTCAATCTAACATGTTTCACTTTATCAGATCTTGATCTCTGTCAAAGCTTTAATAAAGATGTTAGATTGAGACCTGTTTCCTATTTGTTCTTTATCATAGCATTTTGTCGGATTCTTATCCATACTATATATATATATATATATATATATATATATATATATATATATATATATATACACAATTCAAATGCAACAAAAAATTACTATTAACTATTTTAACTCGTATGGATAAGTTTCTATCATCATGTGCTTGTTGTGAACTGGGTAACCTTCAGGGAATTTCGAACTTAACTTTATTTAATCTAAAGGTTTCAGTCCAAAATTCTTTGAAAGTTATCCAGATCGTGAAGTACCTGATGAAGGCTAAAGAGCACGAGGCTTAAATCATTGTGATAATGACCATAAAGATATGGACAATAGTGTGCATAAAAACAATGACTTCTCCTCTTCTCGGAAAGTTTCTACTGACAATAATCAAGAGTCAGCATGCTGCTGATGTAAAAGAAAATCTGTTCCAGTATAAGTTGCCCACATTTTCAGGCACATTGCTGTCACCATGAGTGAAACAATACCGATCACCTTTGAGTGCTCATATCCACTGTTTGGTCTCCATAAATGTTAGGTCTGCTTAATACACACTTTGATGCTATGCCATTTTGACCAACTTCCACCCAGCTTCTATCTGAAAGAAGGCAAAAAATTATAATTTATTAGAGGGAAGCGCCAATTTGTACTACCATGCCACCATCATATGCACCTGGCTTTGTGGGTTATCCTAATAAAATAGAACACCTTATCTGACCAGCGCATGTGTGTGTGTGGGGAGATATCATGCAGGCCATCTGATGTTGTTATCTAAAACCCCAATAACTCACATTTTTAAAGGATTAATTTAGACATCAAAACAAAGCTTGATGTTAAATTTTTACATAGTTTCAACATGTTTTTTTAAAGTTACTGGATTTATTATAAAAACTGCAGTATGAATTTATTATGCAAAACCAGAAAAACACTTTACTTCAATAACAAGGTAGTCATCAACAATTGATCAACATCTATAATAGAACAAATAACACATATATAAGGCCATTGATTTTGTTAAATTCTTTACTTCAGCAAGTTCAGTTTCCAACATGGTGGTTTTAATTGCTTCCCAAAGGTCTGTTTCGCTGTCATATTGTTTGCCACCTTTGTATGATTTCATATTCACAATTGACATAGATTTTCAATTAGATTCAGATTTGATGGTAGCCATTCAATTATCTTCTCTCCTGTAAATCTTTTACACTCAAACAATTCAGTCAACCTTAACTACATGAGAAGGTGCATTGTCATGCATAAATACACACGTCACTTTTAAACTGTGAGGATGGGACTTGTACAATTTAAAAAAAAAAAAAAAAATCTTGTCCATGAAATCACAATAGTTAGCACTGTTCGGTTTAACTCCTTCATTGACTTTGAATAGTCTAATAATGGTTTAGTCAACAATTCCTTCCCATATCATCACACTGCCCCACCACTTTACTGCCTTCTTGTAGCCATAGGCCCATCTATCATGTCCATTATGTGTCACTTGAGATTTTTCTGCAAAAATTACTTTACAAAAGTCAATTTTATTGTATTTCTTGACCCAATTTTGGCACTTAAAACATTTGCTTTACTGAGAGGAGTTTGACTAGGAAATTTCTTGACAGATCCCAATTTGCAAAGTATTCTATACCTTTTGTCCTTGATGCCCTCAATTCTGACCTGTTCAAAGATCTGAGTGCTGGTCAAAAGTGGTTGTTTTACTATAATTCACTTTAGTTTACATTCCCCCTCAAGGGTAAAAGTTCTTAAAGCCTCTTCCTTTGCTTCTAGTTCTGAACTGTTCAACAGCCCTCTTTACTATTTGATGATCTCTGCGAAACTTCTTCGATATCTCCAATATCCAACATTCCCTCACTCAGTAACTTTGCTATTTTCTGTTTTTCAATTAGATTTTTTTAGATTTTTTTATTAGATCCTTTCCATTATCCATGTTTCGACATTTTATAGGAAAAAAATTTTTAAAATAGTTTTATTAAATTTCAGAGGCTTTAAACTAATATTAGTTTAATCTGCATAATAACTTCAGACTGCAGCTTTTATAATAAATCCAATAAGTTTTGATGTCTAAATTGTTTAAAATTTGACAAAAATTGTTTAAAGCAAATTTGAGTTATTGAAGTTTATGTGATTTGCATAACTTCAGATGACCTGTAGTTTAAAAAAACTTCACAATTAATAAAATATTTAGTGAAACCCCACTTAACAGCAGGTGACAACCTCCAAATACATTTTATTTCCTGTTGAGAAAGGACATGTGTGTTCAAAAAATTTTTTTTTTTTTTTTCATATCTTTTCTCAAGTATCTATTTGGTCTAAAGTCTTAATAATATACTATAAATATTATTTTGATTATTATTATTTATGTCTCAAAATTTCTTCCCTCAGTCTACTTTATATATGGGGGCATGGTAGAGTAATGGTTAGTGGCTCTGATTGAGGAATCAGGGAACAGTTTGAATTCTGGTTGAGTCCATTACATTCACTTATGTGCTAATACCCTTGGGAAAGGTATGCCTCCATCTCTTCTATCCCCCCACCCCAAGCTATTGCTAAAATACCAGGAGAAACTGGGTACTATAGCCTTAGTTGGCAGCCAGTCTAGGAGAAAGAAAACTGAATCAAACTGGAGAGAATTGGGCTCCATCAGGCTATCTTGCCCAAGATACACCACTTCTACTGTGGATGCAGTACATGTGGTGCCCCAATGACCCTAAAGGGTTACAGTACTCCTGATCATGATATATATATATATATATATATATATATATATATATACTCCCACCAGCTCACTTTATAATTACTATTACTTCTACACAATACAATTTAGATCAAAAACACAGGAAAGCATGCTAATAATGAATTGGGCAAAAACACTTGGTCTAATGATTCTACACTCCCTTAAACCTCATAAAAGGAGAACTGTAAGAACACAAAAACTGAAGAAAATATTTAGACAATTTTCTTTGTCCATCACATTCAAAGAAACATTGCTATCCAAGTTATATATATATATATACACACACACACACACACACACTGCTGGCCAAAAACTTAAGGCCAATGACAATAAAGTAAAAATATACCTTCTACATTGTTAGACTCAACCACTTATTTGAGTAGAATTTCAAAAAATTAAAAACTTTTTAGCATTTAATAGGGAGAATTTTAATACTGGTAAATTATGCTAAGTGGCCAAAAGTTTAAGACCATATTTAAACAAAGCTTTAATTGGTAAACACATAACAAAATTTAGTCATCTGTGTTCAAACATTGGCACAGTCAACATCTCCCCTTGATATCTCTTGCATTACATTATTTAAAAACATGGCAAAGGCTGAAAAATTGACAGGTTGACCGTAACAGAATTGTCAAATTGCAAAAACAGTCTCGCTCAAAATCCAATCGTTGGCAAGATTAAACATAATAAAACTGCTGTTGCAAAATTCTAAAGACTCTGAAGGCAACGGAATGAAAATTTTTAAGTGGTCAGTCCATGAAAATTTTGTCTGTGTTAAGCAAGAGGATTCAACTGGTTGTCCATGACACCAGCCGATCATCAGACCAGATTAAGGCCCTTACAGATGCGGAATGCAGCTCACGAACAATAAGTCTTCAAAATTTTTGTTTGGTAGCACGGTGGTGGGTCGAGTAGGTTGCATGCTTGCAGTGGTAACTTGGCTGCAGTCAGTAAGCTTGTTCTGCGGAACGGGGCTGTGGTTATTACTGTAAGGGCATGTTTCGTACTTGTTGATTATGCTGAGGTAACAGCAGTCAGTTGTTGAGGTGTTGCCCCAGAGTGGCTAGCAAAGCTATAAATTTGACTATGATGATATGACGATGCGAGTGTGGGTAGTCTGGAGAAGTCACAAACCTGACTTTGCCGATGCTGGTTATGCTGAGGTGACAGCGGTGCATTGCCAAGGTGTTACCATGCTGCAGCCGAGGTGGCCAGTCAGGCCTGGGAGTAGCAACAGTCGGTGAGAGGTGTGGTTATGTTGAAAGGCAGCATTGATGGTGACTGCAGCATCAGCACCCTGCTTGACAGCTGGTGGACTGCTGGCCCTCCACTGACTTGGTTGTTCTCAGGACCTGCTTCTAAGCAGCTCTGGTAATCCTCAGAGGCATGTCTTTTTCTGGCAGGAACGGCCACTCCTAGAGTTTGCTTCATATACCAGGCATGATGCATGGAGCCTAATGCACAGAAAATGACTTTGGTTATTTCATTCTCTGCCTTCATGGCATTCACATCCAGCCAGCATGCAGAATGAATCAGAAAGAGATCTAATTGCAATGGAGTAGAACAGCTCCCCCAGATTTCAGTCTGATTCATAGGCAGTGAGTTCAGCAAAGTTGGGAATGAGATGATTGTTAGTAAAGAGAGAACGGTTTGCTGGTCCTGTTGAGTTTGTTAATCCTTTGCTGTTGATGTCAGTTGTTATATCCATTTCCCTCGCTGCATGCCTCTGACGCCAGTTGTTATATTAAGCATTTGATTGCAAGAGAAAGGAATAACGAGGATTAGAATTCAAACAATGTTTATTAGTAGTATGTACACAGTGTCATACAGATATTGCACAATAGGTGGAATGTCCATTTCTGGTGTATTGTCTGGATGGCGATCAGAGTTAAGAGGCAAGCCAGGAGTTGAACTATTCTTTGTGCTGGCTGAAGTCACAAGGTATGGTCAGTGTACATGTTGGTTATGCTGTGGTGACAGCATTGGTAGGCCTGTTCTATGGAACTGCCTCGCGCATGTTAATGCATTGGTGTCACAGTGGTGGGTTGAATGGATTGCTTGTGGTGGTAGCTTGGTGGCGGAGTCGGTAGACCTGTCCTGTGGAATGGGGCTGCAGTGATGGCTGTAGGGGGATATCTTGTACATGTTGATTATGCTGAGGTGATGGCCCAAAGTAGTTAGCAAAACTGTGAATCTGGCTATGATGATGCAAACATGAATAGTCAGAAATCATGAATCTGGCTTTGCTGATGCTGGTTTTGTCAAGGTGGCAGTGGTGGGTTACCAAGGTGTAGTCATACTGAAGCCGGACAGCCAAGGTGGCCGTTCAAGCCTGGGATCAGCAACAGTTGATGAGAGGAGCGGTCTGGTAGTCTTCAGGAGCATTTCTTTTTCCAGAAGGAATGTTCGTAATTGACTGCTACCAGAGCCCACTTCATAGACCAGGCGTGATGCGTGGAGCCTATGCACAGAAAATGACTTTTTTTATTTTGTTCTCTGCTTTCGAAGCATTCACATCCGGCCAGTGTGAAAAATAAATCAGAAAGAGATCTAATTGCAATGGAGTATAACAGTGAAAGATTAAATATTCAAGTGAAGGGATTAGCTAGGTTAAAAGCTAAGACTACCCCCCCCCATCCCAATTTTAGGCCTCATGCCATTTTTTTTTTTTTTTTTAATTTCACAAAAATCAACATCTACTATGAAATGTAGAATATTCGATGAGTTTAATTTGCTAATTACAAATAGTGTTTTTAACCAGAGTGAATGAATCCTGATGGCTAACAGCCATTACTCTTCTTCAGCTTTTTATCTGATTTTATTTCATTATAATATTAATGTATTAGATGTGGGCAAAACTCCAGGTCACTCGACAAACATTTTTTTTTCCACTTTTAATTCTGAAATTTGACTTTCACACACAAAATTCTTTCCTTACAGGTCAGAACAGCAATATGATTGACAATGTAAGAAAATGCAAGAATTTTATGGCTACTCTGCTGAAGTTGGCCTCCAATCAGCGGCCAGAGACGATCATGAATGTCAGAGATCTCATACAAGGTCTGATTGTAAGTAAAAGCCTTCCTCTACTCCATGCTATCTTTCTCTATCATCTAAGGATTATTTTGGGTGATGAGCATGTCCTTGAAACCATGTCTACACTAAAATATATACACATTTTATCTGCCTATAATTTGGATTCACTTTGCCAATAATCAAATACTACTTTGGTCCCATACTACTTGTTATAGTTAGTCAGTGAAGTTTGTTTCTGAAATTTTTATTACATTTATCAATAAAAACAAAAGGTAAACATAATGAAATGATGTTTTATAGAAACATTGAAATAATTTTTATTTAAGCATTTTTCCCTCATTTAAAGAGGCATCAGGTTACCATTTAATACCTTTTTAATAAGGTGCCTGATTTTTCATCTTTTTAAAGTTTTCTTATATATACACACTTTAAAAATCAAGAGGTCAATTGAATCCACTACCTTGGTTTCAACCTTACGGTAACCTTGGCAATTTTTATAAAAAAAAAAACATTTTTTTTAAAAAATCCCCTGAGGATACCGTAAGGTTGGAACCAAGAGAACAGATTCAACTGACCTCTTGATTTTAAAAAGTTGAAAGTTCTACATGTTATTTTTACTTTTATATTTTATTTTTTCACACATGTATTGAGCATTTTTTAATACCACTGTTTCCTGGTCTGATTCAACTCTGACCATTAACCTTTTATGTATTTTATATGCATATACACACACACACGCACTCACACATACACTGTGGAAAAAAACTTGCAACAATGAAAAGTGCATATGAAAAGAAAAATTGAGAAGTATAAGCAGTCAATTGCTGATACCCCCTGACGAGTGGGCAGAATCATTCCCAGAGGGTCCGTCTATGAAACTCTGGAATCAGGATACAGAAATAACTATTTTAATAACCAAAAAATTAGGCTACTTATTTTTCTAATGGGAACTTTTCAGCAACCCTATTATTGAACAGAGATTATAATGTAAAAATAACGACGATAACAGAACAGCAGTACTATGAATTAGTATTCAATGTTAATATTTCTTTAATCTCTGGTTGTTTCCAACTATAACCAAATAGGCTATGAGCTAGGAGGGTATTCCATCACTTCTACCCCCAACCAAACAGACTTCCTTGGTATTTTTTGTAGCCCAGGGTCCTCTGGTACCTGAATTACATGCTAACTAGCAGTAAACTCATTCCCACTCTGCTAGAAACAACAATGAAAAAAAAAGACATCTGGATTTGAGGGGAGGGGAAACCTTAATACCAATAACTTTTCTTTGGATTGTCAAATTTCAATAAATTTGATATCATTTGTGTAGGGTTATGATCATTCTATCCTAAAATCCCATTATAACTTTAAAAACTCCTGTAAATAAGGATTTTGCTATAGGTGGAACAATAAAATCGATTCAAAAATATCTTAATTTCAAGTGCAACAATTGCATATGTGCACCCCCAAACACAACTTGATTGGTAGTTTCTTGTAGTTTTGGGTTCTCTTAAACAAAAAATCATGTTACTAGCAGATATTTTTATTTGCACTTCACCAAATGCACCAGTTTTTAAAAACCTGAAAGGAAATCTGGATTTGGGGGAGGGGAAATCTTAGGGCTAATAATATTTCTTTGGATAGTCCTATTTCAATAAACTTGGTATCATTTTGTAGGGTTATGACCATTCCATCTCAAAACTCCATTATAATTTAAAACATCATGTAAATAATGGTTTCTCTAAAGGTGGAAAAATCAAATCAATGAAAAAATATCTTAATTTCAAGTGCAACAACCACATAGAAAATATTTATACCCCTAAACTAAACTTGATTGGTATTTTCCTGTAGCCTTGCATCCTGTTAAACAAAAACATGTGTTAGTAGCAAATATTTTTATTTGTACCTCACTAAAAACATCAGTTTTTAACACCTCCCCTGAATGGCATATGTAATTTATATTTGTAGATAGGAAAGTATCTCACACTAATAAATTCTCTTTGGATTAACCAAATCTTTATTAAACTTGGTATTTTGTAAGATGATTATAGCTGTATTCTACATTTTATCACAGGTAACAAATTAAATGATTGATGATGCTATCAGATTGGTAAATGTAAAATAATAATAGTGCAAAAAAAATCACAATTTCAAATACCACAAACCCAGGAAATTAAAGGTTTATCCAAACAAATTATCAAGGTAAAGGATATGCGTCAATTATTTTATAGTATATATAATGTTATAATAAGAGTCAATGTACATTTCAAATTGTGAGCCTTACATTCTTTGCTTGTTATAATTAGATTTAATGTTGAGTTCCTAATTTTGTTTTTGAAAAATGGTTTACTCTAGTT
The DNA here is from genome assembly GCA_964036315.1 of Acanthosepion esculentum. Taxonomy (NCBI): domain Eukaryota; kingdom Metazoa; phylum Mollusca; class Cephalopoda; order Sepiida; family Sepiidae; genus Acanthosepion; species Acanthosepion esculentum. The sequence goes on along the minus strand of OZ038485.1, from coordinate 104,341,697 downwards.
ATCATTTTCTTAGAAATATTAATCAGATTTCTCATCACAACTGTCAGTGTCAGCTGACATTTCATTTAAATATCCATGGTCAACATCATTACCACTGTCAGATTCACAAAGTTTTCAAAGAATTTTGACAAGCTGAACCAGTATGATGTCTCCACTAGACCAATCTGATATCATTTCATCATTTTTACCATGAATCTATCCATGGCCACTGACTGGTTGAGGTATATCAGGTTTAACAATATATGCCTGTTTCCAAATACAAACCTGGTAGTTGACTCAATTTAAATGTTACCGAAGTGTATCACTGCAAGGTGGTAATGCACTCAAGTCAAAGTTCCCTGATACATGAGGAGTCCCATCTTCTCTGCCATATTTTGATTGCAACATGAAGAATCTCAGTTCATTGACACTTTTAAATTGCTTATTCCTATACAAAACACAGGTAAATTGCTCAATGGAAATTAAAATGTCTTTATTTATTTTCCATGACTCTCCTAATTTCATAAACACTTCCTGGAAGTGCTTGTTTTATTCAACAATTTCCTTCAACTTTCCTTTTCTCTTAAAAGCACTTCTAGTGTCACAACCAGTAAAGGCATGAAGGCCAAGTAGATTGTTACAAAAGTTTTGCGTTAAGAAATCAGCTGCCTTGCTGATATTGATGCAACACTTTTTTTCTTTCCCTTTCCTGTTTTGAATAACACTTCAAGTCCATGCAGTTTATGTGAATAGGAAAGAATAATAAAGAAAATATCGGTCAGGACTTCTGATTCTAACAAACTTGAATCCCTTTTGCATAAAAATATGATACTACCCTTGAGTATGTTTCCTCTTGTGTGGAGAATAGTGAAACAATCTCTTGACACATTGTTGATGTCCCGTTTGATAATAAATGATAGGCTCTGCCCTCACAAATCATAGTCACTTCACGGCCCTCCAGTTTTTTGAAGAATGATTCACTACTACAAGTCAAGAGCAAAATCTGTACACGTTGCTCCTTATTCACATCGTTAGAAAGTTCTTCCAGTCTCTTGGACATCTCGTTTTCCCTCCTCCAACCATTAGTTTTTCTCCACCACCCCTCCTTATCTGTTCAAGTCCTTTAACTGAGCATTTTTTTGTACATGTCAGTACTAAATATTACAGGACACTTTTGTAATGCCATTTTTAAAATAATTTCTGAGATTTCCTCTAAAGTTTGTGGGATCTCTTTCAGACAATGTAAGATTGCATTTCCATCCATGATTATTAGCAACTTTCTGAATTTTCTGGAAGTATTCTATTGTCAATATATCGGATTCCTTGGATCTACTTGTCAATATCTCTGATCCCTTTTGATATGTCAGTTTTGGGTTTTTTTTTAAATTGTCTGGAATCCCTATGCTATAAGGCACAGGGACAAGTTGATAGCTCATGAGCTTTTTTTAGGTCTAATTTATTATGTACTTTTTGTGAGAAGACTAAAAGATAAAATGCGACATTTCCTTGCTGTTTGTATACCATTTCCTTATTGGATGATGATAGTCACTGTCACTAATTGACTCATTTCTGATAGTCTTTAGTTTCAATCACTTAATTGGGTCAAAGAAGTTCTCACTGATTTCCAACCTGTCTCCAATAAAATCTTTACATTTTCTTCCAGCAGATTCAGCCCTAAGTATGTCATGTTCAACCTCTACCGAGGTTGGGGCTCCTGATAATACGCAATAAACTTTGTTTTTGTCTGGCATGGTGAACAGGTTATTGAAATTACAGATAGCATCAACAGTTCTTAGAACTTGTTTTTCACTTTTGTACTTTTCTGTGCTACTAAGATCCCTGTGTTGATTACTAGCATATTTGTGTACTAATTTGTAGGTAGCCAGCAGGAACTTAACTCGTTCACTCAAAGTTCTTTACCCACTGTTCATAGGCAACATAGTTGGTATGCAGACCATCGAGTCCTGCACCAGAGGAACCACTCCCACTTCTAGACTTAGCATGTTTCATAATAGTTGCTTCTATTGTCTTATCCAGTAGACATCAGTTTCAATTTATCACTTTGGCCCAATTGGTAACCTGTCCTTACTGAAGTAGTAATGTCTATTTGGCTGTTAAACACCAGGAATGCCTTTATAGCTGAACACCAATTTTTGTTATTTTATGCGTTTCTAATTTTGACTTGAGCTTTTCATTACGATAATTTGGATTTGCAAATGGTGTTCCTTGTAAATGCAATATGTAGAAATCTCTTAGTACTGAAAATTAAATTTTTTTTTTTTTATGATCTCCTGACCAATCATGTTACATACCTCTTTAAATGCTCTTTTATGAGCTTCTACCAAGGTAGATTGTCTTTGAACTTGCTCTGGATGCTTTGATCTCCACAGGTTTCATTTTTGTAGCAAGTACTTTTGACTGCAGGTCATGTGCTACTTTGCTTCACAAGAAAACAAATCAAATCCAGATATCCTCTTAAGTAATTTATAATCCCTTTTCTCTCTTGCAGCTGCCTCAATTGATTCACCCCTGCCTAGTTCAAATGTCATTGTATGTTCAGTTGTCCAAGAGCCCTGGATTTTGATGGCCTTTTTACCTTCTGCTTTGCAAAAAATAGTCTGGGTGAAAAATAATTTTGTTTTTTAATGCTGTCTGATAACTTTCTTTTTGGCTTGTCAAGGGGTCAGATTCACAGTCTTTCAACCGATTTAAATTTAATGTAAACCTCATGTAACAGTTTCTGTAATATCCGTGGTGATCAGGAATGTCACTTGGGATCTCTTCACAAATGTTGAACATACAAGGTGAGGAGCCTAATGACATTTAAATCACTCATCAGGATTTTTATTATTTGCTATACATACATACACACACACACACACACACACACACATATATATATAAGCACATCTCAGTCCTGATGCATCATCAAGCTTTCTTGTTTTCACTGAATCCATAATATTAGTTAATTAACAAATGACCTGGAAAAATATAAAATTTACTTTTTTCAAGTTATAACATCTGAAATATCTTTTAAAATTGTAAATTAATCGGCTAAAAATGCATACCAATTATTTAAAAATTAAGTTTTCTGTGTTTCTGTAGGGGAGTTGTAATTCTCAGTGGGTGTTAACTTATATTAAAAAAGGGAGTCTATATAATACAGGAATTATACTCCTAACAATATTAAGAATACATTTATATAAGATAAAAATGTGCAACAAAACAAGTAACAATGCAAATAGAATAATAACTAAACTAGTATCTTTATGTCAGGTGTGGCTAATTTGCAGTATAAGCACCAACAGCCCCCAGTAATGAGAATGTACCATTCTGGTGTGAAATTGCCTAGTTATTTCAAAAATGATGTTAAAACATTGCACTCGATTACCATTTTCGATTTATCATCAATGTAAGTTTGATCTCTTTCATGTTGTCTGGCCACCATTACTGACGTTTACATATTTTTTCCTCTAGTAGTAATGCGCAGAAACTTACTAGGTTAATGGCCTTTTTACAGTGTTTTCATATCTTACTGATTTTGATTACTGCGTGATTTACACAGATCGTCCGCTATTACTGGCTTTGTTAACATTCATTTACCTCAAGTTGTCATGCAGTGTGGAAACTTTGTTTTGATTACTGCGCCATGAGCAAAGTTTGAAATGGAAAAAAACATAAAATCTGACAATTAAAATAAAGTTAAAATTATGTGACTAAAAAGTAAAAAAACAAAATTTTTTTTTCCTTTTCAACATTTTTTTTTTTTTTTTTATGTGTGTCATGAAAGTTTCTTGATTTTAAAGCTTCATAAATTATATCTTAGGGTGAGATTCCATTTCATTAGCTATAAGCAGATTTATTAAGGACAATAAAGAAAAAATACTATTCATTTAAAACTTCATTTTACAAAATAAGTGCATTTTAAAATAACTTCTGTGTACATGTCTAGAAAGAAGTCAAACTTACATTGTCCGTAACTTCTAAACGTTAATCAAGCACAATGTTTTAATGTCATTTTCGAAATAAGCAGGCAATTTCATCACCAGAATGGTACATTCTCAATACGGGGGGCGGGGGCTTTTACTGCAAATTAACCTCAGAGGTTTCTTTTACAACAATGTAGTGAAAGATATTCCTGATAAATTGAAAAAAAAAAAAAAAAAAGAAAAAAATTTGTGGAAATAAAGTCCAAGGTTTTTTCTTACCTAAAATAAATTGAAGAAAAGTGATGAAGAGAGTTGACCACTGTGCTATGTAGTAGCATACATATGCTTGTGCACTGGGAGAGGAAGAAATTAGTGCTTGACCCAGACTACAATATATTGCCCTGTCTCTGTGAGGGCAACTAGAAGACTAAATTTTATGTTTTGATCTAGGAACTTCCTCAAGTAAGGGTAGTTTGGAATTTAGCATGAATGAACCTCATTGGTTAAAAAGAAACAAAGGGGATTCATTAATTAACTATAATTAGTTCGAGTAATGTAGTATTGTTTGTTTGTTTTTTAATCAATTCCAATCAAACAAAAAGATTCAGAAATAGCTGAAAAAAAAAACAAGAAAGAATTGGTTCTGGATTAAGAGTGAGGTGTAATAAAAAATATTTGCTAGTAATGTGTATATACAGTATTTCCACAATTTTCCAGACTTCATTTATCTGAGCATGAAATGAAGACAAAAATTGAAATCATCTGAACTAGACCTATTCTAATATTTCATCTTTGACAAACATTTTAAGAATTTAGAATACCATACACAACAGTGAAAATTTAAATTTCAAATATTGAAGCAATGATTGTTTTAAGTTGGTTGTGGTTTCAACCAGAACTTATCCTTACAAATACATCTACTTTAATCCAGTTTCAAAAGTTAGTGGCAAAAACACAAAGCCAGCCAGAAACAGGCAAAAATCTTTTTTTTTTTTTTTTTCCATCAAAATAAACTGGACAAAGCCATAACCCATTAGCATTCAACCTGCCCCATAAATATCAGCCCTCAACATTCAACCCACTGTACCCCCAACCATGTATACTCATACCATAATATATCATGACAGCATCGCAAATAACACAAAGTCATACAATCATCAAACATTGAGACTTTGCAATCCAATATTTACAGTGCAGGTTTGAGCATGTTGAATGAATAAAGCATTTTAAAATGTTATTTGATATAAATGTTAAACTTCTTTCAAAAAATAACTTTTTTCTTCATACTTTTTTGATAATTTAATTACTCAATTATCCATTTAAAAAAAAATTTTTTTTTAAGTATCCAAATATATTTTTTCAATATCTGTTTCAAGGTGTCCAGATAAATCATCAAGGAAGTAAATCCCTTTTAGATTGAAAATTTGATTAAATGAATTTATTCATATTTACTATTTGTTTCTATTAATCACTGTACATGGAAAATATAATCAGTGTATAAGTGAATTGGAACTTTTTTTGTTATTGTATAATCTCCAGGATAATCCTGCCAAAGGATTTATCTGACTAACATGACACTTAAGCCATGAGAATTGTTACTTCAGTGTTAGATCTTTATTTTCAATTCAAGTTACCAACTATTATGTGTCTATGAAAAATGATATCCATCCATCTATCTATCTATCTATCTCTCTCTCTCTCTCTATATATATATATATATATATATATATATATATATATATATATATATATATATATATCTCTTTATAATGAAATGGATGTCATTTGTTTACATTTGGATACGCATTGAACAGATATGAATGTACAAGAGAAAATCATGGAGAATTGTAGTTTAAAAACAGTAAAATCAACCTTGCTAACCAAAACGCTCCTCTGTAAAGCACGTCAGGCTATATGACGGTTACGTATAGGATACAGGTTCAATTCTTGTCGGAGGACATATTTTCTATGAAAATTTCTTGAACATTCAGGCCGGTAAATGTTGTTAATACTGTTTATTATAAACAGAGCATTTACTTAAATATTTGTATCTATAAAAAAGAATGTATAAACATGAAAATGTCTTAAAATATATATATATATATATATATATATATATATATATATATATATACAAAAGAAAATCCAAGTAATCTGATTTTTCTCTCAAATTATAACAATTTTAGCCTCTTTGGTACTGCTGGTTATGGGATATGGTTTTGAAAATCTACATCTCTTATAAAGTTGATTTCCAGAAATGTTTGTAGATTCCCCACCTAAAAATAACTTTCAATGCATTTAGTTATTCATATGACATTTGTTAATACTGTGTATTGAAATATATTGTTACTTGATTGCAAGCATATTCAGGCACTCCTGGGCTATCAGCGTGTGAAACTTGCAGGTGCATTTGGCTGCTTTCAACTTCAAAGAGTTAATGGCAAAGTTAATTTTTTTTCTTTCTATGCATTTCATTTTAAGTTTTGGATGTCTTTAAATTCCAGGATGGGAAAGTGGATCCTGAAAGTTTCACAGAGAAGCTACAGATAGAATTACAGTCATCTCCACAACCTTATTTGGTTCCATTTCTCAAAGTAAGTATTGACGGGTTTCTAATAACTCTTATATGCAGACATAGGAATCATCACTGCATGGCGCCAGTCAGTTTCACACCTCCATGCACTCTTCAGACCAATTGCCACAATATATATTTGAGTTACTAGGGGATTAAGACAAGTGGGGAAGGGAGGTGGAAAAGAGACCCTTTTTCTTTACCTATTTATTATTTTATACATTTATAAATATATGAAGAAATGAAATAATAAATATGAGTAAACTGGAAGTTGTACTTATAAATAACTCTCAGCATTAACTCAACAAGAGATATGGTAAGGCCCACTTTTTTCCTTTCTACAGTCCAACTTCTCTTAACCACACCCAATAACCTATATATATATATATATATATATATATATATATATATATATATATATTACAATGAATCATTCATGCAAAAAGTAAATTAGTAAAGTTAATGATTTTAAATGGTGAAATCCCTTTGCTAACGAATTTTTTAAAGATGCATTAACCTACTAATCACTCGATGAATGTTATGATCCTTGTTTTTTTAAATTATAAGCTGTATAAGGTCTTTTTTAAATGTGTTATTGATAATGGATACAAACTTTTGGAGCATGCAGTCGCAATGCTAAGGTTAATTTTTTTTTTTTTTTTTTTTTTTTTTTGAGTAATATCTTGATTGTTATCCCAAAAATATATGTATTCGGCTCCTTGAGGCAGTGTCATGGTTAGCAAGCTTGTCTCACAAGTAACAATTGCAACTGAGTGGTGAGTTTGTTCCTCACTGAGTGCGCCTCCCCTACTTTCAACCTTGTGACACATCTAAGCTATGCTTGGAAAATCACATATATATAATTTTGTATTTGGGCAGCAATCCCTCTTTTATACAAGTTTCATTAAAAACTACTGACAAGGTACTGCAGATAAGTTTGTTTTTTTTTGGTGGGGGGGTCATGTTTTCTTATATTTTTTTTCTTTTCGGGGCAGAAATTATATATAAATTATCCAAATGTTTTGTATGTCCAAACACTTTTGGCTATACTTTTAGCCATTATCAAAGATGAATTTTACTTTTAACTGAATATATGGATTGTTTTATATATGTATCTAGAGTTATAGCAGTTTTTATTTTACAAATATGGTCAGCATATAGTGGCTGTGTTCATAGTTGATATTATTATATTATTTTTCTGGTTTATTTATAATGCTGCCATTACTTTTAGTCTTTTTTTTTACATGTGGATGATATTTGTATTATCAATGAGTATATTGCGGGTATAGTTTGTTAGGTCTCCATGTGTATTTAAATGAGACCTAATTGAGCTATGGTCATAGAGATGTAATGCAAGTCTTCTTGTTAGGAATGTTGTAGTATATCCAGTATAATTATTTACAAATTTGGGTAGATGAGAAACACAATGTGCTGACCGTTTTGGGAAAATAAAACATTCCTATAACTCTAGATACATACATGAAACAATGTATACATTCAGTTAAAATAAAATCATCCTTGATAATGTCTAAAAGTATAGCCAAAATCACTCAGACATATAAAACATTTGATCAGTTTCTACATAATTTATGCCCAGAAAAGAAAATTATAAGAACAAATGAAAAATTAAATACAAAAAAAAAAATAAGGACAGTACCTTGTCAACTGTTTTTAATGAAACTTATAGATGAGAGAGAGAGAGGGAGCCTGCTAAATGAGTGGTCTGAAGATTGCATTGTTGATTTCTGTCTACATTGTTTCTGTCTATAAACAGTCTAATATTGTGCACTCATCCCTTTAAAAATATAATAAATTTTAAGCAGTTATATAATTGAATGAGAAAATGAAAAAAAAAAAATTATTTTACATGTTTTGTCCTCCGAAAGAACTTCATCAGACTGATGTTTTTAGCAATGGAACATTGAGAAAAGCTGAAGACACAAGGACGCTTAATTTGGTTTCGGTGTCCAATGTATCTAGATGCATAATTGAGGTCTTCAGCATTTCTCAATGTAGGACTGTAGCTGATTTCTGTTGTATTACATTACCTCCTTCCTGCATATACATGATGCCATAGCTAAAAACATTATTAGTTTAAAGAAGTCCATTCAAAAGCTAAAACACATAACATGAGATTTTATCCATTCAATTACCTGCTATTAGTCTGATATATGGAAATATATCATCCAGTCCACATTCCTTCCCAGTTTTTCAAACAAGAGTAAAGGTTTATCCCTTGTTTCCTGTTTAGGATTGGGTTTCCAGTTCCTTAAGTCTACTTCAACTCTATATGTCTAACACTTGTTCTTTTAACGCTAATATAACTCCACACAGTAACACTCTACCTTGAGTGGCTCTTGGGCCTTGTATTGGGTGAACATGAGTAAAAAAAAAAAAAAAAAAATAGCTATAAAGATATTTAAAAAGCAAAAGTTTAAACTTTTCCTTTTCATTTCTACTCATCTGTCTCCTTTTAACTTTTAATATTCCTCTTTACAGAAAAGTTTACCCCTCTTAAGACAGTCGCTATACCTGAACAAGATGTCCATTGAAGGTGTTCGGCCACCACCTCATGAGGTGCTACGCCAGCAGACAGCATCCCCCATACCCACAACAACCACTGTAACCTCCACTCGGCAGACTGTCCAGAACCAAACTCAAAACAGGGTCACTTCCCTACCCGTAACAACTACCAACCTAGCAGGTCAGCCACAGGTACATAGTGTTGTGTCAAGTACACATCTGCATCAGCCAACGCAGGTGAGCATCTCCTGCACCAACACTATGCATGCCAGGAACATGAAGATAAATCAACCCAAGGTATTTACCCCACCTTTCCTTCATTTTCTTTAACATTTTTGCCTTGCTTTTATCCCTTAATTATGGCACCTTTTTCTTAATTATGGCACCTTTTCTTATTTATTATAAACTCAAGTGAAAAAAGAAATATATATGATAGACTTTCCTGTTGTTCTTGAGTTGAGCATTTAGAACGAAACAGCTTGGCTACCTGCACAGATGATTTGATTATAGTGTTGATGTCTTGTGCAGAAGTAAACATTTTGGAAGAACTGTTTACAGAAAACTGGTCAACATGGTATGCCACAAGGTCTCCAAATGACCTACCTCAGGTTTTGAATTCAGAATTGTCCTCCTCTTAGACTGGTTACCAAACCAAGGCTAAAGAGGCCAATCCATCCTATTATTTAACCTATAGTGAAGGGGGAAGAGATGGATTTAAACCTTTTCCAAGAGTGTTCGCACATAAATGAATGTAACAAACTCTACTGGAATTTGAACTCGGTTCTTGATTCCTCCATTGCACCACCCACTTGTACCACCCACTTACACTGCGCGCACACACACACACACACACACACACCTCTGGATTTCAAAGAATCACCTAAAAACTGAACAATGCATGGATTTTTCAAAACCTGATTTACTAGTAGATATCACAGATGAAAATTTCAAACAGGTAGTAGGTGTTATCTGATTGCATCTTCTTAATCTACATGATTAAAGAAACGTAGCAGTTTTTATTTCATCAAAATATCTCAAACCGTTTAATTTTGGCAGATTTATTTTTATTTTTACACATGTGCTTGACTTAGCCATTTTTTTGTCTATTATAAATTAGGACAAATTTGGACTCCTATATTTTAAAAAGCAATTAAGAACAACAGTCAAAATTATACTAGCTTGTTAGGTACATAACAAAGAAATTAATAATAAAATTACAGATAGTATCACTGCATATTTCTTAAATGAATTCAATATGCAAATTTTATAAATCAAAACTTCTGCAACAACTCATAACCTGAAGTTTGACATTTCATAAAACTGGAAATAAAACCCACATTCATCCCAAATTTCAAATATCACATTATGTCTATACCAGTAACATGCCTAATTTTGCGAGGGAGTGATAGAATGGATATATTCTGGATTATTCCACATCAAAATTGAAAAAAAATTGAGTATAAGTCCTTTGAATAGGCAAGTCTTTGATTTCATCTGCATGCAATAAAAAACATCACTTCAGTAGAGAGTGTCAGCTGGCTTAATACAGCTGGAAAGCAAGCAAAAGAATTTCTGCTTCTTAGTTACTGTCTCTCTTTCATCCACTCAATATTATGTTCCGTTTCTCATGCTCCCTACTAAAAAGGCTAGTGAAGTCATTGCTTTTACTTGCGTCTTTTCTTGCTAAACAACAAGCGTTTTCTCTACTCACACTCCCTAAATAATATCGCTTGTAACAATTATCCTAAGAAATGGGGAAACACAAAAAATACAAGTACAAAGAGGATAGTGAAAATTATCAATTAATTTTATATTTCACAAAAAATTATGAATTTAAATTTTTGGCAAAAATGATATTCATCAAAAGAATGGCCATAGGTTTGGAAAAGAAACAGTCACTTGTTGCTTGACAAAGCCATTTTAGCAGAAACCGTGGTTGGAAGAAGGTCAGTGTTTCTTTTGTGTGTGTGTGTGTGTGTGTGTGTGTGCGCGCGCGCGCCTATATATATATAAAGTCTATCATTATTTGATTTTTCCATCTTGGGAAATACTCTTCTATTTTAAAGAATGTATGATCAAATTGTGGTAAAAGTGTAGGTAAGTAGATTTCATGACCTCAATTACTCATCTGCCAAACTCTTACAAATGCAGAGGGTAAATTTAATATCCCTAACACCAGGGCCTTATCAATCTGTCAACTACAACTTTTTTTTTTTATATTATAGATAATTTACATCTTTTATACACTTTGTAGATACACCCATCCCTCTTTCACTGGAACTCAGATTGGTAAAAGAAAGAGAGGGAGGGCTATAAGAAATAAATTTAGAATAAACATACTTATTCTGAGGTTCACTTTCACTTTGAGTTTATCATTTAGTCAGTGATGCTCGGTTTGATTTAATATTTTACAAGGATGTGCTGAAAAGACCAAGCCAACCAAAAAGCCCTTCTTTAAAAGAAAAAAAACATTGGGGGTCAGATTTTGAGAAGTGAGTCAGGCCTAGAACTTTTCACCAACTACTCCCTTGTATGGTATTTATTTTAACTTAGTTCTACATGGTGATTACAAAAGAAATAGTTTCAAAAACTTAGCCCCAAATTTATTTAAGACCTTCACACTCAGACCAACATTTGTATCTTGGTTGTTATACTCGGTGTTTTAGTCATTGTACCCCACCTTACTTTCTCAGGTTTTTGTCATGCTCAGTAACCTTCTCTGAATATTGAACCCAGCCTTTTATTCGATCAACAGGAGCAGATTGTTCTCATTCCACTTTCTATCTTAAAGGAATATCTTGTACCAGTATCTCTTATTTATTTGCCCTTGTTTTTCTTGTCTCTTTCTTCCACTGAATAGGAGTATATGATATTTCTGCACTACCTATCTTGGGGATTGAACTCATGACTGCTAGGAAACCAGATATGCTTTAACCAACTTAGTAATCTACCACGTCATGTCTCTTTCAGACAGTCCCTTGCTGTGATTTTGGAGCTTTAAACCTAATATTTATACTAATGTTTGAATGTCATTTCTATGTTCATCAGAAGCTTCAAGATGTTCATATCTATGCTAGGTCTACTGAGGAGATTGTCAGAGGCTAACACATGTGCTGATTCTTTCATTTGTCATATTTATAATAAGTAGCAGTACCTGTAAAAATTTCAGTTTTCTTATTTTAATTTTCTGATTGAATCATGATTCTTAGTGATTGAAAGTTCCCCTATTTTGCAATACCCATGGAAATTCCCTTGTTGCCTGGTTAAATATTTGAGCTTAACTTTATTAAAATATTGCAATAACAATCATAAGTATGCCGGTCATTATTTAAAGAAGTAAGAGGCTACAAATGAAAAAATTGATAAGGTTTTCCATTTCACAGAAGCCGACATTAAATGCATGAGTTTTATTGCTTGCTTTCTGTTCTTTCTTTTTTTATTATGTATACTTTTTTCTTTTCTTTTTTTTTTTTTTTTTTTCAATAAAGCCAAAGCCTCTATAACTTTTCCTTCCATCATTCCTGGATCAAAATGGAATGGCCCATTATTTATCTGAGATAATAAAAGTGTAATGCAAACTAACTAACTAATAGAGGAATAAGAATTATGATAGGTAACCTCAGCTAAAATTCAAACTAATGATTTTTACATAACTTGGCACTATTATTCTAATTCCCTAGGGAAATATCTCTGTCCTTATCCCCACGCTCTGTCCTCCCACCTGTTTTTTGTTTCTGATATTTTATGACGCTTGACTGACAAGATTGATATTTTATGACGCTTGACTGACAAGATTGATATTTTATGACGCTTGACTGACAAGATTGATATTTTATGACGCTTGACTGACAAGATTGATATTTTATGACGCTTGACTGACAAGATTGATATTTTATGACGCTTGACTGACAAGATTGATATTTTATGACGCTTGACTGACAAGATTGATATTTTATGACGCTTGACTGACAAGATTGATATTTTATGACGCTTGACTGACAAGATTGATATTTTATGACGCTTGACTGACAAGATTGATATTTTATGACGCTTGACTGACAAGATTGATATTTTATGACGCTTGACTGACAAGATTGATATTTTATGACGCTTGACTGACAAGATTGATATTTTATGACGCTTGACTGACAAGATTGATATTTTATGACGCTTGACTGACAAGATTGATATTTTATGACGCTTGACTGACAAGATTGATATTTTATGACGCTTGACTGACAAGATTGATATTTTATGACGCTTGACTGACAAGATTGATATTTTATGACGCTTGACTGACAAGATTGATATTTTATGACGCTTGACTGACAAGATTGATATTTTATGACGCTTGACTGACAAGATTGATATTTTATGACGCTTGACTGACAAGATTGATATTTTATGACGCTTGACTGACAAGATTGATATTTTATGACGCTTGACTGACAAGATTGATATTTTATGACGCTTGACTGACAAGATTGATATTTTATGACGCTTGACTGACAAGATTGATGTTTGACACACTTCGTCCTTTAGGACTTCATCAGACTAAAGTTATGTTTATATTGATGCAGCTACACATGGTTATAAAGGTGAGGGAATGCTGAGAATCTTAAATTTAAATTAAGATTTTTTAAATTTTTTGTGGGGGTATATAGTCTAGCCAATTTTATTTAGTTTATTTTTTAATGTTTTTATACCTTTTGTCATTAAATATCCTACATTGTGATAAAACAAAGAAAAAGTAACTAAATGAAATTGGCTAAAACATACATTTTAAAAACAAACAAAAAAAATTACATTTAAAGAGTGGGTTGGGTGAGAACTTTAAATTTAAAATTCTCAGCATTCACTCTCTATGCACATGTGTAGTCACATCAACATCACTTTAGTCCAATGAATGTGTTGTCACACTTTGGAGATATATATATATATATATATATATATATATATATATATATATATATATATATATATATATATATATATATACACATACACACACACACACACACACAATTGTTGGAATTTATAGTGGTATTGTTTTGGGGGTTTTTTTGTTGTTGTTTTTTTGTTTTGTTTTTTTAACATATCCCCTCGAGATTGTCTGTGCTATATATCTTAATGTGAAGATCCCCATTGACATTCAATAAAAGCCTGACACTTTTGTGCTGATACATGATATCAATATCCCTGTTTGTGTACCAAAAATATTTTCATGCAAGAACAAGATTGTATAGATATAAATTTAATTCATAGCCACCTGCTTTAATATATTTTTGATTTTATTTTCTCTGCTTAAATGTGCAGTGATCCGTTCTTTTCCTTTTAATTTTATTTTATTGAAGCAAATGTTATCCCTGTAATGTAAAATTGGGGATAAAGTAGAACTCTAGTTATGAATTTGGTGTTAATCTGTATACCCTCATTTAAGGTGGGCACAGATAATTATTCTAAATTACCTCCCTTGGAATTAAGTCTTCAAGGGTAAGTTACTCTATCAGGCTTCAATGTTCAAAAATATTATTTTCGTTTCATTCATACTGAACTTATATATGTATTTTTATTTTTATTTTTATTTTTTGCAATTTTTATATTTACAAAAATTGCAGTTTTCGAATGCAGTTCAATAATTGGGGGAAAAAAAAGTGCCAATAAATTTTTTTTTCCCTAAGGATATTTTTATTGACGGCAAAAGAAAATGATGCTAGTTATCAACTCAACAAGCTATCACATGTATGAGATATTTTAATTAGATGTAACAACTTTAAAGCTTAACAATATTCCTGTAAGTTGTTTAAGGGGAAATAACTCTTTGCTGCTAAACAGGAATATTGAATGGTTTTATTTATAGTGTTATTTAAAATTTTTCTGCAATTGTCATTAATTAAAGGAGTTTCCAATCTAGCTGACATTTAATTTCCATTCAAATGTAAAATGTTTCATTCTTTATAGTTGTATGATTTTTCTACAAATGAATAGAACTAACTTCATAATTGATTCAATTAACATATCTTAACAATATCATTTTCTACACCATGTTTTCAGCCAGTTAAGCTGTTGCAGAATAAATGCAACTGACTTGTTCTGTTTTCATTTGAAATTAGGTTTTTCTTTCCAGTGACTGTTTTGTTTGGTTCCAGCTCATCTTTAATCTTGAGTTTTCTATACTTTTCGCTTTCCTTTTCATTGTGCAGACTATTGTAAAACATCAGATTTGTCCTGGCAGCCAAGTTGGTCATGTACAAGTACGGGGACACCCAGGGAAAGTGACGACGACTACTACAATGGCCCACACGGGTATCACAATGAACAAAGGCAACTTTAGCACTGTGTCATCTACAACTGGGAAAACAAATCTGCTGAACACATTACCCACACCCGTCAGCAGTCTACCTACCCACATGCCTATAAAGAAAGAACTACCTTCAACACACAAGGAAAAACGAAAATATGAGTCTTTAAAGTAAGAAAACATACTTCTTTATCTACACATGGTCTTTTTTAGTCTTTCTCAATCCTCACGATAATGCTCTACCCGACATTTAAATAAAACTCTCTTCTCCTATTGTTTGCTATTTCTCGCAATTTCACTCTCTCTCTAGTCTGCTATTTCTCGCAATCTCTCTCTCTCTCCAACTCTATTTCTTTCAATTTCTCTTTATATTTTGCATATGTGTTCCCGTCTCATCTCTTTACTGTGAGCATGTCCACCAACTCAGCCTCTTTTCCATGTGCATGTGTTCCTCCATCAACTTGTCTTAACAAAAATGTAAATGAAAACTAAACATTTCTCAATTTTTTTCAAATGTTTTTGTTTCTTATTTTCCTTTCTAGAGAGGACGATGATATTAATGATGTTGCTACAATGGGTGGAGTTAATCTTTCTGAAGAGACTCGCAATATTATGGCTACTAACGCTGAGTTTATTGGTACTCAAACCCGGTCATGTAAGGACGAATGTTTCCTCTACCACAGTCCACTGTCAAGTAAAACTAATGCCATAGGTATGTCACCAATTACTATACATTATCCAAAATCATTCTACCCTATTAAAATAGGATTAGAATTCATGAAGTCCAATTCATTATTTCAAGCATTTCCCAGTCAAGTCACTATCACAAAAATAAGTTTGAAGCAGCAAGTTGAGAAAAGCTTCAGATTCGGTTTCAATTTGATGTGGCGAAAGATACGACATACATAGACAAACCTTTATAAATCCAATTTTCAATGTTTAACACAAAGTACACACACTAATACATTGAGAGGCATATTCATCTCAAAAGACAACTGCTCGAGAAATTAAGCTTTTGCCAGATTTTAATGATTTTTTTTTTTTAAATACTGACGGAACATCCACTGTCAGTCTCAGAATGAGAATTTAGCCAAGCAATGACATTCAACTAAACTTGTAAAATTTTCTTTTGTTGTTTGGTTTTTTTTTTCTCACTGAAACCTACTGCCCTTAATATCAAATATGTAAAGGAAGTTTATGTAATTTAAGAATTGTGGCCTCTCACATGTCTGTTCTCATTTATAAAGTTTTTAATAACAAATCATTTTAAAATAATGATTACTACTTGGAATTTGGTTTCACTTCATAGATATTTGGGTTCACAATCATGGTAGTATGAGAAAACAAAGCAACTCCCACTCCAATGAGATCTGTATGAGAAATGCTAATTTGGGACAAAGTTCTTTAAATCTGTGATCAAAAAATGTCAGAATAAAGCTTTTTGTTGATGATTTGGAGTAAAATGGTATCCTTTTTAGAGTTTATTAAAAAATGACTTTTAAGGAAACATTTTGTATTATAGAGGAAATGAAATTTTTTGCAATGAGTGTTTTTTTGTTTGTTTGCTTTTTCCCTGAAGATGTCTGTCTGTTTTTCAGCAAAAAAATTTGGCATTGATGAAGTACCCTCAGATGTTATTAATTTAATATCTCATGCAACACAAGAAAGACTCAGAGATTTTCTTGAAAAACTATCAACAATTGCAGAGCATCGGTCTGAAATATACAAAGTGAGTACTTTTTTTTATGTGGTTGTTTCTGTCTGTCTGGTTGGTTTGGTTGTTTATTTGCTTTAAATTTTTGGATCAGGGTTTAAAATAGAATGTGTTGTTGATCTGGAAATGATCAATGTTTTTTTTTTCTTTTCATTTATAACAAATACCAGATTGCCAATAGAAAAACTTATTGTGCTTGGTAATGTTTCTGACAATTTTAGTCAGCCATTCACTTGTAATAAATCTCTTTTGCTTGTCTTTCTCATTTTTTCATGTATTTAGGCTAAAACATTAAATCATAAGTCATGGATGCTTAAAGTCACTTGTCATGTTCCTTCTTTTCAATTTGTCATCCCATATTCTTGTCACCATTATACTTATAACTTAAATATATAATTGAAATTCCACTCCTGCAAGCCAACTGGCTCATATTTTACTGTTATAAATGAACCTCTTCCAAATTCATGAAAGTTACTTTACTAACAATACAGTTTTTGATTTTAGTTTTATTCCTCTGTACTAATTGACTATCTAAAGAGTTTTCTGATCTTATTTTTTTCCCCCTTTCAGATGGATAGTCGATATGAAGTAAAATCTGATGTCCGAGCAATCTTAAAACACTTTGAAGAGCTTGACCGGCTGGAAAAGAAAAGGCATGAAGAGCAAGAGCGAGAAATGTTGCTAAGGGTAGCAAAAGTGAGTAATTTATTCTTTTTTTTTGGGGGGGGGGGGGTATCTTGTTATCATTGGGTGTTTATTAGGTTCTTCATCATGTAGCAAGAGTTAGCACCTTAGTTTCCTTGATAATTAGTGAGTTTGATCTAATGGTCGCACAAACCAATTCTTAAAATCATCATAACTTGGCTCTGTGGGTGTTGAAGAAATACAAATGTACCTGAGAAGTATCTGTCCCTTGTTTCCTGTTTAGGATTGGGTTTCTAGTTCCTTCTAAAGTCTACTTCAGCTCTATACATCTAACTCCTCTGCCTGAACTCTAAATATTTTTTCTCCTCAATAGTAGTAGTTATGCCTATCATCCAGTTCACACTCTTTTAAACATTAGTAGAGGTTCATACCTTGTTTCCTGCTTAGGATTGGGTTTCCAGTTCCTTCTAAAGTGTTTTCATTCTATTTCACTGCAAGTAACTCCTTGCACCTTAGTAGCATTATTGCCTTTCTTGGGATGAATTGATTATGAAAAAAATAAATAAATTAAAAACAAAAAAGGCATTAGTTAGCAACCCTGTCAGATGGGTGTACTTAGGAACAAGCAGCCAGCCATCTTATATACTGATAGTAAAATTGCAACATCCTGAATGTTTTAATTGACTACATTAAATGCACCAGTAATGCTGCCAGATTACAGTAATTGATGGGATGCACATGTGGGGCAATGGTTAATGGCTTGGGACAAGAAATCGGTGAGCTGGGTTCAAATTCCAATCCAGTTTATTGCATTGACTTTCATGCAAACACCCTTGAGAAAGTTATGAATCCATTTCTTCTCCATCCAACTATGGGTTAAATAGTAGAGCGGACTGGTCTCTTCATCATTTGGTGCCAACCAGTCTAAAAGTAGGAAAACTCTGAATTCCAAACACAGGAAGTTGGAACTCATTAACATGGGGACACATGGTTATCTAAGGGAAATAAAACCCTGACAGAAAACCAACCCTTCCTCAAGTAAAGCCAATCATCCCAAACTGGAACAATTTGATACAAAACGACCCTTGATTCCCAAATGATGCAGTGCACCTCACAGGTGCATCAGAAGAGGATAGCAGGTGAAAGACCATCAAAGATCGAAAAGCAGTTTTAAAAATTTCGGAATATAGTAACTAGGGGTCACAAATTGGAGGAGAGAGTTATCAATCATAATGCTCTGACTTCGAATCTGTGGTTATCTCCCTTTAACCTTCTCTCTGTTTTTTATTTTTAAATGTATTTTTTATCAAATAGAATTTGGTAAAGCACAAGCAAATTTTAATTCTGAAAATGTGGCTCAGAGGGTAAAAAAGTTTGGGAACCACTTCCTTAGAGAGGCTATATATGGCAGAATAGCAGAGAGGCTATATATGGCAGAATGTTAAGCCAACAAGTTGGCATACATTCTTCCCTGAAGTTCTTCCTCCCATCACCTCCTAGAATTGATGCTATCACATCTGTCCCTCTCTTATAATAAAATAAATAAGAAAAAGAAACCATCTTTAGTTGATACGGTTGTGACAACATCCTCTGCTCGTCCGTCATTCACTGCATCAGTTCAGAGGTTTGTCCACTTGGCCATAATCAAATTCAGAAAAAGAATAAAGACAGTTGCTTTTCAAGACTCTCTGTTTGGGAAATAGCAACAATATGAATTCTCACTTAACTGTTTGTTTTCCTTCAGCCGGTTCCTTCCTCACTGAGCACTTACTCACTCACTGGTCACCTACCTACTTCCTGGCCCATTGTCTTGGTGACTGCTGATTCCTCACTGACTGCTGGGTTCCTTCTTGACTTCCTGCCTCTCTCTGCTTATATGGATAATGGCTGGGGTACCACCCCCACTATCCATCCACTTGTATTCTAGAAGATTTGAGATCACCTGAATGCCAGATGAGTGGTCAAATCTTCAAAAGACTCTAGTTTTATGATTATCTAAAATTATTAACAACCTTTCATGTTTGCCAATTCAAAGACAGGCTGGAGACAGAAATCCTGAAGCTTTGGGTACTTAAGTTGATTCAAAGAAAAAGTAATCTATCTACTTATTTTTTTTAATGATATGTGAGAAATTGTATTGTTACACAGTTTTCTTGGTGTACATGGTACTGTTCAATGTTTCCTCTAGAAATACCAGAAGTAACAGTTGTTGCTTATGGCACCCTCCATACCATGATGCCAGGAAAGATGCCACTCTTCAGGACTACAAACAAACAACTATCACTTGCATAGAGGCAAAACCTGATCTCATCACTGATTCAATTTCCATGGTCAATCTCTCATGACACCACTTCAGATGTGCACAACTTTATTGTGGCATGAATGGAAATCTGGCAAGAAGCACACATACCTGTAAAGGTGTTGAAAGTAAATGATTCCTGACAATCTGTGTTGACCTTCTGAGGGAGAACCACATTTTCTCTGATTTATATTGAGAACACTATGCAGTCTGCCACCGCTGCTGCATCAGTTTTGGCAATCGTTTTTACCATATGTCCATCCAGAAACTGATCTACAGTTGTGAGAATGTTTGACAACTTTGTTACAATTGAAGCACCACCAACTCCTCACCTCTAACACAAGGAGCAATTCTCTGAAATGACCATCCAGACCCTCAAAGGCTCACAACTGACCCCTTATTAAAATGGCTCTAATTGAACAAAAGGAATGTGTATGTATCTCTGTGGCATGATATTTATACTACAATCTTTTAGCATACAGAACTTGAGCTCAGGTATAGACATTGTACAATATGAGTGTTACTACATCAGAAGATGGTTGAAGACTTTGAAGATTTTTAGCAGAATATCTATTACCCTGTATGCACATACTGGACCCAGGTCAAAATCAGTATTGTCTTTAGGGTGTTGCGTCTATTTTACAAGGCCCAAAAGCCACTCAAGATAGAGGGTTACTGAATGAGGTTGCTGTATAAACAGAAGGAAGTAAGTGCAGATTATAAGGGTATCTAGAATAGATAATGGTTGACCTTGGACTTAGAGGTTCTGATTGTAGAAATCAAAAGAATCCTTTTGGAAGTCTGTTCCACAATGTCTGGATTCTTGGAAAGAAGCTATTGGAATGAAACTTCTTACTAATGGAATATAAAAGGATTGAGCCATGTGTGTAGCATGGCTGGTCCGAGCTATAAAAGTTTCTCTCTTTCACTTTTTCTCTCATAAAATTTTATTCTCAATTTTCAGGTGTTGACACCTGGATCAAAATTTAACTCTGTCTTAAGTTTTCAGTATTTATTTTGACAGAAATTAATGAATAAGTAAAATCAAAGTCTGAATTTCCTGAAAAGTAACAAATTTTTTGCAGGATTTTATGGCACAAATTTTCATGAAAATATTCCACTTTTGTGTCTAGCTTTATCTCTTTTAAATGATCCATTTTAAATGATCCAGAAAATGCTTAAAGGTATGGTCCCATGTGTTCGAGGCTAAAGACTCCTATCCAGAGATAAGGATGGCTCAGTTGGGCACACCGGAATTAAAAAATGACATAGATTTTGTGCAGGGAGGGTCCCAGTACTTCTCCACCCATCATTATATAGGGTGTCAAAACTAACGTACCTCACGGACGTTGACAGGGTTGTTCTGGATGGTCACATGATGACAGAGTTGGAGACAGGTAGCCTGGACAATCTGTCAGGGTCCTGACTGTCACAGATTTCTGTCCAGTCTGTGATTAGGGGATCCAAACTTAAAAAATGTTTCTCAAATTAGGTAGTTTCAATGTGAGGGGCTTGAGGGATCAGAGTAATGCTGCACACCTGCTTCGTGATCTCCTGTCCTTCGGCATAGATGTAGCCGCAATCTAGGAGACACACTTTGTTTGCAAAGTTTATGCACATGTGCTGTCTAGCGACTTTGTTGTCTATTCAGCATACGGGGACCAACAGGGTGCAGGGTGGGGTGATCATGGCTGATATTACCATGAACAATAGTTTGTTTCAGTTCATTGCAGCTTATGCGCCCACCAACCAGATGGAGTGCCGCTTGTTTTATTGGCAGTTAGGACCGTTCCTGGTGGATTCATTACGCTTAGTCTTAGTCAGGGACTGGAATGCCATCCTGGACCCTGATATAGACAGGGAGCGGGGAGCTAGTGGGAATTCATTGGGTGATCGTAGCCTGGTTGATCTGATTGGTGAGTTCGGTCTCATCAATAGATACTGGGTCAATCATCCTAGGGAGGAGATGTTGACGTGGGCACGTAACTAGCCGTCTACCCAGGTAGCCAACTACCTGGATAGAATGTTAGTGAGAAGAGCCGATATAGACTTATTAGATTGTCCCACATTCCACTGGTTAGTCTATTCAGACCATAGACTTGTTTAGGTTCTAGGCCTAGAATGACTGGACAATGGAAGTTCAATCTGTCTTTACAGGACAGCTAATTAAACTTAAATTTGGGCAGCGGGAGCTAGTGGGGGCAGTTATTGGGAATAGGTGGTGGTAGAGGCTTCAGGATAGGATTAGGTCATTCACCACCGAATATAGCCAGAGACTCACACTAGATAAGGCTAATAAGGTGAAGACACTTAAAGATAGTCTGTCCCAGTTGGAGGCAGGGGGGTGTCCCTTAGAGATAAGTTTAGCTAGGCAGGCTCTTGAGTGATCGACTAGCAAGCACTACAAGGGTTAGATAGTTAGGCATAGGTTAAACAAAATGTCTAACAAAGCTGTGAACTTGCGCAAGGAAGAGATCTGTCGAGGTTCTGATCGTTACATTCGTGAAGTCAAAACCCCAGAGGGGCGTACTCTGAGGTCGACTGACTATATGTGCGAGGCGTTTCAGCAGCATTTCAAGAGCCAATTTACCAAGCAGCCTGGTCTCAGTAGCGATGAGTTTTGCAGCTAGTTGGCTGACTTTCATCGGATTGCACCGACTGAAGCAGCTAGCTGCAAGGGAGAGATCACGGAAGGCAAGGTCTACTTGGCATTGAAGAGGGTCGGCAGTGGCAAGTCTCTGGGACTTGATAGTTTACCCTATGAATTGTACTTGAGGTTGTCGCACATCTTTGTGCCGATTTTGACTGCTGTGTTCAATAACCAGTTTCAGCAAGGGTCTATCCCCAGTTGGATTACCAGGAGTGTAGTCACACTGTTGAAAAGGGGCAAGGATGGAGAGTGGGAATTAGATGATTACAGGCCCATAACTCTGCTAAACACAGAGTTAAAGATTTTGGCCAAGATCCTGACAGTGTAATTGCAGTCAATTGCCGGGAGTCTTTTGGGACCTGATCAGACTTGTGCAGCGAGGGGCCGAACAATTCAGAGCAACCTGCATTTGATCCTCACAATTCTAGAGGAAGTAAAAGATGACAATGAGGCCGCACTGATCAATTTGGATCAGTCCAAGGCATTTGATAGGGTCAATCATCAGTACCTGGCTGGTGTCCTGCAGGCCGCCAGATTCCAACCTGCTTCTGTAAGTGGATTAGCCTCTTGTATCACTCCCCCAGTGCTGTGGTATAGGTGAACTGGAAGCGGTTGCGCGCCGTCTCAGTCGGTTCATCAGGGTTGCCCACTGTCGCCCCTACTTTACACTTTGGCGTTGGAGCCTCTCCTTTGTCGGCTGAGGGATGGGATGAGCAGTCCTGCCCTATGTGGAATTGCTGTCCTTAATGGAGCTTGAGCCAAGGTTTCCACATACGCTTATGATGTATCCATTTTTGTGTCATGTCGCAATGACATTGAGGTGGTACAGAAGGCACTTGAACTATATGCAAAGGTCACGGGAGCCAAGATTAACCGCAACAAGTCTTCCGGCTTGTGGTTAGGTTCCTGGAAAGGAGTCAATCTTCTGGGGCCCTTTGGCTGGACGGACTGTCCTGTCCACATTCTTGGAGTGTGGTTTGGACCTGACCTCCAGCTGGAGAAAAATTGGTCAGAAGTACAAGCAAAAGTCGAAGCATCAGTTGCGGCGTGGCTTTGAAGGAGGTTGTCCTTGAAGGGTAGAGTTGAGGTGTGTGCCACTTACGTCTTTCCTCTTATGCTTTACCGCTTGGCTGTACTTCCTCTTTGCAAGGACCATCAGAAGGCAATCGAGTGCTTGTTGAGGCGAAGGTCTGCAAAGAATGCTGTATCCAGTTTCCGTGTCATGGGGTGCTGGAATGTCACACTTGGTGAGTCACCGACATGCTTCGAGGTTGGCTTCCTGTGCCGAGTTTTGACTGAGGATTCGATTTTGGAGGGGAGTGTTAGGGATGCCTTCCCTAGCCTTATATCATAGCCATCATAGGCCCAAGAAACTGTTGACTTTCCTCTGCGAATATTGAGCAGCCTTGGGGGCCTTTCCTTGGTCCAGTGACTTTCCACAGCCTCGAAAGGTATTGTATCGTGAATTAGTGGGGGGGGGGGATCCTCTCTGTGAGCGGTTCGGCTTGTCATTGGCTAAGTTGACCTCTTTCTGGTCTTGGGCGCCAGCAGCAAGTTACCTCAATAACCCTGAGTTTTTGCTTACTTGGCGATTGATTCGGAACGTGCTATCTCTCAATGACAGGATCTTCAGATGGGGCTGGATTTGCTCGACTGTCATCGGTGTGACCTTGGCTTAGAAGAAACAGTTTCACACACCTTCTACCATTGTCCTCAGGTGCACCCTTTCTGGGATTATGTTGGCGAGTTGACGGCTCGTATGTTTTCGTGCTCATTGATCTCGCATACGTGTGCGATAATGTGTCCCCCCCTACGTTTTCTGAGAAGAAATGAATGGTGTTTCTGACACTGCTAGCCATGGCGCGAATGGTGATTTGGATGTCGCAGGTGTAGGTAATCTTGCGATATGAACTTTATTCTCATCCAGCTCTGGTCAGATTCTTTCAGCATCAGCTGAAAGTGAAGATCAGAGCTGATACAAAGTGTTTGATATCAACAGATTTCAGCGACAGGTGGGTGAAAGTAGTGAGCTTGGTTTGTGTGAAAGGGGCTAACATTGAGTTCCTTTTTTAAGTCCACTTGGTCACAACAGGGCAGTTTCCTGTGATCCCTCCCCTTGGTTAAGCTAGACACTCTGTTTTCCTAGTTAATGTAAATAAGTGTTGCTCCTGGCCTGTTCATGGCACTCTCTTTTGTTATGATCCATGTCAACCTCCCCAGTTTGTTTTTGGTCCCCGTTTTCATCTCGATTGGGGCAGACTTTGATTTTTCCCGTTCCGTCATTTATTTTTACCCTTCCCAATCCATTAGTGAGTGTGCTGCTTGATACTGTCTATCGGTAGAATACAGCAGCTACTCTGATTATTTTGAGGGGTAGATTGGTCTTACTAACATCTGTTTTGTTTTAGTTTGTTTTTGTTCCAATTTTAGTTTATTTCCAGGGTTCATTTGCTCCCCTCATTATGAAATTTTTATATATTTTTGTATTTAGTCATTTTGAAATTTTTATATCATCAGGTATTTTTGTAGGTTCCCTCGGTGAGTATGTGGTATTGTGGTATATGTAGGATTGAATAGTGATGAATGAGTTCTTGTGGCACATGGTTCAATTGTATTGGATGAATGGGTCATCATCTTGATTAACTTGGAATAGGATAGTTAGCGAAGGCCAGCCTCTTCCTACTTCCCTTTCGGCCATGTGCCACAATTATTGTATTTGTATACAGTAATAAATAACTATTTTCATTTGAGTGACTACACTAGTCTACTTGTGTGTCAAACCACTTGCAATTAACCAATATTCAACAAAGGCTACTTTATGAATTTAAATATAATACCAGATTGGCAGTAAAGTTTCCTCATTTTATGGTTGAAATGACTAGAGGTAACCATAAGTTCTATGCTAATAAGTTTTTATTGCACTTTTGATTGTAGGATTCCCTTCCAGCTTCTGGCTTTCCAGTCAAGTCTGATCTTCAAAAATTTAAATGCATTGTCAATCATTATCTTCTGTGATCTTAATTCCTGTTTTTTTATTGTTCTCTCTCTTTAATAATGTTTTCTTTTTCTCATATTCTCGAACATTTGATAAACCCTTACATCTTAGTGGCTTTATTACCTTGCTCAGTAATGGGGAGAA
Source organism: Acanthosepion esculentum (assembly GCA_964036315.1). Taxonomy (NCBI): domain Eukaryota; kingdom Metazoa; phylum Mollusca; class Cephalopoda; order Sepiida; family Sepiidae; genus Acanthosepion; species Acanthosepion esculentum. Next base: position 104,315,946 of record OZ038485.1, on the reverse strand, counting down.
ATGATTAAAAAAAATATATGCATCCTATTTTTTTTAATATAAATTGTAAATTATTTTATACTTGCACACATTCTGTGAAAAAAAATGTATATTATTCAAGTTATAGCTCAACCAAAATGGAGACCCCCAGTTTGAATAGATCTGTGTATTCTAATAATAGTTTCCCATTTCTCAAATGATATGTGCCTCTGCCTATTTGTTTCAAGTACAGACTTATGGCCACATCACATTGAAACACCAGTCCCTGTATGATCACTGAAGTTAAGCAATGTCAATACTTAGAAGGATGACTGCTTGGGAATACCAGGTGCTGTAAGCTTGGATGTGCGCGTTGTATAATGGCTATTAGCTTGGAATTGTTAATCAGAGAGCTGAGTTCCAATTTCCTGTTGGGTTTGTTATATGCACTTATACACAAATACCCCTGGGAAAGGTATAAAATCACCTATGGAATCTAAGAACCAGCTATAGATTAATTAGTAAGACTTGTATCACTAAATCATTATCTCAAAAAAAAAAAAAAATTCTCACAATCTAAAAATATTTTCTGGCTTAGCAGGTTATTTAAACCTGCAAAGAAGTGATAAGCCATAAAAAATGCATCAATCAATTGTTTCAAGTACCTTTCTCTATTATAGCCTCCACTATATCTTTAGTCTCCTGCACTAATGTATTTAAATAGTGTGAAGTATATGGAATAGTACAGCCAACTCTCAACTTGTGTTCTAATTGTATAAGGTTTTTTAATCATTTCACCTCAAGCAAGGCAATAAAGCCACTAAGATACAAGGGGTTACTGATTGTGAGGGAATATGAGGAAAAAAACACTTAAGGAGAAAACAATAAAAGAACAGGAATTAAAAAGACAAGATAACAATTGACATTACATTACATTTAAATCAAACTTGGCTGATGAGCAAGAAGCCAGAAAAGAGTTCCACAATTGAGAGGTTTGATAGAAGAAACTATTATCATAGAACTTATGGTCACATCTAGCCATTTCACTTGTAAAATAATGAGACCTTGCTGCCAATCTAGTATTCATAAAGTGTAGATACCAAAATAGAAAATTCATCAAGGTACAGGCATTTACTCATATGCTTCCTGCACATTGTAAACTCATTTACCTATGCTAATATTTTATGTAAAGTCAATTTTTTATTTGTAGCAGTCTCATAAAAATGTGAAGTTATAAGCAGTGAAATTTGTATTAAAAACTAAGCTTCACAATTCTATCATTTTATTCATCTCTAAAAATGTTCAAGTGTTCTTGAAGTACCATTGGCCATGGTTCTATTGGCTTCTTTTAATGTGAATCTACTGTATATACAGTACAGGGTGCAACAGAAATAACTCCTACGTAATGGTAAGATATTAGCTAGTTGATTTCAAACTCCATTTATGATACTAAAAATAGCCTGTCATAAGAAAAAACTTTGCTGAGTTATTCTAAAATCAATAAAAATATAGGTTAATATAGCGAATACCCTTTTTGTTTTATAATTGCTGATGTCGGTATATTTTTGTAATTTTAGAATTTCTTACTTTAGCCTTCCAAGGCAGGTACTTTATGACATTAGTACACAAATATTTCAAAATACAGGTCATGGAGGAAATACCTCCCACAAATACTTCCCACATAACGGTAAGACATTAGCTAGATGAAGACACTATTGCCACTAATGTCTTACCATTATGTGGGAGGTATTTCTGCCACACCGTGTATTAGCTAAGATATAAAAAAAAATCTGTGATAAAATGAATGGTAGGTTTATATTTAAGGTAAATATTTTTTAAAATTCTCACCAGCTTTATCATACATAATAAAAAGAATTTAAAAAAAAAAAAAAAGGAGGGGGCAATATCTGGCATGATTACTTCACAATGAAACAGTTTTACTTACAGTTTAGAAGCATTTTATAGGACATTGTTAGTGCCCAGAGCATTTGTTTTTATATCTCCCAGCACGCGAGTGATTAGTTCCCTAATCAGTTTTCATTTATTAAATGTTTAAATCAATTTGTACTTATACAGATGCTGCATTATCATTGCTTTGTTCCAAAATTTGAACATAATACCAACTCTATATTAATATACTGATGTTCATTATCTGCCTTGGTTTCTATATATGGCTTAGATTCTCTTGTCCATTTCACAGAGAAGGAGGAGGGTCAGCTTATATTTAGATCTGCTTAAATACACATATACACCTTTGTGCAAATTAATTGAAACAACTATTTTAGTTTTCTTTCTTTCACCATACAGTCAGTTCCATACTCATTGGAGTAACAGGGTGTAATTGATTTCTTTTTTTCCCTCAGGGTAGGTCATTTGCAGTGGTGTGCCATAATATGAATCTATTTTCAGGGATGTATGATGAAATTTGTTTGGGCTTAAAAAATATTGTCATCCGTGATTGCATCAGATTTTTATCACGCCCAGACACTATTGTCTTGACTGTCGATTAATTGTCCTACAGCCATTGTCTGCAATTGACATTACTCCAAGGAAGCATATGAAAATTGTAATGCTGCACAAACACACTGGCAAGCCTTACCAGTGAGCAAATCAAAGTACTATAGACTGGCCCGGAAACTCTACTGATTTAAATCCAATCGAGAATCTGTGATCAATCTGCAAGGAACGACTTAGTGGAATGGACATATGAAGTACTAATATGTGCACTGGGTCATGTTTCATTGGAAATTTAAAAAAAGTAAATAACAGAATTATTCGTTTTGTTTTGCACAAGGGTGTATATGAGTACAGAGCAACCTCAGTTCTTGACCATAATTTGTTTTGAAAGTCTGTTCGAAAACCAAATTTTTCGAAAACCAAATCATTTTTCCCCCATTACAAAAAAAGGAAGAAAAAAAAAAGGACCAGTACAATAAAATTGGAAAGGCACAGCACAATACACAAATGTATAAAACATAGCGGTTGAATCGGAAATGATTCTATTTGGGTTAACTTGGTTCGGCAATGTTATTTGAGAGAACTGAAATTTTGTTTGATAACCAAGACATTTTCATCTCGAATTTTCTGTTCGAAAAGCTATCTGTTCAACATGTGAGACATTCAAGTACCAAGGTTGCTTTGTATGTGGTAATTATTTTCTCTTTTCTAAATTTGTACAATTCTCTAAAGTAAATTAATTCATTTTTCTTTGCTTTCCTTTCAGAGTCGATCAAAACATGAAGACCCAGAACAGTTAAAGCTTAAGCAAAAAGCAAAAGAGGTAATTATTTTTTTTAATATTATAATTCATATATGACAAGTGTATATGTCATTTTTCTGTGGTCAGAAGAGTCCCCTACCTAAAGGTGGGAGAGTTTCCCATATCTATATAATATACTCTCCTGAATATGTAGTAGGAATGCCACATATTTATTCTTGAAATAATGTTAAAGCAAATTTTAAATTGCGACTTATATTTATCATAATGTTTTTCATTTATAGCATTTGGACAAGGCAGAGGATCAGTTGTCTCTGCTAAGTTTAACTTCAGCAGGAAATATGCTACATAAGCAGGAAAACGCAGGGTTTATATAAAAACATGTGGCAATTGAGCTGTTATCATGAATTTGCCTGTTAAGCTGCAGCAGATGGGGTCAGCTGAAATGTGTGTGTGTGTGTGTCAGTGTGTGTGTCAGTCAGTCATGGAGTGGCAACCCATGGGCCACCTCAGTCAATTCACAGCCAAGGCTTTCATGCTCAAAGACTTTTCTTCTCCATTGGAGAAGAACAGTCCATGAAAAAAACAATATCATTTGGAAATGCCCTTAAGGCAAATAGTAGAGACAAAGAAAAGCCTGATCTTTCTATCCTTTAAACCCTCCTACACTAACATATAGTGGCTTCAGATGTCTTTTCAGATGTAACATGGGACTCATTTCATGCAGAAGGAAATGTCAATGAACACTCCAATACTCTGCAGCGAGTTCTGCCAATGACGACTAAATGGCAATTGATCCTCAACCACTCAAGTGAAATGGCTCGACCACATGTTCCATCTTTCCATCTGTCTAAAAGTTTACAAAACACAAACAGGCCTCAGGAGACACATATATATCCATAGAAAATGAGCACCTTTTTATTTACTGAGCCCTCATTTGTTGTCTGTGGCAAGGGAGTCCACTATATATATATATATATATATATATATATATATATATATATATATATATATACATGCATACAGAGTGTCTATAAAGTTTGTGTGCACTTTAAAAAATTTATAACTTTATTTTTATTTGCGATAGAAATAATTTGTAAAAAGGATGAGAAAGAAGTAAATCTATATTTCTTAAGGTTTTATTGAAATTTTATTTAAGTTTCCACATGTCCTCCAATACAAAGGGTAATACGATTTTGCAGTTCACAGAAAACATTTGCCAACTGATTTACAGTAATGCCTGAAATCACATTAGTTATTTTAGCTATACTTAAAACAAGGTACATTAAACTTTATAACATTTTTTTACAGATTATTTCTATCACAAATACAAGTAAAGTTTTAAATTTTTTAAAGTGCACATGAACTTTATGGACACCATCAGAAACACTGACTTTGCAATCACGGTTTCTGTTGAAAAGGCTTGCCTGTAGGAACCTTCTCAACAGAAACCATAGTTGCAAGAAGGTCAGTGTTTCTGATATTGCATATATTATTTTTCACTACTTTGTCATTCTTTGGCCATTTTGCTTTTTATTTTATTTTTTTATATTTTTTTTGTGAACATTATTTTTGCCAAAAATTGAATTCATAATTACACACACACACACATATATATATATATATATATATATATATATATATATATATATATATATATATGGTAGACTCTCTTGCCACAGACACCAAATGAGGGAAAGTGCCTGAAAACCATACCGTGGGTTGACCCAAGCCTTGTGAGTGAAAATTGGGTAGACAGAACCCTTGTGAGCCATCGATAGCTGTGCTAAAATGAAGTCACAAGTCATCATGGCCAAGAGCTTGAACATGCTGCCCTTGTTCAAAATTGTTGATCATGCTAGATAACACGCACTTTCCCAGAAACTGTAACTATGGTCTGCTCAACATAGTTGCAGTATAAACCACAGAGCAGATGTCTGCAATAGGGATTGGCTAGCCACCCTAGTAGATAAGTATCCTCGAATATAAGTGGCCAGCTGTTTTATATATATATATATATATATATATATATATATACGCTGATGGCTTAGCGGGTAGAGGTTCCGACTGACGCAAATTCAGTCGGGTTTCGATCGTAGCTAGAGGCAACCGGACGTCTAGCCACACTGATGAGCTGTGAAACAGCGAAACAGTCTGTCTGTGGATGACAAAAATATATATATATATATAAAAATTCTGTTACTTTAGAACTGGCTTTATGTTTTAGATACAAAACTGAGCTGTTATGACTTATGATTAAATGTGCTTTGAAGACAAATAGAACCTTGCTTGATTGTCAAAGCATGGCAGTTTCTCTTACAAAGGGGGAACAGAGTTGAATCCTGTCAGAGGGTGCATTTTCTTTTAGTGTGCAGGCTGATACATGAAATAAAATACTGTTTAAAATAAATGGAGTGGTCTCTCAAATATGAGTATCCACTGAAAATAACGTTTAAAGAAAAATATATATGCATACATAAACACTGTGTTCTTTCTTTCATCTATTACACAAATTGTCCATGACTCATGGATTCTAGTTATGGGCAACTGACAGATGACGCCAGTCACCTGTATTGAAGGATTTATGTTTTGCCCTTTGTAACTATTTGAAAAATCTCATGAGCTTTCATTGCCCTGTTGTTCATAATGAACAATATTTTTCTTTTCATTTTAAATTGAAGTTTGACGACAGATTCCAAGGATCTGATAGTTAAAAATAGCTTTTGAATAAATATAAAGAAAATCTCATTACCAAACCCAAACAAGTGGCTCTACAGAAACATTTTGCATATATTAAAAAAAAAAATAATTTTTTTTTTTCCTCTAGTTACAACAAGCTGAAATGGAGGAAATGCGACAACGAGAAGCTAATATCACAGCGTTAGCAGCCATAGGTCCCCGAAAAAAGCGGAAAATTGAGATGGGAGACACAAGTCAGGTAAGTTAAATATATCACATTTCTAGAATTAGTCACTAAAACTATTAAAAGCAGATTTTGAAAAATAAACAAGCTGATTGGTGTATTTTAAATTGAAATCAAGATTTCATTTTAATCACTAATTCTGTACAGATTTCTGATTATTAAATATCAATTTCAGGTTTCTGACTCAAATGAAAATACAGAGTCACTCCCGCAAGAAGTGAGGGGAGACTTTCATCTTATCAGGCGCAACTAATTCACATTTGTCTCCTCTCTATAGCATTGCTTTAACTCATAAAAATGATTTATTAGAAAAATTAGATTGCTTGTTTATTTGGCAATTAAATATACAAATATGAAATTATTTGATAAACCTGTTAGTCTTAAAGAAAGAAAGGGAGGAAATATCCTATTTGTTTGTCCTTCCCTCTCTTTATTAGTTCACACAACTGTTACACCCTGCAAATATTCCATTTTGATCGCATGGAAAGGTGGAAAAATCACTACTTGCTTTGAGAGAGAGAAAGAAATTAAGTAGATGAGAACAGATACTACACTTTGATCTTAACCAAAAGGCCGTAGATTTACTTGACCTCCCACACAGTCAGGTTGTGACACAAGGTCGGGGTTTAACGTGGGACGGGAGGGGGAGTGGACCCGAGTTTTCACCCGGGCCGCAGTGCTTTAGCTGGTCTTAGCTGGTCTTAGCTTGTCCAAGCTGGTCAGAGCTGGTCCTAGCTAGTCACAGCTGGTCATGGCCGGTCTTAGCCTGTCCAAGCCGGTCAGAGCTGGTCATAGCTAGTCAGATGTAGCCCCGATACTACCAGCGCAGGGACGAACCCCTGCGACCGGCCCGTATCAGTGATCGCTCCCGGCCTAAAGGCGATCATTCAGCGAGCAATCTGCGAACAGATACTACACGGGATTTACTTGACCTCCCACAGGGTCAGGTTGTGACACAAGGTCAGAGTTTAACGTGGGAAGGGAGGGGGAATGGACCCGAGTTTTCACCCGGGTCGCAGTGCTTTGGCTTTAGCTAGTCATAGCTGGTCTTGGCTGGTCTTAGCTGGTCATAGCTTGTCCAAGCTGGTCAGAGCTGGTCATAGCTAGTCAGACGTAGCCACGATACTACCAGCGCAGGGACGAATCCCCGCCGCCGGCCTGTATCGGAGAAGGAATCCCGGCCCCATAGGCGATCATTCAGTGAGTAATCTGCGAACAGATACTACACTTTGATCTTAGCCAAAAGGCCGTGGATTTACTTGACCTCCCACACGGTCAGGTTGTGACACAAGGTCGGGGTTTAACGTGGGACGGGAGGGGGAGTGGACCCGAGCATTCACCCGGGCCGCAGTGCTTTAGCTGGTCTTAGCTTGTCCAAGCTGGTCAGAGCTGGTCTTAGCTAGTCATGGCTGGTCTTAGCTTGTCATAGCTAGTCAGACGTAGCCCCCGATACTACCAGCGCAGGGACGAATCCCTGCGACCGGCCTGTATCAGTGATCGCTCCCGGCCTAAAGGCGATCATTCAGCGAGTAATCTGCGAACAGATACTACACTTTGATCTTAGCCAAAAGGCCGGGGATTTACTTGACCTCCCACACGGTCAGGTTGTGACACAAGGTCGGGGTTTAACGTGGGACGGGAGGGGGAGTGGACCCGAGTTTTCACCCGGGCCGCAGTGCTTTGGCTTTAGCTGGTCATAGCTTGTCCAAGCTGGTCTTTAGCTTTGGCTTTAGCTAATCTAGCTATGATACTACCAGCGCAGGGACGAATCCCTGCGACCGGCCTGTATCGGTGACCGCTCCCAGCCTAAAGGCGACCATTCAGCGAGTAATCTGAGAACAGATACTACACTTTGATCTTAGCCAAAAGGCCGTGGATTTACTTGACCTCCCACACGGTCAGGTTGTGACACAAGGTCGGGGTTTAACGTGGGACGGGAGGGGGAGTGGACCCGAGCTTTCACCCGGGCCGCAGTGCTTTAGCTGGTCTTAGCTTGTCCAAGCTGGTCAGAGCTGGTCTTAGCTAGTCATGGCTGGTCATGGCTGGTCTTAGCTTGTCATAGCTAGTCAGACGTAGCCCCCAATACTACCAGCGCAGGGACGAATCCCTGCGACCGGCCTGTATCAGTGATCGCTCCCGGCCTCAAGGCGATCATTCAGCGAGTAATCTGCGAACAGATACTACACTTTGATCTTAGCCAAAAGGCCGAGAAGCGATTGTATTTTCTTGCCATCCCATGCTGGCAAAATGTGACACAGTTTAATGTGGGGAAGCCTGCAGACAGAAACAACTGAGAAATGAAATATAGTTTATCCGCCCAAGGGTAGATACTACACTTTGATCCTGGCCAAGAAATGTTTATTTTCAGCACGCTCACAATGTTTCCAAATGTGATGCAAGGTCAAGGTTTAAAGTGGGTTTAATGGCAATACTGTGGAAAAATTGCCCAAAGCCCCTCAGCACTTCCCATTTTGGAGATTCCTCAGGCTCCAGGCAATAAACCCAGCCCCCTCCTGAGGGTGTGGTACTGCCTGGGGGGAAAGCCCCCTGGGGTTTGGGCTTACAATTATTTGAACCTCCTCAAGCCAAAAGGTTGAGAAACAATGGCAGCTGCAATAAAAGCACCATTTTTCAGGCACACAGTATCAAACAACAGAACCCAAATAAGGTATTCGCCAAAAATCTAGTTACCATAAATAAAATAATATCACCTTCTGAATTATTTCTAAATTATTATTAAGAGAAATGTTTGTAAGACGAGGATTTGGCAAGTTTTCTATAATTATGATTTAAGTTTTAGGATATGCACTTTCATAAAACTGAACACAAATCTGCTACAAAAATTCATTAAATATTTGATAATACTTATTTCATAAATTTTAGCTTTTTTAAAAACAAAAAATGAAAGCTGGATTTTATCAAGGAGCTTAAGGTAAATAGCAAAGAATCAGCAATATTATTGGTCCTGATCTGGCAGCACAGCTTCAGTCACTTTCCCACCACCGTAAGGTTGCCTCTCTGTGCCTTTTCTATAAATAATTTCATGGTAGCTCTTTGCTATAGTACCTAGACTTTTAAATTTAAGCGCAGTACTAGACTGGTGACAAGATCTCATCAATTTACAGTTGAGCTGGCTAGATGTATCCATAAATTCTTTGCTAACAGTTTTTCTCGCACTTCTCACTTGTAGAACTCTCTACCAGCTCCATGCTTTCCAGCCAACTTTGATCTGCAAAAATTTAAATGCAATGTCAATCACTATCGACTATCCTACTGATTACTGTTTTTTTTTTTCTTTCCATTTATTATTAATGTTTCTTTTCCTAATTCTTCTGCATGCAGTAACCCTCTTGTGTCTTAGTGTCTTTACTGCCATGCATGGAGTGATACCATTTTAGAAAAAAAAGTAAATAAAAATGGGAATTGAGGGACCCTTAAATATGCTACAGTAATGATACAAGGAAATAATTTTCTCATTTTGAAATTAGTTTTCATTTTAAGCATAATTGGAGAGCAGAAAAAGAAAGATTTCAATAAAAATCTAAATATGTATAATATTTTCTGTAAATTTACAAAAACGTTTCATCACCTTCAAATCCAATTGTTGCAAGTAGGTAGGAGACAACAGATATAAAATACTGTAAGGATTCCTTTTTCTTTATCAATAAATTGTACATTGTTCCATTGAAAATGGTATTCACTTTTTCAGTGCTGACTTGTCCTGCTTTCAGGTTTATAAACATACACCTCCACCCCATCACAGCAATTTTGTGTTCCTGGAGGAAGAGGCATTGTGAAATTATTTTGCAGTTACTCCTCTTACATTTTCATTTTAAATTGGGTAACTGTAAATGTATTTTAAACAAATCTGAATAAAATTATGGTATCTGTTTATACTAAACACACTGACTTAAATTCTATGTCCTGGCATTATATTGGTTAACTAATCTTGTGTAAATCCGTCAAGTGACAATATAGCCCAGATTAAATGTAGATTTACAAAGGTTTATATATCAGTGTGTGTGTGTGTGTGTATATATATATATATCTATATATATATATATATATATATATATAATTCTGTTACTTCTGCTAGTCCATCCATCTGTTGCACCCTCTTTGGTTTCACTATTTCGCCATACATTGACTGATTGAAATCAAATTTTGGGGAGAAGTGCAACTAGGTAGGGGGTACAAAGTGAAGTTGGGTTTTACTAGGGTGCATAGCTTAGTACAATAAATTTTCATTAATTTTTGCAAAAATTAAGTTTTATTATTTAACATAAAATACTCCCACTATTTTAAAAACAATTTAATGGTTAAAATAACAAATGCTTATTTAATAAAAATGCAATATTTTTTTGTATATCTTTAAGTTTTTATATATCCAAGAATCCCGTTTTCAGTTTGCCCAGTGTTTGCAAGACTTATAGACAAATCACAAGGCCAAACGCTTCAAAAAGTTGGAATTTGGCTCCAGAAAGAAATATTTATGTATGGCCAGTTGTATGTTGTGTGCTCAAGAGTAAGAAATCCTAAGAATTATTCTTTCCTGTTAAAAAGGGAAAACATAAATTTTCTTAAAAAATATTGTTTACCATGAAGTCCTATAAAATTAAAGAAATTAATTGCAAAGTAGGGTTTTTGTCAGAGTATTTTTCCAAACAAATCGGCTTATTCAAATTTCATTGATTGGTTTGCAAAATTGAATAAAACATAGTTTGTAAATTTTGACAAAAATATTAGCAATAACTTCAAAAATACTAAATACTACGAGGATTTCAACACACATCAGCATGTTGCAAAAAAATTTTAGCTTATAAAAACTCAAAAAAAAATATACAGAATCTGAATATAAATTAAAGTTTTCATTTTCAACCCATTTGAGAAATATTAATGTTTATTCAGGAAGGAATGTGTATCTGGTTAAACAATTTTCCATTGACTATTGATGGATTCTATCAATATCTATTTCAAAGTGTAACTTGATCCTTTCATTGTTTTAACTTATCTCTTGAAATATGTTTTTCAGAGTGGAACGTCGTCCTCACTTACAAATGGTTTGAATTCATCTCCACTTCGACCTGTAAGTAATTTTTTTAAAAAAAACTTTTGTGATCTCTCTGTAATATTTTTCTCATAAAGTTTTTATATAAAGCAGAAGCTCTATCCATACAGATCATCAATCGTTTAAAATCTACTCAGCATTATGAAAAGACATTTCAACATGTCTATAAGTATTAATAAATTTTCTAGAAATGTTTTAAATGGTACTTGTTGCTAAGGTGAATGAACTGAAAATAAGTTTTTTTTAACCAATTTACAAATTATTTAATTTAGATATTTTAGCAGGTCCACAAAATTAAATAATAGCATTAAAACAACACATAAAAGAGTGGTAAGAAAAAAATAACAAAGATATGTTCTTTGTACTCAGGAAGGCTTGCTCAGATTTTCACTTGATTCTGTTAGATATTTATATTAAACAGAAGGGGCAGTTTACAATCTTAAATGTAGTCTAATTAGTCTGTTTTTAATTGTTATTTATTATATTACATCTAGTCTTTGGTTATTTTAGTTACTGTACACATTTCTTGGTTGGAGGATGAATTCTTTACAGATAAACTGGGGAAACACTGGCAAGGATAGGATAATGCAAGAGACTTTCTTCAGATATAGATCTAGCAAAGCCTACAGAATGGATTGATCAAAACTTTCTAACAAGTGAAAAACAAAATAAGATCAGTAGTCCAAATAAATCTTGAAATACTAACAATCATATTTTATGATTAAGCGAACCTATTGTATTAATTAATTGTGCAGAGAGAAGTGGATAGTTTGTTGCAGTGTCTACGTCAACTATTTAAGCTAGAAAATGAGACATCAGCCTAAAAGTAGAGCACAATAGGTTAAGACAAGTTTTTTTTATTTGTTTGTTCATTGTGGGGGTGGGTGTGGGGTCTTTTTTTTTTCTGTTTTTGTGGGTGGGTGGTTTTTCAGGGTTTTTTTTTTTTTTTTTTTTATTCTAGCTTTTTATTTTTTCATTTTGTTTTTTAGGTTGTTTTCATTTTGTTTTTAACTTTTTTTTTTTTTTTTCTTTTTCTTCTGTAATTCATTTTCCCTTGATGTCAAATGTTGTCCTGGATCTAGCTGAGATTTTTCTTGTTTTTGGTTACTCATAATAAATTGATTTCCCCATCAACAGTGACCATCTTGTTCAAAACTACTACTTTATTAAACAAGAGAAACCTATTTCTAAGACTTTTAATATTGTGCAAAACATAGTGAAGGGAAATTTCACATTAATATAGGACTGGCATTTTTACCAGAGAGTGATGACCAAGAAAGACCATCAGTATAAAAAATGTTGTTCATCACTTACCAAACTCCACCAAAAAGTCTATTTAGACTAAAACTCATGTTTGGGGAATGAATTTAATTTATGCCAATCTTTTAATAATGAACATGCAGTTAAAAGGACAGTGTTTTCAATAGTTGATACATTCTAAGCAATTCAATTGGGACACTGCTATATCCTAATGCAGTTATTCCAAATGTGAAGTACACACTCCAAGCTTGTAGGATTTGGAATTTTACTTATAAGAGTAAAAAGTATTCTTTAACTGAGAATTGAGTAGTATTAAGGCTTAACTAAGTCTAAGAATCTTCAAATATTTAATTTGTTAGCTATTTTGGTGGCGAATGGAGTAAAGTTAGGAACTACTAACCTACTAAACCTAATAAAATGGGAAAATGTTTGAGAGATTTTTTAAAATCTGAAGACTGGAGAGTTGCATTATTGTTGGCAGAGTTCTAAATTAAATCCCTTAAAAAAAAAAAAAATTGAAAATGTCTTTATCAGTTTGTATGCTACTGTTTACATTGTATCTCTATAAAAACAGAATATATATATATATATAAGAAATCCATTCTTTTCCTGAACCTTTAATATAAAATATGAATTTTTTTTCTTTTTTTTCTAATCCACAGGCGATGTCCCGTCCTAGAATCAAGCGTGTAAATCTAAAAGATTTAATATTCTTGATGGAACAAGACCGTTCTTTATGTCGGTCAGCAGTATTGTACAAAACTTTCTTCAAGTGAAATTTGCCATTCTTCAGAGTGTTTATCCAAGGAGAACGAAACAGAATTTCAAAGATTTTTAATGCCCCCCCCCCCCCAATATTATACACTTTTTTTTCTTTTTTTTTTTTTTTAAAACAAAAGGTAAAAGTTTTGAAACTGTTGCTCATTTTTTTTCTAACTCTTGTTGTGTTCATCTCCCATACAATTTTGTTAATGTTTCAATGGATGCCACAATGAGGAAAAGGCGATTTTAAAAAAAATACACACACATATATATATATATATATATATATATATATATATATATATATATATATATATTAAAAAACTTGCATAGCATCAAGCTTTCTAGAAAACACAATTCCGTTGACGAAATTATTGCAAGTTGGAGGTGAGGATTAAAGAAATTTCAGAATTTTGAATGGTATTTTTTTGCTTTTTTTTTTTTTTTTGTCCTTTTTTGTTTTGTTTTTACCCACTTACCTCTCCATCAGTTACTATTGAAATTGGTTAGATTACAATTTTTTTTTTTCTTTTTAAATGACTGCTGTAAAAGTCCCCCAAATATTACTGTTTTTCTATTCTTCTCCTTCAGCTTATGGTTTTTTTGGGTTTTTTGTCCCCCTGCCCCAAAAACTTTTTTCTTGATCTGGCAACATTTTGTAAGGTTTTTCTTTCTTTCTTTGGCTACTGGTGTCTCTCAATATTTGTCAGTTTGCATGTGGATTGGACTTTTCTTCTGAAAGTCTCTGGTGCTGAAAGTGTTAGAGGCACCACAAACCAAAACTTAAAAATGCTCACAACAAAGAGTCGAGTACAGTTAAAAAATGGTCACCAACACACAGAACTTGTCTTGAAGAGGGGAAAAAAATATGTCAAAGTCTTTCTTTGAAGAGGCAAGCTAGAGATGTACATATCTATAAATACACATATAAACACACATATACATATATGTGTGTATGTAGAGAGAGAAGGAGAGGGAGGATAATATTATATATATTATATTATTATTATAATTATTATTAAGAATGTACATAACCAGAAGAGTGAGTGAAGTTAAACTGTTCAAATGTTTTTTTAAAGGGTGGGGGGGAATTAATATTAAACCAGAAAAATGCCTGTTGAATCTTCCATGTATTACACTGCACTATCACTTTTAAACTCTTCTTGTATCTTTGTTCCTTTGAAGTGTCCATGTTTAATACTTAGTAACTTGCCCCCCACATTTTTTTTCTTTTTTTTTTTTTAAGAAAATCTCATCTGTTGGATCATTAACCCTCTCCACATTTATATACTCCCTATCTATATATTACACGCCCTTTTTGTGGGCATTTTTTTTTTTTAAATTAAATCATCTCCCCACCCCTGCACATATACCATATAATTTGATTTCTGTTTTAGAATTTATGATTTTGTAGAAAATAAGTTTGAAAATGGAAACTTAGCCATACTGGTATTACAGGACCATTCGAAAAGTTCATTTTCATTCGTCTTTTATGTATGTATTCAACCACAGTGCTTGCTTGATAAAAGAACAACTTTCCTCAAGTTAAAAGCCTATAATAGTGTTTCTTTTGTTGGCATAACCAACATGTTGCTGCTATAAAATTGACTTGCTTTATCACTATTTAAAATTCTCTTTAGTTATTATGCAACTACAAAAATGATTTGATTCTTTTACAACTTCAGATACAGTGAATTGTATAGTAAAAAAAAAATAATAATTTTTCTTTTATTCTGTTTTGGCTTTTGTTGAGAATAGTTGACAAGAGAAAGTTGTGTCCAACAGGTAAAGAGTAGAAAAAGAAAGACTGGTGGTTGCATGTGTGTTTGTGACAAATATCTCCCTCTTAATGGTAAGACATTAGTGGCAATGTTGTTTTCATGAAGCTTATGTCTTAGCATTATGTGGGAGGTTTTTCTGACACTCCCTATATAATATATATATATATATATATATATATATATAGTTTTACGGTATGCTATATTTATGGGTTAAAATGCTCAATATCGGGGATAGAGTGTATGTAAATATAAAAGTGGACATTGATGTCAACACCCAGAGGCAAGAGTTTGTTTCATGCTTAAACACAATCGTCAGGCCATCGATTGTGTTTATGCATGAAACAGACTCTCGCCTCTGGGTGTTGACTTCAATGTCCACTTTTACATTTATATACATTCTATCCCTGATACTGTGCTCTTTAATCCATAAATATAGAATACATTAAAACTATATTTTATTTTTTACAATTATATATATATATATATATATATATATTTCTTAAATAGGGTAATTTAATTTTGCATGTTGGGCTTTATGGTGGTTTCCCTTACAAGGGGGATGCAGATTCAAACCCTCCCAGAAAGTACATTTGCTTCATTAAACCTCTTAAACACATAGGCCAGTAGATGTAAATTTACACTGTTTAAAATAAATGGATGCCTGCTCAAGCATGTGTATCAACTAAATATAACATTCAAAGTAATACGAAATCTATGTAAAAACATCAGAGCATAATTGTTTTCTCTTCTAAAATCATAGTTAAGCTATTGACTCCTAATCTACAAATGTCAACATATCTACTTTTGATGTTTTTCTTTCCTTGCACTGATTTGGTCTTAAAGATAATAATAGGATGCAAATGTTTGTTTAATCTTTTCTTCTCTCTATCAAACAGTGGATTTAATGTCTTCTGGCTTGAATTATTTTTTTTTTTAACTTAATGACAACATAACTATTATTTTATTGATAGCTATACTTATTAAATTCTCAACAAAGAGATTACTCTGTCAGTTGGATTTGTGCCCAGAAACCTTTTAAAGTTTCTCTTATCTGCTTTCTCTCTCTTTCTCTCTCACTATCACACATACAGTCAAGAAAAGATGCTTTTCTAAGAGTTAAGTTTTACTTTATTATTAGCAAAGTTAAGATTGATCATATCTGAATGACTTTTTTGTTTTTCTTTAAATGAATCCATGAAAAATTATTAGCTTCTACCAAACCCAAAGTGGAGCCTGTTCTGTTTATATGCTCCAATATCAACACTAAGAACTTATGAGATTTACTGTTTTGGGGGTTTTATAAAATATACTGCAAAAATATTTTTAAAAAGATTATTTATTGCCCAACATAATTTTAACACTCCAATCTCTGATTAGATAAAGATATTTTAGCATTGAAGAAAATTTACTATGGTTTAGTGAATTAGATTTTATCACTTTGTTGGTGCAGTCTTTTAATAAGTTTCTAATTTCTGTGAGAATATTTGTAAAATGTCTATAATCTTGTGCCAAAAGATGTTCATTTTGGAGCTTCAATGACAAATCACAAACTCAGCCTTCAAGAAACAAGCCTAGTTCTCTTACTCTTAAAAGTGAACTGATTTTGTTTTTATTTATATATTTCCTGCCATATTAGGTGTAACTTAAAAAAAAATCCTCCAAAAATGTTTAACACACCAGTCCCATAATTTTTTTTCTTATCCCCTTCCACTTCCAGCAACTAAATAAAATAAATAAAGCCACTAAGATGCAAAGGGTCACTGAGAGTGAAAGAAACAGGACAATAAAAGAACGAAGTTCAAGGAGACAGATGATGATGATGATTGACATTTCATTTACATTTTTGAAAATTGTAGTTCACAGGAAAGCAAGAAATGCATCTCAAGAAACTATTGGTATAAAACTTACAACTAGCAATTTCAACAGTGAAATTATGGGACCTAGCTGCCAATCTAGTACTGCACTTGAATTCATGAAGTTTATGTACCAAAGAGGAGAGCTCATCAGAACAATTGCCATGAAAATATTTATAGAAAAGGCACAGGGAAGCTATATTATGGCAATGGGAAAGTGACTGAAGCCAAGATACCAGGTCAGGATTGATATTGCAGATTCTTCTTTGGATTTTATCAAGAATCTCTAAATATTTAGCAGAAGCCCCAAACTAGATATTGCAGCAATATTCAACATATGGACAAATGGTAGACTTAAAATGTTTAAGATAGTCTAGCATAACCTAGTGAACTGACTTCCCTAGCAGCAGATTTAGTAATCATTTAGAAAAATCTATAAAATTATGATCAAAATAATAAATGCAATCTTCAGGCTATGTGTGTTGTGTTTCGACAACATTGACCAGCATATATAAATAGCCGAGCCAAAACACATCACACATCTGTGAGTGGTGATAAGTTCATCTTACAGACCATTGCTCAAAGAGTAAGATTGATCTGTATAAGGCTGAATCAAGCTTCATAAATATGAACAATTGCTTATTAATGAGTAATTGTTGTTGTTGTATGAAGTGTGTGCAAATATTTCAATTACATACATACATAGCCGTTTTTTTTTGTTAAGGCAGGACCAGGATTAATCTTGCACAAAGCAATGCGGGTCCTGCCTGGCAAAGGATTTTTTACAAGGCCAGATGTTCATCCTGATGCCCAACTCAGACACTCACGATAGTCTAAGTACACCAAATGTTTTTATTGAGACACCGTCTCTAGGAAGGTTGCCATTCCTGGCTTGAGACCCTACCCTCATATATATATATATATATATATATATATATATATATATATATATATATATTCCACCAGTGAGGAGCAAGTTCCACTCAAACAGCTTCAGCCCGCTCTGTGGAACTGACTCCCAAGATGTTTCCCCAATCACTACAATCTTAACCCGTTCAAGTCTAAGGTTAGCCATTATCTACTATCTGTACAAACTGCCTCTTAATGTCACCCTCTACTTTTAGTGGTCCCTGGGCCTTGTACAGTTATATATATATATATATATATATATATATATATATATATATATAATATGAGCCTGTATTCTCAAATGTCTATAAAAATGAAAAAAATATGTCACACCTTGCGACGTCACAACACTCACCATTTGTCTCTACCTACCCTGGCGATAACAAAGTTGAAAGTTTGAAACATATTTCTTCCATAAATTAAGTTTGGACAATTTCTGACGGAAATTCCTCCTTGACTGAGAAGGATAATCCATAATTTTGAAAAGTTAATCTAATTAAATATATATATTGAGAAAAATATGACAAACTGGAAAAGTTTTTGTGTCACGTTTCATCCATTAGGATTTCATCGGATTGGGATTTGTTGACGTTGCCACATTTACACAAGCACACGAAACAAGAGATGCATGTAGTTTCAAAATTTAAAAAAAAAAATTTTTTTTTTTTTTTTTTCAGTCTAGCTAAATTTATCTGTATTCTTTTTCTCCCCATCACCTTTGTCCCTGACTATCCCACACTGTAACAATATAAATTCTACTAAGAATGGTGATATATTGTAAGAGCCTGGAAAAAAATTTATTGTGGCTGAACTAGCGATCAAGGCATTTTCCAGACATTTTAATCTTAGTGGATTATTTTCTCTTAATCAAAGTATCATTCCCTATGTCAAAATTGTAGTCTGTTTTGTTATGGTGAACAACCAATGCATTTTGTGTTATTTAAAATGTCCCTTTTGTGTTCAGATAGTCTCTTGTTTAAACTTCTTGAGGTTTCTCCATTCCTGCAATTCCTGCATTTGATAGAGTAAATTCCTCCTTCAAATTTTGACTGGTTGTTTTGTTTTTTATTGATTAAGTCTTTGATTGATTTAGATATAGTTGTGACAAATTTTTGTGTTGAGTTTAGATAAATTGTTTTTGGCCGTAGTTATAATAGTGGGTAGAAGACATTTTTTTTTTTTTTTTTTTTAATTTGTTGGGTTTGACAGCTCTTCTATTTTGGAATATAATATCAGCCTTTTGTTTTGCATTGTGAATGTATTTTCAATATATTTCTCCTCTTCGTATAAATGTTAAGGGCACCAAATTTTGAGTGCTCTTAAAAATAGGATCCAATGCATCTCTCGTTTCGTGTGCATGTGTAGATGTGGCAACATCAAAGCTCAGTTTGATGAAATCTTAACGGATGAAACCTGTTACAAAAATTTTTCCAGTTTGTCATTTTTCTAAATACTGTTTGTTGATATATAAAATTTTATATATATATATATATATATATATATATATATATACACACACACACACACACAAATAGTGTATCTGTAAAGGAACAAAACAAATAAAAAAGCAAGAGGAAAAACTCTTCTTAGCTGATGTGTTTTGTCTTGATAAAGTCCCTCAGAGGACAAAATTCGTCAATTTAGAATAGTTTTTCCTCTGATCTTTTTATTCATATATATATATATATATATATATATATATATATATATATATATACACACACACACAACCATTGGCTCCTATAAGAAGTTCATCCACCCTTTAAAATGTTCTTGTTTGTTTTTTTCTTGTGGGGGTGACATTCCACCCTCCTCACCAAGAGGAAAAAAAAATAAATTGTAGCTGTGTATTTAGTCTTCAGAAGAAAAAAAATCAGGTGCTAGGAACTTTTTTGGTATATGCCGAATAGAGAATTTTTTTTTTTCTTGCATGTTCTATTAATCATGATGAATCCTTTTCTTTTCATGTATTTGCTTTCACATAAATGCAAAAAACGAGCACATTCTTTGCCCAAACATCAAACTCTTCATATATTCCACTTAAATTCTTTTTCCTACTCTACAAGTAAATACTGTTACATACATACATTAGATGTTATTGTTTACATTAATGGCACATAAGCCTTATTTGTTTTAACTTTATACTCACGGGTGTTATATTTACAACAGGTATTTAGGCACCTTTTTTACTGCTTAGAATGCTAAAAAATTTCTTAGTTTGGCTTAAGACCTATTTAACTCTTGGGCCAATTTTTTTTCTTGGTGTCCCTTGTGCCATTTACTACCTGTGTGTGGGAATAAATTTGTTCAATTATTTATTTTTGTCTAATTGCGGGTCTGTTGAAATACATTTTTTTTCCTTTTTTCTCCTCCCTCTCCATAACAAACTACACATCGCATTAACCCAATATTTTTTTTTTACATTTACAAACCAGCTACTGTTAGTTTTATGCATGTAGATGCTTCTAGTCAAAGATTACAACTATTTAATTCTTCTCCCCATACAAGAAGGAATATCATTTAAAACTGCCTGACTGTGGTTAAGAGTTATCAGTGTTCCTTTTTAAATCTAAAGCTTTATGTATTTTACAAGCTTTAAAAAAAAAATCATTTTATGGTTCTCCTGTTACATTTGAGAAGAATTTGTCTAAATCTTGAATGAGTTTTTCTAACCCGACATTCATTTTTTTTTTATTTGCAAAAGAAGCTTAAAATGTTGTCTATAAATCGAGTAAATATTTTAAAATGTTAGATATCATAATGGAAGATTTTCCTGCAGTTGGAATAGATATTATGAATTTCATATTGCTAAACTGGTAATTTTTGCAATATCAAATTCATAATAGCAATGTCATGTTCCTCCAACACCTAAGTGAAAAGATTCAGACCACTTCACCTTACAGATGGTTGGAGGGGGGGTGAAAGAAAAGATTTTTAGTTATATAATATGATGTGATACATATTAAAATTGACTGTTCTGTTCAGTTGTTCTGTCTTTTAACATATTTATGCTTAAAATATTTTACCCTTCTCTCTCATACTATCTTTTGAGAGTATAATAATGATACAGTCTACTACTATTGGTTTGTTTTGGGCTTTTTTTTGTTCTCTCTCTCATCTATCTATATATATATATATATATATATATATATATATATATATATATATATATATAGTGCATGTTAAGACTTGGATAAAAAACCCAATAATTCAAATTTAAGGATCAATGCTTGAAAGAATAGTGTCACACCATCTTTTTACTTGCCCACCTCCAAATTTAACAGCTTTGCTCCTAGCTAGGCTTAACATAGTAAATGTTGCTATTTGGTTAAAAAATATAAAACAAAACACTCTTCAATATAGCAGACATTTTATTCTTAATGAAATCAAGAGATTTTTTTTTTTTTTTTTTTTCCCCTGCTTTCACCAATGCCATTTTGTCTTTGCTTAATTTACAAATTTGACAATTATTTTTGAGGTTATGAGTTTGGGCAAGATTTCATCAATTATAAGTTATTGGGCCATGTGTTTAACATTGGGAATAATTTTAAGATGTTAGAATAATTCCTTAAAAAATAGAAAATGGATTTAATGCTTCAGTCTCCTAAAGTAATTTTTTTTTTCTTTTTTTTATCATCATTAATATTATTAATAATGATGATAATAATAAAAATAATGATGACCAAAATATGGCATATTGTCATATTTATTTCATTGAAGATAACAATGTTTTTTATTTCTTTAACTTTAAAATTTCTGGTTTGATACTTTTTCCCTCTATTTTCTCCTGTTCTCTTTCTATGCAATTATTTAATTGTTTCTTGTGTTGTTAAAGAGAATTTTCTTTTCCTCTATTCAAGCTTCAAGCCAAATGTTTTTTTCTTTCTTTTTTTTATTATAATTTCAAAAACTTAACATTAAACATTTCTTTCTATTAAATTAATTATATTGTATTAATGTATTTATCATTTTTCAAGAAAGCATCTCCCTACAACAAAGCAGGTTTTTTACTAGATTGGATATTTTCCTTTTATTTTTATTGATTGAAATGTATTTTTTCTTAATGTTGTTAATGATTATTTTTCAATTTATTGGCTGCACACTCTTCATTTGTTTGTCCTCACCCTCACCTTACAAAGATTCAGCTAATAATTTTTTTTTGTTTTTCCTCATCCTCATTAGATCTGTCTCACCTGTCAAAATGAATTTTAATTAAGATAAATAGAGGTAGCTTAAGTGAAAAAGTGATTTCTTACCTCAATTTGCGATTGTAAGAATTTAAGAGAAGAGTACAATTCATTATCAGCCAAGAAGCCAATGGAATGGTACATGCATAGCAAATTCAAAGATTTCTACTTTTACATGATTCAACATTGAACCTGTGTCAGAAACAGAATTTTATTTCCTAAAAAAAATTACATTGTCAAGACAAAATGTAATTCATTTTCAAGTGGTTGAATGGTTGAGTTTTACTTTAATTGTATTATTATAGAAATTAGATTTGAACTAATTTTAATTGATTTTTTTTTTCTCTCCAGTTTTATATATCCATAATCCACATGCAAGCACTTCAAAAAAAGTTAAAAAAAAAAAAAAAAGAAAAAAAAAGAAAGAAAGAATAGTCAATATAAAACAGTTAACTTTACATCAGAAGCAAGACTACCAAATAGAAGCTAAACAATGCCCCACCCCCTCAAAATATATAGCAGAACATCTCAACATTTAAAGAAAATATCTGAACATGAAAGTGAATTAAGATTTAACAGACTCCATGACCTTGTAACATCAAAGCTTTCATGATCACAATTTTGATCAAGAAAACACTCTTCATTAAAAATGAATACAATTTACTTGGGCGAAGATGCCTTGAAGGTTCCATGATCTATGAATGTTTAATGAGTAATATACAAATGGACAATTTTAGTTTATCATCTCTTTCTACTAAATTAGTAAACAATAGACAATACATGAAACACACACAGTTACATCGAATGATGAGAAACAAATGTATATTTATTCTTAGCATAAATCTTAATTGTTATTTTACATTGAGCATTTTTTATTATTATTACCAAGTAGCACTCACAGTGCACACACACACATACATACACATATATATATATATATATATATATATATATATATATATATATATAATCTTGGCAACAATCACTCTTTTATACAGGTTTTGCTGAAGATGACTGACAATGCACTGCGATAAAGCTTTTATTATATTTTTCTTTCAGTTGTACAAGTGATTTCGTTTTTAGACATAGTGTTTGAGGTTTGTCCAAATTATCTGTGGATTTGAGCACTTTCAGCTGAAATATTAGCCATTATCAAAGATGTTTTTTGTTTAACTAAATATGTAGTTTTTTGGGGGTTTTTTTTCTTATGATATCAATTATCAACACGCCCACAGCATTCTGAACGTGTTCAGAAATTAAAAGGTTTCTATTGCAATATAAAAAAAAACCATTAATAATTGATTAGCCAAAAGCTCTCAGATCCATGGATCATTTGTACAGTTTTTACACTTTGTCCCAAAAAGAAATCACTTGTACAGATACAAGAAAAATATAAAAAAAAGCTTAATCATAGTGCCTTGTCAGTTGTTTTATATATATGTAATAAAATATGGTGTGATGGCTAGATTGTCATCTAAATCATGCAAAAAATAAAAATAACCCTGACATCTCATTTTAACAGATATATTTACCAAAATTATGCAAAAATATCTTGAAATATTAAAGAGTAGATTTATTCAATAAAATTGCCACTGGCCTCCAGACAATTTTGGAATCTCCTGCAACTCTTCTGGATGGTCTCCTTGTTTAAGTTGGTGAATGCTACCATAATTTTTGCCTTCAGTTCATCTTTGGTGCTACAAGGGATTTTGTTGGTCTCTTGCTCAACTGCACCCCACACATAATCAAGGTGGTTGCAGTCTAGGGAGTTAGGTGGCCAGATGTAAGGTGTGATAAGGTGCAGAAATTGTTGGACAGCCATGACTGGGTTCTCTTGCTTGTGTAGCATGATGCAGAATCCTGTTGCCAGACATAGGATCTTCCAGCAGCCACCCTCTTGACCTAGGGCAGCACTACATCCTCAAGGCACTTGATGTAAGTCTCCATGTCGAGTTTGAGGCCCTCACCAACAAATTCAGTTTTTTTTGTTTTGTTTTTTTATCAGTTTTCCGGGCTGCCATACCTTCGTAATCACCATTAGACTCATCCAACTGTTCCCGAATCCTCTCCACTGTACTCAAATTGACACCCAAACACTCTGAAATGTCCATATTGGAGATTCTGACATGAATGCCAAGCTGTACAACATGCCATTTCCAAATTTCTGGTAGAGTGAATTGCAGAGTGGTACTCTTTTTCTTGCAGACAATGCCCAACTGACCCTACTATATTATGCAGTCAACAAAATCAAAAACAAACAATGTGCTTGCATGAAATTAAGAATATAAAATGACGACAATTTACCCATCGCATCGTGTGTGTATAAAATTGATATTTAAAAGTTAAGTAATCTTTTCATATAATATCATTAATAGTCTATTTTTAATATTATTTTAATATTGAACACTATATATATATAAAAATATCTGTTATTTCTTAAATCTTTTATATATAAATCATATTTTGTTTCCTTAATGTAGTTTCTTCTTTTTTTCTTCTTTTTTTCTAAAATTCTTTTTCTGATAATACAGATTCACTGGGAAGAGATGTCAAAGTAAAAAAATTTCCAAATTTAATTGCATTGCTTTATCTGACTCTAATTTTGATTTTTTTTTTTTTTTTTTTTTTTTAAACAAATAATTTTTTTTTTTTTTTTTTTCAAAAGTTCTGATAATATAGTTATCTCTAATACTAAAAGAAAATTATCTTGTGGCATTAAACAAGCACTACTGAATTATTTTGATTGACAGATTTGTGTAACAAATACTGATGATGAATTTTAATGGATTCCATGGTTTGAATATTAATGCAAATGTAAGAAACCTGCAAAAAAAAAAAAAAATGAAAATTTGCAAAAGTCCTGTTTAGCCAACTCATTTGGAAGCTTATGACTTTTACAGTGAATTCATTTCTCACTGGGTGCTTTCATATTTGTAGCTATCTTATAGCAGACTATCAAATTTTTCTTCTTTTTCTATGTCCACCCAATACAAGGCTGAAGAGCCACTCAAAGTAGAGGTTTATTAAATGATTTGTGTGATATGAATGTAAAAGTTGGAAGTGAATATTATGATGATATGGAGGATAGGTAATGATTGATCCTTGACCTGAAGAGGTTAAGGGTTATAGAGATCTGGAAAGCATTGACACGAAAGTCTCTTCCAAATAGCAACGATTCTTAGGGCAGAAAGCTGTCCAAATAGAACTTCCTCCTTACAATTGGAATACGGGAGGAGTGAGGGCGATTCAATTCCACAAATGCAGCATGGTGGGATTTAGCTATAAAGGTCTGAATTGGTGGAACTAAACAATACAACTCGTCCAAACATTTGTCTTGGAAATATCAATACTTGGAAACTCACATTATCTGAATTTAAATAAGTATAAATATTGTTACTCTTGGAAAAAATGGTAGAAATTAATAAACTACAACTTCATTTTTCTGCTCACTTTAAAAGTCCTTTTTTTTTTTTTTTCTTTTTTAAATAATTATAAAAATAAATTCTCACGGTTAAAATCCATTTACCTTCTTGTTATGTTTTATTTTAAGGGCAATTCCCTAACCTCCCCTTTTAATTTCAATTACCTTAAATTTTATTTCTTTATTTTAACTGGGACTATCATTCTCGGATTGTGAATAATATACTTTTATTTTTTTTTTTTTTTTATTTACATTAAAGTTTTTTTCCAACTGTATTGTTAATTTTTTTTCTAATTTATGTTTTATAAGAACATCTCCACTATATTGCACAAATCTTCCTCCTCAAAGTGGTAAAGTGATATTGATTATAATGTATGAAAGTTAAGTAGACAAATCTATTTAAACAAATATAAGTTACTTTGAAATTAGTTTCTTTCTATATAAGTTCTATAAAAAAAAGTATTTTGCACTGAAACAATGTAAAGTACAATGATCTTTTTTTTCCCTCAAAAACTAAAAGAAATTTTAATATTAAGTTATAATAATGACGTAAATATGGCATATTGTCATATTTACTTCCTTTTAAAGAAATCAAATTTTTTTTTTTACATCTTAAAATTTCTGTTTTAAAACTGTTCCTACTTTCTATTTGACTACCACCCAACTTTAAAAGTTTTGTATTGTAATAAGGGGATAAATTGTATAAAGAAAAATTAAAAAGTAATATAACAAATTAATTATTTTTTTTTTTTTTATTTCAATCTATTTATTGATTTCTGATATTTTTTTCACAACTTCATATTACAAAGCTTTGCTTCTGTTTGTTTTTTGGGTGTATTTTATAATTTATTTTATAGTGTGTATTCTTTGTTTGTTTTTTTTTTTTCTTTCTTTTTTTTTTCTTTCTTTTTTTTTTCTTTCTTTTTTTTTTCTTTCTTTTTTTTTTCTTTCTTTTTTTTTCTTTCTTTTTTTTTTCTTTCTTTTTTTTTTCTTTCTTTTTTTTTTCTTTCTTTCTTTTTTCTTCTTTCTTCTCTGCTTTCACCAAGCCACTGCCAAACACTTACTGTACATACCACTCACTACTAATTTTTTTTTTTTTTTAATAACCATGTTTGGGTTGTTTAATCCAAAAATAAAATAAAGACACACTGCCTATTATAGATATTTTTTTTCTTTCTTTTTTTTTTTTGCCTCCTTATATACCAACCAAGTTTTAACATTTTTTTTTTTTTTTTTCAATCTCAGCCTGAAGTTATCAGGCATGAACATAAAATGTATAAAAACAGTTGACCATTCAAGATAGTAATTTTCTATTGTAAGATCAAAGCATTAGCATATAGATGTTAGAATGCAACTTCTTTACTAAATTAGCTGAGGACTAGCTTCTTTTTGACGTTTTATGCATTGATGTATGAATATAGCAACACCCCCAACCCAAATAGTATTTAACAAAAAGTGTGAAAGGAATAACAAGTAAGTCAGAAAAATGACAGAAGATTAGAATCTATTCATGATGAAATAGTATTTTTGCTTTTGATGCTATGGCAACAAAGATACTAAAAATGTTAATAAATGCTTTTGACTGGCCAAATAAAAATAGCTTTAAAAAAGACTTGCTGAAAATGTGAACTTAGAAATTTCCAATCTTTCAAAATAATTTTTTCCTCCTCTCTGTTCTTCAAATGATAATGGTAAGAAAACCAAATTATGTAGTCTGAATTCTTTGCCCTCATCCCTCTTTTCTTTTTCTTTTTTCTTTTTTTTTTTTTTTTGTCCCTAAGTTAGCACTTGGTGGTGTTCCTTTGGGATGGGTGACTTGAATACAAATACTATCCAACTATAACCCTCCCATTTTTTCTTTTTTTTTTTAAATTTTTAATTGTTTTTTGTTTTTTTTATTATTATTTAATGACCTAAAGGGAAGAAATTGTAAATATTAAAGATTCTCCAATTCATAACCATCAAACTATGGTAACCATCACTCCAATGGACTATTACTTTGTTATTCATCAATTTTAGGCCTCTTCTTCATAAATGTACATATGCCAAGTGGTGCCAGTGCTGTTTCATCTTTTGATCTACAGGGTTTTCTGATTTCCCTTCCCCTTCCCCCATTCTTTTTTTTTTTTTTTTTTTTTATGAGGGATCAGTTTAGAAGTAAAATCAACCCATTCAAAATGACTAATCCGCTCATCACAAATGACTGAATTTTGCTTCAAACGTTGATGTCCATTTAAAAAAAAAAATAAAAATTTAAAAAAATACTCAGTTTTGGAAGGATTTTGTTTCCCATAATTTAATTTTCTTTAGCTTTTCTCCTCTTTTGTTAAGAGAAGAAAAGAAAAAAAACAAAACCTGATTATGGTTAGAAACTTGTAAAGACTTTTTTTTTCTTTTCTTTTTTTTTTTCCTGCTGCTTTTCATTAAAGTTGTCTGTATGTCCCATCCTATCTGCTCCATCTTAAATTTAAATAAAAATTTAGACAATTTATATGAAATTTTCAATTAAACTTTTTTCTTTTCTTTTTTTTTCTTAAATATTTTTAATTTCTAAATTTTTTGATTAAATTTCTTTTAATGAAAATTTAAAACACCAAATTTAATTCACTCAAAATTTCTTTTATCCTTGTTGGACACTGAAATCTCTCTACTGGAATTTTTTTTCTTTAACCGCCTCCCCTCTTCTAATGCTGTTCAGATCTATAAATGAAGAAGCAGACAATTGTAGATACACTATAACATACACGTTTTTTGGGTGTGTTCATCTCTTGAGAAAAAAAAAAAAATCATACATACATATATACATACAAAAATGCAAACATCTTTACACTGTCATATATACATATGTACATAATTTCATTCTAACATATAATAATTATTAATAAAATTAATTATTAATAAAAAATAATTCTGAATAAAACTGAGTTGAACTAACAAATGATATTTTTGCCTTATTAATTTTTTTTTTTTTTTTTTTTTCAATGATTTTGTTCATCAGGACACAGCTGATTTTTCCATGTTTGAGACTTTATTGGAATCAGCTTTTAAGAAAGTTGATTTGAGTTTCAGAAATCAATTTTTCTTCACATAATGATTCATTTTGGTGGTGGTGTTTTTTGGGGTTTTTTTTATTAGTATAAAGAAGGGATATATAATATTGGAATGGTGAGAAGGGTTTTCCTTACATTTTTAGCTATAAACATTTATTTTGTTTACAAAAATTAAGAAAAACACGTAATATTAGTATGATGAAAAACTTTGTAATTTGAAAAAAAAAAAAAATTCCTTAATATTTTACTTACAAATATTTAAATTTTATATATATATATATCTCACATGGAGAAAATAAATCTCAAAAAACAAGGTGAGCATTTATAATTTGCTAGAAAGCTGTTGCATAAAAACTTTACATGTACAAGGTATGATCAAAAATATTGGGGCTGTTGCTATAGTAACAGAGCTAAACTATACAGAGTGGAGCTGCTTGGTACAGATTGATCTTGAACTCTAGCACATATACACTAAGTTATAATGTTCTCGCTCACTTCCATTGTTTATAGCAGTGCTTTGAAGGAGAGGGTGGTCATCTCGGAGATTCCATCAGTGACCATGGTTTGTGCAACAAGTTTTTTTCCAACCACCATATTCCCTAGATCTCACCCTTTGGAACTTTTTCCTCTTCAAAAATCAAAACCTCACTTAAAATGTCAAGGAAATCCAAGAGAATGCAATGATGCAGTTGCTTGCTATCCCAAAATAGGAGTTCCAGGAATACTTCTATCAATCGAAACAACACTGGATAAAGTGTGTGGCTTCAGAGGGGGACTACTTCAAAGGAGATTAAATGCTGAATTGATATGTGTTGTAGTTTTCTTTTTATAGCACCATACTCAATATTTTTTGATACAACCTCATAAGTAGGTTTTTGAGGGTTTTTTTATTGCATGCTTACAAGGGTTTTAGTGGAGACATAGTCTGTAAGAACTGTCCAAATAATCTTCGATTCCAAGCACTTTCACTTAATCTGTTAGGATTTTTTTTGTCTTAATATGTAGATTTTATTGATAATTATATTTCTTTTTTAATTCCTGAACACTGTCAGTATATTGTGGCCATGTTTATAAATAATAAGTTTTGTTTTTTTTTGGGGGGGGGGTTAAGGTTTCCATTATTTTAAAATGTTTTCTTAAGTTAGATGAGTGTTGATGTTTTCTACAAGAATGTTACAGATAGAGGTTTGTAGGTCTCATTTAGATCCTAATGGAACTATGATCCGAGAAGAGCAGAGCACGTCCTCTTGATAGGAATGTAGTTGTATGTTCGATGTGATTATTATTCATGAATTTGTTTTCATCAAAAATGCAGTTCCATAAAGGACACGTAAATTCATAAATAATGTTGATCCTTTGTAGTTTGTCAATCTCACTTGCTAAGGGAAATGAGATATTATTATATCAAAGGAAAAAGTAGGTTGCATCAACATAGCTTGATGCCGCAGAAATGCCCAGACCTAAATCAGCTTATGATCACCAAAGTTATGCAACATCAAGCCTGGTCAGTACGTAAATTGGTGACCACTTTGGTGTGTGGGTGGTGTAATGGTTCATGGTTTGGAATTGTTAATCAGAGAGCCGAGTTCCAATTCCTGTTGCATTTGTTATGTTCACTTATATGCAAATACACTTGAGAAAGGTACCCACCTTCTCCCCTCCCAGCTATGGGTTAATTAGTAAGATTTGTATTACTAAACCATTATTTCCAAAAATAAAAAAAAAAGAAATTCTTACAATCTAAAAATAGTCTATGGCTTTAAATAACCTGCAAAAGGTTGATAAGGCATAGAAAAGGATTCAATCAATAAGTCCTATATGTGTTGTGCTCTGACATCTCATGACTCAATGGGTACTGTAGCATTGCAGCTCAGACCAGGCACCATGTTCTCGGTGCAGCTTCATCCAGTCAAATGTTTGCTGCTTAAAAATAACCCTTCAGCCAGATAATCACCCACAAATTAAAACCATGAGACTTTTGTAGCAGTAAGCAACTTTTATTTTCTGGCTGTGACCTACTGCTATAGACAAGTGAAGCCGAGATGGAATAAGGTGAGGGGAAGGTGAACAGCCAAATGGGCGTGTATTCCCTTTTTCGTCGATGTGAGGTGTTCTCTCGTCACTCTCCATGGGTCCTCTGTTTTCAGCTGCTTGTGACCACTGTCTTGTAGTGAACATTGTTCTTCATTTAAAAAAAAAAAAAATAATTTATCTTCATTACTTGATCTTCTTTGCCATGACTCTGGTGAGGGCATTTAACTTAGCTGATAACTGTCAGGGCAAATGAATGTCTGAAACAACTTTTGTGACAGCTCAGTTGTTTTCATTTAACAAGATACCAACTGACACTGATATTGATACAGTATCAAATAGATGGGACATTTTATTTCTGAAAGTGTGGGGATACTTGACATTCAACAGTCTCACATGTTTACCTGATAGAAGACATCACAACCCACAGTGGCTGACCACATGTCCTTAACCCATTAATTGGGTGTCAAATATAAAATTGAAAATAAGTCTGCTATTAGAGGTTTCTACCAGTAATCCCTTAATGCCCACCTTCGCATTTTCTGGGACTGGGTCAGCATGACATAGCTCACATTGGTCACAGTGTGAACTTAGTAGCTGTTACTGTGCATACCACCATGAACTAGCTACCATTCAGTCTGTTCAGCTGACAATCCTGAAGTCACTGAAATGAAAATATTAAAACTTAGCACGTGCAATGTAATATTATTAATTCCAAACTGAAACCTTTATTTAATCTACGAGGGCAAACTGTCTACCTGTGTAGATTAAATAAAAGGTTCAGTTCGGAATTCTATGTAGGTTACCTGGATTGACATACACCTGATGAAGGCCTGCAGTGCCCGCTGGCCTTCATCAGGTGTATGTCAATCCAGGTAACCTACAGTCAAAATGTAATAACAAAGATGAGGAAAATAGTCTGCATGTCAGTCAGTTATGTGCCATGCATGATACACGCTTAGGCGATCATGTATCTTTTGATACATGACTGACAAGACATATATTTTCCTGATTTCTTTCTGCAGTAGACCAGTTGCCATCCAAGGCTATAGAACCCAGTCTATTTACCCATAACTGGGGGGGGGGGATTCATACCTTTCCCAAGGGTATTAGCACATAAGTGAATGTAATAGATTCAAATGGAATTTGAACTTGGCTCTCCAAATCCTAAATCCGAGCCGCTATCCATTACTCCTCCACACCTATCCTAGTTTTCATGTAAATAGTGTAAATAATGGTTCTACTTAAATTGACTATTTTTGTTTGTTTTTTATAATTATAAATGTCAAGTTTGAAATTGCTTACATCATTTAGATATATATATATATATATATATATATATATATATATATATATATATATGGTGCAGTAATGGATAGCAGCTCGGTTTGAGAAATCGGAGAGCTGAGTTCAAATTCCAGTCAAATCCATTACATTCACTTGTGTGCTAATAACCTTGGGAAAAGTATTAATCCTCTTCTCCCTCCATCTATGGATAAATAGCAGGACAGATTGGATTCTATAGCCTTGGATGGCAACTGGTCTAGGAGAAGGACAACTCAGAATTCAAAACCTGCAGAAGGTCGTTTGGGAACATTGTCACATGTAGTGCATCACGTCTCTGTATTTGGGCCTTCAAAAAGTGTAGTTGGTTCTGCACAAAGCCTTCACCACTATAATCAAATCATGTGCAGGTGTCTGGCTGTCTATTCCTAGGAACTGAGTTCCTCTTACGTCAATAAAAAATGAAAGAGTCCAGCACGTGTGTATATGTGTGGAGTAGTGTTCTTGTTCCACTGCTCGTATCTAGAGATATCTAGTCTAATTTTTATTTTTAGTACTGCACTAATTATTGCTCATCCTATTTTCATGGAGTACACATTACCCGGCCCAGGGATTGAACTCACAATTACTGTCACCAAATTTACAAACCACTAGAATATTAATAGTAGATTACAGTCCAAATGTAAATAGCAGAAAAAGCATGGTTCTTTCTAATGTAGGAAAAAAATACATTCTATGTCTGACAAGTAATAACTTAATAAATTATGGTTTTAATAACATCAAATTTATTAAAGTATTACTTGTTTTCATTTTAAAAATTATTTTCACTAAATTATATTCACTAAATTAATTTTTTTTTAATTTTATTAATAAATAAAAAATTAATTAGAATGTTTTCAACAAACTTGAATTGTCTTACTAATTATTATTTTAGTCTACAAGACACAATATCACGGTAAAGCCATTTATTCATTCAAATGAAAAAAAAAATTCAATTTAATTAAACAATTATTCTTGTAAATAAACAATCTAATAAATAAATAGTGTTTAATATTTTTGTTGTAAATTCTCATGAACAAAAAATATGTATAAATTAACTTTCATCATGCGTTAAGGTTTTATTATTCTAATTATCACTTTTTTAAAATGAACATTACTGAAGAGTGAAAGTAGTTAAAAAAAAAGCAGTTTCATAGGAGAAGCCATTCTTTTGACCTAACTTCTTATTGTGGTCACATTTATCCATGTTTTCCAATTTTTCATTGAAAGTAAAGATCATTCACATAAACATCTGCCTTAAAAATAGGGGAAAAGTTGGTATTTTTTATTTGGAGAAAAGATTTATTTTCTACAATTTAAAAATTGAAGATTTTGTATAATATTATCGCTGATGACACTGTGATTAATACATCCCACTAAGAGATTTGTTTCAGATTTATTAATTTAAAATACTAAAGAATATCTCTTTTAAAAAAATGTATTTATATTTCTTATCCAGAGCAAAAAATTAGTATGAACATTTTTAAATTATAAAGCCAAATATTTTTTACACATATGATTTTCTTTAATGAAAATCACCAGTGGTTTAAAATGCTGAGAACATTACCTCCAAGGTTACAAAATTCAAGAAACATTGTACTTAATCATTGTTATATGTGGTTTAGTCAAACTATACCTACAACACAACAGGCATTAATAAGTAAAGGAGATTACTCAGGCATTCAATAGTTATTTCCCTTTGAGACCCGCTTCTCTCAACCACTTTGTGTGAGAGAAAATGCAAGTGAACAAGTGAGAACAAAACAGAACACTATTTTAATAAACATTATTTTCCTCATTAAATTAGGCTACAGTTTGCCCATAACTGATATAAATGATTTGCAGTGTAATTACCATAATGTTTGATTACAAATTCTTAGTTGACGCTTTTGCATAGTGACTGTCAAGTTCTATTCTATAGACAATATTTGTTACCCAGCATAGAGATTGATCTTACATCCTCCTGGTTATAAAAACTAATGCTTTCTTGGATTAACTCGTCACCCGTGTTAGTTCAGCCCAAGTAGCTCAATTTAAGCTAGTTGTTTTTTTTTCTTTTGACATTTTCAGTTGCTGGTAAATTTTTGTCTGCGTAATTTAGGAGCAAACAGACGTTTTGTTGCCTGGATAATATTGTAGCAGGTTGAATGGCCTCAAATCAACCCGTACTATTTTTACTTTACAAATGTGCTAACAAGGAATAAGCAAACGAGAAGAATAACATTCAAAGAGTTGCATAAGTAAATGGAATTTATATATGTAACAACACTTGTGCAGACAGTAATTCAGTGAACTTAGAGATTTAGTTGAAGTATGTATTTGTTGGAAATGTTCCTTTTACAGGTGAAATGTGTTCCTATGAAGAATTTTCAAATTGTGTGAAAGTCATATAGAATCTGTAATTGATAAATCAGTTTACATTATTAAATAATTTGTAACATTTTCTATAGTTGAGAGTTCAATGTTTAAATATAGCAGGAGTTATTTACCTTTAACTTGTTAGTTTGAATTGCTTAAGGCTTTCAAGGAAAAGTGTTTTTTTTTTTTTATCTGAACTCGGGCAAAATATTTCAGTTCATGAAATAAGTCAATCTCAATGAAAGGAATGTTCTTCGATAAGAAGGTATTGTAAATTGAGAAGTATAACTTGTTGCTAAATAAATATTGTATGCTTCATTATTGAATTTAAAGACTGTAAAACAGAAAACTCTATCTCCTTATTTTGATTGTAATTATTTAAAAACTATTTTCTTTACAATAAAAAAAATTGACATGGTTTTAGTTTTAAAACTCCACGAAATCGCTAAAAAAAATGGCATTGCATGATAAAAAAAAAAGTCGCCAAACTTGACTAAAACAAAATTTTATCGTCTATGCTTATGAAGACGAAAGACCAAAGTTTTTTGGTTTTTTTTATTTAATTATTTTTTTAAATTTTTACTTCTTTTTAGAACATTCTAAATTTTGATTAAAAAAACCTTGTTTCTCTTTGTATCACCGGAACTAAAATAACATACAATTTTTAGTACTTTTTTTTTTTTTTTTGTATGACACACATTAATTTGGAAAATCTTGCAAAAATAAAAAAATAATTGTCGGAAGTTAATGAAACTTTCAGAAACTATTCATAGATGGTGGAAATTATTTAAATGTTTTTTTTATTAAAGTCATGGCAGAAATATTTTTTTAAATATTTATTACCCCCACCCCCAACTAATTTTATGAAAAGTGAAAACTCTAGAAATTCGATCGCATCGGCTTTAGTGACAATAAAAGCACAAGGCTTTGAGGAATGCAAATCATGTTTTTTTTTAATTGCACCCCCCCACACACACGTACCTGGAAATTAGCTAAAAACTCGATAAAAAAAACAAAGATATTATTTAATTTCAAATGCTTTTATTTGCTTTTAGTTGTTTTTATGAATATGAAACAATATTTTCTGAAAGCAAAAAATTTTTTCGATGAAAAATGAATTTTTAATACAATTATTTTTGTTATTTCTTTAGAATAGATTTTTTACATTTAAGTTGTTTTAATTTGCATGTTTTATATTAATTATGCTGTGTAGTAGTAGTAAAGTTAAAATATTGACATTTTTGTTGTGTAGAAAATAAGACAAAATTTAGATAATTGTAGAAAAAAAAATTTACATATGGGAAATTTAGCTGAAGGTTTGAATGTTTCTTTTTCTGTCTTTCTTTTTAACTTGTTTCTATTTTCCTTAGCACAAAAATTATTTTAAAAAAAAAACATTTGAGGAGCTCCAGACAAACATTCTTTCTAATTTTTCAATACTGTGACGCTCACTACAAGAGTCCACATGAAAAAGATTACCATTATCTGTCAAAACTCAAAACATAAGGTTATGCATGGCTAATTTTGCCTTTGATTTTTATTTTTTACTGAATGAAGAAATGAACAGTTATATAGATAACGGCATTTTTAGTAATTAAGTAATATCATAGCAGAGAATCTCTATTAATCCCCTGAAAATAGCCGTTCATTTCAGATATTTTGTCATTATCACTTTCTTTCTGATATTAAATTCTTGCAACTATTGCATTATATTTTCTTAAAAAAAAAAAAAAACAACTGCATAAACAGCAATAACCTACGTACGTACGTACGTGTATTGGCCAGTTCTAGAATTGCATTATCAGTGGCATAATGTTTTTGACGCCCGGGAAGACCCTCAAGTTTGCCACTCCTTCCCCAGAAAAAAAATATAATATTACAATGCACATTAAGCCCTTTAAAAGTGTGTGTGTGTCAGTCAACGAAGAAATTATTCGTACACCCATCAGTTTTTAATATTCTTATTCAGTTCTCAGAAATCTAATGTCCGTATGATGCTAGTCTTTTTTTCCCCGTGTTTAATAACTCCTCACTGATAAATTATGAAATAAAAGTACAATTGTGTTTATTCATTTAAAAAAAAATAAAACTGGGGATATGTAAAAAAAAAAAAAATTGAAGATGTTACATTTTTTTTCTAAATCGGGAAAACTTTAAAAACTTTTTTACGATATTAAATAACAGAAAGGTAACTTGTTTTTGTTTATATACCCTCTGTTTCATAAAAAGAAAAACAAAAAACACATTGTACTTTTAATTCATAATTTATCAGTATTTTTAATTATGTATTTCAATTCTAACAAGTGAGGAGTCATAAAAATGCCATGTTAAACGTGGTTCGTTTTTCTTTTAAAGTTAAAATTTTAACAATGTAAAAAAAAATGTAATGTCTTTTTAAATTATTTTTTTGTTTTACGTAGTTGAAGTTATTATTAGCAAAGTAGTAGACTAAGAATTAAAAGTCCGATAAAATTAATTTCACTTTTAAAAACTGAAATAAATGTTAGTCTGTTTTGCTTAATAAAACTTCAATTATCTAAACAAAAAATTAAAACATTGCATTGCTTTACTACCGTGAAAACTTGTAAATTGAAAATAAAATGTACATTTTTTTTTACTTTAAAAGCTTTTGCACTTAAAATATATTAATTTTCTTTTAAATTTCTGTTCGATATTTCCGGAAAAAATGGAATGCATGTGATATCCTTAAAGCATTGGAATTATTTCAATTTATTTATCTATTTTATAATTTATGAAAAGTAATGATTTTATATCCGTATTAAAGCTAGGCCTATAAGATTAAAATAATTAAAAAAAACAAAAAAAAAAAAACAATTGGTTCACTTATTTATTTATTTTTCACTAACTGTTCACAGGCATGAAAAATCAAAATCAATGAACTGATGCCAAAGCCTGGACTTCTCACATATGTGTGAAAAAACTGGTTTCACTAAAAATAAATTCACTTAATCGAATCACACATCAAGCCCTTTTTAAAAATGTTCACATTTTTCACACCTTTTGGTTTTAACTTTTACTCATGTCTTGTAAGTGGGGTTTCTCCCCACCAGCTGACAGCGCGTTTTGGAGACAATTTTTTTTTTTTTTTTTTTTTTTTTTTTATTGCTTGTTGGCTGGCTGGCTTTGTGCTCTAGCCATATTAAAGATAAATTGGCTTCATTTGCTTTTCTCCTTTTTTTTTTTTTTTTTTCTGAAAACTCACCACGGATCAAAAGTGCCACCCGGGGCGGACCACCTCCTCCCAGCTACGCCACTGAGTGGTAATGCAAAGCTGTGAAGGTTTCATTTGTTAGCTTCCCATTTATTCCTAGGAATGCTATTCCAAGATTAACCTAGGTACCTCATTGAGATTGCTAAAAAAGAGTATAGCATGATGAATGAGACGCCAAATTTGACGAAAACAAAATTTTATCGTATAAATGTTCATGTTATTATTAAGAGGAAAGATAAAAGTATTTTTGGGGTATTTTTTTACATTTTTTAATCGTTCCGAGCACGTCTGAAATTTTCATTAAAAACCTTTTTTTTTTTTAGTCCGCAAAATTGACAGATAATCGATTATGGCATCCATTTTTTTCCATTTTATAAAAAAGATGAAAATCTCACTTTGAAATTCTTTTAAAAATCAATTTATCATTTTTTCAAAACTTATTTTAAGAAAATCAGAAATTGTTTATTTAAAATATTTTGAACCAAGGTTGACTTAGCTTCTGCGCTGAAAAGATGTAATTTGAAAATAAAACAAAGCAGGTCATAACCTTTCGCGTCACTTGACAGGTGTTGAATGACGTATTGATGGATTTACGTGATCATAATTTGTTCTACAGAAGGTGAAAAGTGAAGTTATTTAGATTTAAGTGAACAAATTATTTACCTCGTTATTTTTAAGGAAAACTTTCAGTGCTCTAATTTTTTTTTTTTGTACTTAGCTTTCACCTTTACGTTTATGATGCTTTATGGAAAATATAAAGAAATTAAAATAAAACTGTTAAGAGTGAGATTAAATTTCATATTTCATAAGAAAAGTATCTAATTAATTTATAGGTACCTTTCTTATGAAATTTTATCAGAAGTGTACATAAAATACTATAATTTGTTTTTATGAAGAATGAAAAGAAACAAAAAGACTCGGCCAAAAATTTCCCATAGACACTGTATAAAACAGGGTCGGGTAGCTGCTTCCCAAGACGAGACTCTGCTCTTTGACATAGCTTCGTCTGGGGATCCTCTCTACCTAGAGGCAGAGAGTTTGACCAGCACAGCTGCTGATGAATCTCCAACTGCAGACCAACATACAGTATCTACTACTGTATTTATGTGAATGAGGACATACCCATTATCATCTGTAAGTATGCTACAACACTGTAGAAGCCACCTCATTACTTTGTTTCAATGAAATTAAATTATAAAGTCATGAATTTAATCATTAAGTTTTAATGCTTTTTACAAATAATATTAAAAAAATTATATAAAATAGACTACTCAATTTACTATTTTTGTTTGGTACAAAATTTTCCCTTTTGATAGCATGTATCCATGCATCTGATAAATCCTTATCTTTTGAAAATCAAAATACATTCACTTTTGGACCTTTGATCCATTTTGATAATTTCCATTGCATCTTGAGACTGCAAGTGCACAACCATACAGAATTTTCTTTGTAGATTATTTCGGTGAAAATATCTACAAATCAAATAAAAAATCAAGCAGAGTCAAGAAAACTCAAACAGTAAAAACAAATAAAAGTATTTCTCAGAGTTTATACTACATATAGTGACATCAACAGATAAGCCCCACCCATGAAACAGGCCTTCTATCTAGGTTGTATTGATAATATCTCTAAGACAAGTTAACACTAACAAGGACTTTCAAAAGTACAAGTCAAACCAATGGCTATTTACTGTTACTTCATAAACTGGGTTTCTTGTTTGCAACATACAATTTTTTTTTCATGATCAACCCTGCAATTTCAGTTGCAAACAAAAGATGCTTCTTAACTTTGAACAGAAATTTGATCATTCTCAGGATACACAATGATTCAAGAATGGTTATCTTAACTGGCTTGCATTTCCATCAAGAAACATATACTTGCCGATTTAAAACAACAACAAAAAATTACATAACTAGATATCAGAGGAATTTGTTATACTGTGTAACCCGGATATAAGAGAGTTGTCAGGACCGGAGAAGAAGTCTCTTATACTCGGCTTTCTCTTATATCCGGTTTTGGTCTATTTTGTTTTATTAACACAGGCTCTAATTTGGGACCCGATAAAAATCTCTCTTATATCAGGGTTTCTCTTATATCCGGGTTACACTGTAAAACCATGTTGCTTGTAATTTAATTCTAAATAAAATATTTATTTCTTATAAGAATTTTCCTTTTTAATGTACAGAAAATAGTGTGCAGAATTTGTTCCCTAATTTTATTACAGTAAAAAAGCTTTCATAGAATTTTATGATAGAAATGCATTGAAAATTAAAGAAAGAAAGAAAGAAATGTATTTTCTAGTAGTCTCCACTAGACTAAATAATTATAGTTATTAGTTTGCTGTATTATTGTTAGTTTAATATATGTCAATAAACTTAAGGTCATGTCAGACAGCCGGCTTATCTAAAATATTGAAATCAACAACTGAAAATCTTTTGCACAAATTGTTTTTGTTTATGCTCTGTTTGTTGTAAGACAGCAGGTAAAAAAATGGGTCAGATAAGTTGTCAAACACCCAAACCCTAAGGTGATTTTTTTTTTATTTAGAAAAATTCTACAGATAAAGGGAAATAATCATGTTGGTCTTCATTGATTGGCGTGTTTAATCTCAATGCATATCAAGAACAGAATTCTTCAATAGCAGTTGAAGTAGATTGTAATTACTCTCTGAGTTTCCTCATCCCAGTTACTAGATATGAAAGAATTAGAAAACAGAAACATTATGAAAGAATGAGAACAATAGAAGAGTAATCAGGAAGACAGCAGATAATGATTGACATTAGATTTTAATGTTAAAAGTGAAAGTTGAGGAAAATTATATGCAGTTTTGTCATTTAGGTTATATTTCTGGAAAGGAAAAGAATATGCAGTACAAACAGCAAAAAAGGTATGTGCCATTTATGGAGATAGTGCCATAGCTGATAGTACTGTTCATAAGTGGTTTGCTAGGTTCAAAAGTGGAAATTTTGATCTGGGATGAGGACTTATCATTATTTACACTATTTACATGCAGATTATTGTCCTTATCTTTGTTGCTGTTATCAAAAATCAAAACATTGTGATAACAAAGATGAGGACAATAGTCTACAGATTATAATTAGATGCTAAAATTCTTCCACAGAATCTGGTATCCTAAATTGCCTTAATAACATTGATGAGCTAGAGTCACCACTTACATCTATATAGGTTAGAATAAAAGCTCTTAACATCTTTTAAGCGAATTAAAAAAAAAAACTATTTAGATAGGTGGTTGAATGCAACTAGATACTAATCTATTCTGTCTCATTCCACTACATTTCACTATTTTAAGGCAGCTTCATGATTCCCTCCTCCAAGAACTTGGCATCTTTCCAGGTGATGAACTGATCTAAGTGGTTTTTAACAGGCTTCCAGGGAACTAAAGTGCTTTACATTAAGAGAATTTTGTAGGCATTATAAACAGTCATAATCCGAAAGTGCAAAATCAGGTGAATACAGCAGGTGCAGTAGATGAGCTCACAACCAAGCAGTATCATTCTTTGCTGGGTCTGCAAAGAATTGTAAGGTCTGGCGCTGTCCTGATAAAAGACAACAACCTTCCGAATGACCAGTTCCATATGCTTTTCATCGATTGTTGCCTTTTAATCAGTCCTTTTGGGACAGGACTTGCCTGAATTCAACATTTTATTTTATAGAAGGAACTCATAATATACAATACTCTTCAAATACTGCCAGATTTACGACCATATCACTGGTTCCCGTACAATCATTAAAGTAACATTGAGCCTGGTCAGTACCTAGATGGGTAACCACTTGGGAATATCAGATGCTGTAAGCATGGACGTGCGGATGGTGTAATGGATAATGGCTGGGAATTGTTAATTGGAAAGCCAAGTTTCAATTCCAGTTGGGTTTGTTATATTCACTTATGCATGGATACCCTTGGGAGAGGTATGAATCCCATTCCTCCCCAACTATGGGTTAGTAAGTCTTGTATCACTAAATCATCATTATCTCAAAAAAGAATTTCTGACATTCTAAAAATGTTTTCTGGTTTTAAATAACCTGTAATGGGTTGATAAGACATCAAAAAACAAATCAATCAATCAAATCCCACCAGATACACAGCATCACCTTCTTTGGATGAGATCAGCTTTTGAAGCAGCTAATGATAGGTCATTTTATTTTTCCCCAGGAACTTTTTTGCTCCACATTGTTGTAAACAATCCATTTTTCATTGCCTCAAGTAGATTTTGTTGCATTACTTTACATGAATATTGTATTTCTGTGATGTCTCATGTAATGTGACCCTGGTTTATTTTTAACCAGCATTTTGTTTTGGTTATCACTAATGACTGCAGGCCTGCCAGAATGTTCTCGGTCATCCAGATCAAAATTTCCACTTTTGAACCTAGCAAACCACTTATGAACAGTACTATCAGCTATGGCACTATCTCCATAAATGGCACATACCTTTTTTGCTGTTTGTACTGCATATTCTTTTCCTTTCCAGAAATATAACCTAAATGACAAAACTGCATATAATTTTCCTCAACTTTCACTTTAACATTAAAATCTAATGTCAATCGTTATCTGCTGTCTTCCTGATTACTCTTCTATTGTTCTCATTCCTTCATAATGTTTCTGTTTTCTAATTCTTTCATATCTAGTAACCCCTTGTGTCTTAATGCCCTGCTTAGGGTGAATTCACTTAAAACCAAAACCAAAAAAACATTTAAAATTCCCAATCTACACACAAATTGTCCAGAAAAATATGCTGGAATGTCACCTTTCAGAACATGTATATATGTCATAAGTTTCAGTCTCATATGAAACAAAATCATATGTTCAAATGTTATCTATTGAAAAACACTACCAACTTTTGTTCCATACTATAAAGATCATCATGCAGTGTTTATTTCTATAGCCACACTTTCATATCTATAAACATTTGATCTTCAATAGTGCACCCTCTTCCATAAATATAGCAAATTATATATATATAATGATAGGATAAAGAACAAATAGGAAACGTTTATCAATTTAACATGTTTCACTTTTATTAAAGCTTCATCAGAGAATGAGATCTCATTCTTTGATGGAACTTTAATAAAAGTGGAACATGTGAGATTGATAAACATTTCCTATTTGTTCTTAATCCTATCATTCTGTCAGATTCCAATCCATATTTGATCTGTATTTGATTCATATATATATATATATATATATATATATATATATATATATATATATAGTTTAGACATTGAGTATTATTGCATACATAGTTGTCTGTCTTTTGGTTTGTAGCCTTTCCTCATTATTTTTTTGTCTGTTTTTCTGTTGGTTTTAATATGGCACTTAATTAGGTACCTCCAAAGATTTGCTAAAAAAAAGAGCTTACCATGATGAAAAAGGCCTTAAACTTGATAAAAACAAAGTAAAATTAATTTTTTATTACTATTAAATTTTTTAATCCTTTCTTTCATGGTCAAAATTTTGGTAAAAAAAATCTTGTTTTTCTTTTGTCAGTGGTGGGCCAAAGATTAATATTGGAAAATTGTTTCAGAAATTGTTGCAAAAATCAATTTTAATTAAATTTTCAGGACTTATTCACATATGAATGAAATTATTTAATTTTTTTATGAAAGTTTGAGAAATTAAAATTCCGCCCTCTTCATATTTATATTAGTTAAAAGCAGGACTCCTTGGAGAATTTAAGTCAATTTTTGTGTCAAAAAGAAACACCATTTATCAAAAATCTGCTCAGAATCCTAAAATAAAAAATGCAAAACTATGACATTATTTAATTAGAAAAGCTTTTAATTGCTTTTATGATTTACTAAGGATACTCTTAAGATAAAAAATATTTTGATGAATAATGAATTTTTATAAGAATTGTTTTAATTTTTTTAATTTTAATTAGAATAATTTAAGTTAATAAATTAAGTTTTAAATATTTTAAAATTCTGTATTAATTCCACCCTTTTAGATATTTTTAAGTAAAAACTATATTTACAAATCTTAAATGAAAAAGCTTAGTACAAAACATCAAAATTTTAAAAAGAATTTTGAATTTTTTTGTATCTATTTAAAAGTGCCAATTTTTGTAAATACAGGTGACCATACATGACATTATCAGAAAATAAGAGCAATAATTACAGTAAATTTAAAGCCAAAATTTCTAAAATTCAATAAAACATTTGATTATGGAGAATATTTTCAAACATTTTTAGGTACCACCACAGAAATCGCGATGACTAAGGTTTAAAATTAATTTTTTAAAATGAAAAATCTTTCTTGAAGCTTTTATTTTCAATCTAATAAATTTAATATTTCCAATAGTAAAAATACTTTGCTGTATATAAAAAAACTAATTTAAATAGACTAAAAGGAATTCTTTTTTTTTAAAATAGCTGATCAGTGCCATATTTTTTAGTCATCTTTCATCACA
The DNA here is from genome assembly GCA_964036315.1 of Acanthosepion esculentum. Taxonomy (NCBI): domain Eukaryota; kingdom Metazoa; phylum Mollusca; class Cephalopoda; order Sepiida; family Sepiidae; genus Acanthosepion; species Acanthosepion esculentum. Next base: position 104,272,183 of record OZ038485.1, on the reverse strand, counting down.
ACGTAATTTTCTTTAATATTCCAAAAATAAAATACACTTTTCTGAAACTTTATTTGTGAAATATTAGCTGATTTAAAAAGTATAATTTTGATTTGAAACAACTATTATTTACTTTAAGTTTAAAATATTGCAGAAATTAAATTTTTTAACCGTCAGTAGCTATTTACTTAAGTTGTTGACGTGTGACAGCTTGATGACAAATGGTTGTTTATCTAATGTTGTTCTATGTGAGCTTTAGCCGTAATGTGAGCGTCTATAACTTTTAAGTACTTACTATGTAATATAATACTTAAGGATTTATATACCAGTTATTATAGATCTATTACCATCAGTATTATACTAAGGGTCGAGCTGTAGATTACAACGGGCTTTTTCAATTAGCTATTGCTGTTTTAGACGGGTGATGACAAGAATGGTAGTAGGGGAAACAGACATGTGTATGGTAGCAAGAAACAACGGCCTTTTAGCGAGAAGAGAAATTTGAAATAAAATTAATTATATTGCCGAAAATACAAACAGTTAAGTAAAATAAAAGTGGCTTAGGAAATGTCTTAAATGAAGGTCAATCTATCTTTGTTGAAAGGTGTGCATGGGTGAGCGGAGGAGGTTGACCGATAGCTCGAAACTGCGGTTCAAGTCCTTTGATGTCTGCGCCCAGTGTAGTATTGGGAGGAAGGAGAGTGACGCCGTGGTGAACTCTGTGTGAGAATGTGAACAACTGTCTGTTGCTGAGGATTTGGCCGGCCTCAGTGTCTGGAGCTCAACTCAGCATTCTCGTTTTGTATTTTGATTTAAGCAGCAATGTCAGCGATTGGTTGATTAATTTAAATTTTAAATGATTTTTTTTTGTTTTTGTTTTTGTTTTGTGAATCAGAAGTGGCGCATGGAGCCACGTGCAAATGACAATTTTTTTTTATTTGTAATTTTGCGGGAGTGGTGATGATGATCCAGGTCTCGGTTGATTGTCCAGCCAGAGTGTGAGTCAGAAAGATTTGTTGGATTTGTTTGAAGTAGGAATTGAGTTTCTTTTTTATCTTTCCTTACTTATTAATTCTCATTGTTTTTTATTTTATTTTATTTTCTTACTTTGAAACGGTATTCATTTGACAGGCTTTTTGTGTGGGTCGAGTTGCAAAAACGCAAAGTTTTACCAAAACTTTGGTTGGTATTTTTTTCCACTATTATTACACTTACACCCGTCTCCCTTCAAAGGAAAAAATAAAATTTATGTTTTTCTTATGGTCTTTGATGTGTTTTGAACGAATCTAATCTTAAAAACCGTCGGAAATGACTCGTTCTTTGTTAACCTCCACCAATTCCAGCCATCAGTATGGCGGGGGGACCATGGTTAGAACCGGGAGTTCTCGACTGGGAGGACCACAAAAAAATAATTTTATTAACTTACGATGGTTTTGACTTTTGAAGTTCAGATTCGTTCAAACAAAAGTAAAACACACACGGAAAAAAAAATTATAGGAAAAACAAATTTCACCTCGGGAGACAGTTGTAACATAAAAAAAATTTAATCTATGTCAGAAATTTTGACATAAACAAATCAAAGGTTAAAAATTTTTACTATTATTTTGTTGACTCAAATTATTTTAGTTTTTTTTGTGAACCAGTAGATTTTATTTTATTTTTATTTTATGTGTGAGTTTTGCATGTTTGTGTATGTTTTTACTTTTTATGTGAAAAATTATGTGCGTGCTTTTTTTTAACCAGCATTTAGCTCAAGAAAATTAAGATGGCAAATTAAATTTGATCTTAAATTTTGTTTAATTTTAAATATAAGTTTTTGAAAGCATGAAAATACCCCCCAAAAGGAAAGAAATTAGAGAAATTAGACCATTTCAATGGCTCAGTCATGTGTGTAGTGTGTACATAAATCTTTACAGAAAAGCTCTAATTTTGAAACTTGCTACTTTAAAAAATTATATCATTTTTTCATATGAAAGTTTTATGAAAAAATGATATCTAATATAATTAAGTGAAAGTCAAACAATAAAACCAATAATACTGTCTTACTAAGTTACTATTACTGATTTCCTACAAATAGGTTTTTCTTCAGTTATCTATCTATTAGTAAGACAGTATTGGTTTTATTCTTTGACTTTCACTTAAATTACTTACAATTCTGAAAAAAAAATGAAATTTAAAAAAATTAACTACAGTACACTTACTTTTTTATTCTTACTTTTATTACTTACATGACTTTTATTTTTCATTCTCCCCACATACAAAAACAAAATACCACTTCTGGATTAGAATAAGAGAAATACAGCCATAAATATAAATAAAGTTATTGCGAGGAACAAAGTAAACGCAATAAACATCAATAATTCTGCAGATAGATTTTCTGAGATGCTTAAACTTCAAAATATGTGCAAGAAAGATAACTCTTGGTTGGTTTAAGATTTATGAATTGTTTCCCATATTGTGTGATAATGAGGCTGTTAATAAATAGATAAATAATGCGTAATAGATTTAATAACCAAGTTTATCTTTTCAGGTCAACATTTGTCTATTCGTCTTGGTTGTAATCTAACAGACGTATGGAGAACATTGAGAATCTGATACGTTAGCAGCTTTTGTGAGCGTTACTACCATATGGCAAAAAGGGTGTATCAAAATTCAAAAAGGGTTTTTTTTTTTTTTTTGTAATTTAATCAGCGGGAAACTAATTGTATAATTTATTTTTAACGTATCTAAATGATCCTAGTACTTAAAATTTAAGGACGACATAAAAAAAAGATATGTTTGCTATTAAAAACGAAGCACTGGAAAATTTTGAGGCTCTAAGTTTTCCAGTGCTTCATTTTTAAACTGGAGAAAGTTTTAATTTGTAATATTCTTGCTTGACTCAAGAATATTACAAATTAAATTAAAATATAGAATAGATGCTCTCACTCAAGAATCTTGAGTTGAGTGAAAGCATATTCTATATTTTTTAAATCTTGTGATAACTTTTATCATTTTCCACTGCATCTTTGTTTACATTTTTCATCTTTTGTTTTCCTAAAACGAAAATCTTACAAAGAAACTTTCAGTGAGCATGTGAATATTTCAATTAATTTGAATTTAATATTTTCATAAGATAATATTTTTGTTGATTTTTAAAAAGAAAAAATTACCATATTATTGATTATTGATGTCTCCAAAAATAAATTTTAGGTCTGTGAAGCTGGAGTATTTGGTAGGCTACTGTTTAGTTTACCCCAAAATGCCATAGACTACCAGTACTTGTGCCTAGCCTCACTCCCGTCGGATATCATATGGGGACAAATATGGTACATCTTTTTTTTTCTATCTCATTGCAGAATATATTAATCACACCAAAATGAAGACATTCTTCACTACATAATATATTCTTTTCTTAACTCAGAATTCAGCAATTTTGTCTTGGGTTGTGTATCATTTTATGTTTCAGATTTGGTACCTGAAGAATTCTGTGGTGGATTCTCGATGTTTTTAGGTGCTTTCTGGTTTTCTTAAAACAGGATTTAGAGTCTAAGTATTAACAATAAAGACACTACAACATTAATCTATTATATTTATGCTGTTAAACACAATATCTGCAAGAGGTAAAAAAAGCCATATATAAAAATGTTGAGCCTCATCTGCTGTTGATAATGATGATGTTAATTAAAACTCTTGAATAAATGACTAAAATAAAAGGTGACATGAGACAAGCAGAATGTAAATTACATATTTCAGGTTTACAAAACATTTTAGTGGAATATCAATAAAAACCAAATTAAAATAATTCTAAATGAGTTTATTATTTGTGAATGAAAAATACAAACTGGAGTCTATATCAGAAAATAGAAAGCATAATGTTTTTTGTTCATATTAATAATTTCATATTAATTCTTGTTTTCATTTCAGTCTATAGAAAACAAATATAAATAATGATAGATTGAATTTCAATAAGCAAGAAATATCCTGATAGAAAATATAAATCTTTTTTAAATGCAAATGGAAAACCATGATAAATGGCTGCATGAGTTGCTTTGAAGATCTCGCCATTCAAGATATACCTATGTAGATTCCTGGATAGACATAATAAACTATATAGGCAAGTTTGTTCCTCTCTGACCACCATAATCAAGCCACTTCATGGCTTTACCAAAAAGGATATGTGATCAGATTCCCAGCAAACTATATTTGACACTGTTAAAAGGGTTATCACCAACTTGCCTGTCCTGGCCTTCAATAAACCCGAATAGGAACTGACATTGGAAAATGATGCCTGTAAACATGGTCTGGGGGCAGGTCTAATGCAGAATGGAAAACCATCGCATTTGCAGGTCATTCACTATCAGAAACTGAATGATGGTATATCCAAATTAAGAAATAAATACAAGCAATGGTATGTGAACTTGAGAAATTCCACCACTACACCCATAGAAGAAAAGTGAGTATTGCGACAGATCATAAACCCCTGGTGGCAATATGTACAAATCCTTTGTCAATAGCACCCAAGTGACAACAAAACCTCTTGGTAAGGACACAGCATTATACTATCACAATACAATACAAACCAGGAAGGGAGATTCCCATAGTAAATTCCCTATCAGGTTCTCTCACAAGCAAACCAGAAAAGGAGGAGTTGCAAGCAATCAACAACCTTGTATTGCAACCCATACAAGGCCACCAATTGATACAGATCCACTGGAAGATGACAAAAGGCCCAAATATGACAACACTTGCTGAAGTCTTTGCTAGATGGCGGCCTGATGACAAACAGCTACTTCCTGAAACCATTCTTTGACTACAAGGATGAACTGACAGCCCAAGAAGGTCTGATACTATGAAAACGACATCCCATGTGCCATGTGACTTAAAATGAAGGAGAATGTGCATGCTGGGCATCAACACCTGCTTCAGGAGAGCAAGAGATCTAATCTGGCCAGGCATGTTTACTGAGATAAAATAAGTGAAAGCCTGTGCCACTTGTGTGACATATGCAGACAGCCAACTAACAGAACCATAAATTGTGACAGTAGTGTTTGTAAGGCCATGACAAGTTGGAGTTGACTTGCCATCATAGGGTGGAACAGTATTTTGTCACGATAATCACAAAGCAAGTTTTTGAGATTTGTGAACTAACCACAGTTTAATCATCATCTCAGACAATGGACTTCAGTTCTCATTGAATGATTTGCAATTAAATGGGCATTTACACATGAGAAAGTCTACTCTGGGAACAACCAGGCCAATGGAGTAGCAGTCAAGATTGTCAAATGCCTATGGCAAAAATGCAAGGCATCTGGTGAGGTCCCATTCATAGGCCTGCTGAACCTTCACAAGCTGCCAATTGAAGACTATAACTCAGCACAAGGACTCTTTGGCAAGCACACAAAATCAATGATTTCAGTGATGGGGATAAATTATCAAAGCACACTAGCCATGCCCAGCTGAGGAAGAAACTAAAACAACAGGACATAGGTACAGAAATGAAAATCCTCAAGATCGGTGACAATGACCATGTCAGGCCCACAAGTGAGAGAATGGAGAGAAGCAACAGTCACAAAACAGCTGACCTGCCGTTTATATGAAGTATAGAATGAAAATGGTCACAAGTACTGCTGCAACAGGTGATTCTTGCACCAAACTACATGCTCCATGCACTCATTACCAGAACGGCAACAGCCAATATCAGCAGCTGTTTGCAAGCAACTACAGAGAACCCTACATCACCAACAGACGCGCACAAACTGAAAGATGAAACAGCAACATAAGAAAACCCGCTGCTGCCCAATACAAATATGCTCAGAACAAACCATCCGTAAACCTACAGTATAGGAATAAATGAGTGTCATTGAATTAAAATTCCTATCAATGGAGTACCCTTCTACCTCACAACTTCCCTCCAACCCTTCCCATCACTTACACCTAATCCAAGCTCAACTCTCTCTATCCCATTCACCTCTGTACTCCTGCCTTCTTCCACACAGACATAAATAAATAAAAGAATTAAAATAAATCAGAAGTTCCAAAAGGTATGAGTTGTTACATGTGTAAGTAACTGACTACCCTGAGTTATGTCCCCTACCTTGTAAACTCATCCTGTCCCTTAAATATACAGTGTAACCCGGATATAAGAGACCCTGATATAAGAGAGATTTTATCTGGTCCCAAATTAGAGCCTGTGTTAATAAAACAAAATAGACCAAACCCGGATATAAGATACTTCTCCGGTCCCGACAACTCTCTTATATCCGGGTTACACTGTACTACAATTATTTCTAGTCCTGGGTATGACAATAAACTACATCTGGCAGCAAAGCCTCTGATTGGAAGATGGGAGATTTTGAGGAGCGTGGAACTGCCTCTTAATTGCTATTGTTCCCAAACAGTGAACCACTAAACAAAAATCAAAACACTAGGAAAGTTTTAAAATACATTTTATTGCAAAATTACCAACAATATATTTTATTGCAAAATTACCAACAATACATTTTATTGCAAAATTACCAACAAAACATTTTATTGCAAAATTACCAACAATACATTTTATTGCAAAATTACCAACAAAACATTTTATTGCAAAATTACCAACAATATATTTTTATAGCAAAACGATAATACATTTTATAGTAAAATTGAACATGTGGCATACATGGTCAAAAAAAATTTTTTTTTAATTTTCTATGATTAATCTCATTTTTTGTAAGGAAAAACAGGTTTTCACTCTTCGTATAAGTTTGTGAGATTATTTGGTAAAAAACGTGCCGATAAGTTTAATTATAATTTAATCATAAAATAATGTCATTCCCTTGAATTATTTATCAAGTTTGAATTTTCATATTTAGATTTCAGCATTAAATAACCCATGCGTTCTGTCCAATGATAAAGACCCAACTGAGAGATGAAATGTAGATTACCCGCCTGAGAACAGATACTACACTTTGATCCCAGCTAAAAGCGTCATTTTTCAGATGCACATCATTGAATGACGGAAATCAAGTAAGGTAATCGACAAAAATTCAGTTACTATAAATAAAATAACATTGCTGAATTACTTTTAAATTATTATTAAGAGCGATGTTTGTGAGACAGACATTTGGCTACTTATTAATTAATGATGGTGTAATTCTGGATTTTATTTTAGATGAAAAATCACAAGCTTCAAATTTGTTCAACTAGTTTTAGTTATTATGGTCAACTATTATTTCCTTCTGTTATCAAATTCTGTGAACCCAGTTTGATGCCCAGTTTAAAATAATGCCTAAAAATTTCTTGTATCCTTCATAGGACATCTTAACTGGTGATCAAGGAGTTAGTATGGTTGAACATTACTACTAAGTAATGACTTCAGTCCTCACTTCTTGCCTTATACTTGTGGTCTTCTTACTAACTAAACTAAATTTAGTAATGTATCCTTAAAGAGGTTACAAACAGACAAAGGTGGTACTCAAGTAAAAGAACAGCAACATGCGCATAGATGAAAGAAAGAGAGGTTTATTGTAAAAGAGAATACACTACTGAAAGATGGAATCGGGTGGCAGGCTAGTAATTCCCAAAGCAAGTTTATTTACCTTACCTCCCCACAAGGCAGGCTGTGGCACATTGCCGTTTTTTAATGCGGGGAAAGACTGAGCCCATAGGCTTGGGCAAAAATTCCCTGTAGACCCCGTATACACATGGTCGGGTACCACCCCAGATGAGACTCTGCCCGAAGGCAGAGAGTTCAATCAGCACAGCTGGAGACGAATCTCCAACTAATTGCCGAAGCAAGGATGTTTGCCAACCACCCCACGTGGTCAGATGTGGCACAAGGCCGAATTTAACATGAGGTATGCAAGCCCATAAGCTCAGGCAAAAATTCCCCATAGACCCCGTAAAAAACGAGGTCAGGTAGCTGTCTACCACCCCAGATGAGACGCTACCCTTCGGCATAGCTTTGTCTGGGTTCCTCTTTGCCCGAAGGCAGAAAGTTCAACCAGCTCAGCTGGAGACGAATCTCCAACTAATTGCCGAAGCAAGGTTATTTACTTCACCTCCCTGCAAGCAGGTTGTCGCACAAGGCCGTTTTTAATGCGGGGTTAAAACCGACCCCGCGGGCTCAGGCAAAAATTCTCCGTAGACTCTGTAAAAACAGGGTCGGGTAGCTGTCTACCTCCCCAGAAGGCAGAGAGTTCGACTAGCTTAGCTGGAGACGAATCTCCAGTTAATTGCCGAATCAAGCCCTCAGGTATATCCTATGCTCACTATATATAGCTACTGATATAGTCAGTCCACATAGGCGATAGGGAGTGTGGGACATTCCATTACAACAAGCAAATTACTTGAATCCTCCAATTATGTGAAACAAAAGGTACCACTGAATAGTCTGTGTATGTGTATGTGTGTGTAATTGATATTAAATGTTTTGGGATGTGTAAAACTAGGTACCACCAAAATGGATTTGCTTTTCTTTTTCTTTTTTTTCAAAATGGAAACCAAAAAAGCCTAAAAACATTAACCCATTTTTTTTTTTTAAATTACCAAAAATCAGAAAAATATCTGATTGAATTGAAATTTTCAGCATTTGCTAATTAATTAATGAATAGGTTATTTTATGAGAGAACTTTCTGGAAATATTTGGCAGGGTTAACTGCATTGTGAATATCTTTAAAATTGGGGGTTGAAACATAGTTTTATAAAGAAATATGACACTATTTGGCACTGATAAATGGAGAGAAAGGGTAAATCAATAGAATGACAGACAGACCAAGAGAAAGAATGAAGATTTCTCTTTTCAAAAAAAAAAGCTTAATTCTCTAAAACCAGAAGAATTACTTAAGGAAAGGCAATATTCCCAAAGAAGCCATGTGACGATCTTTAAGCTGACAGCTGATTAATGACCCAGCTCCAAAGTACTGGGTTACAAAAACACAAAATATGTTGGATGGATAAGATTTGATCTGTAACCAAAACTCAAGAATAGAGTTTCCTTGTGGTTGGAGTGTAATGACCCTGACAGGGTTGGGGGAATGGCTGACCAGAGAACCATTTAGTAAATATCTGATTTTGGACAAGATAGGGAAATTTTGTGTAAACAAAATTTGAAATGAGAATTTTTTAATTAATGACCATAAGTTAAGCCATGCCAAACAGTTGGGAGCTAGATTGGCTGAGGGGTAACCAAGGTGGTAGGCACATGTGAAATACTGAAGGAGGTGGAGGAATTGTCTACGCCCATTGGGAAGTATTGGTGTGAGATGCCAATAAGAGAAGGAAGAAGTTATCGGGGCAGATCAATACCTCTGCCCATAGGAAAAGGGATCTCTCCGATTTTAGAGATGTAATTTTCCAGAGCCAGACAACAAAAGGGCTCTTGTTGGAAGATGGGAATCACCGAGTCTTCTAACTGCATCATGCCCCACATCGGTTTTAGGTGAATGTCAATAAATGCAAGGAATCAAAGCAGCCAAGACAGTTGTTGCAGACACTGAGGTGAGAGATGATCGTGTTGCCTGATATCATATGACTGCATGCCTGAAGAAAACCACCAACATAAGCCTTTTGCCAGACTTAACCAAACCGGCTGAAGAGTCAAATTCAACCTAAGGATTGGTTTGGGTCGACAATTTTCTGCATGAGGATTTTAACGTCCAGATTAACCATGCACTGTACAAAAGAACTTATATAAAAGCATTTACTTTTATTCAAGTTATTTTTTTTCTCACTTGTGTCACCACTCTGCCTGGACCAATCCAATCCGATGATTCCCAATGACAATTCAATCTTTGCCAGCCTTATGATCAAAACTAAACACAACATGGGATAAGGCAAGGTTTGGATCGAAGCGATCAACTCATTGATCAGACATCTGGATTTGACATTCATCTGACCGGCTAAGAGGGAGGTGACAGAAAAATCATTGAAGATATTATTTCAGTGATAAATGTTTGCAATATAGACTCAGAGAATCTTGGAAATTTGTCCTGAAGCCTTACAAAAATATTTCATTAAAACTAAAAAAGAAGTAATATGACAGGCCATTGGTGAGAACAGTGACTTGCAGCAGAGCTTTTCACAGATGTGGACAAAGTCCAATGCTCACACAAAAGGAACCAAAAAGATGCAACAGGATTTTACTATGTCCCTCTCAGTGACATTACAAGTAAGACTTTCTTTTTATTCATCCACATCACATATTATTTATTTTCATGTTGAACTAGTTTCTACAGTCCAATTTCTATGTGTCCTAAATAGGAATGTAAGAGATAATCATCTGAGAAATCCCTTGTTGCCTTCCATCAGTATGGCTGATGCTAACCTCCAGGAGAGTGATCAGTTGCACCTTCTCAGGTAAGCATTATTGGCTGACAGTGGAAAGACTTTATTGAATCCATTGCGAGGTCAGCTGCTAAGAAAGTTGGTTCACTGTGTTTTGCTAAACAATTTTTCTCTGCAGAATCTATATTAAATATCTATAAGTCTACTCTTTATCCATGCTTTGAATATTGCAGCCACATATGATCCAGTGCTATCCTGCTACCTATCTAGAGCTCATTGATAAAATCCAAATAAGAATCTGCAATATTATTGGTCCTGACCTGGCATCTCAGCATCAGTCAGTTTTCCACCACTGTAAAGTTGCCACCCTGTGCCTTTTTTTATAAATACTTACATGATAATTGTTTGGATGAGCTCTTCGCTATGGTACCTAGACTTTTTTTAATTTAAGCACAGTACTAGACAGGCAATGAGGTTTCATCAATTTACAGTCAAGCTGGCTAGATATAACCATAAGTTTTATGCTAACGCTTTCTTTTCTTGCACTTCTCGCTTGTGGAAATCTTTTCCTGCACCATGCTTTCCAGTCAACTTTAATCTGCAAAAATTTAAATGCAATGTCAATTCCTATCTACTGTCCTGCTGATTATTATTTTATTGTTCTTTATCCTTAGTAATGTTTCTGTTTTCTAATTCTTCCACACCCAGTAACCCATTGTGTTGTAGTGGCTTTACTGCCTTGCTTGGGGTGAACTCAGTTTAAAAAAAAAAATGTCACCACGGCTATACTGTGTCCCTCTTAAGGATGTTACAAGTAATACCTTCTTTTTATTCATCCCTTCTCACTGCTTGTGTTTTTTATATGTTTTATTTTCTCTGTATGGACGACTTTTTATGTATGAACAGAATGTGATGGGTAAATTGTTGCCATTTTATATTTTTCATTTATGCCTCCATTCATCTTCCCACACGGCCTCAGGCTCAACACGAAGGCCTACATCAAGTGCCTTGAGGACATAGTGCTGCCCTGGGTCAAGAGAGTGGCTGCGCTGGAAGACCCTATGTCTAACAACAGGACTCTGCACCATGCTACACAAGCAAGAGAAACCCGTCATGGCTGTCAGACAATTTCTGTGACCGCATTACCCCTTACATCTGGCCACTTAACTCCCCAGACTGCAACCCTCCAATTATGTGTGGGGCACAGTTCAGGGAGAGACCAACAAAACTCCTTGTAACACCAAAGATGAACTGAAGGCAAGGATTATGACAGCATTCACCAACTTAAACAAGGAGACTATCCAGAAGTGTTGCAGGAGATTATGAAGTTGTCTGGAGACCATGGTTGAAGCTAATGGCAATTTTATTGAAAAAATTTAGTCTTTACTATTTCAAGACACTTTTGTGTAATTTTGGTAAATATATCTCTTAAAATGTAATGTCAGTGTTATTTTCATTTTGCATAATTTAGACAACAGTTTATCTATCGCACTCTTATTACCCCACACTTGTTTAATCTTTTTCTAAATTTTGAGAAATTCATTTTTATGGAGCTTAATATTTATATTAATTATAAGCACATGTCCTTGGAGAATTTAAATCCTTATTTTTTTGTAAAACAGGACCTCCAGTTACAGAAAATCTGCTCTGAATCATAAAATAAAAATGAAATCAACTTTAGACACCCTATATATATATATATATATATATATATATATATATATATATATATATATATATATATATTGGGGGAAATAAATATTCGTACACATACAAATTTTTGATTTATTGTATTTCCAACTAATGAATAAACTTACTTTTCATATAATTAACTATACACAGATGCATAATAACTAAATATGAATAGCAAAAAAAATTTTGATTTAATAGAAATAAATCCCGTTCATCCATTTTAATGGGTGAAAAAAGTATTTGTACAATACAAAAAAGAATACATAATCTTCATTTAATACTTTGTAGAATAGCCATCATTCACTTCTACAGCAACCAGCATCTTCTTGTCGTTCTCAATTAATGATTTGCAAATTTTAGTTAGTATTTTATTCCATTCTTCTTGGCATATGGTCTCCAGATCCAGGATGTTTGTTGAAACATTTGATTGGATTTGAGTTTTCAAATAAGGCCACAGATTCTCAATTAGGATTAAATCTGTGAACTGACTTGGCATTTCAGGATATTTACTTTATTTTCAGCAAACCATTTCTTTGTAGGTTTTACAGGGTGCTTAGAATCATTATCTTGTTGGAAAATCCAATCTGGAGGAAGTTCAAGATTTTCAATCAAAATCATTAAATTTGCTTCCAAAATATTTCGATATGCTGCAGCATTCATTCTACCATCTATTACTGACATGTTGCCAGTATCTTTTGCAGAAAATCATCTCCAAACCATGATGCTGCCACCACCAAATTTCACTGTTAGAACTATGTTCGTTTGTTTGAAGACTTCGCCATTTTTCCTCCATACATGATTTCTAGAATTATGTCCAAACAACTCAATTTTGGTTTTGTCTGTCTACAATACTCTTTCCCAATACAATTTTTCCTTATCTTTATGTTCATGAATGAATTTCAACCTGAGATATCTATGTCTTTTCAATGGCAGTGGAGGTTTCCAAGGGGAGCATGACTTTAGATTTTTACTATGAATTTCATCCATTTAGTGATGAAAGCAAATCATCCTGCAACTCTAGATGAGTAACTATTGAATTTGAAGAAATCTTCCATTGAGCAGCTATGGTTGTGTGAAATTTTCCTGTAACTTTTACCTTCTTTCCAGAGTTTAACAATCAGTTCCTTTTGCGAATTTGCCAATTTTTTTATCTCTTGGCATGATGATAACCTTCTTGCATGAATATCAATTACAGAATGTTCTGTTTGTATTTTTTAGGCTAAAAATAACTACTGATAACATTACTGGAGTATTCTAGAATATTCCACTTGAATAATTTAGCGTATTAAAGCAATTTAAAAGTTTGAAAATCTGAAATTTGCATTGTATGAATACTTTTTTCACCCATTAAAATGGATAAATGGGATTTATTTCTATTAAATCAAAATGTTTATTCATTAGTTGGAAATACAATAAATTAAACATTTTTATGTGTACAAATATTTGCTTCCCCCCCAATGTGCGTGTGTATGTATATATATATATATATATATATATATATATATATATATATATATAAATAGTTCCATATAAGTTTGAGGCACATTTTCTTTCACCAGTGTCCGTCCATCTGTAAATACAGCACTCTGTTGATTGGCTGTTAAGAATCACATGACTTCCTGATGATTGCGTACTCACACATGA
>OZ038485.1:104176120-104253620 GCA_964036315.1 Acanthosepion esculentum | reverse complement strand
CCACATAAACCATGCCTCTTACTCAGTAACCCTCTACCTCGAGTGGCTCGCCGGCCTTGTACAGGGTGAACATCATTATAAAAAATGTCCTAATACATTTGCCCACAAAGTATTTTTCATCTTTAGTAACTGTCTGACTCACCTCCAGGTTAAGAAAATTTATTGTAAGATCTTTCATCAACCCATCTATGATCACAAAATTTCTCGTCTCACCAGCCATTCCAGGACAATCATTGCATTCATAGCTTTCATCAAAATCTATGAATTATCTTAAATCACTATCCCACTCACTTCCAGAATAAAAATACCCAAGATAAAAGCATTTCTCATGACATATCTAGTCACGAGATATGTCCTTAGGTGATTAAGAAATAACTAGCTGTCTTAGGTTACCAAGTATATACTGGACAACTTTGGTAATATGTAGCCATTGGTGCATATAATTACTCAAACATTTATAATAAAAAATAAATACTACTAGAGAGATGTCGAAATGAAGTTTTTATTTCTCAAAAGAAAACATGCTAACAAAGTATAGAACTGTGTTACATGTCTTCTCTTGACTCTGAAAAGGAAAACTAGTGGACGTTGCAAAAGGTTGTTTTTATTCACAAGTCAGTCATGTCATGTGATGAAGGACTGTCTCCGTTCAAGTTTGGGATACATTTTTTCTCTCTGGTGTCTATGAAAAGTCCTTCTCTAGATACAAGTCTCTACTGATTGACTTGTCAAGCACAGTGTATACTAATGGGGTAAATAACTCATCTTAGAATCTCAAAGTTCCTGTTAATTTATTATAATGGCTGGCTGCTCATTTCCAAGTATACCTGTATGGTGAGGTGGGGGGGAGCCAATTCCTGGTTCAGATGCCTGTTCAGAGATATTTGTGTTTTTTTAACATCCACTTAGCCAACCTGTGTCTTTCTATTGCAATTATGCTGATTAAACCTTAGTTTCTGGAACATCTGGCATAATCAGCAGTTTGAACAATGCCAGTACACTCAAACCCTCAGTCACAATGACTTGAGACTTCATGCTAGCACAACCATTGGTGAAAAATTCCATCCACCCAATTTCTCTCACATGGGTTGAATCAACTCATGGTATTTTTTTAGGCACTTTCCAACAGTGCCATCTGCAGGTCACAAGAAGTCACATTCCTGATAAATTGACCATGGTGAGCTTCAAACCAATTTCTATGAGTAGAATTTATATTATAATTTTTTGCAAATTATAATTAGCACAGTGTATTATTATTAGTATTATTAAAGTATTGTTACTGTCACGCAGGGCTGGTGCATACTACTGCTGAGACCCCAGACTGAAAGGGGCCTAAGCCTGATTGGGGGCCCCAGACAGTGCTTTGTGATCCTCACTATCTTATCAACATTTGCTTTTTTTCTACCTACATTTATGTATGTTACAAATTAAACAAAGTACAACTTTTAAAGGATGAAAAAATTTTGTTGATGTTGATTTACCATCCTGGGTTTTCTTTTTTTGTCCAAATCCTTGCTTTGTTTTGTTCATGCTAAATCTGAAAAAACACTATATAAAAAAAAAACA
Source organism: Acanthosepion esculentum (assembly GCA_964036315.1). NCBI lineage: Eukaryota > Metazoa > Mollusca > Cephalopoda > Sepiida > Sepiidae > Acanthosepion > Acanthosepion esculentum. The sequence continues at coordinate 104,252,054 of OZ038485.1, read as the reverse complement.
CTATATAATAAAAAAAACACTATATAAAAAAACACTATATAAAATTCATGGTTTTTTATCCATAATTTTGAATGTTTTAAAATTTTTCAACTTTTAACTTGAAAAATTTCAAATTTGATGTTAAAAATTACCACAAAATATTGTTGATTTATTTAAGATGGAATGATCTATTATAACATGTCGCTAATTTGTATTTAAATACCTTGTATTTATTTTCAATTTTTCTAGTTATATTGTTTACCTGTATTGCATATGATCCGTTATTGTACATAATTAGGTTACAATAAAATTTGTATTTATATAAATACTACCTTATGAAAATTGAGTTGTAGTAGAGTGGGGGCCCTGCATCATAGATGGTGGGGGCTGTTATGCCACTATGGCCAATAGAGAAAATGCAGATGGATCAAAGAAACAACTTTATAATTGACAGTTAATAAAGTTGGAGTTATTTCTGTTTGTCAGATATTTTTATTTTTTTAATTCAAATTACAATTAATTAAGTTACACTCTATTCCAGTTGAACTGAAAATTACTTTATTCCTCAAAATAAGGAATATTTACAGTACTGAGCTATCAAAAATTGCACTGTAATATGTCACTTTTGTTGCATTATGGTAACAAATACACAATTTAATCATTGTATAGATACTCACCCATCTTCTTGGCAAATGTCACCAAATTCTTTGTCACTAACACCAATTACAACATTACCAATGCTATCTTTACAACATGAGTCAAGCAAGAAAAAATAGAAGTGACAATGAATGGGAAATATTTGTAACAATTTTTTTTTTTTAATTCAAGAAAACAAAGATAGAGATGATGATAAGAATTTTGATTTACCAAAAGATGAACATTAATCTGCTGTGTATGAATTGTATGAGGCAGTGCTGAAAAGTTCTTGGGTGGAACTACTTTGCAAAATCAGTATTTCAATTATCAAACATCATAATTTAGTAGGAGAAGAATGAAAGAAACTTGGGAAAAACAATGTGCCAAGTGCTTTGGACTGTTGGGTGAATATGTGGAAGAGTATTTACCTTCTGTTCTTGGTCAGACTGAGAACTTTTCAGCATTCCCTCATCTACCAGGCATGTCATCCAAGTCTTGACAACTCTGTATGCTAGCATAGAGAATGTCTAAGACTTTTGGGTTACATGCAAAGCGCAGAAATTGCAAACTTGAGAACTGATTTCAGTGCAAATGATCAATAAAAACACAAACTTCTTAAATTAGGAATCTATGAGAACTTCGTAACTTCTGCTTTTCCACTATACCTCCTCATTGCTTTCACCATGGAAAAGGGCATTTGGACTTGCCTCTCCTAAGGAATGTTTGCTTTTATTCACAACAGGTTTTTATGTCTTATATACAAATTTCAAGAACATTAGACAAAAAAGATTTCATAAATTTGTTTCTTTATGATTGTAATAACTGATTATGCATATAAACTTCATTTAGCTTTAATTTCAGTGACTCACAAGTGAACTGAAAATGAATGTAGAAGAAAGTAATTCCTATCAATTGCAACAACAATGATATCTTAACTAATACCAAAACAATCACATTGAGCATTTTGCTGTGGTGTAATGGTTAACAAGCTTGTCTTGCTAGATCAGTTACAACTGAGGAGTAAGTTTGATCGACACTGGGTACTCCATTCTTCTAGCTTGGTGCCAAAAGTAAGCTATGCTTACTAAAATTGCCAAAACAATCCCATTTTCTATAGAATCATATCTGTATAAATAGAAAGATGTGCTGTTGACATCAGTTTATGAAAAAATATACACATCTCAATATATTATTGAAACATGTGTATATTTTATTTTCATAGAATTTTTTACAGGAATATTACATGGATCAGCACCTCTATCTAGAATCCAATAAATCTCTATGTTCTGCCTAGTATAAAGTATCATATACGGATCAGCATATCTATCTAGCATCAGAGTATCTGTGCACTCTGCCCAGTATGAGAGTGTCATATAAGGATTGGCATTTCTATCTAGAATTGGAGTACCTATATACTCTGCCTGGTATGAAAGTGTCACATACACATCTGTGCATCTGATCTGAGGTGGAAGTTGATGGGAGTAAAGAAACAAATTGGATGCTGGTTTGGAGAAATGACCAAAGATTTATTTTCATTTACAAGATATGAAAATGTCTCTTCTAAGTTGTATAGTGTAGCATTCAAATATACGGTGTACGAGGCGTGAAATGAGTGCATGAAAAAGGAGTATGCTTAACCTAGCTGATTGCTTGTTGGCTATCCAATTGGGCTTATCATGTTGATAGTGGAGACTGTTTTCTTTCTATGTTTACAGGAGATTGTTTTCACAGCCTGATGGTTGGACAGGCAGTCAGTTGTGCTCTTGGGTAGCCACTATAGTTAGCATGTGCATGTGAAGTTTCTCTCTCTGCTCTCTTGCCACTGTCTGGCTTCACTTATAGCCTATATAAGGGAAATGCATGTATGGAGTTGTAGACATCTGTGGTAAGTGAGAGTTACATCAATAATGGCCAGCACTTTAGTACATTTGTGTTTCTTTTAAAATTTGTTTTGATTAGTGTGTGTGTGACTTCGCTAGATGAAAATTGGTGTGTAGTTAGAGATATATGTTTTGTAATAATTGTATAAATTTGGCTTTCATTTATTATCTCTATGTATAAATTGTGTTTTTCTGCTACAAATCTATCAACAATGAAAGTCTATGAGCACTCTGCCTAGTATGAAAGTGCCAGGTATGTAGAATAGCGTATCTGTGCACTCAGTCTAGTATAAGAGTATTTGTGCAATCCGCCTAGTATGAAAGTGTCACATAAAGATCGGCACTTCTTTCTAGAATCAGAGTCTATGAGCACTCTGTCTAGTATGAAAGTGTCATGTAGAGATCAGCACGTCTATCTAGAATCCAAGTATCTCTATATTCTACCTAATATGAAAGTGTCATATGAATCAGTATATCTACCTAGAATGAGAGTCTATGTACACACTGCCTAGTATGAAAGTGTCACATAGGGATCAGCACGTCTGTTAGAATCTGAGTATCTCTATATTCTGCATAGTATTAAAGTATCACATAAGAGTTGGCACTTCTATCTAGAATCAGAGTATACGTACACTCTGCCTAGTTTGAATCTGTCGTGTATGGATCAGCACATCTGTCTAGCATCAGAGTATCTGTGCACTCAGACCAGTATGAGAGTGTCACATAAGGATTTGTATTTCTATCTGGAGTTAGGGTACCTCTGCATTTTGCCTAGCATGAAAGTGTCACATATGGATTAACATTCCTGTCTCGTACCTGTGCACTCTGTCTAGGATGAAAGTGTCACATCCAGTTCTGCACTTCTGTCTAGAATTAGATTGTCTTAGCAAATTTTAAAATATTTAATTTTTAATGCAATTACCATCGATACCAGCTGTGCATAAGGTCAGAATATGGATTTTGAATTTTAGTTTTTTATCTTATTTTCTATTTATTCACTTCATTCACAAACTTGTTTGTAAAAATGATTGCTTTATATGTTGGTGTACAAGATGACCTTTTAACTTTAAAAAATCCATCCAAAAACAGGGTGCCCTTTTATACTGCTGGTATAAAATGTGAATCTTAAATCCTGTGGTTTATAGTAAGTTGTTAGCCTGGGAGATTTTTGACGGTACACTAACTCCTGCCTTGGTAACTATCAACACAAATATTTTCTACTGAAACACTTTAATTCATATTATTATAATAAAAGTGTAGTGTAATAAAAATACTCTTACCATATATAATATGTGCTATGATTGCACAACAACAATAAATCACATATTCATCAAGAGAGAAATCCAAAACCATTGTTACACACTGTAAATCATTTTTTTTCATTTCAATTTTTTTAAACATTTCACCCCAAGCAAGACAGGAGTGCCACTAGCACGCAAGGGGTTACAGAGAGTGAAAATAAGAGTAAAGAGGGGGGTGTTTGAGGAAAGGATAAAGAGAAGGACAGGGATTAAGATCAAGGCATCAGAAGATGTTGATTGACATTGTATTTAAATTTTTGAAGATTATAGTTATCGGGGAAGCAAGTAAGAGGAAGGGAGTTCTACTGTCAAAAAGTGCAAGATGCTTTTGGAGTAGAAGAGGCAGTTACATTTAACTCCTTCAACAGTAAAAGGGTGGGATAGAGATGCCAATCTAGCAGCATGCTTAAATTCATGCAGTTGGGGCACTAGTGAAAATAGCTCGTCAGAGCAATTGCCATGAAAATATTTGTAGAAAAGACAGAGGGAAGCTACATCACTCCTGTAAGAAAGTGCTGGAATTGAGATGCTAGGTTAGAACCTATTACATTGAATATCCATCTTTGGATTTTGTCAAGAACCTTGAGATAAACAACAGGGGCACCAGACCATATATGGCAACAGTATTCAATGCAAGGATGAATGGTAGATTTGTAGAGATGATGGTAAAAAGAAAGTTTATGCTTACTGAATTTATTTAATAAATTCAATACAATATATTTTAAAATACAATTTCAGTGAAGGTGGGGGCTTTATGGCAAATATAGCCCAAAACCTATATTTTAACTTGAAAATTTGCTCAGTCGCCTTGTACATTAACATATACAGTACAAATTTTCTACTAAGATACTTTCCAAAATAACATTTATCAGTTGCACAGCCTTACAAAAAATCTTTTTGAAAGGTGCATGGGGCATTTTAGCTAATTTTGAACAATTATGGGGTGCTGAATTAAAAAATAACATCCATTTTCCTCCCTGTTCTAGAATACCATTTTTTGATGAAGCAGCAAATAGAAGACTGCACACAGAGCTGGGGATGGCACACCCCACAATATGGGAATTCATTACAGGGCTGCAAAAGATGCAAAGAAACAGAGATGCATTTTTGAGAAATTAATTGGAAGTCATCCCCCTCCTCATAAATTGATGAAGTATATGAAGGTAGATGAGAGAATTTTGCAGATTGTTTCTGATGTAATGAAATAACCTGTCACCCCCATGAGTGACTACACTATAGGTAGTAACTACCTAAAAGTATCCATAAGTCAACGGACTACAGAGTCTAGCCGAAATCTTTTTTGGCTAGACGGTCGAACTCTCTGCCTCTGAGCAGAGAGGGACCTGGACGAGGCTCAGCCGAAGGGCAGAGTCTCGTTTGAGGAGGTTGACCAACCCGATCCCGTTATGTGGGTTCTACAGGCATTTTTTGGCTGACCCTTAGGCTCAGAGAACCTGGCCTTGTGCCACATGCAACCTTCATGGGGGAGGAGCTAAATATACTAGCTGGAATCTTTTCCAGTTGTGCTGGTTAAACTCTCTGCCTCCGAGCAGAGAAGGTCCCCAGACGAGGCTATGCCAAAGGGCAGACACTTGTCTCAGGAAACAGCTACCCAACCCTGTTTTATACGGGGTCTACAGGAATTTTTGGCTGAGCCTACAGGCTCGGATGCCCCACATTAAACCCAGCCTTGTGCCACAATTGATTGCGTGGGGAGGTTAGTAAATATACTAGCTGGGATCTGTTGAGTACGACTCAGACTTACGTGAGAAATACCGACCTTCCAATAGTAGCACTCACTACTGGATTGACTTGTGATGATTGTGCACATAACTGTTACCTTTATTTTGATTGTACTGGTTTTTACAATAAACCTTTACTTATTTTATACACCGTGTTTGTCAAGTATATATTCCTATTAGCACGGAATATAACAGTTTCTTTTTCCACAATGATCTCCAACTGAATATTTGAGGGGAATTGCATACAATTTTCAATAAATTTTTAAATTAAAAATAAAGTAATGTATTAAAAAACGTTACTTAATAAATTGCTTTTATTTGTTTTTAAAAAATCAACAAAAAAATTTCATTGTTTGCATATCATTATCTTGTCCTCATGTTGAGTCAGTTGGGGATGAGTTGTTCTGGAACTGATTTGTCACAGAGTTGAGTTGATTGGTGCTGAGTCAGTAGTGAGGAGTCGTCCTGCACCCCATAATGTGGCTTACCTTTGTCTTTTCTACAAATATTTTCATGTCAACTGCTTTGACAAACATTTTTCCCTATTTTTTCCCTAGTGTCCCAAATACATGAATTTAAGTGTGCTACTAGATTGGCAACTAGGTCCCACTCTTTTACTGCTGAAATAGCTAAATGTAATCATCACTTCTACTCCAATAATTTCTTTTCTCACACTTCCCACTTGTGGAAGTCACTTTTGTTTCATTGCTTCCCAGATAACTACAATCTTCAAAAATTTAAATGTAATGTCAATCACCATCTGTCTTGAAACTTGTTCATCTTTTGTCCATTCCTTAATTCTCCCTATTCTCAGTCTTCTCATTCACTTCCTGTAACCTCCTGCATACTAGTGGCATTACTGCCTTGTTTGGGATGAAATGATTAAAAAAAAAATGTATACATTGGTTTGTACCAAAATGTGTAGAACAATTTTAGTATTGACATTGTTTTTTGGTTGATTCATTTTTATGACTTATCAACCCTTTGCAAGTTATTTAAAGCCACAAAATAGGTTTAGATTGTAAGAATTTTGTTTTTATGATAATAATGTTTAAGTGATACAAATTCAAGATCTTCATTATCCCTTTGTGAGTCAGAGAGCATTTTAAAACTGAAATTAAACACAGTTTAGGATATGAAAATTGGTAAGCGAATGAAAAAATAGAAAAGAAGTTCTGACTTATGATATTTTTATTGATGGAATCGGCCTTATATATAAAAGTGGGAAAAGCTGGTGGGAGAAAATAGAACAAAACACTGACTACAGTTTACATCAAAACATTAAAGATACAGAAACACTTAACTTTATATCTAAATTCTAATGCACAATTTTCTTAGATGTTTAACTTACCCAATCTCCTTCAGCTTTTTATTGCTTTTGAGAGAATGTATTTGACATTGTATAAACTATTGATTGACTTCATATGTTAATTTAATTTGGATATATCCCAAAGGTATTTAACCACTGTAATTCTTTCAGTTTTTGCTTTAGACACAGTTTTTTTCTCTCAATTATTGCTACTCATTGAGAGCAATGGATTAACAATTTTTGTTATTATTGATCTTACAAGAATAGATATTATATATTGATCTGTGACGGAAGACCAGGAAAGAATATTTAACCATAAACAATTGACACCATTGATACGAAAACCTACATATTATTCTTTGAAAAATCAATATATCTATCTATCTATCTATATATATATATATATATATATATATATATATATATATATATATATATATTAGAATTTAATTTGAGAAACACAACTACAATATTTTACAAGTTCACATTCTAGCCTCTTTTCTAAACTTCATCCCAAGTTTTTTCCCTTGCTTTCAAATCTGGCTCCCAAAGCCTCATTACTTAGCAGAGATAAGGATATATTTTCTGACAAATGAGAGAGCTGGAAAATATAAAAAGGAGTTTGAACATCATTATCTTGTCCATGGTGCCATGAAGTCTGGGGGAGGCACTCGCAGCTTGTCGGACCCTTGCCGGCTCCCAAAGCCTTGTCTTGTTCTTTATTTGAGATAAGGATATATTTTCTAATGAATGAAAGTGTTAGGAAATTTGTATAGCAATTTTGGAGGGGAAAATCCTCAATATTTCTGAGCCTCCTAATCTCCATATATACAGAGAATCTTCACCTATTTGGCAGTGAGAATTTGACAACCATCTGTGATAACATCAGGTCGGCAATAAAACACCAGTCATCTTTGGAGTCAGCTTCAAGAAAGAATTACCCACTGGGTTGTAAATACAGAATGTTGGCCCACTACTAAAAACCAATTGAGATTTCCCTCCTTGCAACTAGAAGATTTCTGTCGCTGGCCTACGAACTCACTCAACTACAAAATTTGTATCTTCTGACAGCTTCCTCCTATACAAGAACTCTGAAGAAATCTGTGAGTGTTTTAACCCTTCAACAATCTACTCACTTAAAGAACTTTTTAGGCACTTATAAAAATATTTTGAGCAAGCCTTTTTTTTTATGAACATTTTTTCTTCCTTTAAAGTTAAAGGAATTTTCTTTTCCTTTTCTTTGTCTCATAATTGTATATCCTTTTACCCCCTTTTTTTGTGCATGTAAATAAACATTTTCTTCTTTTATTGTTACACATCAAACCTGAGTTTAAGTTTTTATTCTTCTGCCTAAAAAGAGAGAATTGTCCGCTCTAATCTTTCAAGCCGTTGTTGCTTTTTTTTTTCAATTTTGTCGCATTTTTAACTTCAACCCTTTCATGTGAGAAAGCCAGGATGAGTTTCCCACAATATATATATATATATATATATATATATACTACTGGACCCTCTTTTATGTTTATACATTCTTTTTATAGATACAAATATTTAAGTAATAATATAGTAGAAAATATTCGTCCTCCAACAGGATTCGAACCTGTATCCTATACGGAACCGTCATTTAGCCTGATGTGCTCTTAACCAATTGAGCCACAGAGAATCGTTCGATTAGCAAGGTCGAATTTACTGCCTTTAAACTTCAATCTTCCATGAATCTCTCACGTACATTCATATCTGCTCATGGCGTATCCAAATGTAAACAAATGACGTCACACATTATGAAATGAACAAAGTCCAACAATTATTTTAAGACATTTTTATGTTTATACATTCTTTGTTATAAATACTGTTTATTATAAAAACAGAGCATTTACTTAAATATTTGTATCTAGAGGTTTAATATCATCCAAACAAAAAGAGAGATATTGTGACAAAGTGAAAAAACTGTTCAGAATATGTTTCGACTCTTGTGGCAGACATCTTCAGGAAGGAATGAGAGACCAACTCCTGTGTGAGAGAAGTGAGTTTGAATTTTGAGAGAGATACATATTTATCAGATACTATGGCCAGAAAGTTGTTTAATAGCTTCAGATGAAGATATTTATATAATATAATATCTAGGGAAACAGGGTAAGCAATAATTGAGTAGTACTAAATAGGAACTAGATGAGATATCCCCAGAAAGGATCAGTGAAATGAGAACAACCTGACACCGTAGATTAAATAAAGGGTTCAATTTAAAATTCCCTGAAGGTTACTCTGATTGATAAGCACCTGATGAAGGCCAGAGGGTACAATGGCCAAAACCTTATGATAATAACAAAGTTGCAAACAATAGTCTGTATGTAAATGAAGTAAATACAAATATTATATATTATATGTTAATTGAGCTGACTCCCACCTAAGATTGAACTCAACATCCTTGGCTAACAAATTAGACTCTTACTCTTCAGCTTAATGGATGTGTTTTAAGCAATATCAATAGCTTATTTCCTTTACTGCCAAAGTGGATTTAACCATCAGACAGTATTTAAGTTTGTTTTTTTTTAATTTCTCCTTAGAGAAGATTTTTTCTGTTGTTTGTTGAGGTGTTTTCACTCTGTTCATTGAATAAGATCCTGTTTTAACATCTGGTAGCAGAGCATAGTTACTGTTAAAAAACAAAAAAGACAAATGGCTACAAATATTAAGTTTTTAGCCCCACCAGTGCTTATCCCAGAAAAGTACTATGCTTGGAAAAAAAAAAGAAATGAAGTTCTGGGAAATGGTAACAAAAGATATAAGAAAAAAAACTCCAACTGTGTTTTTGAGAGAGAAGCAGCACTGGAAGTGGACTCTGATAAATTAAACACAGAGGAAAGAATGAAGTTATTGTATGAAAAGTTGGACTTTCTGTTCAAGATGGATACTAATCAAGTGGCTCTGCTGCCATATGGAAATCTTGAAAAATGTATGAAACCACAAAATATCACCATCACTGATTTTATTATAGAATTTGACCATATGGTTCAGCAACTGTGAACATAATGTTAATTTGCCTGATGTTGTATTGGCTTACAGAGCCCTTAAAAGTGGGGGAAGACAATGAAAAACTAATGGCTACCATCAGAGAATCAGGGACATAACACTCAATGAAATGATAGTTCAAATAAAAAAGGTGATGGGTGTTTGACCAGAAGATTTTAATGAGTACTTCTTCTCCAGCAATCCATCAAATAAAGTTTGAATAGCTGTACACTTAGCTTAATCTTTGGATGAAAATAGTGATGCACAGACAAAAGACATAATGTATATCTCTGTCCACAGAAATCAACAAAAGAATTCTCAACATAGAGGATGGAGAGGCAATGGATTCAGTAAAAGAAGCCATACTAATTATCAAAAAGATAAAACCAAGAAACAAAATCCTCTTGGACCTAATGGTAAACCCTCTAAATGTGCTATTTGTGAATCTATAATGCATTGGGCTAAAAATTGTCTACATGTCTTTGACAAAGGTAATGATGAAGATGTATTCAAAGCCAATATTGTACTTATGAATCACAATAACTCTGTGGTTGGTATGCTCCTAGGACAAACTATTGGTGCCATGATTTTGGACTTGGGTTGTTCCAGGTCAGTACGTGGATTGACTTGGTATAATTGTTACCTAGACACTTTGCTAGAGAAAGTTAAAAGAAACATGAAAACAGAAGATAGTAAGGCTACATTTAAATTTGGAAATGGCCAACACATGAAATCCATGTTCAGAGTGAAGTTACTCTGTATATTAGCAGAAAAAATGTTGAAATTCATGCTGATGTAGTAGAGTCTGAAATACTTCTTTTATTGAGTAAAGATGGTATAAAGAAAGTTAATACTGTTCTGAATTTTGAAAATGATAGTTTGTCCATGACTGGCCAATAGTTACAACTTTGCACTAACTTTGGGCATTATTACATACCTCTTGCCACTCCAGGTTTCAAAAAGAATGAATGTATTGTTCTAATCAGCATATTAAAAATAAGTCTGTTGGAGAGAAAAAAAACTAACAATAAAACTGAACAAGCAATTTAATCATCTAAGTTATGAGAAAATGAGTACCCTCCTGAAAGATGCAGGAGTTCTTGATGTTGAACTTATGAAACAGCTTCAGGAAATTACTTCCAATTGTGACATATGCTTAAAATACAAGATAGTACCACCCAAGCTCATTGTTGGTTTCTATTTAGCAAAACACTTAAATGATATGATATCTATGGACATAAAAGAAATTAAAAGAACCCATATTCTTTATTTAATAAATCGTTTCACCAGATACAGTGTAGCTTCTATAATAATGCCAAGAGAAAGTTCAGAAATTATTAACATTGTATTTCGGTTTTGTTTTGCATTTTCTGAACATCCTTGTAGTTTTCTAAATGATAACAGGCAAACAATGAAGCTTTCAGAGACATGGCCTAGAATTTAAATGTTATTGTACAAGCTACACCAGCACAAAGTCCATGGAGGAATGGATTAAATGATCACCACAATGCTATATTTAATGAAATGGTACTCAAAACTATGGAAGACATTGGTTGCAGCTTGAAATTTGCCATTGCTTGGTCACTGAGCTCCAAAAATATTTTGCATAATGTTAATGGTTATAGACCAAATCAACTGGTATTTGGACAAAATCTTAATATGCTTTTTGTTCTGATAAATAAACCCCTGTGAATCCATAGCTAACAAATTGAATGCTATGCATGAAGCCAGAAATGCCTTTATCCAGGTAGAGTCATCTGAAAAAAATCAGAAGAGTTTTGCATCAAAAGGTGAGACTCATTACTGCTATTAAATATAGAAATGGAGATCTTGTATATTTTAAGAGAACTGAATCAAACCATTGGATTGGACCAGAAACAGTTACAGGAACTGACATCAAGCAGGTGTTGGTCAAGCATGGAGGAAGCTATGAGAGTCCATCTATATTGTCTGCTGATGTATAAAAATGATTTTGTTGAAGAATTGAATGCACCAACAACTGATGAGAATCCATCAAATACAAAAAATTTGGAAGATGATTCATGACTAGACCAAGATAGTCAAAGTACACATTTTGAAGATGCTGTGGATGGTTCACTTGAAGGGAAAAATATTAGTCCTTCCGTGACTGACAATGCAAAACTCATGGAATCAAGAACCAAAAAAAGCTGGATGTCATCAAAAAAATCTGTGAAGGCAGATAATGTAATTTTACCAAGAATAGAGGAAGAGATAATGTACATCAGACAATGATCCTTCTTGGAGGAAAATGAAAGTTGAATCTAGTGTAACCATGATCTATAGCTATCATTTTTACCCTAGTCTAAAGTGGACATATGTCTACATTTTTGACCTTAGAATAAACCAAACCAGATCAATGTATATATTTTTTAATCTAATGTCACCCAGATATATATCTATGCTTTTTATCCTAGTCTAAAACTATGTCTACATTCTAACCCTTGTATAAACCAAATCAATGTCTATATCTTTTTAATCTAGTGTAACCCAGACCTATAGCTATCTTTTTTACCCTAGTCTAAAGTGGACCTATGTCAACATTTTGACCCTAGTTTAAACCAGATTAATGTTTTGTTTTGTTTTACAGTAAGGTTCACCCTGTACAAGGCCCAGAAACCACTTGAGGCAAAGGGTTATGATAAGGGGTAGTTTATAGGGATAAGTGAGGAAGATAACAGGTGACACTAGACTTGAACAAGTTAAGATTGTAGTGATTGAGGAAACATCATCTAGGAAATCTGTTCTATACAGCCGTAGTTCAAAGGAATAAGCTGTTTGAGTGGAACTTACTTCTCACCAATGGAACATGGAGGGAATGTGGGTGGTTTGTTACTATGTAAGTGGCATGGCAAGTCCTAGCCATGAAGGTCAGACCTGGGGGAACCAGGAGATATAGTTCATCAAAGAACATTCCATAATAGTAGCGATAGAGCAGTAAGAGGCTTGCCACATCCTGCCTGTGAGAGAGAGGTTGGAGTGTAAAAAATAGTCTTCTCTCACAAGGACTCTGAGACATGTTTGAGCTCTATCAAGACTGGAAAGTGAGGTCTGGGCAACTCCTGCCCAAATATGTCAATAGTATTCCATTTTCAACCTAATCTGATTCTTATAAGGACTCGGATACAAACAGGGAGCCAATCATTTTACCTGCATCTTTAGCAATGGATGGTATAACCCAGACTTGTAGCTACCTTTTTTTACCCTAATCTAAAATGAACCTATGTCTGTGTTTTTAAATTAAATCTGTCTATATATTTATTTATTCATAGTCATTCTTGTCCTATAAGAATTGTATTCAATCTTAAGTAACCAAACAAGCCTTGAAATATTACTAAATTAATCAAGCTAAACACCTCACCCACTAATCAGGTTTTGGAATCATGAAATAGATAGATTTTTATTGGCAAATAGATCTGATTTGTAAAAATAAAAACGGGGTTATTCCCCTTTATGCACATCATCTGGTGGAAAATAAGTACAACAAGCTCAAGTCTGTACTTTGACCTTCAGAGCTTAATTTGGTGAGATTACTAAATTACATAAGTTACAAGGGTAAATTATATTCCACATTAAATAATCCAACAAGGGTTAATATTTACACTATTTACAAAGATGAGGACAACTGTATGAATGATGCAAATAGTGTAAATAGCTACAATACTTCATCTCAGAAATATAGACAGATGTTGAAGCGTTCATATATCATGATGTTAAGCAATGTATCTGTAAGAACATAGAAGATGCAATCATCAAACCGATTCCAGCCAAGATAGTTTGTGTTCTATTCTTACTATTGCCAATAGGGAAGGCAGAAATTCACTTCCTCCACTAGGTTATTTCATAGATTAAAGCATACTGCTACAGTAAAACCTGTCAGATGCTACTTAGAAGAGAATAGTTAAGTCACTTCCATTGACCCAAGAAATGCTATTGTTATATTAAGCATTTGGTGGTGAGAGAAATGAATAACGAGAATTAGAACTTGAACAATGTTTATTGTTAATATATATATAGTGTCATACAAATACCGCAAAATAGGTAGAATATCCATTTCTGGTGTATTGTCAGGATGGCAATCAGGTTTAAGAGAAAGGTCAGGAGTTGACCTATCTTTTGTGTTGGCCTGGCCTAGGTCACAGAATATGGTCGGTGTATATGTTGGTTATGCCAAGGTGACAGTGGCGGATTGCTGAGGCGTTGTCCTGGAGTGGTGAACAAAGCTAAAAATATGACTATGATGATATGAGGGTGTGAACATGAGTGGTCTGGAGAAGTCACAAATCTGATTTTTTTCAATGCTGGTTATGCCGAAGCAATGACGGTGAGTTGCTGAGGTGTTGTCCCAGAATGGTTAACAAAGATGCAATGACGTGAGCATGAGTAGTCGAGAGAACTCATGAATCTAACTTTGCTGATGCTGGTAATGCCGAGGTGATAGGGATGGGTTGCCAAGGTGTTGTCCCTGTGTGGTTAGAAAAGCTACAAATCTGACTATAATGCTTCAAGAGTACAAGCATGAGTAGTCAGGAGAGGTCACAAATCTGACTTTGAGGATGCAAGCATTAAGAGTCTGGGAGAAATCACAAATCTGACATTGAGGATGCGAGCATTAAGAGTCTGGGAGAAGTCACGAATCTGACTTTGAGGATGCGAGCATTAAGAGTCTGGGAGAAGTCATGAATCTGACTTTGAGGATGCGAGCATTAAGAGTCTGGGAGAAGTCATGAATCTGATTTTGAGGATGCGAGCATTAAGAGTCTGGGAGAAGTCATGAATCTGACTTTGAGGATGCGAGCATTAAGAGTCTGGGAGAAGTCATGAATCTGACTTTGAGGATGCGAGCATTAAGAGTCTGGGAGAAGTCATAAATCTGACATTGAGGATGTGAGCATTAAGCGTCTGGGAGAAGTCATGAATCTGACTTTGATGATTCAGTGCAAGCATTAAGAGTTGGGAGAAGTCACGGTTCTCTGTCTTCATGGTGTTCACATCCAGCCAGCATGGAAAATGAATCAGAAAGAGATCTAACTGCAACAAAGTATAACACTATGTTCTCCCAACGAATTGTACTCATCTGCTCTAAACCCTTTAAGTAATTGAGACATTGGAATTTTTAGATGAACTATCATTGTTATATACTGTGTATGGTTGCAAGAGAACAAATGAAAAATACTACCAGTGAGGCAGAAAAAAAAAGAGACAAGATATGTTAAAATAAAAGTCTCTGTATTGCCAGTATAATGGATCAAGGCCGAATGTCTCTTTGTAGTTGAAAGAAACAACCTGGAGGATGGTGTAGTCAGTAGAGCTTGTCTGTTGAAGCTTTTGTCAGGTCAGTTGGCCCAAAGCTACTGGTGAACTTGGTGACTGCCTGCCTACTGCCTTGAATGTCACAAGCCGGTCCTTCAAAGCAGTCAGGATAGATACATGACTTTAGCGTTTAGTCTATCTATCTACTGGATGGTCCTCAAACAAACACTTCTTTTCAACTATTTTTGTCATTCATAATTCCTTTCTGATCTAGGTGTCAATTCTGGAGAGTTTTGCTGGTCTACTTCTTGAATTATCAATTTGTTATATACTGCATACGGTTGCAAGGGATATAAATGAAAACAACAAAGTCAATAAGGCAGAAAGAGAAGGAGACAAAGTATGTTAAAATAAAATTCTTGATATTGTTGGTATAAAGGATCAAGACAGAATGTCTCTTTGTGGATGAGGGAAGTGACCTAGAGGATGGGGGAGTCTGTAGTGTATGGACTTGGTGTTGAAGCTTGTGTCAAGTTGGCTGACCTGGTGAACTCTGTGATTGCCTGCCATGAGTGGGTCCATTTAAGCAGTTAGGGTGGTTACATGACTTTTTATTTTGCTTTTGGAGGGTTCACATCCAGTTGAAAGGTTTTGATGGAGAGTGAATCAGAAAGTGATCAGATTTGAAGCAGAGTATAACATCATTATTATATGACTTGGATGTGTGTTGTGGTGTAATGGATATTGGCTCGGAGTGAGAACTCAGAGAGCCAAGTTCAAATTCCAGTCAAGTTCATTAGATTTACTTACATACAAATACCCTTGGGAAAGGCATGAATCCATCTCTTCTCCCCCCAGCTATGGGTTGAACAGCAGGACAGACAGGGTTCTTTAGCCTTGGTTGGCAACCAGTCTACTGCAGAAAGAAATGGCAACCTACTGCGGGGAAAAAATCTACCTCATCAGTCATGTATTGAAAGATACATGATTGCCCAAGTATTTGTTGGTTTTTAATTTCCAGTGTATTACAAGCCATCAGAGTTAGGATTGTTTTTTAAAGAGCTCCAAAACTTGTGAACGGAAAACACTGTTGACATTCTGAAAAAGTTAATCTCTACATCAGGAAGAGGCAGCTGAAGTTTCTGGGATATATAATAAGGAAAGAGGGTTTGGAGAATCTGATACTCACAGGTTGAACAGAGGGAGAGAGAGACAAGGAATAACAACACGTAATATACCTGGTGGGCTTAAGCGAGTGGATGACAGAACATGGTCTGGGAGAGGAAGCAGAGAGAAGGAACTTGTTAAGAGTTGCAAGCGATAGAGATATAGTGACATACCTGGCAAGCTTAAGCAAATGGATGACCAAATGTGGTCTGCGGGCAGTGACAGAGAGAAAGAACTTGTTGAGAGCTACAAGGGATAGCGGGAGTTGGAGAACCATGATTGCCCACGCCCTGAAAGGACATGGCACATAAAAAGAAAGAAAAGTAGTCGAGAGAGGTCTCTACTGCTGCTGCTAGTTTCATTGCTGGCCAATGTCATCGCTGTTGATGGAAGTGCACTGGTGTCACTAATGATGACCTGGTTAAGCTCACCTGCCGTGGAAGTCCTTCACTGGTCAGATCTGCCTATGTAGGAGAAATCAGCATTGGCTTTATAGTGAGTCAGAAACAGCTGTTGCAAATGTTCTGATGAGTAATTCCACCAAATCTAACCCTCACAGCTAATACCTGCCATACCACATACACTGAATTGGATCATCCACATTCACTTTGTATTTTCACTAGAACAGCTTCCAGAAATGTATTTTGTGGAATCAACTCCACAGAGGATGCTTTCCTGATCACTACCATCGTAATCTCTACAATTCTAGGGTTAACAGTTATCTTTTGCACATATCATCATAAACTGCACTTCTTAATCTTGAGTGGCTCTTGGGCCTTAGTAAAATAAATTAAAATGGAAATTAAGTTATATGATTATAGTTATGACAGAATGTGGATAAAGTATTCCTTCCAAAAGTAAAATATACATTATTTGAGAATACAGCTGTGAAAATGCAGGATATAATATATGTTGGTGAACTCACAAAGGTTTCACTAGGGGTTCAGGCACTGCAAGCAACCGAGAAAATTTTAAAATTTAACAAATAGACATTCTGAGGCCATATGAAATGGGTATTAGATTGATTGATTTGTTTTTTACAGCTTATCAACCATTTCCAGGTTATTTAAAGCCAGAAAATACTTCTAGATTCTAAGAATAATGGTTTAGTGATATATATATATATATATATATATATATATATATATATATATATATAGAAGGCACGGTGGAGTAATGGATAGCGGCTCGGATTGAGGAATCAGAGAGCCAAGTTCGCATTCCATTCGGACCCATTACATTCACTTATGTGCTAATAACCTTGGGAAAGGTATGAATCCTCTTCTATGGGTAAATAGCAGGACAGACTGGGTTCTATAGCCTTGGATGGCAACTGCTCTAGGAGAAGGACAACTCTGAATTCAAAACCTGCAGAGAGTCGTTTGGGGACCTTGTGGCACACTGTGCATCAGGTCTCTGTATTCAGCTCTTCAAAAAATGTGGTTGGTTCTGCACAAAGCCTTCACCACTAGAATCAAATTATATGTGCAGGTTGTCTGGCTGTCGGTTTCTATGAAGGGAATTGCCTGACTCTCATACTTCGTAAAAAAAAGAATTCCCAGTAGGTGCGGGTCAACAGCCCACATCAATCAATGATGGGAGAGTCCACAAAATATATATTCATTTATAGTAATTCATCAAGTCTAGAAGAATCCTCAACAGTATGCAGAAAGAACTGGACAGCCATTTTGTCCTATTTGGAACTCATCAGCAGTGTGCATCCACACACACATATATATATATATATATATATATATATATATTTTAAGACATTTTTATGTTTATACATTCTTTTTATAGATACAAATATTTAAGTAAATGCTCTGTTTTATAATAAACAGTATTAAACAACATTTACCAGCCTGAATGTCTGAGAAATTTTCATAGAAAATTTTCGTCTTCCGACAGGAATCAAACCTGTATCCTATACAGAACCGTCATATAGCCTGTCGTGCTTTAACCGTTTCAGCCACAGACAAGCGTTCAGTTAGCAAGGTCGATTTTACTGTCTTTAAACTTTAATCTTCCATGAATCTCTCATGCACATTCATATCTGCTCATGGCATATCAAATGTAAACAAATGATGTCACACATTATGAAATGGACAAAGTCCGACAATTATTTTAAGACATTTTTATGTTTATACATTCTTTTTATAGATACAAATATTTAAGTAAATGCTCTGTTTTATAATAAACAGTATTAAACAACATTTACTGGCCTGAATGCCCGAGAAATTTTCATAGAAAATTTTCATCCTCAGACAGGAATCAAACCTGTATCCTATATGGAACAGTCATATAGCCTGATGTGCCCTAACCATTTCGGCCACAGAGGAGCATTCGGTTAGCAAGGTCGATATATATATATATATATATATATATATATATATATATATATATATATATAAAAATTTCACTGTAAAAGGACATTATGAATAAAGATAAGTGGAAAAATTATCTTAGGTGATGCATTTTGCCCTCCAAGGAACTTTATCAAGGCAAATACAAGAATTTTATTTTGTAACAAGTATTTATATACTAGAGCAAAAATGTTATTGGTTTTTTTTTTAATTTTTAGGTTTAAGAACACTCATAAATATTCATCAGGTTAGCTGAAATGTCAAGCATGTTTCTAAACTTAAAGATTTTGACAAACGAATAACATTTTTGCTCTCATATATGAATACTTGTTACAAAATAAAATCCTTGCATTTGCCTTAATAAAGTCCTTCAGAGGACAAAATACATCAAGATAAGTTTTCCTTTTGTCATTATATATATATATATAGATATCTATATATATATATATATATATATATATATATATATATATATATATATATATATATAGAGAGAGTGGTTTGACATTGCCCAAAGAGACACATTTGTGCTGTTGGAACATGATTTTAATTGTGTAGTGATTTTTAACATGATTTTGTTTTAATATCCTAAAATAAATAATATTTATCTCTACTCTGTATTGAACCCTCTTTTAAATTAAATCTTATGTACAGTGGAATTATACTCCATTTGTCCTCATTTTACCTGGATATATATATATATATATATATATATATATATATATATATATATATATATATATATATATTGCTACATTGAATCTTAGCATGACATATATGCTTACTAAAATATCTTCATATATAACTCATTTTTGCTTTTTATTTCTTTGGGTCATGCTAGCTCTTCCTTCTGTCATGTTAAGTATATGACAGATATATGTCTATGGTTGGCTTTCGAGAGCATAGAAAATGAAGATATTTCTTCAATCTTTCTAAGCACTCCATTAGGGATCTGGACGTTAAAAGAGCGTAGGAATTACCTAGGATTTTGGAGAAGGCTTGCATTCACATTTTGTGTAAGACTTGGCATAAAATAAAAGTGGATAAAAACAGCCATGGAGCTATTGAAAAGATCTCAACTTGACCCACTACTGAAAAAAATAAACATCATTTTTTTTTTTTGCTTTTAAAGAAGGGTTTCTTCATTGAGCATTCATTGAAGAAAGTGTTTTTTAGTTACAGAGTTGTATCTGATTAGCAATGGTGGAGGAATGGAATGTTGAAAGAAACTTTGTATCACCAGATAAATTTCTTTTCTTAGACATTGCTTCTCACTGAAATTACTTCATCAGAGTAAATTTTTCTCTATATTGTAAATCTCCGGGCAAAACAAAGTTGCTCATTAAAAAGTCTTCTTTACACTATTACATATCTTATAGACATCAGGAATTTTAAGCTTTAAATATTAATTAAAAAAAATAGACAGAGCACTTCACCATGTTTTAATGTTAATAAACTAGTCTAGTAGAATATTAGTATTATAGCAAAAAGGGTCATCGTTGTCTGCCTCACACTTGAGTTCTTGTGCCAAATTAAACTAATGAAATAACTAAGGTGCCATGTCTGAGAACAATATTTAATAAGATAACCTAGTAAACCATTAGAAACAGGGCCAGCGCATACTATCCTCGAAACTCTCACCGAGGGGGAGGATTCTGATTGGGGTCCTCAGACTGTGCTTTGTGCTTTATATTATGAACATTTGCTTTTTTCTATCTATATTTATATACTTTACAAATTAAACTAAGCACAACTGACTTTAAGGGATGAAAAATTTTCATGAATTCTAGGGTCTTTTGTTTCTTTGTCTAAATCTGTAAATTTGTTTTGCTCATGCTAAGTCTCAAAAAAACAATTTATAAAATCCACTATTTTTTACCCATAATGTTGAATGTTTTGAATTATTCAACTTTAAACAATAAATTCTCAAGATGTTATTAAAAATTGCCTGAAAAACATTGTTGATTTATTTACGATAAAAAAAAACAAAAACATTGTTGATTTATTTAAGATCGAACAATCTCTTATGACATGTCACTAATTGGTATTTAGATGCATTGTATTTGTTTTCAATTTTTCTAGTTGAATTTTCATCTGTATTGAATATGATCAATTATTGTACATAATTAGCTTACAATAAAATTTGTATTTTGTATGAATACTATCCTATTTAAATTGAGATGTAGAAGAGTGGGGAGGTGTCATACCAGATTTTGGGGGAGAGGCACAAGACCCTTGCACTAGCCATGATTAGTAACTATTTAAATTAATTTATCTGCTCATAAAAAAAAGGAAAATATTTTTTTAAAATATTTTTTGTAGATTAGCATTCATTAGACCCATAAGAAAAGTGTAGACTGTAAGAAAATAGAATGTATGGTTGTCAGCAAAAGAAAAAGCCTAAGATATGAGCTACATATTGGGAACATCAAATTTAATCAGCTGCAGAAAGTTAACTATGAAAATATTGTAGTCACTGACAATGGAAAATGTGACACAGATATCCAAAGGTACATTGAAATTGCCTTCCAGAAACTAAGCAATGTATTAAGATATTTGAAAATGTCCTTAGAAACAAGGAAACAGTGTATGTTGAACAATCTCCTCACAAATGAAAAACACGTGGTTCTGCTGATGACCAGTGAGAATACCATGGACAGTGCATGTGAGTAACAAGGAAGTCTAAAGGAAAATAGAAATTACAAGCAAATTGATACTGACAAAATAGAAATTTCTGGAATGTGTAATCAAATGGGCCTGAGAAATTTAATACTTGCAGGAATGCAAAAGAAACAGGAAGGAAAGGCGAGCATCCTACTTAACATGTTTGTGTGAATTTCTGACAGAACAAAAACAAAGAAGGGATGGTAAAAGGTCAAAAGTTACTTAGCACAGCAAAAAAAACAGGAAGTTAGGGAGAGCCATGATCACCACAAAAATCGAGTATTCTACTCAATATGTTTGTGCAAACTGACAACAGAACAAAGAGGGGTGGTATAGAGTCAAACGTTACTTATTGGAACAAAAGTTAGGAAGTTGAGGAGAGACATGATCACCCAAGTCCTTAAGGAACACTGCACATAATAGAAAATGCTTTATAATTAAATCGTGTGTCCCATTATTTAGTAATGGTTAACAAGCTTGCCTTGCATATATTATGACTGAAATGTGTTGTGTTCTTGCTAGATGATTTTCACGTGGCCTTGTATCAGACTTAACAAAGCTTCATCAGAAGCAGAAGAAGGATGTCAAAGGAAAGAATGTGTGTCACTTCTTTATGAGAACGAAAAAAATGGCTTCTGCTTGCAACTTGATGCAAAGAAAAGAACAAAGATAACATTCTTGACAAAATTTGACATTACCCTAGACATTTTTGATGGGTTGACAGATGAACAGTGCTTTTAAAGTTCAGTTTAATACAGGGAGATGCTGAGAAGTTCTCAGTGTGACCAAGAAAGGATTTTTTTAAATGTTGAGGATTGGTCAGAAGGGATTTTTTTTAAAAGAAAATTTTGATATTCAGGAAGTGTGTGAGGTCGAGAAATTTTCAGCAGCTCTGCTAGATTACTATATGAAACACAATAGAGAAGAAAAACTGAAAAATAAGAGACAATGATATAAATAAAAGATTAAAAATAAAAAGCAAAATTCTTTTGTCTTTCTTGATTTAAAATATTTGGCATGTAATGGTGGCCTTGCTGTTAACAAAAAAAAATATGGAAGTGACAAATCAACAAATGGAGATAAGATGTGGTTGAGATAATCGAGAGAGTTTTTATTTCCCATGATCCACAAGGTTCAGTTGTTTGCTCATTCGTTCTGGAGTATTATATATCAGTCATGGTAGACTGAGAGTTTGTTCGGGATATAATACAAGGTAGTAGTTGAGAGAGACTTGTGGGAGAAAATCAGTATGCATATGTGGTCAAGTGAGAGTAGTGGGAGAAATATTCCATGATGAAGAAGAGACTCGAGGCGACAAATATGTGTTTCTACAGAAGGATGCTAAGGATATCATGGACCGAGTGTGTGAACAACGATGAGGTTTTAGGTTGCAAACAAGAAGGAGGCTTATACTTAACATCAGGAAGAAGCAGCTGAAGTTTCTGGGATATATAATGAGGAAGGAGGGTTTGGAGAATCTGATACTCACAGGTTGAACAGAGGGAGAGAGAGACAAGGAATAACAACACGTAATATACCTGGTGGGCTTAAGCAAGTGGATGACAGAACATGGTCTGGGAGAGGAAGCAGAGAGAAGGAACTTGTTAAGAGTTGCAAGCGATAGAGATATAGTGACATACCTGGCAAGCTTAAGCAAATGGATGACCAAATGTGGTCTGCGGGCGGTGACAGAGGAAAGGAACTTGTTGAGAGCTGCAAGGGATAGCGAGAGTTGGAGAACCATGATCGCCCACTCCCTGAAAGGACATGGCACATAAAAAGAAAGAAAAGTAGTCGAGAGAGGTCTCTACTGCTGCTGCTAGTTTCATTGCTGGCCAATGTCATCGCTGTTGATGGAAGTGCACTGGTGTCACTAATGATGACCTGGTTAAGCTCACCTGCCGTGGAAGTCCTTCACTGGTCAGATCTGCCTATGTAGGAGAAATCAGCATTGGCTTTATAGTGAGTCAGAAACAGCTGTTGAAAAAAACTGCATAGGACATTTCTGATTGGCAAGAATTGATGATTTATGACCTTGGTATTTTGGGGCAGTATTCTGGAATTTGAAGAGTATTGCTGTCATACTGGGCTGGTGCAAGGGTTTTCTGCCACCCTCCAATGTATGATATGGGCCTCACAGTCTATGATACAGACTCCCCCACTCTATATTTCAATTTTCATAAGTTAGTATTCATATAAAATACAAATTTTATTGCAACCTAATTATGTACAATAATGGATTATATGCAATTAAGGTGAACAATTCAACTAGAATACTTGAAAATAAATACAATGTATCTAAATACAAATTAGGGACATGTCATAACAGATCATTCGATCTTAAATAATTAGAGACATGTCATAATAGATCATTCCATCTTAAATAAATCAACAATGTTTTGCAGCAATTTTTAACATCAACTTGAGATTTTTCTCATTAAAAGGTTGAATAATTTAACACATTCAACATTATGGATAAAAAATAGTGAATTGTATATAGTGTTTTTTTGAGACTTAGCATAAGCAAAAAAAAATTCACAGATTTGCACAAAAGAAAGACTCCACAATAACATCAAAATCCACAAAAAATTTTCAATTCTTTAATAGTCAGTTGTGCTTAGTTAAATTTGTAATGTATATAAATGTAGATAGAATAAAGCAAATGTTGATAAGATAGTGAGGGTCAGAAAGCACTGTTCATGCCCCCCAATCAGGGTTGGGGATCAGGGGTAATACGCAACAGTCCTGCTGTCATATCTGTGTTGGAGCTGCTTAATCCTCGCTTTACAGGGTTCAAAAGTATTTTTGCAGCCTTGTAGGTGATGAATTGTTTTCTAATTTACAACCCCTTTCTCATAGACGATGTTCAGGCAAACTAGATTCTTTGGTTCCACATGTTCTTAATTTAACAGTTAGGACCCACTATGCCATGTACACAGGGCCAAAGCATCCTCATTTGATTAGTAAGGAGGAAGTTCCACACAGACTGCTTCTTCCTCAGAACTGTTGGAGTGTATAAAAGATTCCTGAAAGAATGCTTCTGCTATCACTACAATATTAACCTCTTTAAGTTGAGGTTCAACCGTTATCTATCCTACATATCCTTATAAGATGCACCCCTTGCTCCCTCCTTCTACACTCTTAAAGCAACCTCATTAAGTAACTGTCTGTAATGGGAGAGAGCTAGATAAGAAAGATAATTCTCCCCCATTATGAGCATTATCATATAATAAGACCATATTTCACGGATGGAAAGGAATGTCTGAAAAGAAAAAGAATGACAAACATACTTTATTCTCAGAGAGACTTTTATAAGCCTAAGACATACACAAAACTATATGTACATATATACACATGTTTCACACAGAAAATAATATATCATATATAACTACACAGCAAAGAAAAGTGTACGGAGAAACAAAAGTAATGGTCTTACATATAATATGGAGATACTCCTGTGTCTGGGAGAGCCATTTTTAAGATGGACTGGATTCATCTATATCCCAGGCGAGGACATATTCCATGAACAGGAAACAGTGAGTCTTGGATTTTTGCAAATTGATGTCTGCAAGCTGGAGTTTCATTCTGTATCTAGGAAAGATATATTCCCAAAGGGAAATGGTGCCATGGCTGTGGTGAGCTGTGGTGTAGGCATATTTAGCCTCTTCCTGTGCCATAAGGGGCCCCAGCTAAAGAAAGCAACCTTTTGCTTTCGCTGCTGCATACAAACTGAATTAGACTGCCTTTTTGACACTGTATGGATTGACGTCATTAAGCAGCCATTACGTGACCCATGTGATGTATCTTCACTAAAAGGAGATAATTGACTTCTGTATCCTTACACCTCTACCTTGAATAGTTCTTGGTCTTTGTATTGGCTGAACAATAATACAAAAATAAATTAAATTAATCAAGATATTATCACAAAAAAGGAAGATTAAATGCAACTATATCTTCCCTAAGTTGATATGTTATGATATCATTCATAAATTTACTTGCTGACATATGGACAGAAAATAAATTCAGTAAATACAGAAAAATAGGGGTGAAAGACAAGGTTGTATCTTCTTACTAGACTTATTCAACCTTTAAAGTGAAGAAATTTTGAGAGAATTAAAAGTCCAACCAGGATTCATTATTGGCAGCCACAATCTTAACAACATTAGATATACAGATGACACAGTATTGATAACAAACACAGAAAGGAAATTACAGGAACTCCTACAGAAGATAGTAAAGGAAAGCAAGAAAAAAAGGATTAAACATCAATTGTAAAAAGACAGAATGTATGGTTGTCAGAAAAAGAAACAGCCCAATTACTAATTGCAGATGCCAAAATCAAGCAAGTACAAAAATGTAAATATCTAGGAAGTGTTTTAACATATGACGGAAAATGCGACATTGAAATCAGAAGGTGCATTGGGATAGCGAAAGATGCCTTCCAAAAGCTAAGCAAAGTATTAAGAAACAGGAAAATTTCATTAGATACAAAGCAAATATTACTGAAATTTATGTAATATTGATCCTTCTATATAGGAGTGAGTACTGGACAGTTACCTCAGATGAAGAAGTGGCTCGAGACAACAGAAGGATGCTGAGAATACCATGGACTAAACATGTGAATGACTACAAAGTTTTAGAGAAAATGGAAACAAAAAGGACACATACTTAACATCAGAAAGAGATAGTTGAAATTTCTAGGGTATATAATGAGGAAAGAGGGCTTAGAAAATTTGATATTCACAGGACATATTGAAGGTAAGAGAGACAAAGGAAAGCAGCACATAATCTACCTAATGACCTTACGTAAATGGTTGACAGAACAGAGACTAGGAGAGATGATAAAAAGAAAACTTTACAGAAAACTTCAAGATACAGAAAATTGTGGAAAGCCATAATTGCCAACGGTCTGAGGAGACATGGCACATAGATGAAGAAGAATGTCTTCCTACATTTGTGAGCGTGTTAATAAGTATTACCTAACCTTATGGAAACAATTGTAATATACTGTTAAGTTTTTTACAGGATACATACAGTAAGACATGCTCCAGTTTTTGCCAAAACTAAACAAATATTTGCAGAAAAATATAAAGTAGCACAAGTAAGTTTAAAAACTTCAGAACTTTGGAAATATATCTCCTAAAAATGGATGGACAAGCCCCTTCCATCTTGTTTTTAAAATTTGATGGTAATTACCAATGCTGCATTTATTACTGTGCTTCGAATAGCATTACAAAAAGTGATCGATATCCCACACCAACTGTCAATTCATTTACCTCCAAACTTACCAAAAAATGTTGTTTTTCAAAAATAGACTTCTGTTTGTCACCAGATAAAAGTCTGTCCTAATGATGTGCCTAAGACAGCTGTAATTTTTTAACTGTTTGAATATAAATATACGCCTTTCTGATTTAACAAAAATGCGGTAGTAACATATCAGCGCTTCATGGACAAAATATTTACAGATGAGAACTATACTTTTTATAAATTTTTTTAATCATTTCACCCCATGCAAAGCAGTAACATCACTAAGACACAAGTGATTAATGAGTGTGAAAGAATAATAAGAAAAAACATTATTAAGGAGGGAGCAAGAACAATAGAAGAGTAATCAGGAAGGCTGTAGATAATAAATGACATTGCATTTAAATTTTTGAAGATCAAATTTGGCTGAAAAGCATAGAGCCAGAATAGAGTTCTACAAGCAAAAAGTGTGAGAGAAGAAACTCTTAGCAAAGAACTTATGGTTACATCTAACCAATTAAACTGTAAACTGATGAAACCTTGTTACCAATCTAGTATTGTGCTTAAATTCATAAAGTCTAGGTACTACAGCTGAGAGTTTACCACAACAATTATCATGAAAGTATTTGTAGAAAAGGCACAGGGAAGCTACATTATGGTGGTGGGAAAGTAACTTCAGCTGGGATGCCAGGTCAGGACCAATAACATTTTAGATTCTTCTTTGGATTTTACCAAAAATCTCTATATAGCAAAAGCACTAAGCCATATGTGGCAGTAATATTAAAAGCATGAACAAATAATAGACTTATAAATATGTAAGATAGATTCTGGAAATAAAAATTGTACCATGCAGTGAACCAACTTTCACTGCAGCAGATTTAGCAATTGATTTAGTATAATATTTCCACTTCATGTTAGTTTAGTATGTTAGCCCAAGAAGGCGCAATGAGTTACACTCCTGGAGCTTAGCATCAGTCATGCTGATGGGAAGCAGAAAGGGATCTCTCAGATGATTAAGGGAAAAAAGTTTCATTTTGGAGGCCTTAACAATATTCTTGTATTTAGTGTTAATAAAACATTACATAAAATGATTTAGATAATTCATTTAAAATTTTAAATGAAAGCAAATTGAAAATAGCTTTGTTAAAATGTATTATTAACATTTTTAATTTAGAATTTTGGGATTATATATGATTGCCAGAAAAACTTTTACTCTCTGACAGGGTTTTATAAAATCAAACACAGCCTCTTGCAACATGACACGATGGATTTGTGAGTAAAGTCAGTTTTTGTAATGTCCACTAGCTTTCCTTCTCAAGGTCGGAAGGAAGGCATGAAACACATTTCTACACTTTATTAACATTTTCTCTTTATAGAAAATAAAAAATTTGTTTACATTCTTCCAACTTCTCCCTAGCTGTTTCTATTTTATTTATTTTATTTTAGGTACCTCCAAAGAAAAATGATACCTAAAATACACTTTTAAAGATGAAAATCTTTCTTGAAGCTTTTAGTTTTGTTTTAATTTCAGGCTATTAAATTAATTAAATTTAATATTTTCAATAAACAAGATACTTTGCTGTGTTTCAAACCGAATTTAAATTGATAGTATGATTTTTTTAAATCACTAAAAATGACTGAATTTGGCCAGATAGACAACTGTATCAATACAATGTAATTCTCTTTATTAAAAAATCTTTCAAAAATAAAATATACTTTTCTGAAACTTTATTTGAGGAAGATTAGATGATTTATATTTTAATTAATCAGATTTGAAACAAATATTACTTACTTTTAATTTAAAATATCATAGAAAAGCAATTTTTAACATGAAGGTTGATTTTTTTTGTGTGATGTTAACAACTCTCTCGATAGACTTGGTTGACAATTATTTCTACATGGGGAGGCATAGCTGTAACAATTACTTGATAAAAATAATGTGGAAGCCTTTTTTATATATTATTTTAACTAACCAGTAATCTTTAAAATTTATGAAAATATTCTGAATAATCTAATAGTTTATTAAATTGTATGTACTTTTCTTTATACTATAGTTTTACTTATAAAGACACTTGTTGAGGAAATGTTAGAAAATTACCAATAAATTTTAAATTTATATTTTCTGATAATCTCATTTATGATTGTGTGTATTTAAAAAAAATTATAGAAATGAAAAAGAAATTCAAAATTACTAATACTGGGGTGCTGAATTGTAGTAAGCTTTTCCATTTATGATTGGTAAATATAGTTTTTACTGAATAACAATACCACTTAAACACTATAAATTAATACAGCATTTTAAAAGATTTGAAATTTTATAAATTATTATTATTAAAATTAAAAAGAAATGAAAACAGTCCTTGTAAAAATTCATTATTAATTGAAAAATTTTTTTTTCTTAAAACAGTAGTGTCCATAATATATATTATTCATAAAACTAATTAAAATTTTTTTGTAATTAAATAATGCCTGTCTATATTTCTGAGATGAGGTATTGCAATTATTTATACTAGTGGGACCTATGGAATTTCTAAGGATTGAATGTTGAGTAAACAATAAAATCTTTTGTAAATTTAAACCATTTATATCTTTGATCTGACAAAGCTTACTAGTAAAAAAAAATCATGATTTATTACCATATTTTCATGATTTGTTAAGCTTTTCTTTTATGTATATCATATCACTTTGTATTCTATACATTGAGCTCTCTACAAATCTATCCTTTTAATGTTTTATATTAAAAAGAACTACTTGGATTATCCTTTCCACTTACGGATTTGATATTATCATATATATATATATATATATATATATATATATATATATATATATATATATTGCCTGATGATCACATAAACATGAAACTCATGGTCACAAACTCATATCTATACAACCGAATATATATATTTATATATATATATATATTTATTGTCTGATGATCACATAAACATGAAACTCATGGTCACAAACTCATATCTATACAACTGAATATATATATTTATATATATATATATATATATATATATATATATATATATATATATAAACCACGGACACATACCTAATGCAATCAAGGATCTCCAGAAATTCTGAAAACGCGCCACTCCTTCAAGTCAATACTTCTTGACAGACAATGTTCTTAGTAACAGTTTGCCCTATTCTCCTCCCGTGTCTGTCTCCATCACCTTAACCCTTACATCTGACAGTTTGTGAGCTCTAGAGTATGCCATATACAATTGCCAGTGACTGAACACTGGCTGAAGTAAGGACAATCCCACCTTCTCAAATGTCTGAGACCCCCCCCCCCAAAGTGACTTGTTAAATGTCATGACATATGACAAATGGACAGGAAGCTGGTTTCTCTCCAAAGTGAATGGCAAGTTAGTCACTTAGAGTCAGCTTTATTCTGGGTATAAGAACATGTCTGCCAATTAGTGAGCCACTAATCAAGGACGCCCCAACTGAATGTTGATGCATGGCCACCATTTCCACTCTTGTACCATTGCAGAGTCCATTCTGGATAGAAACGTTACAAAGAAGCATTACGATTGAGCCAGGTTTTAAACTCAATTTATGAGGAGGCATTCCTGATAGTGTCAAAGAGTTTAGAAATTCAAGTGGGTAGCAATCACCCTCAGCAGGATCATCTGTCAAAACTTTATCTGTACTATAATAGGTGCAGCAGTCATCTGGAAATTGTCTCAAAACTTCTTCATTGATCATGAGAGTTATTTGGTTAAAGATTTACTCTGCTCCTTCTATATTCCTCAGATGTATTGTTGAAGATGTCATCCACCAGAGAGCCATTAATGCATGAAATCTGAGGCACTTCTATGTCATCAACAGCAAGATTAGGATCTTGTGAAGCCACTTATGTTCCATTGCCATGCTGCAAATTCCATTTGATCTTCTGTTGTCCTGATGTTTTGGCTTAATCTGTATGGATGAAAATCAGCCATAGAAGAGAATTTTTAATACAGATTTCAATGATTGCCTCACGAGTTACTCTTGGCAATATGGGCAGGACTTGCCTAAAGTCCCCCCCCCCCAAGAGCACAACTTTACCACCTAAAACAGCAGTAATGCCAGTGATATCTTGCAAGGCTTTATCAATAGCATGAAGCCTCATCCAAGATGATCAAATCCAGGTTTCGTAAATAATTGGCTGGTACATTACAAATGCTGGCCTCCGTG
Source organism: Acanthosepion esculentum (assembly GCA_964036315.1). Lineage (NCBI taxonomy): Eukaryota > Metazoa > Mollusca > Cephalopoda > Sepiida > Sepiidae > Acanthosepion > Acanthosepion esculentum. Next base: position 104,221,298 of record OZ038485.1, on the reverse strand, counting down.
AGTGGGACAGGTAATTTGAACAAACTATGGATAAGCACCATTGCACATGTTGCAGTTGTTCCTTCGCAGATATAAAATTATTGTATTAAACATATAAGTTTTACCACAACTTCCTGGTGCATCTACATAGAAACAGGAGTGTTTGGGCACCTCACCTCTCCTCTTCTTATCTACAGATTCAAGCACAGCATTAGCAATTGGTCTCTGTTCATCAGTAAGTGTTGCAATGCCTGGGTAATCAAGGTCTTCGTGAGGGTCAAGCTGTGGTACTCCAATAGGTTCAGGCAGCTGAATTGCTAAACAATTAATGTCATTCTCTATCAGAATTGTATCAATTAAGTGCAGTGCCATGTTTTCTGTGTGGTCTACATTAAAACGTGGGTACTTCAATCATGGATTCCTTGCAAGGGTCCACAGGTGAAGATCATTTGCAGGGTTCATATACGTGCACATGGCAGAAAACATAACACACAACTGTAAGGGCATCTGACAGGCAGCAGTTTCTAGCAATGCATGTTCCAGTGTGTTATCATTTGAGAGAAGACCCTATCTCAGGCATATTGCCTTAAGTGTTGGCAAGATTTCTCCTTCTACAGTGCACAAATGCTGGAAGCTCACAGCGCCTGAAACATGCAGCAGCAAGTGAAATTTTTCTGTGTCTCTAGGGCTCACTGTATACATTCTACTGATGATATTAGTATTCCTTTGCCTTGGTGTCCATCTTCTAGTGCACTTATTAAAAAATAATGCAGCTGAACGTCAGAGTACAAGTGGTTCCTTGCATCATTATCATGCTCATTCATTTTAAATCATACAGTGAGGGTAATGTCATGATCCCTCTGTGCCTGGGCAACTTGCTGAGCATTCCCCTGTGAAAGTAAACTCTTTACTGGTCTTCAAGCTTGTAGATATTGTGAGATGTGTCAGGTAGCTTGAACTCTGAGAGTCTCCGCATAGATTCTGGAGAAACATATTGGCAATCAAAATAATTAGTAATTCCATTGTGAGCTTGATTCCTGCTCATGATCTGCTGCTGGGTAGATTCTTATTTCAACAGAAGCACAGTCGTGTCCTTTGTACATATACTTGAAGATATATTTCACTGACGAACAAATTCCAACATTAATGTGAGCTCTATACTTTTTCAGCAGGTAGGCATTGTACGGCACAATGTTTCTATTGTCAACTGAATGATGCCAACTTAAACTGTGACTCCAGTATTGCATCTTCTGTACTCTGGATAGCCATTCAAATTCAGAAGCATTTTATCCTTGTAGTTCTTTGGGAATTTCTTTTGGCATGAGCCATTTTCCATGCAAGGGGAAGAAGGATTATCTGTTCCACAAGGACCATGTATTTTTTTTCTAAATCATGCAAAACTGGATCATCATTGGCATCAGGAATTTCAGCTGTCACGATCCTATCATTGCTGTTTCTGAGTTTGCCTTAATTTCTCAACACTGCCAACAATGGCAATGGTGCAAACCTCTCTTTTGAAACTCAATGACATGAACATGAGCCACTGGCACCATAAAAATGTATCTATCCTTTATGTCCCTCATAGCTTCTGCAAGGTGTGACTTGTACACTTAGGCAACTAAATCTGGCCTATTTTCAGGCGTTTCATTCTGCTATAGATTAACTATCTCAGGGCACTTTGGATTGCAAGTGTAAATGATGAACAAGTCTGACTTACCATATTTTGAAACAACATGGCATCCTGAAAATATTGATGCATACTCCTTGAACTGCTTGTGAATGGGGAAGGCAGTATCACTGACACTCCTGGTTCAATATTCACATCTGCTTCTGTGTTCAAATAGTCCATCAATCTGTTGTACCTTTACACTTGCAACTAGACCTGATTGTTCCTAAGATACTGCAACTTGCAACCTTCAACCTTGACATATGCATCCACAACATACTGTTGAAATAATTTTCCAGCTCTGTGAATAACACTGAACCCAACTCTGAATCCAAGATGATAGCTGTAGTATTCTTGCATTATTCGATGATTACACACACACTACCTCTAAATATATCTACATCTCACATGACATCCAAATTCCCCATGGGGAAACAGAATTGGGTAGCTCATAGGGCCCATGACATGTAAGATATTTTTTCAGGAGCAGCATCTCTGGGATACACAACAATGTCTCTATTTTCAGGAGGGGCACCATTTTCTCCAACAAACACTGCTGCTATTTCATTACTGGTGGGAAAATTGTAGCACCTGATGTCGGACCCTTTTCTGAAGTGTAACTCACAATTCCATATTGACACATTGTCTCTTCTGACTCTCACCTCTTCTTGTTGTTCAACTGCATGCATGTTCTTGTACAATTCTGCATAAGGATTAATTTAGTGGATAACATCACTTATTTTTCTCATATAACAGGGGAACACTCAGAATTCTGGGGCACATTCATCCTGTGTTGCAGAGCTTCAATGATGTATAACTGGCCATATTGCAGTTGATCATTAGCAGGATGCAGGTTTGTTTTCATGTGGTAAGTTTGGCCCTGAATGAGGAAGCAATACAGACCCCCTCCTGGAAGTGCTGCCAGTTTGACTTCAAAATACACAAAGGAGAAGGCACATTTGTAATTTCTGATACTTCTACAGAATGAAATAGACTCTTGATTGTTTCCCTCAAATAAATATTTTAGTGTCTTTGGATATGGTTGCAATGCAGGCATGTTCACTTTTCCATTATAGAACAGCTGTTATTTTCATTTCAAAACCTATGCACACCACAGTAGTAAAAATTAATTTTCTAGAATTAGGTTCTAATTAGTTAAGTGAAACTAAAAATAAAATGAATTAATTGAAGTATGACACACACTAAAATCAAATAAATACATAAAATAAAAATACTTAGTGAAACAGGAATTAAAATAATAAAACTTTAAAAATTTCAAAGTCTGTTGAGACACGATGAAACGCAGAAATGATATGAAAGAATGGCAGTCCCAAAAAGTTGAGTGGGTTTTCCTATTAAGTGGAAGATGACCCTTAAAACATGTGACCTTTTAATGATAATGTCATTTAGAGGCCACCATAAAAATTTTCTGAGGTCAATTTAATTTTTCAATATTTCATGAAATTAAGTGAGTGGATTGTAACATATGTAAAAAAAAATATGCTTACTACAATTTTCTGAGAAACAAAGAATGCAAAAATAATATTATTCATTTCTGAATAAGTCCTGAAAGTTTCATTAAAATCCAATAATTATTTGATTTTTGCAAGAATTTCCAAATTAAAGTGCTTTTCATTTGAAAAATAGGTGCAAAAACATAAACAAAAATATGACCCGGGTTGCCGACTTAAAAAAAGCAAGATTTTACCAAAGTTTCAAACGTGCTAGAAAGGATTCAAAATTTAATAAAATAATCAAAAAATACTTTGGTCTTTCCTCTTAATAATAACAAACATTTTGATGATAAAAATTTATTTTTATTAAGTTTGAGGCCTTTTTCATCATGCAATGCTGTTTTTTTGGCGAAAAAGTGAAGGTGCATGCACAAAAGAAATACAAGATAATATATGTACAAAGCACAAAGAAAAAATTGATGAAAATGGACTGTTCTAGGCATCCTCCATTGCCACTCTTCTAACTGCTTTGGAATGGGTGAGGGTGAGAGCGTTTCTTTGAAAATCACCAGCATTTGTTGACGGCAAGAGTGAGATGGAGTGTGTGACGGTATTTCTTTGAAAATTGCTGCCAGTGAGACACCAAATACAGATCAGTACTGAAAGAGTAATAAATGGATGAACTAAGGAAGGAACAAGCACAATTATAATAAGATTATTTACATTGTTTGGACCATTGTCCTCATCTTTATTGTCATGTCCAAAATGTTTCAACCACTGTACTCTCCAACCTTCTTCAGGTGATTGGAATTTTGAATTGAACTCTTTATTTTGTCCACTGGGGTAGATTGTTCTAGATTGTTCTAGTTCCACATGCCATGCCTCTTCTGGATGTCTCAGTTATCTTCTTTTAACTCATCTGTCTAAGTTTTGTCCACCACTGCCATAGCCAGGTATTGAACTCACAACTTTTTGGGTCAGATCACTGAATCCAACCAAGAAAGAATTGTGAGTTCAATACCTGGCTACGGCAGTGGTGAACAAAAACTTAGAGAGCTGAGTTATAAGGGGATAACTGAGACATCCAGAAGAGGCATTGCACATGGAACAAGAACAATCTACCCTGGTGGATGAAATAAAGGGTTCAGTTCAAAATTCCAATCACCTGAAGAAGGCCAAAGTGTACAACAGCTGAAACATTGTAAACATGACAATAAAGATAAGAACAACAGTTCAAACAATGTAAATTCAGAACAGATTTTCTGTAACTGGAGGTCCTGTTTTACAAAGAAATAAGGATTTAAATTCTCCAAGGATATGTGCTTATAATTAATATAAACATTAAGAATTTCTCAAAATTTCAAAAAATTAAATAAGTGTGGGGTAATACAGGGTGCGATGGATAAACTGTTGTCTAAATTACACAAAAATGAAAATAACACTGACATCTCATTTTAACAGATATATTAACCAAAATTACACAAAAATATTTTGAAATACTAAAGAGTAAATTTATTCAATAAAATTGCCAGTGGCTTCAACCACAGACACTAGATGACTTTGGAATCTCCTACCACTCTTCTGGACAATGTCCTTGGTTAAGTTGGTGAAAGCTGTCATAATCCTTGCCTTAAGTTCTTCTTTCGTGTTACAAGAAGTTTTGTTGGTCTCTCACTCAACTATGCCCCACACATAATAATCAAAGGGGTTGCAGCCTGGAGAATTAGGTTGCCAGATGTAAGGGGTGATATGATCGCAGAAATTGTCTGACAGCCATGACTGGGCTCTCCTTATGTGGCAGGGTTCAGAGTCCTGTTGCCAGACATAGGGTCTTCAAGCAGCCACTCTCTTCATCCAAAACAGCACTACCTCCACAAGGCACTTGATGTAGGCCTCTGTGTTGAGTCTGAGACCCTGTGGGAAGATGAATAGAGGCATAATGTTGCATCACTAGTGAACATTCCAAACACCTTCATAATCACCATTAGACTCATCCAACTCTTTATGAATCAGATTGATTGAAATGTTCATATTGGAGCTTCCAACGGGAATGCCATGCAATATAGCATGTCATTTACAAATTTCTGTCAGAGGGAATTGTATCATGGTTCTCTGTTTCTCAAAGACAGTGCCCAACTGACCCTACTATACTGTGCAATTGACAAATTCAAACACAAACAATGCACATGCAAGAAATTAAAAATGTAAAATGTCGAGAATTTAGCCATCACACACTGTAGATGTAAAAAAAACATTGTTACCAAGATTTTCTAAGAGAAAGAAGCATTTTTAAAATAACTTAATTCATCTGTAAATAAGTTCTGAAAGTTTCCTTAAAATCTGACAATTAACAAAATTTTGCAAGAATTTCCAAATCATTATGTTTTGCACTGCAAAAACATGCTAGAATTTCCTATATTAATTTATGGTTACCTGTTCACACAATTAAAAAAAAATTTAACCAAAATTTTGAAGGTTCTAAAAAGGATTAAAAAAATATAATTTAATATTGAAAAAAATCCTTTGGTCTTGCCTCTTAATAATAACATAATAATTTTGATGATAAAATTGTGTTTGTTAAGTTTGGAGCATTTTTTTTTATCCTGTATTGTCATTTTCTTTTAGTGAATCTTTGAGCAACTACCTATTTTGTTTTGTTTATTTATCTTTAATGTTTGGATAATACTTACTACCAAGGCTACCTGCATATATTTGGTAAACCCATCTATTTTATTACTTATTGTCTGAATGTATGAGATTATTTTCCAACTATTTTTCGAATTATCTAATACTGAAAAAACCTTATTGTGCAATGACTTTGTAATGTAAAAGTGTCATAGTTCACTCTCAATTTGAAGCTTTTGTCAGTCACTTGATGCAGCAAGTAATACATAGGGTGCTAATTTCTATTGATTTAATTTCCAAGAAGTTGATAAAAATCAGGCAAAGTATTTCACTTTCAACAGAGACTTATGAGCAGCCTAAGCAGTGCTTCATTTTTGTCATTTCATTGAAGGTCATCATGTGATTTTATTGACAGACCATAAAACACTATGCGCTACTTTTCATAGTTTACTTTACTTTAAACCCCTTCAAAAATCGGATCGCTGACAAGGACACCTGACAATATTTACTTACTGTATGTATTTACAACATATCACTTAAAGATAGCCAGAGCATATTAATTAAACCGTATGCCACAATCAGCTTGTGCAAAGCAAAGAGATGTTTGTGTTTTGCCAGTAGTCATTGAGGCATAAGATAATAATGATCACACGATTCACAGTCCTTTCCCATCTTTTGAACAGGAGTAGAGGTTTATCCCCTGATTCCTGTTTAGGATTGGGTTTCTGGTTCCTTCTCCTAAAGTCTTCTCTTTCTCATTAACACCTAGTAATATTTTTGCGTCTTAGTTGCATTATCGCTTTGCTTGGGGTGAAATGACTAAAAAAAAAAAAAAAAAGGAAATTAAATCTTTTTCAGTTTTCACTGCAAATGACATACAGTGTAACCCGGATATAAGAGAAACCCGGATATAAGAGATATTTTATCTGGTCCCAAATTAGAGCCTGTGTTAATGTATATATAATAGACCAAACCCGGATATAAGATACTTCTTCTCCAGTCCCGACAACTCTCTTATATCCGGGTTACACTGTATTAATTCTTGGATACTGTGCAGTGTATCTACTTCTTATCCCAGCGAGACATTCCTTTGGATGTTATGCATGGTACCAAACTAGTTCAGAAATATCTAAAGTGTCAGTCTTTCTCTGATCAATGGCTACAAATATCTTTGAGCAAATGAAGCTTGTAGGTTTGAGCAAAAATCATCCTTCTTCAAACCTCTTGAACTGGCACTAAAGAATCACAAGAAACTTTACTAATAACAGAAGCCACCTTACCTGAGGACTTTCAACAACAGCAGCAACTAAGATGGCTAGCACATGTAACTCGAAGAGGAAATATGGACATCATCAAGATGTTGATGTGCCATAGTGCTTCAAACAAATGTTAGGAAGGAAACTTCTATCAATACTGGAAATAGTGATAACTGTTCATGAACCTGAGAAACCTATTTTCTCGAAAAAAAATTTTAATAAAAAGATTTATGAACCGACAGTAACACTTATTGCTCAGTCAATGAATGCCGAATGTTTCCTTATAAAGAAACAGCTAATATTATGGTTATCATTACCAAACAGCTAATGTTACCATTACTAAACAGCTAATGTTACCATTACTAAACAGCTAATGTTACCATTGCCAAATGGTTAATATTATGGTTACCATTACCAAACAGTTAATATTATAGTTACCATTACCAAATGGTTAATATTATGGTTACCATTACCAAATAGCTAATATTATGGTTACCATTACCAAACAACTAATATTAGCATTACCATTACCAATCAGTTCATATTACTGTTATCATTACCAAACAGCTAATAATACTGTTACCATTGCCAAACAACTAATAATACCATTGCCATTACCAAACAGTTAATATTACTGTTACTATTACCAAACAATTAATATTATTGTTAACATTACCAAATGGCTAATATTACTATTACCACTAATATTACCACTACTCTTACCAAACAGCTAATATATTTTTGTTTCCATTATCAAATGGCTAATATTACCTTTTCACACCATTTTTACTGTATCATGCTTGTTTTCTGGCTAACATATTACTTTTAATACAAATCTTAGCTTTTTTGGTGTTTCTATTTAAATTGATAAAGTAGTAAATCTAAAATTAAAGAAAAATACATTTCTAGACAATATCTGAACTCTTATACCTTAATTTGAAAATGATACTACAGTTGATGAATTGTCTTCTAACCTACAACACCTTTCCCGTAGAAGAAAAATTGATAGCCTCCCACTACTCTATCACTATTTTCATGTCAAATGTTCAGATAAGCTACATTTCTTAGTTCCACCAATTCAGACCTTCACAGCTAGGAGATGCCATGCCATGTATACAGAGTCCACTCATCCTCATTCCCTTCATCTTCCATTGGTAAGCGGGAAGTTCCACTCAGACAATATCTTCCCCAGAACTATTACCTTGTAGAACAGACTCTTGAAATGATGCTTCCTGGATCACTTAACCTCTTCAAGTCTTGGGTCAGCAAGTTTCTATCTGACATCTATTCATAATATGCACTTCTTACTCTCTCCTTGTATGCCCTTACAACAATCTCATTCACTAACTCTTTACCTTGAGTGGCTCTTGGGCCTTGTATTAGGTGAACAATAGTATAAAAAACAGATTTTGAGAACTGAAGCTTCAGACAGCACAACACAGATTTTGTACTTTTAGTTTTAAAAATTTAGCCTAAAACACAAAAATAGCTTTTTCTATTTTACCTTTTGTTATTTCTCCATTTAAATTTATTAATTTTCCACTGATTCATTCTCTCATCTCATTACAATATGAAGGAGCAGCTCTTAGCTTAAATATTCAAATATTCAGTCTTAACTGATGCCAGCATGTACAATATAGTCACATTTGGTTAACCCTCCTTCATCTTTCTCAATTAGTATGCACCACACTTGGTCAGTCATGTGACCCTCCTGGATCAGTCAGTGGAACACGCTCTGTACAGAAGAAATTTTGGGGATAGATGCTGTGAATAGAAGATACTTCCCAGACATGTTGGAAAAGCACAATCTCTTGCAGCATGACATGCTGTATTTGTGAGTTAAGACAGACTATTGTAATATTTGCTACCTTTATTTTCTGGGTCAGAAAGAAGGCATGTAACACATTTCTACAATTTGTTAGCATGTTCTGTTTCTATAAAATAAAGTCTTCATTTACATTCTTCCAACTTCTCAATAAACATCTTTATGTTTTTATTATACATTTTTGGTTAAATATCCATATCAATCACACATATTACCATGGCTTCTCATATATATTTGGTAAGCATGCAGAAGATTAAATATCTGGGAAGTGTTTTGACAGAGGACGGTAAGTGTGACACCGAGATCCGTAGATGTATTAGGATGGCCAAGGATGCATTCCAAAAGCTGGGCAGAATATTGCCAGACAGGAGGATTTCTTTGGTAACAAAGAAAAAGATACTGAGCTGTTATGTGACATCTGTCCTTCTCTATGGCAGCGAACGCTGGATGATTTCCTCAAGGATGAAGAAGAGACTCGAGGCGACAAAGACGTGGTTCAACCGAAGGATGCCGAGGATTTTGTGGACCGAGCATGTGAGCAACGATGAAGTCTTGGAGTGGATGCAAACAAGAATGAGGCTCATGCTTAACATCAAGAAGAGGCAGCTGAAATTTCTGGGACACATAATGAGGATGGAGTGTCTTGAGAATCTGATACACACAGGTTGAATAGAGGGAAAGAGAGACAAGGGAAAGCAGCACGTGACATTCCTGGTTGGCTTGAGCAGGTGGATGACAGAACGTGTTCTGGGAGAGATAGCAGAGGGAAGGAACTTGTTGAGAGCTGCAAGGGATAGGAAGAGGTGGAGAGCCATGATTGCCTACGTCCTGAAAGGACAAGGCACATAAAAAGAAAGAAGAAGCCTAAAAGTATTACCCAAAGTTTTCATATTAGAAAAATCCTAGAGTTAAAGGCAAAATTAAAAGCCTTTTCACAGTTGACCAATGTTGGTGATATCACTAGCCTTATAAAAAATGATGCTGTCAAATTGATCTGCTAGGTACTTTCATTTCTGGAAAGAAACCCACATGAGTTAGTGTAAACAGGTACCACTGCAAAAGCATAAACCTAGAATTTTATTTTGAATGTTTGGGTAAATATGGCTTGTAAATTTTAACACCTTTAAAGCAAAACTGCTCTCATTTAACCACCATAGAGAAACTTTTCTATCTGCAATCAGCATGGTTGACACTAGAGAGCAACACACTGTGCCTTCTTGGCTTCACATTTTCAACTGCGTTGAAGTGGAGTGATTTCATCAAATCGATAGCTGCATCTACTGCAAGGAAAGATGGGTTACTGTGTCATGCCAGAAAAATTTTCTCATCAGAATCCATCTTGCTGATTTACAAATCTACCACTTGGCCATGCACTGAATACTGACTGCTAATACTACCCTAGGCCTTTCCTTACCAAAACAACACTCCATGACTATAAGCTACCAAAGATATAAAACTAAACCATTTCAACAAAAATCATCTAAAACCCTCAACCATACTTTCTTCAACATTCATGGTATTTGTACCAATTTCTGCAGTGTGGAATCTTTCCTCCTCAAAAAGTTTCCAGACATCCTGGCTCACTGTGAAACTAATCTTAAATCTTCCATCCTCTCTTCTGGTTTCTTGATTCCTGGATATCTTCCTCTTCTTAGGAAGGCCCATATGCATGGCCTGGGAGTTTGTGGCCATAAATATCTCCCACTGGCTAGGGAACTCTCTCTTGAATCTCCACACCACTCTTAGATGTGTCCCCGTCTCTCTCTACTTAACTCAGTCAGCTATCTCTTCTTTCTCTACCGTTCCTCTTCCTCTCATGACTATTGTGTGCTAGATAGTATTTCTGATAATATAGACAAGACCATCTCCCTACACCCCTTTTCAAATATATTTGTGCTTGGTAACTAACAAACCCACCATGCCAGGTGGCTTAAACACTCTGTCACTGACCCTACTGGCATCCAAACCCATAACTTCTCAATCCCTCATGCAAGTGGTGGACTTTCCCATGCATTTCCCCAGTATCCCTGATAGATACACTTCTCTTCTAGATCTCTTTTTTACCTCCATCCCAGACTCTCATTGTACTATGCAGCTCTGTCCTCTGAGCAACTCTGATTATGCAGTAGTGTCTGTAAACATTTCTTTCCACTCCCCTACTAACCAAGAACCTCTTACCAATAGAATATCTTTCTGCTATCAACAAGTGGATTGGGACTCGTTTCATGACTTCCCTTGTGACATCGCTTGAAATGCAGTTTTTAATCATCCTGCTCATAAATGCATGTCTGAGGTCTCCTCCTGAGTGAAAGCTGTGGGGCAATTTCTCTGACAAACATTTTTCCTGGTGCTCCAACTACATGAATTTAAGTGTGCTACTAGATTGGCATCTAGGTCCCATGCATTTACTGTTGAAATAGTTAAATGTAACCACCTCTTCTGCTCTACCAGTTTCTTTTCTTGCACTTCCCACCAGTGGAATTCCCTTCCGTTTACTTGCTTCCATGATAACTACAATCTTCAAAAATTTAAATGCAATGTCAATCACCATCTTCTATCTTATTGAACCCTGTTCCTTCTTTTTCCTTTCCTCAATCATCTCCATTAAAGTCTTCTCATTCTATTTCACTCCCTGTAACCCCCTGCATTCTAGTGGCATTATTGCCTTCGCTGGAGTGAAACAATTAAAAAAAATCCACCCTTACCTAGGGAAGATATGACCAAAGAACCCTCAGTAAATGCCTGAAACTGCAAATACTCCCAAACCTCTCTCCCTCTCTCTCTCTCTCTCTCTCTCTCTCTCTACATATATATATATATATATATATATATATATGTATATATATCATGGCCGAGTGGTTAGAATGTTCACTTTCTGACCATGAGACCTGGTTCGAATCTCACCATGGTCGATTTGTCAAGAAGGAGACTTCTTGATGTTATTGGTCTGGAGGGGGATGATCCAAGCATGTGGCATGTTTGGAAAGCCTCTGAAAACCATACCACGAGTTGATTGAGGTCTTGTGAGTGAAATTGGGTAGATGGAGCACAAATGTGTCTGAGCAAGAGTCTACAATAGGGATTGGCTGGCCGTCCTAGTAGATGGGTATCCTTGAATACAAGTAGTTAGCTATTATTATTTATATATGTGTGTGTGTGTGTGTATATATGTATATATATATATATATGTATATATATATATGTGTATATACATATATATGTATATATATATATATGTATACACACACACACACACACACACACAGAGCAACTGATGTAACATAAATTCTTTCATTCTCACACAAAACATCCTCCACTCAACATATGGATAGTTACTAGACATTAATAAAAATGTCCACTAGCCACTCAAATGCACACATGCACGTATACATTATCAGCCAAATCCTGCATAGACCAACTAAAATTGTGATACACAAACACACATGAATGAATTATATGAATAAATACTGCTTGGCAGGACAGACACGTGATAAGTCTGTTTAACCAATGAAAAACAAATAAAACAAAAATAAAAAAATTACCAGAATTTTCTTCTCTCTTCCATATTTCTTTTCAGATGAAGCTTAAATAAAAGCAAAACATGCTAAATTTATAAATGTTTCTTATTTCTTCCTTATCCTAGCATTCATACACACAGACACACAGAGAAAAGAAAACCAGTATTAAAGTTAATCATAGTTAAAAAATAAATAATAAGTTACCAAAAATATATCCCAAGATGACAAGCAAAAAGAAAAAACAATTCTCATTTATGCTTATGAAGAATTAAGGAAACATTATTTACATTATTTATATTTGGACAATTTGTTACTGTTATCACAATGTTTCGGTTGTTATACCCTACAGTCTTTATCTGGTGACAATAGTCAGAATATCAATAGTGTAAATAATGATAAGTCCACATCCCAGACAGACAGAAATTAAGGAAGCATTAGTCTGACAAGAAATAATTTTAATTTCAACAAGAAAAACTTTCAAATGAGCGACATTTCTACAAGGATAATGAGTCAAGAAATCAGATTGTGATTTGAAGGAAACACTCTTCACAAAACAAAAATAATCATTTCATTGTATATATGATTATAAAACAATAATATGGTACAGTAGTCCGCTTTTATCTGTGGAGGATAGATTCCAATAACACCCAGTGAATGCTTGAAACTGCAAATACTCCTCAAACATATATACAGAGTTATTTATTTCTTTGAGGACATTAGCATGAATTTAGTAAAAGACGCATGAGAGAAGAGCTTTATTTGAGAAAAAAATTAGCATCAATAATCTTGTGATTCTTCTTGATGCATCTAGTTAATGAATCTGCTATTAGCATTGATGACTGCTTTAATACAAGGACTGAAAGTTAGACATGCCTGATTCAGTTGATCTTTATCTATTTCCAACATTGATATGGTGAACTTCAAAGATTTTATAGTTTTATTGACTACCCTCTCGACTATGCCCCATACATAGTAAACTAATCAGATCTGCAGAACTAAGAGGCCATATATTTGGGGTGACATGGTTGTCGAGATTGTAACACATCTATTTTGGGATTATCTTGGCCTTATGAGATGGCACAATATCTTGTTGGTAGGTGTACAGTCTTCCTTTGATCACACTCTATCCAAAGTATCACAACTGTTTCCAACACCTTCTTATCATCAGCAGAATTGATTTGAGGAAAGGAGGCCTGGTATCTTCCTCGATGCTCATAACTCCCATAAACATCACAATTACTGGAAACTGTGTGCATGAGCATTGGAACATCTTTAGGGTCTCTGCATAATCATCTGTTGTTCTTTCAGTTGACCTTTTGGTGTTCTGATGTTATTAAGACCCTTAGCAGATATATTACATCTGGCTACTGCTATCAAATACCCATCAGTGGCTTCTAGCTCTTTTCAAACTTTGACAACAAACAACCATATAACTTCCAGAAAGTAAGCAATCTGTAAATCCTTATGCTCTGCCTTTAAGGCAACAATTACAGCATGCCTTTTTCATTTATTGAGTTAGTTTGATGTTTGTCATTATTTATCTGAAAAGAAACGAGGATCACAACAAGTTAGAAAAAAGCATTTTTAAAAGACATGTTCTGAAAGAACTGAGAAACCCTGTTTCTTTTTTGTTTCATATCTGCCGCTTTAAACTCATTCCAGAAATGGTGATGTTTTTCTTTTTTTCTTTTGTGTGAGTTTTGTTTGTTTTCCATGCTTTTCTTGCAGTAACTTTACTACAATGTGAAATATTACAGATAGTTTATTAAATTTTGGAATCTTATAAATTTGCTGATAGTTATTCCTTGAGGAATTTTCTTTTTACTATTTCCTGTTCCTATTTCAAATTCATTTCCAGTCTGTATTTTCTAATCAAAATCTTTTTGATAGAACTGAATGATCCAAAGGAATCTTCTAGATCAATAATAAGACTTCACTCTGGAATAAAAGTCACTTAAAAGAGAAAGGAAAGATCTAATCAAATTAAGTGTAGGTAAAAAAAGCCATAATTATGAAAAATAAAACACAAGATACCAAACAAAAATATGAATTTTCCTTTTATGTTAATAAAGATTTAAATAAACATTGATTTGACAAAAATTAATAATTTTTATTTTCACAAGAAAGATTTTGGAATGACTGACATTTCTACAAGAATAATGAATTAAAAAAGACTGTGCAGAAAAAAAAACAATTTATTTTGTTTTTTTTATTGTGCATCAGATTACAGAAAAATAATGTTATACAGTAATCCATATATATATATATATATTATAATTATTTTAAAAAAATATGATTCCATCGCTACATAGGAGTTCTCATGCTTCAAAAACATGCTTTGAAACACGAGAACTCTTATGTAGTGATGGAATCATATTTTTAAAAAATAATTATAATTTAGGCTCTACTTATGCATTGAGCACTGTTTTTTAAAAATAAAAACAAAAATACAACAGAACTTCGTATTATTAACCTAACATGTTCGTTACTATTTTTCTATATATTTGCACACACACACACACACACACACACACACACATATATATATAAATTATATATAAATGAAACTCAAAGATACTCCATCTGTATGGCTATTTCACCCCACAAGAAATTAATCTTATCAACACCAAAGAAATCCTTTGGTATTGATAAACTTCAGAAGATTAATTTCTTGCGGACTGAAATGGCTATACAGATGGAGTATTTTTGAGTTCCACTTATATGTAATTTATTTATATTTGCTCTGTAATAAATACATTGTACTCTCTTTGTGAGTCAATTTTAATATTTTATATTATTTGGATTTACTTGGATTACTGTAACCTCCCTTTTAAACATGTTTCATTGAATATGACAGACAAAGAAGATTTAAATAATTTTTTATTTAGATTTTCCAGGATTGTTATATTTTTATATTTGGTGGGATAAGGGAAAAACTAAATAATAAATTAATTAAATTTTCCTTATCTGTCATATTCAATGAAATATATATATATATATATATATATATATATATATATATATATATATATATATATATATGTAAAATACATAAAAGGTTAATGGTCAGAGTTTTTAAAGTGTTATATATATATATATATATATATATATATATATATACATACATATATACATACTCACACACACAAGCACACGCACATATATATATATAAATAGTACTTCTGGATAATTCAAAATTATGCATCACTGAATACCTTAATTATCAAAAAAGAATAAAGAAAAAAGTCATTTTCAAAAAAGAAATTTAACATTTATCTCGTCAACTAATATTTCCAAATGCTTTGTTAAAGATTTTGTTCAGTTTATTTTTTATGAAAATATGTGTCAATTTTTTGTCTCTTTCTGGCTGGCCTCACCTTTTCTGCTGCTATTGAAATTGCATTAAAGTAGATGTTTTTATAAGGATGGTTTCTGATGGTACAACCAACTTAAACATTTGTCAAAAAAAATTTTCCATGTTGAGTATGATTTTCTAAATTCTCTAAAACGTTTTTCTAAGATTAAATATTAGAATGGGTTTAGTTCAGATAATTAAACAAATTTTCAGATGATTTCAATTTTTATATTCATTTCATGTTTGGATAATCAAAGTCTGAAAACACAAGGGGACAGATAATTGGGGTTTTACTCTACTACTGTCTTTTCATTTTGTTTAAAATCTTTCTTCTTATTTGGAATTCATTTCCACCCTGTAATTACTAATCAAAATCTTTTTGATAATGGAAGATGATCAAAAGGAATCATCTGGACTAAATCAAACATGAGACATAATTCTGGGCTAAAATTCACTTGTGGAAAAAGAGAAAGAAAAAAAATGTAATAAATTTATATATAGTTGAAAAATAAGCAATAATTTAGCAAAAATGCATCACAAGATGTCAGACAAAGAAGTGAATTCTAATTTATGCTAATAAAGAATTATTGATCTGACAAAAAATATTTTGACAAGAAAAACTTTCAAATGAAAGATATTTCTATTGTAAATATTTTTGTGAACTTAAGCAAACCCCCATTCAACAAAGAGCAAAAATAACTATTTCATTGTAGTAGCAGTGTAGTAAGTTTAAGCCATAACATAAATGATTGGCTGTAGAGAACATATGTAGTAGCAGAAGCTGACAGAAATCTTTAAAAATACATGGTTTCAAAAAGAAACTCTTTCATATTCTTTCACCTATGCTTGGCATCACACACTTAACAGTAAGCATTTCTCTCCAGAGAGTAGTAGTTTTCTTTGTTATGAAATGTAGTCGTTTTTTTCTCAGATACTGTTGCTAATGAAAGACATACCCTTTTCCCCCAACCAGACTTTTATTATATTATTCTTATTTTATGGAATAAATATTTTCAGAAAATTTTAACTTGTCATGCATTTGCTTTCATTCTGTATTGTTTTGTTTGAAATATTTTTGTTAGTATGGTTATCTTATCAGTAGAGATACAGACCAATTTGTTACAGAAAGCTGAGGCTGGACCAGGATAGTCAGCAATTGGTCAGAATACCTGGTGGATATGGTATTCTGACAGTGATGGATTGTCTTTGTCTGGATTTCGGATATAAGTTCAAAATGGTGTGAAGTCAACAGGGGGCTACAGCAATTTTGAAGCATTGATATGTTTGCCACACCCAGGTTCAGGAGACAGGATAAGTCCACACGCTAAGTCAACAAGCATTATGCGTTCACTTGAAGTTCTTCCCCTTGCTACATTTTAGAATCTAAGCCACCTTGCCTGTCCATTTCCTCTAATAAAATGAGTAAGAGAAAGAAACCATCTTTTCCTTAATATCATCTACGTTGTAGTGTTGGGGTCCAGTGAGGACACAGAACTCAACAGATTCAACAGAAGAAAAAGAATTTTCTGGTGAAGTAAAATTATTTTAGACTAAATCAAGTCTGTTGATTATGTATTCGAAATTATTCTTTTATGGGAAAGAAGTTGTCATATATTAATTTCACTAGACAACAAAAAAATCGTTTTTGTCTGTTATTGTTGCAGATGAGATTTTGATGAGATTTTGTAAGTTCCTGGTAAATTTGACCTGCTAACAATTTTGGTGGACTCATATAAATTCAAAGGAAAAATAAAACATCGAGTTTGAACAGAGAAATATTAACAAATATAGTGACAGGACATTTTACAAAAGAAAAGATGAGAAATTAAATGAAATGTGAAAAGTTCAAAGCAAACTTAATTGTTTGTAGTTGATTACTCTCATTTTGCAAGAGTGAAATAATATATCTTTTTGCTATGAAAAGTCACCAAGAAAGAGATTGAGCCTTTCAAAAAACAGAGAAATATTAACAAATATAGTGACAGGACATTTTACAAAAGAAAAGATGAGAAATTAAATGAAATGTGAAAAGTTCAAAGCAAACTTAATTGTTTGTAGTTGATTACTCTCATTTTGCAAGAGTGAAATAATATATCTTTTTGCTATGAAAAGTCACCAAGAAAGAGATTGAGCCTTTCAAAAAACAGAGAAATATTAACAAATATAGTGACAGGACATTTTACAAAAGAAAAGATGAGAAATTAAATGAAATGTGAAAAGTTCAAAGCAAACTTAATTGTTTGTAGTTGATTACTCTCATTTTGCAAGAGTGAAAAAATATATCTTTTTGCTATGAAAAGTCACCAAGAAAGAGATTGAGCCTTTCAAAAAACAGAGAAATATTAACAAATATAGTGACAGGACATTTTACAAAAGAAAAGATGAGAAATTAAATGAAATGTGAAAAGTTCAAAGCAAACTTAATTGTTTGTAGTTGATTACTCTCATTTTGCAAGAGTGAAAAAATATATCTTTTTGCTATGAAAAGTCACCAAGAAAGAGATTGAGCCTTTCAAAAAACAGAGAAATATTAACAAATATAGTGACAGGACATTTTACAAAAGAAAAGATGAGAAATTAAATGAAATGTGAAAAGTTCAAAGCAAACTTAATTGTTTGTAGTTGATTACTCTCATTTTGCAAGAGTGAAAAAATATATCTTTTTGCTATGAAAAGTCACCAAGAAAGAGATTGAGCCTTTCAAAAAACAGAGAAATATTAACAAATATAGTGACAGGACATTTTACAAAAGAAAAGATGAGAAATTAAATGAAATGTGAAAAGTTCAAAGCAAACTTAATTGTTTGTAGTTGATTACTCTCATTTTGCAAGAGTGAAAAAATATATCTTTTTGCTATGAAAAGTCACCAAGAAAGAGATTGAGCCTTTCAAAAAACAGAGAAATATTAACAAATATAGTGACAGGACATTTTACAAAAGAAAAGATGAGAAATTAAATGAAATGTGAAAAGTTCAAAGCAAACTTAATTGTTTGTAGTTGATTACTCTCATTTTGCAAGAGTGAAATAATATATCTTTTTGCTATGAAAAGTCACCAAGAAAGAGATTGAGCCTTTCAAAAAACAGAGAAATATTAACAAATATAGTGACAGGACATTTTACAAAAGAAAAGATGAGAAATTAAATGAAATGTGAAAAGTTCAAAGCAAACTTAATTGTTTGTAGTTGATTACTCTCATTTTGCAAGAGTGAAATAATATATCTTTTTGCTATGAAAAGTCACCAAGAAAGAGATTGAGCCTTTCAAAAAACAGAGAAATATTAACAAATATAGTGACAGGACATTTTACAAAAGAAAAGATGAGAAATTAAATGAAATGTGAAAAGTTCAAAGCAAACTTAATTGTTTGTAGTTGATTACTCTCATTTTGCAAGAGTGAAATAATATATCTTTTTGCTATGAAAAGTCACCAAGAAAGAGATTGAGCCTTTCAAAAAACAGAGAAATATTAACAAATATAGTGACAGGACATTTTACAAAAGAAAAGATGAGAAATTAAATGAAATGTGAAAAGTTCAAAGCAAACTTAATTGTTTGTAGTTGATTACTCTCATTTTGCAAGAGTGAAAAAATATATCTTTTTGCTATGAAAAGTCACCAAGAAAGAGATTGAGCCTTTCAAAAAACAGAGAAATATTAACAAATATAGTGACAGGACATTTTACAAAAGAAAAGATGAGAAATTAAATGAAATGTGAAAAGTTCAAAGCAAACTTAATTGTTTGTAGTTGATTACTCTCATTTTGCAAGAGTGAAAAAATATATCTTTTTGCTATGAAAAGTCACCAAGAAAGAGATTGAGCCTTTCAAAAAACAGAGAAATATTAACAAATATAGTGACAGGACATTTTACAAAAGAAAAGATGAGAAATTAAATGAAATGTGAAAAGTTCAAAGCAAACTTAATTGTTTGTAGTTGATTACTCTCATTTTGCAAGAGTGAAATAATATATCTTTTTGCTATGAAAAGTCACCAAGAAAGAGATTGAGCCTTTCAAAAAACAGAGAAATATTAACAAATATAGTGACAGGACATTTTACAAAAGAAAAGATGAGAAATTAAATGAAATGTGAAAAGTTCAAAGCAAACTTAATTGTTTGTAGTTGATTACTCTCATTTTGCAAGAGTGAAAAAATATATCTTTTTGCTATGAAAAGTCACCAAGAAAGAGATTGAGCCTTTCAAAAAACAGAGAAATATTAACAAATATAGTGACAGGACATTTTACAAAAGAAAAGATGAGAAATTAAATGAAATGTGAAAAGTTCAAAGCAAACTTAATTGTTTGTAGTTGATTACTCTCATTTTGCAAGAGTGAAAAAATATATCTTTTTGCTATGAAAAGTCACCAAGAAAGAGATTGAGCCTTTCAAAAAACAGAGAAATATTAACAAATATAGTGACAGGACATTTTACAAAAGAAAAGATGAGAAATTAAATGAAATGCGAAAAGTTCCAAGCAAACTTAATTGTTTGTAGTTGATTACTCTCATTTTGCAAGAGTGAAAAAATATATCTTTTTGCTATGAAAAGTCACCAAGAAAGAGATTGAGCCTTTCAAAAAACAGAGAAATATTAACAAATATAGTGACAGGACATTTTACAAAAGAAAAGATGAGAAATTAAATGAAATGTGAAAAGTTCAAAGCAAACTTAATTGTTTGTAGTTGATTACTCTCATTTTGCAAGAGTGAAAAAATATATCTTTTTGCTATGAAAAGTCACCAAGAAAGAGATTGAGCCTTTCAAAAAACAGAGAAATATTAACAAATATAGTGACAGGACATTTTACAAAAGAAAAGATGAGAAATTAAATGAAATGTGAAAAGTTCAAAGCAAACTTAATTGTTTGTAGTTGATTACTCTCATTTTGCAAGAGTGAAATAATATATCTTTTTGCTATGAAAAGTCACCAAGAAAGAGATTGAGCCTTTCAAAAAACAGAGAAATATTAACAAATATAGTGACAGGACATTTTACAAAAGAAAAGATGAGAAATTAAATGAAATGTGAAAAGTTCAAAGCAAACTTAATTGTTTGTAGTTGATTACTCTCATTTTGCAAGAGTGAAATAATATATCTTTTTGCTATGAAAAGTCACCAAGAAAGAGATTGAGCCTTTCAAAAAACAGAGAAATATTAACAAATATAGTGACAGGACATTTTACAAAAGAAAAGATGAGAAATTAAATGAAATGTGAAAAGTTCAAAGCAAACTTAATTGTTTGTAGTTGATTACTCTCATTTTGCAAGACTGAAAAAATATATCTTTTTGCTATGAAAAGTCACCAAGAAAGAGATTGAGCCTTTCAAAAAACAGAGAAATATTAACAAATATAGTGACAGGACATTTTACAAAAGAAAAGATGAGAAATTAAATGAAATGTGAAAAGTTCAAAGCAAACTTAATTGTTTGTAGTTGATTACTCTCATTTTGCAAGAGTGAAAAAATATATCTTTTTGCTATGAAAAGTCACCAAGAAAGAGATTGAGCCTTTCAAAAAACAGAGAAATATTAACAAATATAGTGACAGGACATTTTACAAAAGAAAAGATGAGAAATTAAATGAAATGTGAAAAGTTCAAAGCAAACTTAATTGTTTGTAGTTGATTACTCTCATTTTGCAAGAGTGAAAAAATATATCTTTTTGCTATGAAAAGTCACCAAGAAAGAGATTGAGCCTTTCAAAAAACAGAGAAATATTAACAAATATAGTGACAGGACATTTTACAAAAGAAAAGATGAGAAATTAAATGAAATGTGAAAAGTTCAAAGCAAACTTAATTGTTTGTAGTTGATTACTCTCATTTTGCAAGAGTGAAAAAATATATCTTTTTGCTATGAAAAGTCACCAAGAAAGAGATTGAGCCTTTCAAAAAACAGAGAAATATTAACAAATATAGTGACAGGACATTTTACAAAAGAAAAGATGAGAAATTAAATGAAATGTGAAAAGTTCAAAGCAAACTTAATTGTTTGTAGTTGATTACTCTCATTTTGCAAGAGTGAAATAATATATCTTTTTGCTATGAAAAGTCACCAAGAAAGAGATTGAGCCTTTCAAAAAACAGAGAAATATTAACAAATATAGTGACAGGACATTTTACAAAAGAAAAGATGAGAAATTAAATGAAATGTGAAAAGTTCAAAGCAAACTTAATTGTTTGTAGTTGATTACTCTCATTTTGCAAGACTGAAAAAATATATCTTTTTGCTATGAAAAGTCACCAAGAAAGAGATTGAGCCTTTCAAAAAACAGAGAAATATTAACAAATATAGTGACAGGACATTTTACAAAAGAAAAGATGAGAAATTAAATGAAATGTGAAAAGTTCAAAGCAAACTTAATTGTTTGTAGTTGATTACTCTCATTTTGCAAGAGTGAAATAATATATCTTTTTGCTATGAAAAGTCACCAAGAAAGAGATTGAGCCTTCCAAAAAACAGAGAAATATTAACAAATATAGTGACAGGACATTTTACAAAAGAAAAGATGAGAAATTAAATGAAATGTGAAAAGTTCAAAGCAAACTTAATTGTTTGTAGTTGATTACTCTCATTTTGCAAGACTGAAAAAATATATCTTTTTGCTATGAAAAGTCACCAAGAAAGAGATTGAGCCTTTCAAAAAACAGAGAAATATTAACAAATATAGTGACAGGACATTTTACAAAAGAAAAGATGAGAAATTAAATGAAATGTGAAAAGTTCAAAGCAAACTTAATTGTTTGTAGTTGATTACTCTCATTTTGCAAGAGTGAAAAAATATATCTTTTTGCTATGAAAAGTCACCAAGAAAGAGATTGAGCCTTTCAAAAAACAGAGAAATATTAACAAATATAGTGACAGGACATTTTACAAAAGAAAAGATGAGAAATTAAATGAAATGTGAAAAGTTCAAAGCAAACTTAATTGTTTGTAGTTGATTACTCTCATTTTGCAAGAGTGAAATAATATATCTTTTTGCTATGAAAAGTCACCAAGAAAGAGATTGAGCCTTTCAAAAAACAGAGAAATATTAACAAATATAGTGACAGGACATTTTACAAAAGAAAAGATGAGAAATTAAATGAAATGTGAAAAGTTCAAAGCAAACTTAATTGTTTGTAGTTGATTACTCTCATTTTGCAAGACTGAAAAAATATATCTTTTTGCTATGAAAAGTCACCAAGAAAGAGATTGAGCCTTTCAAAAAACAGAGAAATATTAACAAATATAGTGACAGGACATTTTACAAAAGAAAAGATGAGAAATTAAATGAAATGTGAAAAGTTCAAAGCAAACTTAATTGTTTGTAGTTGATTACTCTCATTTTGCAAGAGTGAAAAAATATATCTTTTTGCTATGAAAAGTCACCAAGAAAGAGATTGAGCCTTTCAAAAAACAGAGAAATATTAACAAATATAGTGACAGGACATTTTACAAAAGAAAAGATGAGAAATTAAATGAAATGTGAAAAGTTCAAAGCAAACTTAATTGTTTGTAGTTGATTACTCTCATTTTGCAAGAGTGAAATAATATATCTTTTTGCTATGAAAAGTCACCAAGAAAGAGATTGAGCCTTTCAAAAAACAGAGAAATATTAACAAATATAGTGACAGGACATTTTACAAAAGAAAAGATGAGAAATTAAATGAAATGTGAAAAGTTCAAAGCAAACTTAATTGTTTGTAGTTGATTACTCTCATTTTGCAAGAGTGAAAAAATATATCTTTTTACTATGAAAAGTCACCAAGAAAGAGATTGAGCTTTTCAAATCTCGTGCTACCTGTGATTATCATCAGGGGATAGTAATCCAACATTATCCAGACAATACTATATGAGACAAAACTGAATCTGCTGACTCATAATCTGTATTCAGAATTGACTGAGCACATCAAGGTTTTGTGACATAGCAATTGTATATTTATTTTGAAAGTAAATATTACATTAATAATATATTAATAATATATTAATAATTTATTAATGATATATTGAAATCTTTCAGAAGAATGTAATTGAAGGTTTTTATTTTAAAGAAAGAGAACATTCTAACAAAGGGGAAAATTCTTTAGGGACAATATTAACCAATCAAATTTGAAAATTATTTTTCCTTAAAAGTAGATAGTTGTGACTAAATGCTAGGAGTTTTTGTTCACTGTATTGTGCTAGACAATTTTTCTCTCTAGAATCTTACATATTTATAAGTTCACCATTCATCTTTGCTTTGAATATTGCTGCCACGTATGGTCTGGTGCTCCTGCTATATTTAGAGATTCTTGATAAAATAAAAAGAATTTGTAATGTTATTGGTCCTGACCTGGCATCCCAGCTTCAGTCAATTTCCTACCACTGTAATATAGCTTCCCTGCACATTTTCTGTAAATAATTTCATGACAGTTGTTCTGATGAACTTTTTTCTATGGTACCTAGACTTTATAAATTTAAGTGCAGTTTGGCAAAAAGGTCTCATCATTTTACAGTTGAATTGGCTAGATGTAAACATAAGTTCTTTGCTAACAGTTTCATTTCTCACACTTCTCACCTGTGGAAGTCTCTTCCAGCTTCTTGCTTTCCAACCAACTTTGATGTTTGAAAATGTAAATGCAATGTCAATCATTATCTACTGTCTTCTTAATTCCTGCTCTTGTATTGTTCTCTCTCCTTAATAGTGTTTTTTCTCATATTCTCTAACATTCACTAACCCCCTTGCATTTTAGTGGCTTTATTGTCTTGCTTTGGGTGAAATAATAAAAATAGATTAAAATGAAAATAAAATATCTAATGTATCAGGTTTTTCTTGGAAAACAAAAAGTCTTCATTGTGCTTTTAAAATGATTTTATTTTCTTACTGATGTAATGGAATAACCTGTCACTCCCATGAGTGACTACACTAAGTAGTAACTACCTATAAGTATCTGTAAGTCAACGGACAACAGAGAGCAGCTGGAATCTGTTCCAGCTGTGCTGGTCAAACTCTCTGCCTCCGAGCAGAGAGGATTCCCAGACGAGGCTATATCAAAGGGCAGAGTCTCAGAAACAGCTACCTGACCTCGTTTTATACAGGGTCTACAGGGAATTTTTGGCCAAGCCTATGGGCTCGGATTGCTCTACATTAAACTCGGCCTTGTGCCACATCCTACCTCGTGGGGGGAGGTCTGGTAAATATCGACTAGCTGGGATCTGTTGAGTATGACTCAGACTTATGTGAGAACTACCGACATTCCACTCACTACTGAATTGACTTGCAACAACCTTGTGCATAACTGTTACGTTTATTCTTATTGTACTGGTTTTGTACAATAAACCTTTACTTATTTTATCCACCGTGTTTTTCCAATATATATTCTTATTAGCATGGAATATAACACATACTAATCCATTAATAAGTATAATAGATACATGTTGGTGTTAAAATATTTTAATAATCTAGATACATATTAAACATTTTAAAACATAAATTTACTCAAAAGACACAAAGTTGTGCAATAAAAGTCATATCACCAAATTAAAAACGAAACTTTCTTGTACCAAAACATGCTGCCACCTTTCAAAATGATAACAAATTATATGCAAATTATGAATTGGTGACAACAAAATCAAACAAGTACAACAATTTAAATATCTGGGAATATTTAATCAGAAGACAGAAAGTGTGATAATGCCTTCCAAAAGCTAAGCACAGTATTAAAAAACAGAAACATTTAAAGAAAAGAGTACTGAACAGTTATATAATATCAGTCCACCTGTATGGCAGTGAATGTTGGACAGTTTCCTCACAGATGAGGAGAAGACTTGAAGCAAAAGAAATATGATTCTACAGAAAGATGCTGAGAATACCATGGACCAAACATGTGAGCAATGATGAAGTTCTAGAGATAATGGAAACAAAAAGGAAACTTATACTTAACATCAGGAAGAGATAGTTAAAATTTCAAGAGCAAATAATGTGGAAAGAGGGCTAGGAAAATTTGATACTCACAGAGCAGATTGAAGGCAAGAGACAGAAGAAAATGCATGACCTACCTGGCAAGCTTGAATAAATAGATGATGGAACAAGGTTTGGCAGAGATAGCCAAATGACAAATATTAAGATCTACAAAGGACAGGAAGTTGTGGAGAGCCATGATCGTCAATTTCCTGAAGAAGAAGAAGTAGAAGAACCCCTTCACAAGCATGCCAATATAACTGATACAGATATAACTGTCAGCATCTTGTTTCACAAATTTTTTTAATTCACTAGCAAGATCCAAATATTTATCTACCTTTTCACCTTCTTTCAATTTTATATTCTGATAGTGCCAGTGATAATTAGTAATACCATTTAGGAAAAAATTATTTAAGAACAACATTAACTAAGCAAATTTGGAAATAATTTTTTTTCATACAATGTCATTATTATAGGAGAATTGCAGATTTTCTTTGATCTTTCAAATACTATTACTATGAAAAATAGATATTTTTAACCAGGCTAGAGTAAAATGAAAGCAAAATATGGTGTAATGACCGACTATGATTTCCTTGTCTGTTATCTGTTATTTTCTGTATCATGTCTGTTATTGTCTGTTATCTGTTATTTTCTGTATCATGTCTGTTATTTTCTGCATCATGTCTCTGTTATCTTGTCTGTTAATGTTTGTTATCTTATCTGTTATTGGATGATATCTTATCTGTTATTGTCTGTATCTTGAAAGTTATCTTATCTCTCTGTTATTGTCTGTATCTTGTCTGTTATTGTTTGTTATCTGTTATTGTCTGTTATCTAATAAATATTTTACACAATGTGTTGGTTTATACTGTTTGTTATATTATCAGTTATTGCCTGTATCTTATCTGTTATTGTATGTATCTTGTCTATTATTACTTTTTATGATATCTGTTATTATGTTATTGTATCTGTTATTGTCTGGATCTTGTCTGTTATTGTCGGTTATTGTTTGTTATCTTGTTTGTTATTGTTTGTTAATTTATCTGTTACTGTCTGTATCTTGTCTCTTATTGTTTGTTATCTAATCTGTTACTGTCTGTATCTTTTCTGTTATTGTTTGTTATCTTTCTGTTATTGCCTGTTATCTTATATGTTATGGCTTGTTATTTTATCTTTCATTGTCTGTATCTTATGTTATGTTATCGCTTGTTATCTATTATTATATTGTGTCTGTTATTGTTTGTTTTCTTGTCTCTTATTGTATGTTATCGGTTATTTTTTGTTATCATATCTGTTATCATTTGTATTTTGGCAGTTATCTTATCTCTTATTTCTCTATTATTGTCTGTATCTTGTCTGTTATTGTACCTTGTCTGTTATCTGTTATTGTCTTTTGTCTTATACATATTTTACACAATGTGTGGGTTTATATTGTTTGTTATATTATTATTGTCTGTATCTTATCTGTTATTGTTTGTTACCTTACCTGTTATTGTCTGTATCTTGTCTGTTATTGTTTGTCATGATATCTGTTATTATGGGTATCTTGTTTGTTATTGTTTGTTATCTCTCATTGCCTGTATCTTGTTTGTTATTGTCTGTATGTTATCTGTTATTGTCTGTATCTTGTCTCTATTTGTTATATTTTTTGTTATCTTTCTGTTATTGTCTGTTATCGTATCTGTTATGGTTTGTTAGCTGTTATCTGTTATTGTCTGTATCTTGTCTGTTAGTTTTTGTTATCCTGTTATTGTCTGTATCTTGGCTGTTATTATCTGTATAGTGTCTGTTATTTTTTGTATCTAGTCTGTTATTATTTGTTATCTGTTATTGTATCTTTTCTATTATTATCTATTATCTTATCTGTCATTGTTATTTGTTATTGTCTGTATCTTGGCTGTTATTATCTGTATCCCATCTGTTATTGTTTGTTATCTTATCTGTTATTGTCTGTATCTAGTCTGGTATTGCTTGTTATCTGTTATTTTCTGTTATCTAATAAATATTTTACACAATTTGTTAGTTTATAATTTAAACAATGTATTCTTTGGTTTATATTGCTTGTTATCTGTTATTGTTTGTTTGTAATTTATCTGTTATTGTCTGTATCTTCTATCTGTTATCATGTATATCTTGTCTGTTTTTTGTTATCTTATCTGTTATTGTCTGTTAGGAGGAGGCATGGTGGAGTAATGGATATCGGCTTGGATTGCGGAATACATTACATACACTTACGTGCTAATACCCTTGGGAAAGGTGTGAATCCTCTTCTTCTCCCTCCAGCTATGGGTAAATAGCAGGACAGACTGTGTTCTATAGCCTTGGATGGCAACTGGTCTAGGAGAAGGACAACTCTGAATTC
Organism: Acanthosepion esculentum; assembly: GCA_964036315.1. Taxonomy (NCBI): domain Eukaryota; kingdom Metazoa; phylum Mollusca; class Cephalopoda; order Sepiida; family Sepiidae; genus Acanthosepion; species Acanthosepion esculentum. The sequence goes on along the minus strand of OZ038485.1, from coordinate 104,193,327 downwards.
AAACCCGGAGTGGAGCCCTGAAGGCGGATGGATGGCACTTTGTGCTACCTTCTGGCAACTCCTGCAGCCGTGTTGGTTTATCCTCTCCTTTGGACTCTGCTAGCAAGGCCGAGAGGGGGAACTAGACATCTGGGCAGCCCTAGTTCGCCATATATCTTGCCCAGGCTCGTAGCGCACAATGCTACTCCATCGTCTCTCGAGACAGACAGATGCTGACAACGACAACGATTGTCTGTTAATGTTTGTTATCTTATCTGTTATTGCCTGTTATCTATTATTGTCTAGATCTTGTCTGTTATGTTCTGTTATTGTTTCTTATATTATCTGTTAGTGTCTGTTATCTTGTCTCTTATTGTTTGATATCTTTTATTGTGTGTTTCTTGTCATTTATTGTTTGTTATCTTATCTGTTATTTTTGTTATCTTATCTGTTATTATCTGTATCTTGTGTGTTATTGTTTGATATCTAATCTGTTGTTGTATGTTATCCTATCTCTTATTGTCTGTTATCTTATCTGTTACTGCGTGTATTTTGTCCATTATTGTCTGTTATCTGTTATTGTCTACATCTTGTCTGTTATTGTTTGTTATCTTATCTCTTATTTTCTGTTATCTGTTATTGTCTGTATTCTTTCTGTTATTGTTTATCTTATCTGTTACTGCCTGTTACCTTGTTTGTTATTGTCTGTTATCTTATCTGTTATTGTCTGTATTTTGTCTGTTATTGTATGTTATCTGTTATTGTCTGTATCTTGTCTGTTATTGTTTATTTTCTTATCACTTATTGTCTTATCTTGTCTGTTATTGTTTATCTTATCTGTTAATTTTTGTTATCTGTTATTGTCTGAACCGTGTCTGTTATTGTTTGTTATTTTATCTGTTGTTTCTATCTTGTCTGTTATTGCTTGTAATCTTTTTTTTTTTTCACTTATCATGTCTGTTATTGTCTATATCTCATCTGTTATTGTTTGTTACCTTATCTGTTATTTTGTTTCTTGTCTGTCATTGTTTGTTATTGTTTCTGTATGTTATTGTTGTTATCTGTTATTGCCTATGATCTTGTCTGTTATATTGTCTGTTATCTGTAATTTTCTGTTATTTTATCTGTTATCCTGTATGTTTTTATCTGTTATCACATCTGCTATTGTCTGTTATTTTATCTGTTATTGTCTGCTATCTTATATGTTATTGTCTGTTATCTTTTCTGTTAGTCTGTTATTGCCTGTTATCTGTTATTGTCTGTTATGTTGTCTGTTATTGTCTGTTGTCGTGTGTGTTATCTTGTTATCTTGTCTGTCACACTAAACTGGTAACTTTTACAGATAAGTTATCTTATCCATAGCAATGAACAAGTAACAATATTTTTTTTAAGAATTTCCCATTTTTGATAAATTATCATTAAAATTCAACATGCAACATTCCAGTTATCTGAATTCATGCAATGAAATAATTTCTCTATTTTACAAATTTTTAATTTGCTCTTTTTTCTTTCTCTCTCTCTATATATATTCTTGGTCATTGCTTCATATTAAAATATTTTTCATTAATTATATTCTTCCTTCTTCAACTTGACATGCAAGAATTCAGTTCAAATAATTTGGTTCAGACAAAGCATGAATGTCTGTTCCATACCTGCAACATCATGTCAGAATACATAAAAAATCTTGGACACAGAAACTGCAGACAGCCATAAAAGTTCTTATATCTAATCCTCTACCCACTGCTTTTTTTCCTCCGTTCTCCAGACCATTTTCTGTTTACTCACTACTCAAAGTATTACTTTAAATTCACTAAAGTTCTATCAGGATATGTCTTCATTATTCTACAACTGTGTTTGTTTACATTTCATCTTTTTTCTTACTGCTTTTAAGCACAACACTTTCAGAGAGTATATTATCTGGTCTATAGTTTAAACAATAGCTAATATATATTTTACATAATTTGTTGGTTTATATTTTAAACAATATATTCTTTGGTTTATATTTCAAGCAATATTGTGTATTTGGGCAAAAAACTTTCTTTTATACATGTTTCATTGAATGTGACAGACAAGGGAAATCTTATAAGTTTTTCTAATGTTCAACACTTCTTTTTGGAAGGACTAAGATAATGCAGAAACTGTCCATAGTGGTTATTATTCCCAAACGCATTCGGACAATTCATTAGCCATTCAAGGGGCTTGTTGTTAATGTTTTTCCATGCTCGTATCATAAGGTGCATTGTGTAGAAGTAGTAGTAATCTTAGGTTGTGCAAGAGGATATAGCCTGGCTTTGTTGGGGTGTCTTCTTAAAAGACCACCAACACATTTGAACTATTGTTAAATAAAGTAAGGTTGATGCTTGAATTGTTTTGTATAAAGATCCTCAATAGTTTTTAGTTGTCATCAACTTTTAAACAATATCTGGTCTATATTTTAAACAATGCATTATTTTGCCCATATTTGAACAATATATTTGACCTATTCCAACACTATCCAGTCTATATTGTAAGCAATATATTCATTAGTATATATTTTATACAATAAATTTAATTTCCTATATTTTAAATAATATCTGGTCTATATTTTGGACTATATTATTTAGTCCATATTTTCAACAATATATTCTTTGGTTTATATTTTAAATAATATATGTTCTATATTTTTGGCAATATATTATTTAACTTATAGCTGTTGAGAGATAGGTGCATGCTTTTCCCAAAGGCATGGTGTGGAGTGAATACAAAAGACTAAACCAGAATTTGAACATGGTTTGCTGATTTTACATGCAATGCTATAACACTACCTCCACATCGCACTAATATTACTAGACTACATAAAATCAGTAACATCAAATAATACAATGCCAAACAATTAGGAAAAATAATGAGTTCATAAAGTTAGATTTCATTTTTCTCTAACTAGAGCTCTTGTAGCACAATTGGTAAGAGTAGCTATTATAGTAAGGCAGGTTTTCCAAGGTAAAACAAAGGAGAGTTTTGGTCTTGTCAAGAGCATATCTTTTATTTCCAATGCATATTAATGTTTACTAATGGCTGTAGACTGATAGCCTTTTATTCTCGATGCATGCTAATGTTTACTACTAGCTGTAGACTGATAGTCTTTTAATGCCAATGCATACTGTAGCAGGCCGTTTGTACATGTTGTGGGACAAACATGTGCATCTCCTGAAATGGGGCCTACTACAAATATGGCGGACTCTCTGAGTATGAGCCTATCAACAGAAATATAAAAGGAAAAAAAGTGAGGAAAGACCAGTATATATATATATATGTACAAACAAGTATATGTGTATTGACACACAATAAGTCTTACAATTGACAAAGATGATAATTAGTGTGTATGAATGAACATAGAAAGTTTGTGGTCAAAGTATGTGTAAGTGAAGGTGAATGTTCATACGTATGTGTGTGTGTAATGTTCATGCATGTTTCCCAAAGGAAATGCATAGTTCCCCCCCTCAAAGGAGAAAATGCAAATCTTCCTGAGAGATTTACATTGTGTTGTATCAGCTGAAAAGTGAGAAGAAAAGAGAACGAGGCAAGTTATCACCAAGTTTATATGGCATATGGAGAGCGTCCCCAAGTAGCAGTTTCAAAAATTAGAAAAATAAGGAGGAGGTAACTCCAACACATACTAATGTTTACTAATGTCTGTAGACTGATAGTCTTTTAATACCAATGCATATTAATATTTACTAATTGATGGAGATTGATAGTCTTTTATTCCCAATGCATACTAATGTTTACTAATGGCTGTAGACTGATAGTCATTTACTCCCAATGCACACTAATGTTTGCTAACTGCTGTAAACTGATGGTTTCTTATTTCCAATACATAATAATATTTACCCATGACGATAGACTAATGACCTTTTATTTCTTATAAATACTAATTGCTGTAATAGTTGGGTCCTTGTGATAAAATTGACTGAAAAATGAAAGAAATACTACTCAGAAATTAATAACAGTTAATAAAGTTAAATTTCATTTTTAAAAATGCATTATATATTTTAATATATGAGTAGATCAATTTTTATAGACTGACACATAGTTATTAATGGTTTTTTGATCTGAAAATTTCACTGTATAATATTTCATTTATAATATTAATATTCACCACTGATATTAAGTTCATTCACAATGAAAGAAATTTTGTTGGGAAAGAAATATTTCTTATGTAAAGTAAAAGCATTTTTTAATTATTAGGCTATGGACTTACTGATGTAACGGTATATGAAGTTAGATCAATAATTTCATAACCTAATACAGTTTCAGATGAATTTTGATCTGAAAATTTCATTGTATAATGTTCAATCTATATGAATTAAGTGCATTGACAAGGAAGAAGATTATGTTGAAAAATAAATATAAAATAAATGTTATTCTTCATTATTAGGTGGCAGTTTTCTTGAATTATTTACATAGAGGATAAATATTCTTAACTCTATCAATACTGGTGTCCCAATCCCAGATTTGAAGGAAGAACAATTGCAGTGATAGCATTCAAAGGGTTCGTAATGCTTCGCACAAACCATTTACTAAAATTACATGGGTTTTGCACCAAATACTCTCATTTAACCACCATAGAGAAATTTTTCTGCCTGCTATCAGAATGGCTGATGCTAAACTCCTAGAGAGCAACACACTGTACCTTCTTGGCTTCACATTTTCAAGTGACTAGAAGTGGAGCAACTACATCAAATCAATAGCTGCATCTACTGCAAAGAAAGTTGTGCCAGAAAATTTTCATCATCAGAGTCCATCTTGAACATTTACAAATCTACCATTCGTCTGTACATTGAATACTGCTGCCATATCTGGTCTGGTGCTCCTGCTATTCATCCCAAGGTTCTTGACAAAATCCAAAGAAGGATCTGCAATGTAATTGATCCTGACTTGGTATCTTGATTTCAGTCACTTTCTCACCGACATGATGTGGCTTCTCAGTCTTTTCTACAAATATTTTCATGACAACTGTTCTGATAAGCTTTTTTCCCTGGTGTCCAGACTACATGAATTTAAGCCTGCTACTAGATTGGCATCTAGATCCCATTTATTTGCTGTTGGAATAGCTAAATGCAACTGCCACTTCAACTCCAACAGTTTTTTTTTCTCACACTTCTCAACTGCGGAACTCCCTTCCATTTACCGGAAAACTTGATAACTACAATCTTTAAAAATTTAAATGTAACATCAATCGCCATCGTCTGACTTCTTGAATCCCATTCATTTTTCTGTCCTTTCCTCAATCCTCCCTATACTCATTCTTTTCTCCCACTTTCACTCCCTGTGTACTAGTGAGATTCCCGGCTTGCTTGGGGTGAAATGATTAAAAAAAAACTTGCTTATTTATTTATTTGTTTGTTGGCTTCTATCCCTCAATCAAAAATTTGGGGATATAAAGAAAAAAACAGAAAACCAGTTCCTAAAAAATGCAAATCCCACCACTGGAGGATTGGTCATAAAATCAGCATCCCTACTGCATAAAAAAAAAACGTTTTGTATCTACAGACATGTTGGAGCTATCCAATATTCACTTTCCAATCGTGACAGAGTTCAAAAGTGTTTATCTCTCCTTGTGGATGATGAATTATTTTCCACCCTACAACCCCTTTCCCACAAACAAAATAGTTCAAGCCTATTGCTATTCAGTCACTATCTATACAGCAAATGTTCAGATGGACTACTTTCCTTAGTTCCACCTATTCAGACCTTCACAGCTAAGAATTTCTATGCCATGTACACAGGGTCAAATCATCTTCATTCTCTTTGTATTCAGTTGGAAGGAAGGAAGTTTCACTTAGACAGCTTCTTTTGAAGAACCACTACTTTGTGAAACAGACTCTCAAGAGGATGCTTCCACTATCATGACAATCTTCAAATCTAGGGTAAACAATTATCTATCTTACATGTCCTTATAATCTGCACTTACTTCTTCCTCTAACATCCATACAACAACTTCATTCACTAACCTTCTACCTTGAGTTACTCTTAGGTCTTGTGTTGGGTGAATATTTAGTAAAAAAATGAAAGAAAACAGTGATATTCCTGGAAGGAGATGAAAATTCCTTGTGAAGATTTATTATGTGGGACAGTAAAAGTCAGAAGTCTCTGGAAATCCCCAAATTGATTATCCTTAAGTGAATATATATTTTACATTAAGGTTCACCTTGTACAAGGCCCAGAGGCTACACAAAGTAGAGGGTTACAATAGGGGGTATTTTATATGGATAGAAGGGGAAGATAAAGGTTAACGCTAGACTTGAACAGGTTAAGATTGTAGTGATTGCAGAAACATTGCCTAGGGAGTCTGTTTCATAGGGCAGTGGTTTGTGGGAAGAAGCTGTTTGAGTGAAACTTACTTCTTGCTAATGGAATACACAGGGAATGTGGGTTGTTTGCTACTATGTAACTGGCATTGTGCATCCTACATCCTAGTTGTGAAGGTCAGACCTAGTGGAACCAGGTGATGTAGTTTGTCTGAGCACTTTCCATGGTAGTAGTGAAAGAGCAGTGAGAGACTTGCCACATCCCGCCACATCAGAGGTTGGACTTGGAGATGCTTTTGAATTCTATCAAGACTGGAAAAAGAAAGCAAATATGTTCTAAAATAACATTTGGTTTTCAAGACCTTGAAGCAGACACCAAAAAGCTTGGACAGACCTGAAACAAAATAGTAAGAAAAAAGCCAAAAGATGGCATAAGAAGTTAAACAAGAAAAAATCAGATTTCTATCATGTCAATATTAATATATTAGGGGCTTATGACCACATCCCATTAAAACACCAGTTCCTGTATGATCACTGAAGTTAAGCAACATCAAGCCTGGTCAGTACCCAGATGGGTAACTGCTTGGGAATACTAGGTGCTGTAAACTTCAATGTGTGGGCTGTGTAACAGATAATGACTTAGAATTGTTAATCAGAGAGCCAATTTCCAGTTTCAGTCAGGTTCATTATCACTTTCATACAAATATTCTTTGGAAAGTTATAAATCCATCTCTTCTCCCCCAACTATGGGTTAATTAGTAAGACGTGTGTTGCTAAACCATTTCATGTACAAAAATGTTTAGATTTCAGCATTAAATAACACATAGAGGTTGATATGTCGCTAAACAAAAAAATATATAAATTAGGTTGATACAAAAGTTACCAGGATTTGACAAAATCTTTTATCCATATAAATTATCATATCTTTGAGCAGTTCTACAACCTTTTCAAAAGTAATCATTTTTAGGTAGCTGCAGAAAATTTTTTCTATGAGTCCATTAACCATAGAATTTCTGATTTTGGGAATAAAAGTATAAATATCAGTGTTACAGATTGAACTTGTTGGTGTTGTGATGATGCATTGGCCTTATCTGAATGTAATTTTTTATATATGCATTTTTGGAGTTAAAAGAACATCACCATTATAAAATTACAAGCAAAATCATATAGGGGCTACAACGAAATAAGCATAGACAAAAATGATAAAATGCTTTAGTATACATTTCAGAGAAATGATTGCATAATTTAAAGATATATGTATACAGAAATAAAGAAGTTTTGCTTATCTGTCATTGGTAACTTTTTCATCAGAGAACTGCTCAGGATTTCTACCAACTTTGGCTATCAAAAAACAAAGGGAGAGAAAGTTTCAATTTTTGTTTCATTTGGTAGTAAAATACTTATTCTGATGCATCATGGGAGTATTCTATATTTTATTTAACTATTGCTTTTTCTTCCTTTATTGTTATTTAGCATTCTTATCTGTATTTTATAGTATTTTTATTGCTTAATTTTTAATTTTTCTTTTATTATTAATTATTTTTGTTCCAAAATAATACATAGTCTAGTAATAGGGGCTAGAGGTTATTTGGTAATTTATTTGTTGTTATTACAATAAGCTTAATAATGCATGTTTTGGGTTTAATTGTGTTTTATTATTGGTATTATTAATCAGACTTCAAAGTTTGTTCATTTTTTTCTTGAATATCACAATGTCAAAATACTGAATTTATCCAGATTATTGTAACATCTTATTTTCTGCTAACTTTTCAAAGGTTGAGTAGGTAAAAATTTGGCCTTGTAACTTTTCCACAAAAAGAAGAAAGCAGATAAAGAGTAAATCCCAAATTTTGTTATTCCAGAAATACTTGTGGGGATTTACAAAAATTGTTTTTCTTTTTTTAGTCCAGTTTCTTCTTATGAAGACAGTTTTTATATGACAGGAAATAGACTAGACACAGGAATATTTCTTAATAACTTCATCTTGAACTGATACATCCACCTACTACTCATATTATCATGTGGACTGTTTAGACTATAGCTGACTACTAGATACATTGTCCTTTTATTTATACGTAATGCATGAATGTAATATGGACACAAAAAGTGCATGTATACTTAACAGAAAAATAATTGACTCAATTTTCAAGTGTGTTACTTGAAGTGTATAAAATTTATAATAACTTAATAACTGTACGTACTTAAAAGCTGAAACTTTGCAGATTAATAATTTGATATGCATTTTAAATGCTGTGTATATTTTATCTTTTTCTATCAATTATAAGTTAATAATTTTCAATAAAAAGACATTTTTATTTTGTTTGAAACTGATTAATTAAAAAAAATGTTTTTTTTAAATCCAGTTTCTTCTTATGAAAGCAGTTTTCATATGAAATGAAATAGATGAGACATGGGAAAATTTCTTAAAGACTTTGACTTAGACAGTTACATATGGTTGCTACTCAGAATATCACATGAATTCTTACTTGTATTCTGACTACCTGATATGTTATCCTTTTATTTATACCTCATGCATGGATGTTATAATGGACACAAAAACTATGCAAATATTTAATAGAAACATTCTTCACTTCATTTGAAAATGTGTTACTTGAAGAAAAGAAAATGTTTAATAACTTTGTATATTAATAATTTATATGCATTTTAAATGCTGCATATGGTTTATCTTTCTACATCAATTAAAGTTACTTACATTTTATTTTAAATTGATATCAACTCAGCAGGGATATTGTATTTTATTACTTATTTTCAATAAAAAGACATTATTATTTTGTTTGAAACTGATTAATTAAAAAAAATGTTTTTTTTAAAATCCAGTTTCATCTTATGAAAACAATTTTCACATGATAGGAAGCATAGTAGACACTGTTACATTTTTCAGTAACTTCATCTTGAATTGTTACATCTACCTACTACTCATATTATCATGTAGACTGTTTGGACTGATTGACTACTTGATACATTGTCCTTTGATTTATAAGTCATGTGTGATCATAATCTTTTTCTATGTGCCATGTCCATTCAGAATGAGGGAAAACATGTCCCTCCACAATTTCCTATCCTTTGTAGCTCCTAAGAAATTTCATCTTTCATTATCTCTCCTAAACCTTGGTCTGGCATTTACTCAAGCTCGCTAGGTAGGTTATGCATTGTTTTCCTCTGACCCTCTTGCTTTCAATCTGTCTTGTGAGTATCAAATTTTCCAATCCTTCTTTCCTCATTATGTACCTAGGAAATTTCAACTGTCTTTTCCTGATGTTAAATATGAGTGTCCTTTTTGTTTCCACTCTCTCTAAAGCTTCATTGTTATTCACACATTTGGTCTATGATGGATGTAAGACACAAAAAAGTGCACGAATATTTAAGAGAAAAATGTTTGGCTCAATTCTGAAGTGTGTTAATGAAAAAGTATAAAATTTCCAATAACTTAATAACTATGTATGCTTAAGGGCTGAAAAATTGGAGATTAGTAATTTTATGTATGTTTTAAATGCTGTGTAATTTCATAAATCATAAGTTAATTGAATTTTATTTTAAGCTGGTATCCACTCAGCAGAGATATTGCATCGTATTAGTAATTTTCAATAAAAATATGTTTTTATTTTGACGAAAACTGATTAATTAATAGAATATGTTTTCATAATGTGTCTGCTATAATTTGAATTTATTTAATTTTTTTATTTCCCCAAATCTATATTAATATTAATTTTTAATATTTTTCACTGCAATCTCAAAGCATCCATGTTGTGAGTTCCAGCAGTTTGTAATCTACAGTCATAGCTTTTATATTTCTATCATTAGCAATTAAAAAAAAACTTTTTTTTCCTGGGAAACTTGATATTTATTTGACCTAGCAAACTTTAAATTAGCTTTTCTAAAATTATCTTTAAACAGATACATATTATTAAGTAGGCTTTCTTTTTAATAAGTTTGCATACACTGTGTATCCATGTTAGAAATGGATAAAAAGAAAAAAAACAATCGGGACACATAGAATATAAAAAAATCAATGGCTTAAAAAGCCAATAATAGATGGCTAACATATTTAGGTGTATTGTGAAGCTGACTTTTTACCACTGATTCCTTTCCCTGAAAATGATTCCAAATAGAATTGAAAGTTTTGGAGAAATGAATAAAATTCCAAAGAGCATCATCATCTCCAATTAAATTTCTGTACTTGCTTGATTTTAAATCAAAGAAAATTTACCCATCTAAAATTCCAAATCTTCATCTTAACCAAAAAAATAACTGACTGACTTTGGAAGGAGACCACTACTGATCACTGAATATAAATACTTATTGAAAGAGAAATAAGATATTGTAAAAAGTTATTGATTGATTGATGGGAACACAATGTTGGAAATTGTAAAAAACAATGGACAGATCATAAAACCGTCAAAAAAGAAATTAAAAACATTGGCAAAATAAAGTAAAAAAATTGGCTTTTACAATGTCATGTAAAGAGATCTGAGAAAAAATAAATGATAATAAACAAAATAGAAAAAGAGTGTTGATCTGGAAGAAAATACTTAAAGAAAGTGGTGTTTCAAATGTAAACAGAGATAAGTTATGTAGAATATTAAGCAATTTGGACAGAGATAAGTTATGTAGAATATTAAGCAATTTGGACAGAGATAAGTTATGTAGAATATTAAGCAATTTGGACAGAGATAAGTTATGTAGAATATTAAGCAATTTGGACAGAGATAAGTTATGTAGAATATTAAGCAATTTGGACAGAGATAAGTTATGTAGAATATTAAGCAATTTGGACAGAGATAAGTTATGTAGAATATTAAGCAATTTGGACAGAGATAAGTTATGTAGAATATTAAGCAATTTGGACAGAGATAAGTTATGTAGAATATTAAGCAATTTGGACAGAGATAAGTTATGTAGAATATTAAGCAATTTGGACAGAGATAAGTTATGTAGAATATTAAGCAATTTGGACAGAGATAAGTTATGTAGAATATTAAGCAATTTGGACAGAGATAAGTTATGTAGAATATTAAGCAATTTGGACAGAGATAAGTTATGTAGAATATTAAGCAATTTGGACAGAGATAAGTTATGTAGAATATTAAGCAATTTGGACAGAGATAAGTTATGTAGAATATTAAGCAATTTGGACAGAGATAAGTTATGTAGAATATTAAGTAATTAAGACATGAAAACAACCAAACTACTATCTTTAAAGAAATATTACCAAGAGAACTGCTATTTTGTGGTACAAACACCTGAGAAAATACTTCTCTGACAACTACAATCTTGGTCTCTTAAGTCCAGGGTCAGCCGATATCTATTCTACTCATCCTTATAATAATCTTACTTTCCCCTTCTCTCTTCAATACAATCTCACTCTACCTTGAATGAATCTTGTATTAGTAAAAAAAGAAACATGTAATTTGTGTGAAGAAGTACAAGAAAACTGATTGCTCAACAATCATTTTTAGTGGTGAATATAGAGCTACATTGGGTGAACCTGATGGCTCTAGTACAGGATCAGTCATTCATAGAAACTATTAAACAACATGATTTAGAAAACAATGGAGAGAGGTTAAGTAAAGTTTTGAGCTAGTATTATAGACAGTAAAATTATAGGTAAAATTATAGTTGATGATGCTGTCAAGATAAATGTAGAGAATTATTGTAAGTTCTTGGACTAGGCCTTTTCTGAGAGGTGCATGCCAAAACCAAGAAGCTTTAAGACAAAGATTATATCCATGCAAGATAATGCTCCTTCTGCAAAGCTGACTATTACACACCCTGCAACAACAGGTTTCAAAGACGGCAAATAAATGGAATGGCTCAAACCTCTCCAAATATTAAATTAATAGACCATTTTGACTATAACGAACTCGATCTTCAGTGGAAATTCCTTACATGTACCAAACTATTTTTTTAGTTTTTACATTAAAGTTCACCCTGGGGGCAACTCATGGTAGAGGGTTACAGTAAGAGGCAGTTTATACAGAAGAGATAACAGTTAACACTAGACTTAAACAGGTTAAGATTGTAGGGATCAGGGAAATATCCTCTTGGGAGTCAGTTCCACAGAGCAGTGGTTCGCAGGAAGAAGCGGTTCCAGTGGAACTTTCTTCTCACCAATGGAATCCAGAGGGAATGTGGGTGGTTTGCTATAATGTGAGTGGCATGACGGGTCCCAGCTGTGAAGGTTAGACCTGTTAGAACCAAGGAATGTAGTTCGTCTGAGCAGTTTCCATGGAAGGCTACGTACATCCGGCCTGTGAGAGAGAGGTTGGAGGGTAGAAAATAATTAGTCATCCAAGAAGACTCAGAGATGCTTTTGAACTCTATCAAGACTAGAAAGTGAGGACTGGGCAGCTCCGGTCCAAATATGGCAACATGACAAGTACTCCATTTTTTGGCCTGATCTGGCTCTTGTAAAGGTAGAGGATAACATGAGGAGTCAGGTACTTAGTAGAGCAGTACAGGGAGCTGAGCATTTTTGTACACATATTATGTATTTATACTCATTTTTTTTATACAGTTACATACAAAATAAAAGCATCTTTTTCTTTAAAATTATTAATAAAATACAATATTCCTTCTGAGTGGAAGCCAACTTTAAATAAAATTTAATTAACTTTAATTGATAGAGAAAGATAAACCATACACAACATTTAAAATGCATATAAAATTATTAATATGCAAAGTTTCAGCTTTTAAGCATGTATAGTTATTAAGTTATTAAAGATTTTATGCTCTTCAAGTAAAACACTTTCAAATGGAGCCAAAATTTTCTGTTAAATATTTGTGGGAATTGTGTGCCTACTATAACGTCCATGCATGAGGTATAAATAAAAGGACAATATATAAAGTAGTCAGAATCCAAGTAAGAATTCATGTGATATTCTGAGTAGCAACCATATGTAACTGTCTGAGTCAAAGTCATTAAGAAATCTTCCCATGTCTCATCTATTTCAAGAGGGTCAGAGGAAAACAATGCATAACCTACCTAGTGAGCTTGAGTAAATGCCAGACCAAGGTTTAGGAGAGATAATGAAAGATGAAATTTCTTAGGAGCTACAAAGGATAGGAAATTGTGGAGGGCCATGTTTGCCCTCATTCTGAATGCACATGGCACATAGAAAAAGAAGATTATGTTCACACATGACTTATAAATCAAAGGACAATGTATCAAGTAGTCAATCAGTCCAAACAATCCACATGATAATATGAGTAGTAGGTAGATGTAACAATTCAAGATGAAGTTACTGAAAAATGTAACAGTGTCTACTATGCTTCCTATCATGTGAAAATTGTTTTCATAAGATGAAACTGGATTTTAAAAAAAACATTTTTTTTAATTAATCAGTTTCAAACAAAATAATAATGTCTTTTTATTGAAAATAATAAAATACAATATCCCTGCTGAGTTGATATCAATTTAAAATAAAATGTAAGTAACTTTAATTGATGTAGAAAGATAAACCATATGCAGCATTTAAAATGCATATAAATTATTAATATACAAAGTTATTAAACATTTTCTTTTCTTCAAGTAACACATTTTCAAATGAAGTGAAGAATGTTTCTATTAAATATTTGCATAGTTTTTGTGTCCATTATAACATCCATGCATGAGGTATAAATAAAAGGATAACATATCAGGTAGTCAGAATACAAGTAAGAATTCATGTGATATTCTGAGTAGCAACCATATGTAACTGTCTAAGTCAAAGTCTTTAAGAAATTTTCCCATGTCTCATCTATTTCATTTCATATGAAAACTGCTTTCATAAGAAGAAACTGGATTTAAAAAAAACATTTTTTTTAATTAATCAGTTTCAAACAAAATAAAAATGTCTTTTTATTGAAAATTATTAACTTATAATTGATAGAAAAAGATAAAATATACACAGCATTTAAAATGCATATCAAATTATTAATCTGCAAAGTTTCAGCTTTTAAGTACGTACAGTTATTAAGTTATTATAAATTTTATACACTTCAAGTAACACACTTGAAAATTGAGTCAATTATTTTTCTGTTAAGTATACATGCACTTTTTGTGTCCATATTACATTCATGCATTACGTATAAATAAAAGGACAATGTATCTAGTAGTCAGCTATAGTCTAAACAGTCCACATGATAATATGAGTAGTAGGTGGATGTATCAGTTCAAGATGAAGTTATTAAGAAATATTCCTGTGTCTAGTCTATTTCCTGTCATATAAAAACTGTCTTCATAAGAAGAAACTGGACTAAAAAAAGAAAAACAATTTTTGTAAATCCCCACAAGTATTTCTGGAATAACAAAATTTGGGATTTACCCTTTATTTGCTAACTTCTTTTTTTGTGGAGGAGTTGAATATTTTTACAAGACCAAATTTTTACCTACTCAACCTTCAAAAAGTTAGCAGAAAATAAGATGTTACAATAATCTGGATAAATTCAGTGTTTTGACACTGTGATATTCAAGAAAGAAAAAGAAAAGTGAACAAAACTTGGAGATTTCTGTCTAACTGACTTTGAAGTCTGATTAATATTAGTAATAATAGAGCACAATTTAACCCACTTCATAGAGTGATGAAAGTGGCCAGTCCATCAGTCAGTTTCCAGGAGTCAAACTGAGCATTTGCTTTTTTTTAACTTGGGCTGAAGCTAAATATGCCTCCCCTGGAAGGGCTGTCAAACGGTTAGCTCAAAAGCCCATAGTATCATTTTCCATCACCAGAAATAGAAACTATCTCTGGCTTGCAGTTCTCATGTTTGGAAAAACTGCCATTTCCTTTTTGAGAGGAATATGTCCTTACTAGGGACATAGAAGATAAATTCAACCTACTCAAATAATCACTAGGAATCATAATATGGCTTCTCCAGAAACAAAAAAGAACATTCTGCCAGTTCAAATTCCCATTTGAAATTATTGCAAGTAAGACTCTCTGTTTTCATTTACCTTTTCACACTACTTGTTGTTGCATACATGTGTTATAGTTTCTCTGTGTGGGACAAATGTAAATATGTGTATATAATTTTATGTATGACTTAGCATATAAAACTCTCTCTGAGAACAAAGCATGTTTGTCATTCCTTTTCTTTCAGCTATTCTGTTACCTCTGTGTATTAAGGTGTTATATCATAGATGTAATAATACCCATAATGGGGAAAATACAACCTGGGAATAAAACTTTCTCACATAGCTCACTCATTATCTGGTAACTTACCTGACATGATATAATATTATTAGCCTCCATTATACTCTTGTTCTAAAACTCAGAACTTTTATGGTCAATGGACTCACGGAAAACTTCTATTGCTACCTGAAAATTCTTACTTTAGAAAGGTTTGTAGAACTGAACTAAAACATGAAAAACAATTTTTGTAAATTACTACAACTATTTCTGGAATATAAAATTTTTTTGGAATTTACACTCTATCTGCTTTCTTATTTTTGTTTCCTTTTTTTTTTTTTGGACTTGTTGAATATTTTTATACAGACCAATTTTCCTTACCTCAACCTTCCACAAGCCCACCATTAAAAGTGATATATATAAAGATGAGAAATAACATTAAAGATCTCTGCAGTAACAGTAAAATTTACACAGTAGAAATCAACAAAATCAAATGATGAAAAACTGTTGAAAGTTATAGAAGTCTACATTGAAGCCCATGAAGGCTGCAAGAGTCCATATTAAAATGAAAAATAAGAAAATTTGTTGGGTATTGTATTCATGAAATATATGCCTATATGGTTTGTATCATATAAGCCATATCATTTTAAAACACCTGTTCTCATCCAATCACCACCAAAGTTAAGCAACATTGAGCCTGGTCAGTACACAGATTGGTGACTGCTGGGGAATACCATGTGCTGTAAGCTACATGACAGGCCTAGCAAGCCAATGATGGATAAAATCTTGTTAGTTATACTTACAAAAGACTTCAATATATGAAAGTGGTCCTAAACTGACAGGTTGCAAGACCTACCTAGAGTTAGGTGAGAATGGCCAGGATCTGGATTAACCATTAAGCAAAATAAGTGCATGCTTAGAGCATCAAAGAAAGGGGACACTACAGAAATTGTTATGATAGGATGTTGTTGTACACATCTAAAGAAATAAATTGAACATGACTAACATTTGAATCTGCCAGGTGCCATTACAAGTGGAGAGACAACTGACCAGCAGCAATTTTTTATTGCAATTCTGATTGGTTAATAAGGAGATAATTGTGGGGAAAATGAAATTGAACCAATAAATAGAATAATAATGAAAAAAAATAAATACATTTTCCAATGATGCAAGTTATAAAGAAACCAGGCAGGGTTTCTGGTCACATGTGCAATTTTATAACCTCATTTCAAGAAAAGACAGAATATTCCTCTTTCTCCTATTGACTTCAAGATGTGAACTACACGGTAATAGCGTTCCCACTGGGGAATGTTAGTTTCCCCCAGTTCACTGATGACTGAACTCTTTCTACTTACCAACAATACCGTCAACATGATTTTAGCAGCCCTACTCATGAAATAAAGATTCAGCCATCCCAACTGAGTGGGAGGCTGACTTGAGCTTGACTATCTTTATCCATTCTTATCCTTACTTCCCATAAATTATTCTGAACCAAAAAGAGTTATTTAACTTTGTTTCAATACAGTCAACATAAAAGAAAAAAACATTCGTAGCCGAAACTACTTTTTTTCTATGCTTCTTCTTTTTTCTATCTTCTTTGTTTATATATTGAACACGTACCTTTACCTAAAAAATACACACAAAAGTCATAAGCTTGTTAACTTCCACATTATTTACTCAATACATCACATCTCCCCTCTTGAATAAGCTTGTATTACTAATTAACTTTATGGGATTTCATTTTTGCAAACAATCACAGGGGTAGACTACCACAAGTTTATTTGGCATTATTTTGGCCAGATGCTTATGTGAT
>OZ038485.1:104118620-104171120 GCA_964036315.1 Acanthosepion esculentum | reverse complement strand
ATTTGGAAGCAATACCCTTATTTACTCTTACTTCAGTAGATAATCATTGCCTCTACCCTTTGTGAGTGGTACACTAATTTGTTTCCCCTCCAGTGGATAAGCATTGTGCATCCATTTTTTTTTTTTTTAAGCGTATCACCCCAAGCAAGGCTGGAGGCGACTATCATGCAAGGGGTTAAAGAAGGGTTGGAGGAAGAGCAGATAGGAGTGGTAAAGGAGAGGATGTGGAGAAAGAGAAAGACAGTGGGTTGATCAAGGCAAGGGGGTTACAGAAGATTTGGAGTGAGAGCAGATAGGAATGAAAAATGAAAGGATGTGGAGAAGGGAAGTGGATAGATCAAGGCAACTGGAGATGTCGATTGACGCTACACTTAAACTGTTGGATTTGCACAAACAGCAGACAAAAGACAACTTTGAGAGTTCAATCTTTATTTTTCAGTTTTAATGAAAACATTTGAGAAGTACCTCATAAAATATACCTGATAAGAAATAATTAAAATCATATTTTTGTTTTGAATAGTAGCTCATCTATTTGCAAATTTAAAAATATCAAATTTTTCATTTTTGAAAGCTTTCTCCAATGAACAATTTTCCTTTTGCAAACGCTCATCACTTTTTTCCTTTTATTTTGATTTGGATTCTGTTATTCTTTTGTATAACGGTGGTGGTCGTGGTGGATATGGTGGTGGTGGAAGTGATCATAAATTTATCTGTGGCTAAATACTAGCTGTGGAGCAAGCATTTCTCAACCTTATTGAAAGTTAGATTCTTGCAAACTTTGTTGTCATCAAATTTTTTTGCTAATCTCTACAAAAAGTTAACATCTAATTTTAAAGTATGGAAGCCTAAAAAGAAAAAAAAGTTACCTTTTCTTTTTCTTACAGATGAGAAACTCTATTCATGATGTTGGTTTGGTATCAAATTTTAACAGCAATTTGCTCCTAGAGAATCAAATCATTTCAATCAGTCTTATATATTTCTTTAGTCAGGGCTTACAGCCACATCATGTTGAAGCAACAATTCCCAAACAATAACCAGAGTTAAGCAACTGCAATGTTGAGCTGGATCAGTACCTAGATGGGTGACCACTTTGGATTACCAGGTACTGTAAGTTTGGATGTGCAGGATAATGGCTCACAGTTGTTAATTAGAGATCCAAGTTCCAATTCCTGTTGGGTTTGTTATATTCACTTATGCACAAATACTATTGAAAAAGGTATGAATCCACTGCTTCTCCCTCCAGCTATGGATTAATTAGTAAGACTTGTATCACTAAACCATTATTATCTCTCAAAAGAAAAATTCTTACAATTTAAAAATATTTTCTGTCTTTAAATAATCTGCAAAGGGCTGATAAGCTGTAAAAATCAATCAATCAATCTTTAGTTAGGTTCCATATCAGCCAAGCTGTCAGATTTTATCAGCTTTACTCCAAAAAGAAGTTAATGCTGTCAAAAGTTTAAAATAAGAAAAATAGCAATATAGAGTATATCATTTTTGAAACATTTTCTATAGTTCCCATCAGATAAAAAAAAAATTAATTACTAACAGAATCTGATATGTTAAGTTTATTTTGTTAGTAACACTGTCTTCAATAGTTATGGGTTAGTGTTTTCTTTTGCAGTTTGGTGAATATAATTATGGGTCTTTTTGTGGAAAACAGAAAATGAAACTATTTTTTTTTTTCCTTTTAAACTTCCATACTTTAAAATTCTGAATGTTAGCTTTCGGTGCAGATAGTGTAGCAGATATCATTGTGAAAAGGGGAATTGGCAAACTGTGTTCATATTCTTGTATAGTTTGTTGCATTCACTTTTGCCTAAATGCTCTTGTGAAAGGCATGTATCTATGTCTCTTCTTCACCCCATTATAGGTTAAATAACAAAATAAACTGGATTGATTGACTGATTTGTTTTTTAAAATCCAAAACATTTTGGATTGTTGTCATGATTTTTGTTTGTGTGTGAATATTGCATGAACAATATTTTGAGAATGACAATGATTTTTCCAAATACAAGCTCTACTATTTAATCCATAGCTGTGGGAAACAAGATGGATTCCTATCTTTCCCAAGGTTATTTGTGCATAAGGGAATGTAACACACCTGATTAGAATTTGAACTTGGTTCTCTGATTTCTCATTCCTAGCTGCTATTCTTAAACCAACTACACATCCTGAGTAAACTGGGCTTTCCAATCTGTGTTGGCAATCAGTTTAAGAGAAGGAACAAACAGGGAGTAACAGTATTGGTGAACAAAAATTGCAGAAACAGAGATTCTCTAAAATGCTGGACAAGAACTGAAACAACAGAAAGCCAAAATGTTTGTGAAAAACATTGAAAAAAACAGTGACTCCACTGCTGATGCATAAAAATTGCAGAAGCATTGAAACCCAGAGTTAGTGATCAAAATTAGAAGAAAATTGCAGAAAAAAAGCAACATTAACATTGGTAAAAAAAAAAAACCTGAGGAAACACTAAGCCTCCATGGAAAGGATCAACCATGCTATATACACAGATTCAACTCCTCCACATTTTTTCATATTCCATTAGAAAGGAGTAATTTCCACTCAGGCAGTTTCTTCCCCAGAACTATTGCAATGTATGACAGAAGCTACAATATTAACCTCTTTAAGTCGAGAGTCAACAGTATATAATATGCAACCGTTGGTCCCTTCCTGTACACGTTTACAGCATCCTCATTCAGTGGACCAACCAGTAAAGTAGTTGGACCTGCATTGAAGAGACAGGAAATACCAAAGTTAGTTGACAAAAACTGAAGAAAGAAGGAATCCCCAAAGTAAATGGACAAAACAGTAAAGTAGTTTGACATACATTGAAGGAACAGGAAGCATTAAAGTTAGTAGACAAAAACTGAAGAAAGAAAGAATCTCCAAAGTCAATGGACAGACCAGAAAAGTATTTTGACATGGATTAAAGAAACAGGTAAAAACAAGGTTAGTAGACAAAAAACGAAGAAACAAGGAATCCCCAAAATCAATGGACAAACTAATAAAGTAGGTGGACATGCATCCAAGAAAAATAAAACACCAAAGTTAGTACACACAAACTGAAGAACCAAGGTATCCCTAAAGGTTATGAACAAACAAGTAAAGTAGTTGGATATGCATTGAAGAAACAGGAAACACCTAAGTTAGTAGGCAAAACATGAGGAAACAAGGATTCCCCAAAATCAATGTACAAAGCAGTAAAGAAGTTGGACATGCTTTGAAGAAACAGGAAATACCAAAGTTAGTAAACAAAAAATGAAGAATCATGTAATCCCCAAAGTCAATGAATAAACTATTAAAATAGTTGTACCTGCATTGAAGAGGCAAGAAATGCCAAAGTTAGACAAAAACTGAAGAAACTGAAGTCCATGGACAAACCAGTAAAGTAGTTGGACACGTATTAAAGACACAGGAAACCACAAAGTAGAAAAAATTAAGTAAAAAGGTGTATCCAAGTTAGTGGTCAAAACTAAAAAAAAACTGGGACCCCAAAGTCAGTGGTGCAACCAGTAATTGGACATGCATTGAATAGACAGGAAACATTATAGTTAGTAGACAAAAATTAAACAAACAAGGACTACCCAAAGCCAATGGACAACACAAGCAAAGTAGTTGTCCATGCATTGAAGAAACAGTAAACAACAAAGTTAGTAGACAAAAAATGAAGAAACAAGGAAACACAAAATTAAATGGACACACCAGTAAAGTAATTGGACATGTATTAAAAAAACAAGAATCACCAAAGTTAGTAGACAAAATGAAGAATCAAGGAATCTATAAAGTCAATGGACTAACCAGTAAAGTAGTTGGACATGCATTGAAGAGACAGGAAACATCAAAGTCAGTAGACAAACACTGAAGGAAGAAGGAATCCCCAAAGTAAATGGACAAAACAGTGAAGTAGTTGTACATGCATTGAAGAAATAGTAAATAACAAAGTTAGTAGACAAAAACTGAAGAAACAATGAATCCCCAAAGTCAATGAACAAACCGGTAAAGAAGTTGGACATGCATTGAAGAAAAAGGAAACACCAAAGTCAGTAGACAAAAAAATGAAGAAACAGTGAATATCCAAGTTAGTGGTCAATCTCGGGCACTAAATTCAATGGATCAAGAAGTAAAGTAGATGGACATGCATCGAAGAGACAGGAAACACCAATGTTGTAGATGAAAACTGAAGAAAGAAGGAACCTGGACAAACCCGTAAAGTAGATGTACATGCATTGAAGAAACAGTAAACACGAAAGTTAGTAAAGAAAAAGTAAAGAAAAAGGTGTATCCAAGTTAGTGGTCAAAACTCAAAGAAACTGGGAACCCAAAGTCAATGGAGCAACCAGTAACGTATTTGGACATGCATTGAATAGACAGGAGAACACTAAAGTTAGAAGACAAAAACTAAAGGAAAAAGGAATCCCCAAAGTCAATGGAGCAACCAGTAAAATATTTGGACATGCATTGAAGAAAGAGTAAACGCCAAAGTCAGTAGAGAAAAAATAAAGAAAAAAGGTGTATCCAAGGTAGTGATCAAAACAAAATAACTGGGACCCTAAAGTCAATGGAGCAACCAGTAACGTATTGGACATGCATTGAATAGATAGGAGAACACCAAAGTTAGTAGACAAAAACTAAAGAAACAAGTAATCCCCAAAGCCAATGGTCAAAACCAGTAAAGTAGTTGGACATGCATTGACGAAACAGTAAACACCAAAGTTAGTAGCAAAAAATAAAGAAAATCGGTGTATCCAAGTTGGTGGTCAAAACTCAAAAAAAAACTGGGACCCCAAAGTCAATGGAGCAACCAGTAAAATATTTGGACATGCATTGAATATACGGGAGAACATTAAAGTTAGTAGACAAAATCTGAAGAAACAAGGAATGCCAAAAGTCAATGGACAAAACCAGTAAAGTAGTTGGACATGCATTGACGAAACAGTAAACACCAAAGTTAGTAGAAAAAAAAAATAAAGAAAAACGGTGTATCCAAATTAGTGGTCAAAACTGAAAAGAACTGGGACCCCAAAGTCAGTGGAGCAACCAGTAAAATATTTGGACATGCATTGAATAGACAGGAGAACACCAAAGTTAGTACACAAAAACTAAAGAGACAAAAAATCCCCAAAGCCAATGGACAAACCCAGTAAAGTAATTGGACATGCAATGACGAAACAGTAAACACCAAAGTTAGTAGAAAAAAAATAAAGAAAAACGGTGTATCCAAGTTGGCGGTCAAAACTTAAAAAAACTGGGACCCCAAATTCAATGGAGCAACCAGTAAAACATTTGGACATGCATTGAAGAAAGAGTAAACGGCAAAGTCAGTAGAGAAAATATAAAGAAAAAAGGTGTATCCAAGTTGATTGGTCAAAACTCAAAAAAACTGGGTCCCCAAAGTCAATGGAGCAACCAGTAACGTATGTGGGCATGTATTGAATAGACAGGAAACACCAAAGTTAGTAGACAAAAACTAAAGAAACAAGGAATCCGCAAAGCCAATGGACAAAACCAGTAAAGTAGTTGGACATGCATTGAAGTAACAGTAAACGCCAAAGTCAGTAGAGAAAAAATAAAGAAAGAAGGTGTATCCAAGTTAGTGGTCAAAACTAAAAAAAACTGGCACCCCAAAGTCAATGGAGCAACCCGTAACGTATTTGTACATGCATTGAAGAAACAGTAAACACCAAAATTAGTAGACAAAAGTGAAGAAACAAGGAACCCCCAACATCAATGGACAAACCAGTAAAGTAGTTAGACATGCATTGAAGGAACAGGAAACACCAAAGTTAGTAGAGAAAAAAAAAGGAAAAAGGTGTATCCAAGTTAGTGGTCAAATGTCACAAAAACTGGGGCCCCAATGTCAATGGAGCAACCAGTAAAGGTGTAAGACCTGCATTGAAGAGACAGGAAACACCATAGTTAGTAGACAAAACTGAAGAATCAAGGAATCCCCACAGTAAATGGACAAATCAGTAAAGTAGTTGAACATGCATTGAAGAAACAGTAAACACCAAAGTTAGTAGACAAAAGCTGAAGAAAGAGTAATGTCCAATTTAGTGATCAAAACTCAAAGAAACAGAGACCCCAAAGTGAACGCACCAACCATTTAAGTAGTTAGACCTGCAGTGAAGTGACAGGAAACACGAAAGTTAGTAGACAAAAAATGAAGAAATAGGTAATATCCAAGTTAGTGGTCAAAAGTAAAAGAAACAGGGACCCCAATGTCAATGGTCCAACCAGTAAAGTAGTTGGACATGCATTGAAGAGACAGGAAACACCAAAGTTAGTAGACAAAAATTGAAGAAACAAGGAATATCCAAATTAGTGGTCAAAACTCAAAGAAACAGGGACCTCAAAGTAAATGGACAAACATTGAAGAAACAAATACAAAGTAAATGACCAAAAGCGTAAGAAAAATTGAACACCAAAGTTAGGGGAGACAATTAATGAGCAAAATTTGTCTATATCTCTGAGATGAGGCATTGTAATAATTTAAATTGTTTGGACTGTTGTCCTCATCTTTATTGTCATGTTCACAACTCTTTAGCCTTCTTCATGTGATTGGAATTTTGAACTGAACCCTTTATTTCATTCACTGGGATAGATTGTTCTAGTTCCATTTGCCATTTCTCAGTTATCTACCTTTAAGTCAGCTCTCCAAGTTTTTTGTTCACCACTGCCAAACTCACATCTCTCTTGGGTCAACTAGATCCAACCAATTCTTTTATCAACTGGGCCATGTGTCCTTGAGGATATCAGTGTATGAATTTTTGGGATTTATGAACTTAATGTCTTAGTAATCATTTTTTACAAGAACTCATATTGCAATTTTTTTGTTAATATTGCTTTTCTCAAGCACTCCATGTTACTGGTTCCTATATTGTATTCATTTCTATGCTTGGCAAGCTTAGGAGATTTTTGTAGCGTAAAAAAATTACAAAGAATTTATTCAATAAACAATATAAAATTTGCTAGCAGAGATTCAGAGGATAACAATTTTGGCTTTAATATAACTGTAGGTATAAAAGTTACAAATAAGTAAGACAAGAAAAACTCGATGGGTTGAAGGTGTAATAAAGTTTAATAACTGCAGCAGTTTCTTGTTATGTGGATGATGTGTATGTTTTTATCATCTAGGTATATAGATATGAGGTAATTTCAGTATTGGAAAAGAAACTAACCTTGTATAAAGAAGACTTTTGATTAAAACATGTCTTTTGAAGTTAAAATTGCTTCTCACAAGTTGAATTGAAAAATTTATTCTTACAATCAAGAACAAAATGAAAAGATAAAAGAGCACACAAAATAAAATATGTTGTGCATTTTATATATTTGATCTTGATTATCACAAAGACAGTTTTACCTACTGGAAATGCTAGTCATTGTAAGTGAATCAGATGTTGTTACGTCTCATTTCAAGTCAATCTGAACACAATATTTATTGATGTATTTACACTAAAGGTGGCACAAGTTCAAAAAATGGGGTATGGGGAAGGTTAGTCATTTCTATCTTATTCCTTAACCAAGGTAGTCTCAATCACTGAACCAATCTCTTGATAATTTTTCTTTCGCCAAAATTTCATATTTTCACTTCCCATTCATACTTCAATCACTGTAATACCACAAATTGTCTATGAAGTCCTAACTAGTCCCACATGTAGAATTTTTGTTCAGGGTGATGATAATAAAAATTTAAGTCAATCTGAACACTGAGGGTTTGTTTTTTTTTTATTGTAGATTGATTTGTTTTTTACAGCTGATCAATCCTTTGCAGGTTATTCAACGCCAGAAAATATTTTGAGATTTTAAGAATTTTTTGGAGATAATAATGATTTAATGATACAAGTCATACTAATTAACCCATATTTGGAGGGAGAAGATGTGAATTCATACCTTACAAAAGAGTATTTCTGCATAAGTGAATATAATGAACCTGACTGGAATTTTAATTCTGAGCCGTTACCCATTACACACATCTAAGCTTACAGCACCTGATATTCCCATTCACGCATCTAGGTACTGACCAGTCTCAACATTGCTTAACTTCAGTGATTGTATGAGAACAGAAGTTACAACATGATATGACTATAAGCCTTGAGAGTCTCAGCTCTCTATAGCTTCAGAAAGATTCAGTGGTGAACTGATTACTTTTTATAGTCACTTTTTTGGTTTGGTTTGTTAGTTTTATGGCATATCAACCTCAATGGGTTATTTAATGCCGACAAAATTTTTATTGCTGGTAATATTTTTTTTCAAAAAATCTATTGCTGGTAATATCTTTTTTTAAAAATGTATTGCTGGTAATATCTTTTTTTAAAAATGTATTGCTGGTAATATTTTTTTTGAAAATGTATTGATGGTTTGGCTTGGTTTGTTTTACGGCATATCAACTTCAATTGGTTATTTAATGCTGACAAAGTTTTTATTGCTGGCAATATTTTTTTTCTTCAAAAATATATTACTGGTAATAATATTGCTGGTAATAATTTTTACTCAAAAAATTTATTGCTGGTATTAAAACCTACTTTTTACACTTTCATAGTGTTTTGACTACAGTTTAGGGGTTAACTATTTGCCCTTAGCTCAGACCCTAACAAGTGCTACCACCCCGGATCAGGGTGAATACCAGCAATTAACAGGTGGTTCCATGCTCCTCAAAACCTCCTGATCAGAGGCCTTGCTGTCAGACATAGTTTATTGTTTTACCCTGGACATGGATGTAGTTTATCGTCATACCCAGGACAGGACATTTTTTTGGTTGATTAGAAAAGATTAATATTGAAATTCAAATTTTCTTGTGCTGTGATCCACTGTTTGGAAAGATTTGGTTATGACATAAACAGAATATAATCTATACTCCAAAAATTCCCTTCCAGATAACTGTCCACAACTTCCTATCCTTTGTAGCTCTTAGTAAGGTTAGTCTTTTTGCTATCTTTTTGTCAACCCTTTGCACAAGCTCATTAGGTAGATTATTTGCAGCTTTCCTCTGTCCCTTCTATATGTTCCATGAGTATCAAATTCTCCAAGCACTCTTCCCTCATTATGTGCCCTAGAAATTTCAGCAAAGTTCAATATGCATGCTCACAAAAAACACTGTTTCAAAAGAATGTTTTTCTGTTAATACTGCTATTACTGTATACTAGCAAAGCAAAAGCTTTTTATTCAGAAATGTATAAAACTCTACAAAATGCTCAAAATATGGGAGCCAATTACAATGTGACATTTATTATTTACCATTTTATAAATAAATAATTAGGATCAAATTTTTTTATTTATAATTTTATAAGAAATATCTATAGATCAAGAATATTTAAATAGAAATATGATTTTTCTGGATATTATACATTTTCTTCTCAAATTATTTTATATCGCAGATTAATTTTCCTTTTAATTTTCCAATTTCTTTAATAATCATAATCTACGATCTAGGATGCTTAATCAGTAGAAAGGCCTGAAAATTCAGCAATTATTAGTTACTCCTTACTCTTTTTTGAAGAATGTAATTTTGAAAAACTTTTTAAATTATTTCTAACTCTTATAAAAATGACAGTTGATAGGTTATCTATTGTCAGCTAAGTGTTGACAGAGGAAGAAATCTTAAATGAAGAGTGGACACTAAGCACCTTGATTAAAGTAATTGGAGAAGCTGGTGAATTGTGTTCTTTGGATTGTGTTTTTTTTTTTTAAAGCAATTCACCCCAAACAAGATGGGAGTGCCACTAGCATGCAAGGGGTTATAGAGGAATGAGAACAAGAGTAAAGAGGTGTGTTTGAGGAAAGGATACCAGATTTATTATTGAGGCAGGAGTAAATGTCATCGGCGTAGATGCCTACTTGGGAACTGATAACATCAGGAAGGTAAGGAAGGTCATTGATGAAGATCAGGAACAGTGTAGGGCCCAAGATAGAGCCTTGAGGAACACCAGCGTTTATGATAAAGGGGCAGTTGGCATCAACAAATTGCCAATTGATTCAAACTTTTTAAAGTGGTCAATAATAAAGATTTCATTATAGCTGGTTCCCATATTTTATAACTGAGCAAATTTTTATAAATTTATGAATAAAAAAATTGTTTTCATGTTTATTTCTTTATAAATTGGTAAATGATAAATATTGCATTTTATTCAGTTGGTTCACATTTTTAGAACGTTGTAAATATAAAATTATTCTTGTAAATAAACAATCTAATAAATAAATAGTGTTTGATATTTTTATTGTAAATTCTCAAGAACAAAAAATATATAAATTCACTTTCATATGTTTGAGTTCTATTAAAATTCTAATCATCACTTTTTAAAAAATAAACATTGCTGAGGATGTGATGTTAATATTAAAATACTAACAGTGTCAAGGAAAAACCATCCTTTTGAAACACTATTTTTTGCAGGTTTGCAGGTTAAACTTTGCTGAGATTTCAATTGTTTTTTTCTGATTCTAAATATAGGTGTCCTTTTTGTTTCCAGTGTCACTAAAATTTTGTCGTTGCTCACATGTTCAGTTCATGGGACTCTTCTGTAGAACCATATTTCTACCACCTCAAGTTTCTTTTCCATCTGTGAGGAGATTGTCCAGCATTCACTGTCATATAGAAGGACTGATATTACATAACAGTTCAGTATTCAGAGTCTGTCTATATTTCTGAGATGAGGTATTATGTACAGTATTTACATTAGTCGGACTATTGTCCTCATCTTTGTCGCCATATTTGTCACAACGTTTCAGCTGTTGTACACTCCAGCCTTCTTCAGGTGGTTGGAATTTCAAACTGAACCCTTTATTTCGATCACTGGGGTAGACTGTTCTAGTTCCACGAGCCATGTTTGATGGATGTCAGTTATCAGTTATCTCCTGCTAATTTTCCCTCTGAAAGTTCTCATGGCTCTGAGTTCAATACTTGGTTAAGGCAGTGGAGAACTTTCAGAGGGAAAATTAGCAGGAGATAACTGATAACTGACATCCATCAAACATGGCTCGTGGAACTAGAACAATCTACCCCAGTGATCGAAATAAAGGGTTCAGTTCGAAATTCCAACCACCTGAAGAAGGCCGGAGCGTACAACGGCTGAAACGTTGTGACAAATATGGCGACAAAGATGAGGACAATAGTCCGACTAATGTAAATACAGTTCAGTATTCTTTTCTTTGTTTCTAATGAAATTTTCCTGTTTCTTAATATTTTTTTTTGCTTTTGGAAAGGCATCTTTTACTATTCCAGTGTTCCTTCAGATTTTGCTGTCATATTTCCTATCCTCTGTTAAAACACAAATCTAATATACTTGTGCACAAAAGACCAAACAAGTAGCAAAAGATAGTGGCATTCATTTGGAGGTAATAACTGACCAATCAATCTTATGTTCAAGTAAATATAGGCTATGAAAAATATTACTAAAATGATGATTTGCTTGTTTACTAACAAGCAGATCATCTCAAATTTTTATTGAACAGATGCCTTTGTATTATTAAAAGAGCAGAATAAGAAATCATGAACAGGGCATATGAAGGAAGCGTGCAGGGGGTATATTTCGCCTGGAGCCGGTTGAATAAAAGAAGCCCTGGAGCCAAAAAAGAAACTTGGAGTTGTTGATGAATTTCCTACAATCTCAAAAAAAATGAATGCATATATTGAAGTCTGAATCTATATAATTTTAATCAAGGTAATAAAAATAGATATTTTAAAACAAGAAAAATTACCAAAAATAAGATAAGAATCACAGCAACCTTTCAACAAAATCAATGTATTTTTTTGAAGTGTTTATTATTAAAATAAGGCTATTTTAGTGACAGAATCATAAACCAGTGGGTTGAAGTAGCTAATGTTGATTTTAGAATATATTCTAATACTGATTCCTATGGCTTCAAAATTTCCCTGTAATTTGGTCAAATTTCAAAATTTTCTTGGGGGCTTGCAGTGCCTGAACCTCCAGCGGTGTGAACTCATTGACATCACCAGAATCTATTCATGGCCTACATTTTGACAGTTGGATCCTCAACTCTATTGTTGCTAGTTGTGAAGGAGTCCCTCTATCTATTCAAGCTTCAGGGCCCCAGAAATGTAGGTCCACCAATGACCATAAAGTGGTAATATTGAAACACAATAAAAAAAAGCAGCTAAACCAGTAAATCAGTCCTCTCTCATCAGAGCTCAATCAAGGACAAGAAATGTTCACAGCAACTAAAATGTGCATCAAAGACCAAATATTATATAATATATATAACGATTACAAGTTAATTAAATTTAAGCCTAACAACCACTCCTTCTTAAAGAGAGATGGCTGGTAGGATTTAATATTAATTGATTTCAACACTTTCAAATGAAATTCAGAATTAGCCTTGATCACTACTCAGAGCATTTCTCAGTTGTAAGACTGGGCATATTGTTAGTTTTGTAACAAATGTTCAGCTATTGCTAAACCAGTTGTATTATACCTATGCAAATTGTCCACCTTAGCTTTGCGAATATTGGCTGGTACTTGCTGATTGATCCTTGCTTCTAGCCACTGACCCATTCTACTTGCATAGTCAGTGTCATACTGATATTTGAATTGGTAAATTACTGAACTGATATGATGGGGGAGGGGTAGAATATCTTTTCAGTTTGAATCCAACCTTGGTCAAGCAACAAAGACAATACATGTATCGGCAGACAAATAAGGTTTTCATGCCCAGAGAAAATCTGCTGAGCAAACCATGTCCTCACATCAACAAGCCACAGTATATGCAAATAGAGGGGACATTTTGGGATGCCAATCAGCTTAGGTTTAATAAACTGTCATATTTTATCCCCAAAAATATGTCATTTTATAATTATAGGGCATATCCTGGATATTATGGGATGCATTGGGTGTCTTGTTTATGTTTTGGGTTAGCCATAAGCTTACATATAATTGGGTGAGATTCTATCAGTTTTGCCCATGATTTCTCTCATTAAAGTAATTAAAGTTTGATGTGTTTATTGAATTTCTGTGTCTCAGTGATAATATTATGTTCTCAAATATTTTCATAAGGATTGGGCTCCTCAAGAAATTCTATGTTTTTTTTTCATTATAAATATTGGTGTCCAATATTTGTCAGATGTTACAATAGGGATATTTTGTTTCTAGATAACTTCCTAAGTGCTTTTATATACCTCAGTTGTAGAGTGGCTTTGGCTCATACAGAAATTCAATAAGTCAGTCAAAACATTAGCTACCAATGAAGAGAAATGATGGACAAAATTGATAGAATACCATCCAACTATACCCAAGTATTACAACCTATCCAAGATGTAATTTTATATACCAATACTTTGTAGAAATTAAGATCTGTAACATTATGTAGTGCTGAATGACTAATAAAAAAGAGAAGGGACCCAAAAGAAAGTTTGTATCCTCTGATAAAATTTCTCTCAGAGGCCCTGATCACACATGTTATAAAAGTCACACACACTCAAACTTCTGAATGGAATCTAATTTCAGTTAAAATTAAAAACATGTAACAGCCATAGTCATTTTACCAACACTTCTTCTGAAAGGTTGATAAGTCATAAAAAATCAATTAATCAATTCTTCTTCATATAAATCCAGGTTGATTTTATGATTTGCAGGAATGAGCAGTATCAACCACTTGTTAACCAAGTGGCTTTTAAACACAAGTTAAAAAAATTGGTTTTACTGTTTTGTGACAAAGATGTATTTTAACAATGAATTAAAAAATAACCGTTACAGAAACATTTTATTGTTTTCACTCCTTTTAATTTTACATTTTCTCTCCTCAAATTATTTCTTATTATCTCACAATTTGCTTTTTCTTTGAAAGTATTTGAAAACTCTGACAATTTAATACCTGTAAGAAATTCCTTAATAATCTTGTCTGTATTGACAGTATTATGAAAAAAAAACTATAAAAATGTGCATTTGTATAAATCTTTTTAAATATAAAATGATCAAACTAGGAATATCATTGATTGTAGTTTAGCTACATAATAAAAAACAGAGGATGATGACTTTACAAATGTTATGTTTACCAAACAGAAATATAGAAGAGAAGCGGCATGGTGGAGTAATGGCTCAGATTGAGGAATCAGAGAGCCAAGTTCAAATTCCAGTTGAATCCATTTCATTCACTTACGTGTTAATACCCTTGAGAAAGGTATGAATCCTTTTCTCCTCCCTGCAACTATGGGTAAATAGCAGGACAGAACAGGTTCTATAGCCTTGGATAGTAACTGGTCTACTGCAGAAAGAAATAACAACCTATTGCAGGAAAAAATCTATCTTGTCAGTCATGTATTGATCACCTAAGCATGTATCAAGCATGGCACATAACTTTTTTTTAATATAGGAGACCCTATTCAAATTTAAAATCAAATAATCTCTAATTTGTAGATCCATACATAAATGCTGCTAAAATAATATAGACTACATTGGACAAATTTATGTACTAAAATATTAGAAATCATTTGAGTATGAGTTTAAACAAAGAGTCCTTTCTTTAGCAAATTTGGCAGCCTTAATAGTCATCAATAATTTCCCTAAATATTTATTCTTGTCCTTTTGTTTCTTAACAATTTCTATTTTTATTGGGGTGGAAATTACCCACATCAGCAAGCAAAAAAAATGTATTTTACTAGAGGCAAGAGAAGATGTATGAAACCACCATGTTGCAGATGGTATATTGGCCAACAAACATGAGGTGAGCACTGATGTGCCAGACACAGCAACAAGTGATTATTTGACATAAAAGAAAATACTCTTCACTACACGACAAAACTGTTTTTCCAGGACAACACTCTTCACCACACTACAATTCTGTCCTTCTCGGGATAATGCTCTTCTCACAGTCTAAACATGGAGATGGAGAGATATTTTATCGGAGTGAACTGTCACCATATTTTGTCATTGTATTTTCTTTAAGGAAAATAAACTTGGCAATATATATTTTTTAATCAAGTCTTTGTTTTGTTTGTTGTTGTTTTCTGTCATTCAATAACCATTTTTAGTATGCACTGCCACTGTTTTTGTTGTTTTTTTGTTTGTTTTTTTGTTTTTCTTTTTCACCAAGATTTAAAGATTGATAAACATAATATTGCTTAACTGGACTGATAGTCTAACAAAACCTTCTGATTTCGTTGGAAAATGTCTCAAAATGAAGTGCTAAACATGTCGAAAAACAAATACTTGGGCTGTAAGCTCTCTTAGAATGTTACTCTAACTTTCTGTTTCAGTCAAGGTCTTCTGAACTTTGTTGGGTGTGAAAATGGAATACTTCACCTTTTAAAATAGTAACCATTTGTGTGGGGGTAGAGGTGTAAAGAGAGAAAGAGGTGGAAGTGAAAGTGTCCCTTTTAAATTACAGGTACTTATTACGCATAAATTAGTCTGGTACAAGGCTAAAAGTGTGGCGTACCCAGTGAGAATAGAGTTCTAAACAATAGTACTCTTGGACAAGTTCCTTACGTTAACGACCATTAGGCACTCTACTCCTTAAAATAAAACTTAAAAAACTAGTTAAAATAAAAACTATTCTTACTATAAATGTTTAAAAAAATACTACGTATATTTTATTTTCCTTTTTAATTTTTAATCCTTATTTATTTATTTTATCGGTTTACAATCAAATCATCCACCACAAAAGTTATCAATTGACTTCAATACTAATTTGTACTAGGCTACTCAACTGTTGTTGTGACCTTCGTACTCCCTGGTCGTTCGTATTGATACGACTATTTAGTTTTGGAGAATTAGTGGTAATAAATAAAGATAAAAACTAAAAAGTAATTTGTGCTTAGTAGATGAACAAATTACATGATTTAATGAAATGTTATCATTGTGTATTTAGGTTTTTACCGTTTTTTATTTAAGAAGCTCCTCTCTTATCCTGTATTTCATTACCCCTTAAAAAATAAAATAAAAATATTGATCATCATCAAATTGCAACCTATTCGCATCTTTATTGCATCCAATTCCAAACTATCTGCCCTCTCCCGACAAAGTAGAAATTTGGAAACCACCCTCTGCGACAAGTAACTATTAAAAATCGTTGTCTTTTAAAAATTAATTTTTAATTTAAAAAAAAAAACTCTACACTAGCAATGGTATGCAGTGAGTAATTAATTTCCTTCTTCCTCCTTTTTAACCGACACACCATACGACAAAGAGTAAAAAAAAAGACTTCTTTTTTACCCAGCCGTAAAAAATATTTAATAATATTACCAACAATAACGTGTTGTTTTTTTAAAGAAAATAACTAGAATACTGTAAAAGTGAGTTTTCTTTTCTCGTCTTCCTGACAGCAACGCGATCCGTGAATTGTGAAACAGGCACCCTAAGCTAAGCAACAATTCTTGAAGAAAGCCTTTCGTTCCAAGGAGGAAATCGTAGACAAAGGTAAGGTTTGAACGTTTCAATATGCATTCTAAGTTGCTGTTTTCTTTCTCTCTCTTCTTAAATTTAAAAAAGAAAAGTAAATTTTAAAAAGGTTATTACCTGCCGCTTAAAAAAAAGTACCGTTCTATTTTTAAACAAACTAAAGAAAGAAAGAAAAAAGAAAGAATTTACATTTCAAAGGAAAAATTTTAATTTTAATTTTTTTAAGATGACTATAGTGGCGGGTAATTTAGTGCTCCCTTTCTTCTTTACGACTCGTGATGATGATAAAAAGTCGGTACTATCAAAATAAAGGAGATGGTACTGTTAAAGTAGAAGAGGTGGTACCATCAGATTACAAGAGGTTGTAGTACTGTAAGGCGCCCGGATGTAACTGTGCCTAACACACTCTCTAAATTCACACATATGCATGCACATTAATACACAATTACACATCTAAACTGTAAATTATTATTGTTTATATTGATACCTATCGATGTGTGTTCCTAAAAGGGATTGTACACCATGCTATACCCGCAGATCGCAGTCCGAGTAGAGAAATAATTCAGAGGGCAACATGACACAGATGACGAAAAACTAACTTGAAACTACACACAGATTTTTACACTTGTACACACTAATTTTATTGTATTACAACAAGCAGTAGTAGATCCGCTCACTTTGGTATTAATTTTTATTTGTTAAAAATATTACTTTTGATTCTTTAACTGTCACAAGGATCGATTTAAAAAAATGAGAGACGGGAAAAGAAAATGCTTTGAGTTTTAGTTAGTAGTACCTAGATACATTTTACACATACACACACACACATTGATTTATTTTAAAGAGTAAGTAAGAAAATATACACGCATGAATCCGTTTTAAATTCAGTAAAAATTCACGGACACCAAACGTACACACTTTGATTGTGCATACGAATAAATTTCATTAGGTAGACAATTTAATATACAATTTTACAATACATGTGCGCGCGCGCGCACACGTAAATGTTGAAAGTGGATTGAAGCTCTCAAATAAAAAAGTGAAAACGTATAATATTCTGTCGTGTCGAGTGTCACTTACAGTAGTGTTTTACTCACACTCGAGTAAGTGCTTTCCTCACTCATAAAAACAAAAAGTACAAGAACACAAAAACACATTTCCTTCTTTAAACACACACATTTCAAAGGTCACACATACACCCTTAGAAGAAAAAAGCCAGACAGTACTCTGGGAATACAGATACATACGCAATCTATTACTACTACTACTACTACTAACCAGACTACTTTGGCACCAAAGTCTTCAGTGTCACACACACAATAGCAGAGGTATGCATATACATTTTACAAAGCACACTATTGCCACTGGACCTATACACACACTTCTCTATATAGGTAAAAATCTGCAAATACACTTTCAATGTACACTTCTTTGAGTGAAACATGGATAAATTTCGTGGTACACACACACTCCTTCCTTATCACACATACACTCCTACTCGCAGACTTAGTTTTTTCCTCTTATTTTGTCTTTCTTTTTTTTTCACTCACACACAAAAATAAAACACACCTATATACAACAACGTGTATACATGAAGTTATCGACTCCTATACGTACGATTTTCTAGTTTGTTACCTTCTTTTTCTTCCATCCCTTACTCTCAGTCTACCTCTCTCTCTCTCTCTCCATACACACTCGCAATCTTATTTTATTTGTAGGTGTAAAGTAAACTAAAAACAGATTAAAAAAACATACGCATTTTTATACATACATTTCTCAGTTCTGTCTCATGTACGCATTTTTACATGAACTAAAAACATTGAGGGGTTCTCTCTTTCCTCCCACAACACCCATTACTTTCTCACATGCACACACAGTCAGGGTTTTAAAAAAAAAAAGAACCTGTTTTTTTATATTATTTATACATTAAAACACTTATAGATATGTACACACAAACTTACATACATATTATTGGAGACCGGTACATATAAACATACGGGCGGGGGACAGGTGCGTGTTATAAACTCTTTTTCTTCTCTTTCCCTCCTCCTTTTTCCCTCTTCTTCTTTATTTATTTGTTTGTTGGTGTTGTGTCTATGTATACGACAACTGCCGAAAAGCAATTTGCTCCAGTGTGTATAACAGAAAAAGAAGGAAGCTACAGCTCACTTCTCTCTCTTTTTATTTAAAAAAAAAAACAAAGCCGAAAAGGTAAGGGGGGACACACCTAACTTCTTTCCCTTTTCACCAAGTCTCTCCCTCTCTTGCTCACATACGTGTGTGTATGCTTCTGTGTCTGTCCATGTGGTTGTATCTATTGTAAAACCTTTTGAGTTTTTCCTCTTCTATCTTTTTCTTTCTCTTTTTTTTTTCTCCCATTGTGGTGTGTAAAGTAACGCAGTCCATCGATATTTTCTCTTTGCAAAACGGACACAGTTTGACGAGCCTCCTCTTCAACCAAGGTAAGGGACAATGTTAACTTCATCTCTTCTTTCCCCAGTCCTAATAATCCTCTTTATTTGTTTTATAAATATATGCCTTCATCATTTAATTTACGTTACAAAATCCTTACTCTCATTTGTTTTTTTTTTACTTCTCTGTGCATTTTTATTGTCTTCTTTTCGTTTTTAATTTGCACATGGTTCTCTAACTACTTTGTATTTTTTGTCTTCTTCCAAATATCAATCTGATTGTAATTTAAATTGTTTATACATTTTTTAATAGATTTTTATCGTGCACATACAGTTTCTTCTTTATCATTTTTTATTCTTTCTGCTTTTTTAATGTCTGTAAGTCAAATATCACTACTCTCTTTCTTTCTCAAAACAACTCTCTCTTAGTCTATAGTCGTATCACCACTGCCGGGTCTGTACACACTCACAGTCACACACCACTAGCTTTTTTTTAGTAATGTTAGTTAAAACTGTCATGTGTATTGTAGTCACTGGCAGTCTTCTTCTTAGCCTATTTGCTTTTATTTTATTTAATCTATTTTTTGTTTTAAATTATTACGACTATTATTAGATTTGACTAGAATGTAGTAAGTAACTAAATACATTCTTATACGCACCTTACATCATGAGATTTTTAGCACCTACAGCTAGATTCTAAAACAAAAACAGTAAGGTGCTCAAACCTGTTATTTTTTTTAATTGAATTTTAACAGGTTTATCTTCGTTCGCAAAGGCTCATCATTTTTCTTCATTTACCCCAATCCTTAATTTTTTTTCTTTTTCACCCCATGACGGAAGCCCCCGATCCTTACACGTGGCTTAGGAACTTGCAGTACACTGTGTATGTGTGTTTGTTGTTTAAATAGATAAAAATATCATGCATCAATAAACAATAAACATTATTGACAAATATTGGTATTGGGCTTTATGTACGCTTTGAGCTAGTTAGGATTATTTTTCTATGGAATAATTCTAACCAATATGCCATGGATTCATCAGCCAATCCTATCGTACACACAACCCCACACCAACTGACACCTATTCCTACATGGTAACTGTACAATACATTGTAGTGGACCAAAGTTTATATCCTGTAATACCACCTTACATAAATTCGCATTTGGTGCGTAATATTTCCTTTGTAAAAAGTTTAAAAAGAAAAAGAATACATACAATATCGACCTTAGAGGGCGTTATTTTTTTATAGTCAAAAATGGTATTAAAAATAAATGTCTCTTACTCGTACACACAAAAAATAAAATTGTCTTCCTTCCACAGATCATTATAAGAATATCTTTTTTATACTGTATTTATTTTGTTTTATTGATCAGGATGTTTATTATACACTTTTTTGGTATGGTAGCATCTGATCCCTCTTTTCTGTACATACAAGCACACCTCATCCCTTTCTCTTCTTCGGGATATTCAAATCACACTCACATTATACATCTCCTTAGGTTGTTAAATTATTAGTGTTGTTTTCACTTTTTTAGTTCAGTCCTCCAATTGTATAACATCCAGTCTTAATTAACCATTTCTAAAGTATAACTTACATTTATTTTAAATCTACAAATATTTGTGCTTGAGATTGTCTTAAATGACAAGTCCCTAAGCTACACATACACACTTTACGACCCACCACCACTGTCCATCCTACCTACACATCCACTATAATCGAATGTGCACACAAAAATTAAAACTAGTCTTACTTTTCTGATAGCATACACAAAGTTAAACTTGTCTATATACAGATCGCTGTATCACATAAACACATTCATCATACATTTAACAAATACTTGCAATACATCACTCACTTATTGCTTCATCTTCTTTTTTTACACACACACATCTTATGCGTGCACACACACATCTATCTATATTTTGTGTGCACATACACGTAAAGGGCGTTGTCATGAAAGGAATGGTCTCAAAAACCAATATTTTTTTTTAAACCCCCTCTTAAAATTCTAGTTCTGTACCAGAGAAGCCATATATTCGATTTTTTTTTACTCTTCATTTTGTGAACTGTTTGGTTTGGACAATCCTCTTTCTTTGCTCTCGTCTTTCTTCCTTCGACCTTTGTCGCCTAGGTTGCAATAACGAAAGAAAAAAATGTTAAATTAAAATATATTAGTAATACTATTAAGAAGATCGCAAGATATTTTTCTTTCTCTTTAACTTTGCATCAACATCTCTCACCTGGCCAGATGCTAGAGAATTCCCCCTTCTCTCTCTCTCTCTCTCATTTCATATACACGCTCACAGACACACACACACACACACACACACACACTAAATAAACTATTGTATAGGGGAGGAATGATGAAGATGCTCTTTTTTTTCTCCCCCTTTCTTTCTACTTCTCCCGCTTTTTCTTTCCTCCGTCCTCTTTGGTGACGGAGATATGGTGGTTGATTTAAGTGAGAAGAGTTTGGGTCGTTTATACGCCTCATATTGCAAGCGTACCTGATCGAAAACTTTTGACATCGTTAGTCCTGTAAGGGACGTACAAGAATCCTCCCCACCCACCCCCATAAAGACAAATCCAAGGCAAAAAATTTTACAGAAAAAAAACTACTAAGGAGAAAAAAAGTAGTCAGTCGAACGACAGTCAAATTATTAGACTAGAGAGCAAAAAAAGTTAAAGGTAAGTTTTAAAAAAAAAAGAAGAAAAAAAGATGATCTGTTCTGGTCACTTAACTTTTTCTCCCTTATCGCAATCATAATTTTTTATTTTGTTTGGATGATCTCCAGAACTATTTCTTCATCTTAAGGATTCATGTTAATATTTTTTTTATTTTTACCGTGTTAAAGTTTCTTTTAGCGGAAGGATGTAATATTTTTTTAGGATGTATAAAAAAAAAAATACTCATGTGTTTACTAAGCCTTGGCCTGATTATTTTAGATCTTAATTAATGGTACCCGTCATCTCTGTGTATGTATGTATGTATGTATGTATGTGTGTGTGTGTGTGTGTGTGTGTGTGTGTATGTATATATATATATATATATATATATATATATACTGAATCCTACAGTGACCAGCTGAGGGGGTGGAATAGTGTACTGTAGTTTTACTTAAAAGATTTTTTGTCTTATCTACCTGTCTGTTTTACCGACGTCAGAAAGAAAGAAAAAAGACAACAAATGACATCACGATCGACCATACAAAAGCTTTAAAGTATCCCTGACATTTATTTTTCTTCTCTTTTGATCGTCTCTCACTCCACTTGGCTTCCCCAGTTCCATCCGCAAACAACTTTACTTTCACCATTTTGTAAATTTCGTAGTTCAAACTTTACTGAGGTCGTACTATCACTTGACCACCTCACCTAGAATTCCCATCTGAAAGGGTAATTTATGATTCTAGTTAATCCTAGTTTATTATTCTTTTTATACGTAACTTTTAACGAATAATTTAGAGATATTGTTCCTCCTTTTCTTTTGGGATGAACAAATTCTTCCTTTCTTGTCTTCTCTTACCTACCGAATTAAACCAGTTTCATATTAAAAAGTATTATAACCGATCTTTATGTGTGTGTGTGTGTTCATTTTTTTAGTTGATGGGCAGGGGTAGGTAGAGGGGTGGAAAGAAAAAAGGTTAAGTTAAGTGTGATCTAGAAAAGAGAAGAAAGTTTGTTTTGTATCCGTCTTACAATTAGTAGTTTTGTATTTTTACGTTCTTTTTACTAATCGTTTACAATACATTAATTTATATTGTTGCTTTGAATGTAAAAAGAAAACGAATTGGAGGAAGGGATGAATGAATGGCTGGTCGTTGGGCTTTTTGAGCATGCGGTCTTCCACAGGGGAGCTTATCGTCTTCTTGAGGACAAAAAAAATCTGAGGGATTTTTTATCAATTTAACTAGTCTTATCAATTTCACATTTTTAAGATTTCATTAAGTAAGACATTTTGCAACATTTACAATTTACATAATTAAGAATCCCTGATACAGTTACTGACAATTTTGTGGACACAAACACTTGAAACCCAAGCCTTTGACTACTAAAAATACCAATATTTGACTTGTACTGAAGAATTTTTATTTTATTATTTTCTTAGTAAAAAAATAAATGAATACGGATGTTTAAAATCGCTAAAAAGTTGTGATTTTAGTCTCAATTTTCATGTTGTTTTTATGATTAATAATATTAATATTGTATACTGTTTGTGTCGTGTTTATTGAGGTTTTTTAATCTGAAACAGATCGTCGTCTTCCAGATTAAAATTTTTTAGTTTTTAAAATCAGCAAAGCTGCTTTTTTGTTTTTTGTTTTAGATCTTACTTTAGTAAAACTAAATCTTAATTGAAATATTTTATCCTCATGATAGATATTTTTGTGTATGCCTGACTTTGTTTTCGTTTTTTTTGTCATTTTTTTTTTTTTTTTAAATTTTTATTTACTTTTTTTTTGTGTGTGTGTTTGATAATGTTGCGTGTCCTGTGCCTTAGCTACGTACGACGTATAGTATCATTTTTTTTCACTTGACACTGTTACGAATTTTTACATATCTAGTCTTTGTCGTGGTGATTAGACTTCTTTTTTTCATCGCCTGTCGATTCGTTTCGTTTCAACAGATTGGTAAGTTGAAGAATTTCTCTAGCTTTTTGGTGGTCTGTATATAAAAGTTTCTGATTACACACACGCACGCACGCACAAACATGGTGAACTTTTGCAACTAGTAATATAAACTATGGGTAAAAATACCAACCTAAACTTTTAACTAGTAAACATCAGATATAAAATAGCAAACAAGTGGTGCTTTTCTTTCTGGGGAAAACTTTTCACACAACAAAATATCTAGAAAGATGATTTTTAATTTTAAGTTATTAAATGGTCACTCGTTATTTGATCTTTTTTCTTTTTCTTTTTTTTGGTAATATTGTTTTTTATTAGTTTAAAAGGGTCTTTAACTCCTTCTCATTTGACACTTTCAAATTTTTTGTCTCGTTTTGTTTAACCCTCTCTTTTTTTTTTTTTTTCTTTAACTGTTGAGTAAAGAATGGTAAGGGCCTTTGGAACGAAAAATGAGTAATAACCTTTTGGTGACAGCAAAATTGGAACCTGATTTTCAAATGAATAGTAGTTAAGATACAACTAAAAATGAATTGCAATTTATGCATATTTAGTATTTTTAGAGTGATTTAACCTGCTACAAATAAGTACGCATGTATAGGTGAAAAAAAGAATGAAACTGAAGTTATATTTTTTAATGCAAATATAGAATTTTTATTCCTATAGCTATTAAAAACTAGTGTTTCTTGCAAAAATGCTACTTTTTTAGTTACTATTACAAATTGCATAGCTGAACAAATGATCTATTCTCTGTTTGGTTTAAAAATTCATGATTTTAAAAAGTGTGCAGTCCAAACAACTAAATATTCAATTGCAACTCTTTTTCCCCCCAACCACAGAATAATAAAATCCTAGTTTGTTGACACAAATTCGAGGTGATGCTGAAAAATCTGACCAACCACTTTCCAAAATATAACGTAACGAGATGACAAAACATCAGAATGTTTATGATCTGGGGATACCTTCTTTTTCTGGCTGAGAATATTTTTCATTCTCTTCTTTTTGTATTAGAAACATCCGTTCAAATTGTATATTTTTTATAATGTGTATATAATCCATGAATTTTTCAGTTTGTTAATGGCCATATTTAAAAAACAATTTAAAGTAAATTACCAATAAATGCACTAGCTATAGAAAACAACACTGTATATGAAAAGCAAGTTAACATTACATCTGAACATAAAACACACCCACCTCTTCACCGGTCATTCTGCTTTGACCGCTTTATGAAAGGCATCTTTTTCTGCATCCTTAATGACAATGTTATGTTTCCCAGGTTAGTACTTTGTCATTACAATACTGAATCGATTATCCAAACACCTTTTTATTCAAGTATTGAAAAAATATGTTCAGATAATTGAATATCTAACTTATTGAAAAAGAATAGTCATTTTCTAAAACATTTTTAACATTTCATCAAATAACATTCTCAAATGCTTTCTTCAAGATTTTATCCAGTTTATTTTTTATGAAAAATTTGTCAATTTTTGTTTCTTTTTTGTTGGTTTTGAATTTTTCTGCTGTTAACTCTCAAAGCTGGATTAATGTATTTGTAAGGGTAAGTTCAGTTTGAAAGCACATTCAGATTAACATTTGTCAAACATTGTGTCAGTACGTTCTAAATTCTTAAAATGCTTGTCTCAGAGGAAATATTAGAATTTTTTTGTTTGGATAGTTCATAAAATTTTCAGTTGATTACAATTTTTCTCTTCATTTCGCATCTTCATAATCCAATGGATAATCTAGAAAGTACTGTACCAGTATTTCCTTTAAGTTACATCTCTCTCTTCTGGAGTTTCCAACTGGTTAGTGATAGTGTTGAGATATATTTATGTACTAGCTTAAAAACTGCCATATCAGGCAACATTTAAGCTAGCTCTTGTGGAGTGCTTGATTAGGCCCTCAGCTTGTTCAGAAGTTTGAGAGTCCTTAAGTTTTTGCATATTCTCAGCATTGGAAGCTCGCCTAGCTGCTGTTTGATCTGGGTTTTCATTTGCACAGGACTTTCTTTTCTTCATTGCAGACTTGGCTCTTTTGATTGCTATCTGGTCCTCAGTTTACAGAGATTTCTTTTTGCGAGGCATACTGCTGCCTTATGCGATAGACAACAATAAACTACAGAAGAACTCAAAATTGATCACTGTATTTATGTATTGCATTAATATTTAAGCTTACCTTTTAAAAGTTCAACAATAATAATTCTTCTGCTGCTACTTAATTTTTATATACGTAGGTCCTTACTTTCTGTACAAATAATTTTTATTTTTTGGGTAACTTTCACTAAATTTCTCAATTTTGATTATTCCCGAATTTATTTTCAACTTGTAAAAATTATTATCATACAAAAAAAATCTCTCACAGAAAAAATCATGGGAATCCAAAATTTCAGGATGCAGGTTCAGATCTGGCCCAGAATGTTTTTAATTTGCTCATGGAGTTGGCCAGGTTACAAAATGGTATGATTTGTTGGGCTATGGCCGTTAGGAGTAAAGTTGAAAAAGTGTAACACCCTGACATTCACATTTATTTATATAAATGATGGATCAACTGGGACTAAAAAAGCATTATTGGTACTTTAAGATAATTTCTTTTGTAGTACCTGTATTAATAGTACTAATGTCTGGAATTGGGCTTGGTCAAATTATATTATATGGTAGTGAATGTTAGAGATTAAAAAAAAAAAAAAATAGGAGGCTTCAACTTTTCATATAAGAACTGGACATTTTCTTTTTTTTTTTTTTTATGGAAGGTGTTTTATGACATTGGAAATGGTACATTTGCATGCATGTTTTATTATAAATAATGGCTAGAAGTTTGTTTCCAAGCATGCCCATCTGCTAAAGTGGTTAGCTAATCCCTCTTGCAGACACCTGCTCAAGTATATTTGTGTTCAACATTTTGAGCCAACCTGTGATGCAACTACAGTGAGCAAACTTTAGTTAGTTTTTTGTAGAGTGTATAATTTGGCATGATCAGTAACTGAACTCAGATCCTTGGTCACGATAAATTGACTTTATGCTAACAAAATAATTGTCTATCCAATTTGACTTACAAGAATTGGGTCAATTTGTATGCTTTTTGGGTATTTCCAATGATGCCACAGGCCTATATAATCAAGAGGTGACCACTTTGACAAATTGACTATGGGGTCATTCCATGTCAATTCAACAAATAAATGTAATCTCAAAAAGATTTTTTTTAATTTTGATATATGTTGTAGATCTTATAGACATTAGAAAATCCTGAAAGTTTTAAATGAAAATTCCTAACCATTAAGATACCACAATTTGAAATTTTGCTGAATCAGCATTTTCTGTCGACAAACATTTCCATTTTCAAAACTTGGCAATCT
This sequence comes from Acanthosepion esculentum, assembly GCA_964036315.1. Classification (NCBI taxonomy): domain Eukaryota; kingdom Metazoa; phylum Mollusca; class Cephalopoda; order Sepiida; family Sepiidae; genus Acanthosepion; species Acanthosepion esculentum. Next base: position 104,144,385 of record OZ038485.1, on the reverse strand, counting down.
CACAAAGACTTACATCTTCTGATCTGATGGCCAGAAATTAATGGAATTTGATATCCTTATGGATTTTTAGTCAAAGAATCCAAATATCCCTTTAGAATTCTACAGGGTATAACCAAAAAAGAAGATATTAGCAGTTTCTGGTGAAAAATGAAAATCTTTAGGCTGCTGACCACATGGAAAAATTGAGAAAAATCATCTTCAGCCTCTAAAAGTAGCAAACGGTGACACACCGTTTAAAAACTAGAGTGTATGGAGAATAAATCCCAATAAGTTTCATTAACTGTCTCTCAAAGCTACCAATTCTAGACCTCTTAATATTTTTTTCTCAAAATGTCTGATTCATGGTAATTTCGCAATTATGGTCTAATATTGACTCATTCTGCTAAAAGTAATTAAGTCCATAGGTAACAAAACATTGGGAAAAAATACATAGTATTTGGGGAATTCATCCCTTAAATTTTAACAACTTCTTTTTATTTCAATTTTTATGAGTGTTTGAATAAATAAAAAAAAAGGAAAATTTTCTATATTGCATCAACATTTATGTAACAGTCTTTGTGAGATTGCTGATAAATCATTTAAAAATTTTTTTTTTTTTTTTTAAAGTCCTTGAAATAGCTATATATTTATCGATTGTCTCTAATTGCAACAGTATAGACTTTATTTATATCTTCAATGTAACCTCAAATTATAAAATTGGCTAAATAAATTTTGAATTTAGTTTGTAGATAAAACTATGAATCATTCATTCTCATAGACCAGTGCTTTTTTTATGATGTCATATTCATCATTTTGAAGCATGTACGTGCATCCTGAAGTTGTAGCTAGAGTTGAAAGATTGCTCAATATGTTATCATTAGGAACCTGACATATGTCTTCATGTCTTGGCCAGGAAAAAGAATTTCCTGGACCACGAGAATGTAGAAACTACTTTTAAATCACTTTGTGCAGTGTCAATTTCAAGAACTAGACCAACTCACCAGAAAACTATCAAAAATACACATTACATACTCCATTGTTTTAATGGAAGTTTCTGGACATGAAGATGCTTCCTAACATGAAATATTAAATTTCTTTGTGATTGATCCCACCACTAAATCTTTTGTAGATTATAGTAGTGCCATCTCCAGGAATAAAGTGGTGAAAAGACCTTGTTCCATGGACTGTGAGCTCATCAGCAAATCTTGAAGAAGATTTTTATTGTGACTTTTAATTCTTTAATAAATAGCAAAAAATAGATGATATTTGTTTTCTTGACAGAAATGAAACACGTCCTCAACAGTCAGGATTTGATTAAGATTTTCATTTAGAGCAAGTCATTTAGTAGCATCCACCAATGCCATCACACATAGACTTTCCACACTTTTTTATGAAAAAGCTTCATACAGCATCCAAGCCCAAATCATTTTTATGGAAACATAAATTCAGAAGGTTTTTATAGTTTTTGTACTGACCTTGAACACTCCTCAGAAAAATATATCACAGACTCAACTTTTGGAACATATTCTTTAATAAAGGATATTTTTGAACCCAGTAAACAAATGCCATATCATGATCCCAATCTAATAAAATACAAAAAGACTTAAACTTTAACTTGCCTGTTTTGTCATAGATATATACCGGGTGAAGGGAGCATTGCCCCCTTGTCCCAATGGTAACTTTGAATTTCATCTTGCGCAGAAAATGTGTGATTTTTTTTTTTGCAATGTCAACAAGGATAATGCAGTCTCTGTAAGGGTTTCCTTTAACTGTTTAAGATATTCATTTGTGCTTTAGAAATGAAAGAATGCTTAGTGAGTTCATGGATTTTACTTGTTAGTAATTCTTTGAAATCCTTGACGGACATGAGTGACAAGTTTTGCACAATCTATTGATTCCCACTGTTTGAAGCTGATTTCTTCCTCATCATCAAACTCTTAAATCTGTATTTTAAATGGACCGTGATAGCTTCATTTCAGAGGCAATTACTGCATCTATGCAGCTTTGGTCTGGTTTGTTTAACGGCATATCAACCTCAATGCCGACAATTTTTATTGATGGTAATATTTTTTGTCAAAAATCTATTTCTGGTAATATTTTTTTTCATCAAAAATGTATAGCTGGTAATATTATTTTCAAAAATGTATTGCTGGTAATAGTTTATTTTCCTTCAGAAGTTTATTTCTGGTAATAACTTTTTACAAAGTATTTCTGGTATTAAAATCTATTTTTCCACTTTCATAATGCTTTTTACCTCAGTTTGGAGGTTAACTATTTACCCATAGCTGGGATCCTAATAGGTGCTACCACCCCAGGTCAGGGTGGACCTGGGAACACCAGCAATTAAGAGTTGGTTCCATGCTCCTCAAAACCTCTTGTTCAGAGGCATTGCTCTTGGACATGGTTTATCGTCTTACCCTGGATGTATTTTATCGTCATACCCAGGACGGGCACATATTCAGTATTTTCTGTACTACAAACAAGTAATTTAATCAAGTTTTTTATATGTCTCATCCCACTTGATTGCATCAACTAAAAGCTTTGAATTTTGGTGAGAAGTACAGATGCTATGAGTTCCAGATACACCAGCCAAAATACACTATTTTTGGTTGCAAAATACAGAATTTAGAAAATCAGGATTATGTAATTTTTTTATTGCCCCAGTGTTCAGTATGCTTTGTCATTCCAAATAGTAGAAAGACAATAAAATAATGGGATTAGATGTTAGGAGATAGAATACTTTAGTTGTAGGAAAAAATCAGTTTGACTCTCTTAGCAAATATGAAAAAGTAATCTTGGGTGATAATTTAGAACTATTTTATGAATGTCTCAGAAAGATACATTTTTGACTCAAATTAATCCTCATTAAATCTATCAAGTGATATATTTAGCCAATTTTTTACATTATACCCCACATGTTAGTTTTGGGAGCTATCATTTTTTTTCAAAATTGGAATCCTTAGGGTAGGGTACCATTTGATGACTTACACTAAAGTTGTTTTTTTTTGTTGTTGTTGTTGTTTTTTTGTTGTTTTTGTTGTTGTTTTTTTTTTTAAGTACTAGGGTTATATAAGAACTTACCACATGAAATTTGTCTGGGCCCAATTATAAAGCGTGAACTAATTCAAGCCTAGTGTTCATTTTTGAATCATTAAATGTAAATTATATCACTTTTCCTTTAAAATATTTACTTAGCATTGTTTTAATTGTTAGATTATACTTACCTTTAAAATTTATGCATTTAGAGAAATTTGCAATGGTCAGTGCTGGAAAATTCTGATAAATTCAGCTTTTTTTATTTCCTGATTTTCAGTGTAGACATGACTGATTCAGGTGATATTGGAATTTAGTATGTCAACACAGATTTATGTTCAAAGTCTGTAAGAAAACTGGAGGAGTTGGATGCTAATGATAATTTATGTTTATTTTTATTTTTGCAGGGGTGGAGTGGTTGCAATACATATTCAAACACTTATAAAAATTGAAATAAAAAGAGAAAGTTGTTAAAATTTAGGGAATAAATTTTTCTGTGCAGTTGGCCACCTAAAAACATTTTTTTCGCCAGAAAACTGCTAACATCTACTTTTTGGTTACACTCTGTAAAATTCTAATTTAGACTAAAAATCTATAAGGGTATCAACTTACATTAATTTCTAGCCATTAGATCAGAAGATATAACAGTTTTTTTGAGATTGTTGAGTTTGAAAATGGAAATGCCTGTCAACGTAAAATGCTGTTTCAGCAAAATTTCAACATGTGATATCTTGAACGGTTAGGAATTTTTATTTAAAATTCTCAGGATTTTCTAATGACCATAAGATCTACGACAGATATCAAAATAAAAAAAATCTATTTTTCAGGATTACATTGTTTGAAATGACATGGAGTTGACCTTATGGTGAAATTTGAACCTGGGTCTTATGGTCAGAACACTAACATTCTAACTACTCTGCCATATGTTTGTTTGGTTTTTTATTTATTTATTTTTTTATTTTAACATTGTTAATACATTATTAACATTGTTCATAGACACATTTTTGTTTGTTTTCTACTGTTTATCTTTACTTTTCTGCTTTAAATAATAGGAATTTTTGTAAACAAATTATATTAGAAATTTCCCTACTCTTTATTGTGCCATACGTGATACACACTTAGGCGATCATGTATTTTTCGATACATGACTGATGAGGCAAATTTTTTCCCAGAGTAGGTTGCCATTTCTTTTTGCAGTAGACCAGTTGCCATCCAACCTGGTCTGTCCTGTTATTTACCCATAGCTGGGAGGAGAAGGGGATTCATACCTTCCCCAAGGGTATTATCACGTAAGTGAATGTAATGGATTTAACTGGAATTTGAACTCATCACTCCAATTGAACAGTTTTTAATTGATGCAAAACTGACGTATATAGATTCTAATTAGACAATTTATATTTGGCCTATTATCCTCATCTTTGTTATTACATTTCATCTCTTCTAGTCTTCAACAGGTGTATATCAATCTGGCTAACCTACAGGGAATTCTGATCTGAACCCTTTATTTAATCTACAGAGATAGACTGTTTTCATTCCACTGCGCATGTCTAGGGATATCTCATCTAATTCTTATTTTTAGTAGTGCTCAGTTATTACTTGCGTGTTTTCACCTAGTCCAAGTACACATTACCCGGCCCAGGGGTTGAACAATGAAGATGAGGACAATAGTCTGAATATAAATAGTGTAAATAACTCCTCGCCTTAAAAATTCAAAGAAATTAGATTCTAATCTTTTTTTTTTTCTTTTTTTTTTTAGCTCTATTCCAAGTTGAAATGTTGCGTAGATGTGTCTACAAAGCCACTAACCAAAGGTTATTTTTGTCATCCATTTCATTACAGTGCTTAACTTCTATATTCAGCAATGATTAGTCTCAATTTTTTTTTTATTTCTGCTGCGATGGATTCTCAGGTGGCTCTTGTACAATCACCTGAATCCGCATTTTTTTTTTTTTTTTTTTCCTAGATTCATAAAACTCTCAAGAGATATACCTTAGATATAGATTAACAGCACTTGTAGAAATTCTTTCTTTGATTGACATTCTAAGAGTTTTTTGTATTTCAACTTGATTTTTAAATGTGGACATCTTTTTCTCTCAGATTATGAAATGGGTGATAAAGTGAGATTTTTTTTTTTTACCAGAAACTGGGAAAATCTTTCTCCCTAATCTTTCAACATTTAACAGGCTTCAAGCCATATCACATTGAAACACCTGTTCCTGTATGATCACTGAAGTTAAGCAATGTCAAGCCTAGTCAGTACCTAGATGAATGACCACTTGGGAATACTAGGTGCTGTAACCTTGGATGTGCAGGTGGTGTAATAGATAATGGCTTGAGATCGGAGAGCCAAATTCCAATTCCTGTTGATATCGTTATATTCACTTATGAGCAAACCTTTGGAAAAGGTATGAATCTGCCTCTTTTTCCCACACCAGCTATGGGCTACTTAGTAAGACTTGTATCTCTAAATCATACAATCTAAAAATATCTTTTAAAAACCCTGAATGATTTTGTAAAGCCTTAATTTCCTTCTTCCTTATCCCTTTCTTTTTGACTACTTGTTTGATTTCTTTTGCTTTCAGAAATTTCTGTTGAAATACTTTTTCTGTACTTATCTTCAACTCTTCTTTATAGTAAAAACTACCATTTGTCTTTTTTATTTGCCTTATTTTCTCACAATATTGTTATCTTCATATCCTTCTCAAATGATGTTTTTTGTATATTTCTTACTTAGATCAATTAGAATTATCTTTTTGTGTACACACTTGCATTTTGAATTATCAGTGGTGCCTTCCAAGATTGAACTACAAGAGGACTGTATATTGGCCTAAGTGTCTCCGAACTCTGTATTTTATGAACATGCTGTAAGGCTTATAAGATTCATTCTCCAAGCATTTCATGGGTACATGCCTTCTCTTCCTAGTTAAGTATGAACATCAGCGATTGCCATCTGTGCACTTGTTTGTTTCAGGAAGTTTCAGTTTTCTGAACAAAGACTATTTCTATGAGCCATTAGTTATACAAGGTGCAATGGATAAATGTCATCTAAATTACGCAAAAATGAAAATAACATTGACATCTCATTTTAAGAGATATAATTACCAAAATTACACAAAAATATCTTGAAATACTAAAGAGTAAATTTATTCAATAAAATCACCACTGGTTTCAACCACAACCTCCAGGTGACTTCGGAATCTCCTACAACTCTTTTGGACGGTTTCCTTGATTAAGTTGGTGAATGCTGCCATAATCCTTGCCTTCAGTTCATCTTTGGTGTTACAAGGAGTTTTGTTGGTCTCTCGCTCAACCTTGCTCCACACAATAATCAAGGGAGTTGCAGAATAGGGAATTAGGTGGCCAGGTGTAAGAGGTGATGTGGTTGCAAAAATTGTCTGACAACCATGACTGGGTTCTCCTGCTTGTGTGGCATGGTTCAGAGTTCTGTTGCCAGACATAGGGTCTTCCAGCAGCCACCCTCTTGGCCCAGCGCAGCACTACCTCCTCAAGCACTTGATGTAGGCTTCCATGTTGAGTCTGAGGCCCTGTGGGAAGATGAATGGAGGCATAATGTCGCCATCACTAGTGATCATTCCAAACACCTTTGTAATCACAATTAGATTCTTCCAACTCCGAATACTCTGCCCAGTCCTCAGATTGACATCCAAACACTCTGAAATGTTCATATTAGAGCTTCTGGCATGAATACCAAGCAGTACAGCATGCCTTTCTCAAAGTTATGGCGAAGTGAATTGTGTCATGGTGCTCTTTTTCTCACAGACAGTGCCCAACTGACCCTACTATACTGTGCAGTCATCAAAATCAAAAACAAACGATGCGCATGCGTGAAATTAAAAATATATAATGGCGACAATTTGGTCATCGCACTCTGTATATTCATTATAGTTGTGAAGTGTGAGTGAATTATCAGTGTCTTCATTCTTCTCCCTTTCAAAGATTCAAAGTTGGTTATGACTAAACTGGATAGCAGGTTGGTGCAGTATATGTTTCAATGAAATTCCATTCTCTTAAGCCTTTGTCTCTTAAAGCAGTATAAGTCCTAAGAGAATATCTGTTTATAAAACCATTTTAATTTATGTAAATAATCCAAGTTGTTAAATAATAATAATAATAGTTAGGAAATTTTTGAGCTACCCCCCTTAGTGCCTTGACTGAACGAATTTAAGTCTACTACTAGATTGGCAACTAGGTCTGTTGAACGAGCTAGATTCAACCACGGGTTCTATTCTAATAGATTCTTTTCTCACCTGTGGGACTCTCTTCTGGTTTTTTGCTTCTCTGCTACCTACAATCTTCAAAAACTTAAATTCAACACCACTCACCATCTTTCTGAATCCTGTTCTTTTTATTGGCCTTTCTCCTTACTAAAGTCTTCTCATTCTCTTTCACATCCAGTAACCCTAAGTATGATGATAAACTACATCTAGCAGTAAGGCCACTGATCTGGAAGCTTTGAGGAGCTTATAACCTTAATTGTTGTTATTCTAAGGTCCACCCTGACTTGGGGTGGTAGCACTTGTTAGGTTTCCAGCTCTGGGCAAATAGTGGACCCCCAAACTGGGGTCAAAACATGAAAATATAAAAATACATTAGAATACATTATAGACAATACATTTTCATAGTAAAAAAAAAAAATTTAACAAAGCTCACAAGAAAATAAAGTTTGGTCATTAAATGACCCATGTGGAGTTGATATGCCATTAAACAAACCAAAACCAAACCTTGCATCTTAGTGGTATTATCACCTTCCTTGGGGTGAAGTGATAAGCAAAAAAATAAAGTGGGATGATTTAGAAGCACATTGGATCTAAAGACTAGCACTTTTTTGAAGGGCTTATGAACACATAAAATAATGCTAAAAACTTTAAACAGTTTCAGTTGGAAAGATCACAAAATATTAACACCGATTAAAATGATTTCAACTTTTATCAGTATGAGATTGGGGATGAATATTCTAGTTTGTGAAATCAAAGAAATACAATGAAGGTTTGTTGGCATCTGATAGTTTAACAATGCAGCACAAAATTCTCTTTTACAATATTTTGTCTGAGATCAAAGTGCAATATTTTTTAAACACCCCCTCCCCCTTGATGCAATCATTCACTTTAATGAACATGCTTCCTTTCAAAGACTTTAAATATTCTCCAGAGAAAGCAAATAACTGTAATCATATATGTTCAAAATTTTAATATATTTTAAAATATAAAACCTCTATTAAAATATTAATAGATTTATTAGTCCATCATTGATAACTGCATTCTACTATGAATTAGGTGGGTAAAAAAAATAAAAATGTCAGTAGTATACAGTTCTCCATGGCATAAGCACAGTTTCAAACTAGACATTTGTAAATAAAAACTGTACAGGTAAATCGATTCCTGACTTGGTTGACAGTCAGTCAGTTACATGCCGTGCATGATACACGCTTAAGCAATCGTGTATCTTTTGATACATGTCTGACAATGCAGATTTTTTCGTGCAGTAGGCTGCCATTTCTTTCTGTGGTAGACCAGTTGCCATCCAAGGCTATAGAACCAGGTCTGTCCTGCTATTTACCCATAGCTGGAGGGAGAAGAAGAGGACTCATACCTTTCCCAAGGGTATTAGCATGTAAATGAATGTAATGGATTCAACTGGAATTTGAACTCGGCTCTCCTATTCTGCAATCTGATCCATTATCATTTACTCCACCATGCCTCTGATTTAGTTGACACTATATTTATATTATGAACAGGACCCCCTTCTAAAATAAGACGATCAATTTTTTTCAATTATGACAAATGTGGTTAGAGGATGGTTTAACGAATTCTTAATTCTTTCTTTTTTTACAAGTGGACCAGTTAATTTATGTAGTGTCATGATATTTTTCTGCTAGTAGATATGACCTTTAGTATGAATATACTTTTAACCACTTTAACTTTTCATTTCTTTATTTTTTGCAGTTACCAATTGGATTAAAAGAAATGGCTGCCCCAGAAGGTGTTGATCTATCTCGGTTGCAACAGCATACACCGTTCCGAAAACTTCACCTTTCATTAATTGATCTGATGAAATATGTCAGCGTTGGCACTAGTGAACTGCTTCTTTACTTACTGAAAGAAACACATGTTATCTTAGAGTGTCGAGCCTGTTCCAATCTCTTTCGTGATGTTCCCTACTTGGTTGCACATAAACGCTTCTACTGTACACAAAAATACGACTCCAATATACAGACCTATGGAAATTCTCAGGGCCCTCCAGAGGGAGATTTGGCTGCCTTTTTCCAAGCAGAATCCCCACTTAATGAAAAAGACTTTTTAAAATATTCTGTGGAATTGGCCAAAAAGAACCTGCAGAACAGCCAGGTGGAGAGCTGCATTCGAATGGAACCAACCAAAAAACAGTTCTATGATGCTGTTCAGAAGCAGCTAGAATTGACCCGAGCTAATTCTCCACCAGTTCGATCTTACAGTTTTGAACCTTTGGAACATACTAACGTTGCCATGAAAGTTGTATCAAATGACAATGAAGCCTTGCCTGCCCATCAAGAAAGCACTAACTGTGACAGCTGCACTCATTCGAAGGAGTGTAACAGTGCCTCAGAGAAAAATGACGGTCAAAATGAGTGTAAAGCTGATTCTTGCAGTGAGAAATTCAATCGTTCTACATCTTCGTCCTCCATTTCCTCAATGTCGTCATCTTGTCATAGTACAGATAACAAGAATGAGATGACAGGTTCAAAGCCAAACGTCCGTAATTGTCAGTCAGAGTATAAAAGCCTTTATTGCTTCAAATGCAATTCAACAATGCCTTCGCAAAAGGCCATGTCTGATCATCAGCTGGCTGTACACCCTGAAGATATACGAGGGCGATCTGGCCACACCTGTGGAGATTCAAACAATGGGAATTCATTTGTGGACCATTCCCAACAGCAGATAAATGGTCTGCAGAACAAAGTTCGAAAGACAGATTGGTTAAAACCCAAAGGCTACATGTCCAGTGTGGAGAAGATCCCACCAAAACCTCCCACAGTTAATAATGCTGCCAAGGAGGCCCTGGAAGCTAAAAAGAAAGCCCAAGCTAATTTAATTGCCCTCAAAGAAGAGCAACTTGCTTACGAGAATGAGATTCTCCAGCAGAAATTAATCCGTGGAATCATACCAAAGTCATCTCGGGGAAGGAAGAAATTCCGATGTGAGAGTTGTAGCAAGATTTTTTCCAAAATTGAGTCGCTGAGAGATCATCTACGCGATTGCATTGATTGGGAACATGTTAGTCAGCCAATTCGAAACCTGAAACTTCCGCTCCCTGCTGTCAGTGATGTCAATGGACCCTCTCTGCCAATGTCAGCTCCACCCTCTGTAGACTGGAATGATACTAGCAGTGACGAGCCACCCAAGCCCCCAACTCCGGGGCCTCAATTTCGATCACAAGTTTCCAAAACTGAAAACCCTCGTCCACTCTCAGTTCCTCCAAAATCAACTGCTCGGCCACAGGAGAAATTACCTATTAAGCTGAGAAATATAAATGGTGTGAATAAGAGTGTCGTTGAGAACTCCACACGAGGCCAGGTTTTGGTTATGAATCCAAAAATTAAGGAGAATGAAGTAATCCTAATGCCTTTATCAAATGCCAATGCAACAAATAAGCCCCAAAGTCCCAAAACCACTTCTCCTGTGGAGATCTACCCTAAACCTCCAAGAATTGGGGACACCTCTGTAGTAAAATCTCCAATCCTTCCTACTAGCATGCGGACCAATCACAACACTGGGAATAGCTCCTCTGATATAATAAACATAACAGGCAGGAATGCACAGACTGTGGCTCCAGCCAGTCATGGTTCCCTAAAAAGTCCTGTCACTAATGAAGTAAAGGACATTGAGATTATTGCTGTAAACCCTCCAAATACTAAGGATAAAACCCTTTTAAACTTGAACAACAGCAAGCAACAGTCACCAATCCTCAAAGTGAACGTCAACTCCCGTGAACAGGTAAGCACATTGCCTTGCAACTGTTTGCAGTGTGAGGCAGGTGTTGTTAATTTAGACAACCCGATCAATGACTCCTCACCAACCCCTTCACCCACTGGATGTAGAGACTGCGACGAGTGTCAAAAAAGCAGCGTCTGTTCGTCTGCCTGTTGCATGAAGGATGTTGAAATTGTGGAGCAGTTTACTTCTTTGCCACCAGATGGCACTAATGGCAAGTTCTCCATGCCCAACTGTAATTACCAACAAACAGTTCCTGTAAACGATGATGTCATCATAACCTCACATAATTTCTCTAGTTGTGGCTCAAAGCAGAACCTACCACCAGTCATCTTGACTACAAATGATAATGGACCCCCAAATGCACAGCATTCCAAACAGAATGCTGACAGTTTAGATGAATGTGTTTTGGTCTCCGTTTCCAGTCAAAATGATCAAATTTCTGATTCCCCAATAAATAAGCAAAATGCTATATATCCGGTGCCTATAACAACAAGTGGGAAAATAACTGCTTGTCGATCGATCATTAAGCCTGTCTCCTGGAAACAGTATAAATGTAAATTTTGCATTTTTTCACATAAGAGTTTTTTGGGTTGTAAATTACACTTGAAAAAGAAACACTCCCAAAAAATCCGCACAAGCAGTATACAATGTATCAATCACTATATTGTGGACTTAAAGTGCAGAGACAAAAAAACATGTTGTTCATTTCCAGGCAAACAATGCAGACAGTTACAAAACCACAAACTTAACTCCTTGCCCACAACTGGGACTTCCGGTTTTCAGAAAGTAACCCCACAAATTAAATGTAGTAGTTCCATCAGAAAATGTGCCCAGTCTACTCATTTAACTAAAACCTTGTCAATCTCTGATAAAAAAGACATTGAAGAGCTTATGGATGTGAAGAAACGCCAATGTTTACAATGTAAGCACAAGTTTCAAAAAGTTTCTAATTTACAGAGGCATGTGATCCGCCATCTTGGCAAGAAAGACTTTCAATGTAAATCGTGTTCTCTCACAATGTACACCAATTCTGAGTGCCGGTCCCATATTAAGAAACAGCATCTTGGTAAGGTAAAAGGCATAACATTGAAAACTTTAGATCAATTCATTATTGACCTGAGGAACAAGCAGAAATTTTCTGTTAGTGTTAAAAACAATGTAGACGACAGTTCTGTAATGGTGGAGACTGATTCAAAAGTAATATCTTCAAAAACTCACCCCGAGGCTGCTCGGTTGTCAGTACTCAGTACTAGAAAGAGTAGTTACCAAAAGCAAGAACTAGATTTGGAAATAAAAACAAAATCAACAAAAAGAAATATGAAAAAATAGCTCCTAAAATAAGAAAAAGAAAATATTTAAGTTTTGACAATATTCTGAATGTTTGGGGACTTGGCATCAGAGATAACCTCCAAAGTAATAATTTTTATTTTTGTATAATTTCTAAAGATTTCCTTATGAAATTTAAGACAATGATCTTTTTCTCAGTTTGAAAACATATAAACAATAAGATTGAAGGATAAGGTGAAATATGAGAGATATATGAATGAATATCATTCTAAAAAAAAAAAAAATTAAAATTCAATAGATTTTTGTAAAAACTTAAAATCAATAGATTTTTGTAAGATTAACAACTTTTTAAAATATTACCCAGTTCTGATTATCATCACAAAACAGTGAAATAGAAATTATTTCTTGCACAATGGACAGTAAAAATATAATGAATTTACATACCAGTTTAAAAGCTAAATGTTTTACTTGACAAGTTCTTTTTGCCCATGTTTTTATAGGTTCTTATCTTTGGATTCTATTCATAATATTGACTCAAATCACTGATACAGTTGCAGCAAATTAATTCTGATCATATTGGCTTATCTTTTTGTGTTCAACTTAGTTTCAATTTTGCCAACAGCAAAGATATTAACTCACAAAAGTTGATTTGCTTTTATTTTCGTCTCAAAATGATATTTTGAAGTCTTTTTTACAAAATTAAAGAACTTTATTAATTTAGTAGCTGTCCAGACATTATCAACATAGGATTTTTGAAAAAAAATAAATAAGTGTTTTACAGAAGATAAAAAAAAAGAAATTGTTTTACAGGAGGATTACAGCAAGAGATAAAAAGTAATCAGTCATGATCAAATATTTGAAAATTGCATTATTTATAAACTTAATACATTTTTCCAGGATATTGTCCAATAAAAATAAAATTATTTTTCTTTCTCCAGAGTTACTTATAATTAAAAATATAACTCTTAAACCTTGAAGTCTCATGATTAGAATGATTTTTTTTTTTGTTTGTTTTTTTAATGTAAAAACTGGGAAAACATCCACATCACACCTTTCTCTCTAGAATTAATGTTGCTCCTACAAAAATAAAATATGCAAATAATGAATAATAAAGGTATTCATTTGGCAGTGTCAATTTAGAGACACTGCATTCTGTACTTAAACATTCCCATCCACTTGATAGTTGAAAACTGTACTTTTTGTAATATGAATTTTAAAACCTTGGTCATTTAAAAAAGTTATCTCAAAAGTGATTTTCTATGCCTTTTTTCCAAAATCTCAAGAATTAAGTCAAAATTAAATCTGAACTGAAGGGGCTTTTGAAAAAAAAAATTTTTTTTTTTTTTAATCTCTGGACTAAAAATGTTAATATTGGTTATTCAATGGAGGAAAAGAATGACTGAAATTTTTAAAGCTATATAGAAAACAAAATTAAAGGAAAGATATCTGGAATTGCACTCAAAAGAAAGTCAACAAAAACAAAGAAGGAAAAAAAAAACATTAACCAATAACTTTATTTCCTTTTGGTTACGTAATTTTGAAATGTTTGTCAAGGAAGACGGACAAGGATGAATTTACAATATTAACAATAACAACAGCAAAAAGGGAACACGACAGCCGAAAAATGATTTGGTATTTGGAAAACATTGCCTTTTAAGTATTTATGAGACTTTTCTTTTAGTTTCTTTTCTTTTTCTTTTAACTAATATGCTCATCTTTATCTTTTCCCAAATATTTACACACTTGTGCATCAGCTACAGAGAACAGCAGCACATGAAAATAGAACTATTTCACTACAACCTGATTGATCTTATGTTCACGTTCTATGCAGGATTTATGTTTTAAAATATTGACTAAAAATTATTTCAAAATTGGATTGTCTCTGGGATGCATACATTATCCAGATATGAAATCACCGAAGCAATCTCGTCTGGCTGGAAACTCTGAAGTAGTTGTCTTTTTTTTTTTTTTCTTTTTTTTTTTTTTTTTTTTTTTTTAATTTATTTATTTTTAGCTATAACATCTAACTGGCTTGAAATTAAGACTGATGGTATATGTGCCATCAATATAAGATGGGCAGCACTCAATGTTTGGTTTAGCAGTTGATTTGAATCCCATAGCTAGCTATATGATCCATAGATCTATTGATGCACGATAATGGAGACAATCAGGATATAATGAGGTTGGGGGGTGTTTTTGTACTTTCACAAAAGTTGATAAGTGAAAAAATAATAATAAAAAAAACTTAACAATCACAAATATTCATGATTGTGTTTTTTTTTTTTCGTTTTTTTTTTTTTAACAATTTCTGACATTCATTTGTTTATTTTCATCTTTCTTTTTGCTAACATAATTTTCTTCCAACATATTTGCTACATGGATATTTGAGGTTAAAACAATGTAAATGGCTGTTTCTATGTTGCAATAAGTAGATTTTTTTGTAGATTTGACATTTATTATTGTAAATTATATATTTAGTCAGTACTAATGTTTGAGACATTCATTTTTTTTTTTTTTTTTTTTTTTTAACAGTGAAATTAACATCTACTATAACATAACATCTACCAAAAGTCTTATTAAAGAAAGTGAACTTCTTGGCAGAAATTGAACCTATATTCCATTTAACCTGGGAAATCATCTTAAAAGAAATACAAGTTCAATTCCTCTTAAGAAACATACTTTCTTTAATAAGACTTTTTGTTTCTAAGCCAATAAATGTTAATTTCACCATATATAATTAAAAGAAGAAAAGTTTTGCTCCAACATGTCCTCACTAAACATAGAATCTATAATAATAAGGAATTATCAGATTATAAAAATCCATTAATGACTTGAAAATTCATTTACTTTTCAGGTATGAAAATAAAGGTAGCAAATATAGACTTTGAAATGTCCCAATGAAAGATATGCATTTCTTAAATAAGGCAATTGGGCCTTGCTTTACTGTATTGGCATCCTTATAGCTTAATGGTAAAGCACACTTGGCTTGATGGTGGTTTCTCAAATTAAACAAAGGAATATATGTTCAATTCATATTGAGATGCAGATTTCCTGTGATTAAACCATCGATCTATATCTTGGTAGATGTCAGTTTTTATCTTAAATGGCTGTCTACTCAAACATGTGTAACTACTAAGTTTAGTGCTTATAGTAATTATTTACGGTGTTCAGACTGTTGTCCTCATCTTTATTGCCCTATTCACAGCGTTTTGGCCATTGTACGCTCTGACTGTCTTCAGGTATTTGGAATTTTGAACTGAACCATTTATTTCATCCACTGGGGTAGTTTGTTCTAGTTCCACGTGCCATGCCTCTTCCAGATGTCTCAGTTATCTCCCTTTAGCCTAACTCTCCAAGTTTTTGTTCACCATTGCAATAGACAGGTATTGAACTCTCAATTCTTTGGGTCAAGTCACTGGATCCAACCAATACTTTGATCCACTGTCCTTGAGGAATATACATCTATATATAATTTTGAGGGTTCTGTACTGTATTGCTCACCTCTTTTGGGTGCTGCTTGAATTTTTAGATTTTACTTTACTTTTTTTTCTTTTTCTTTTTTTTAATAAGGGTATCAAAGCATGTACAGGTAGTGTAATGGCTATCAGTGCTGAAAGTGAGATTGACAAGCCCAGTTAAAATTCTTTTGCATTCACTTTTTTTCCAAATGCCCATCAAAAAAAAAAAAAATTTGACTGGGTTTTCTCCACTCAGTCATGGGTTAGATAGCAAGTAACCAGTCTAGGAGAAAAAAGGCTGAATTTAAAATGGTGAAGAAGGCAAAAGGAAACCATTTTATTATCTTTCCCAAAACTTCATGACAATTCATAGATAATAAAGAAAAAATCTGTGAAAAGACCTATAGTATTTTTAAAAAAAAATTCATTTAAGCAAAGATAGGTAAATCTGATATCTGTGTCATGCTCCATAAGTACAAAAACCTGTTCACTAGTCTTAGGAGTCATGGAATATTATTATTATTATTATTTTTAACAGTATTTATATTCAAACTATTGTTCTTATCTTTGTTGTTGTTATCAGATTTCAGCTGTTGTGCCCTTCAGGCTTCATCAGGTGTATATCAATCTGGGTAACCTACAGGGAATTCTTAACCGAACCCTTTATTTAATCTATAGGGTGGTAGACTGTTCTCGTTCCACTGCTCAGTTATTACTCTCTACATTTCTACTAAGCCCAAGTACACACTGCCTGGCCCAAAGATTGAACTCACAATTACTGTCATCAAATTCACAAACATACACTTTAATCCACTAAGGTATTGTCCCATAGGAATTCATTGTAGGTTAACCGGATTGATATAAACCTGATGAAGGCTGGAGGGTGAACTTGTCGAAATTTTGTGATAAGAATAATAAAGATTAGGATAATAATCCAAATGAAAATAGTGTAAATAATAACTCCTCATTCCAGAAATTCAGACAGAAATTTTTTTTCTATCTCTGGATGGAATTTCCTGTGTTTTTTTTTGTTTTTGTTTTTTTTTAATGGAATAATGTCCTGGAAATTGTCACTCTGTATGATAATTCATGTAACTTAATCCTTCAATTGATGCAAAATAAATCTTAAGATGTGATTGAGGTATACAATAAAATGGTCAAGTACTGCAAATTTGAATAATTATTTCTATTACTCTATTTTCTTATTTCGGATTTCAATAACTTGAAGGGGAGATTGGTTGGAACACATGTACCTTTCTCTTTTGATTTTGTTTTGTTTCCTTTCAACCACCCTCATTTCCTTTGTTTTTGCCCAGCCACTACTCTTTCCATGTTTATTGAACAGGAGCAGGAGGTTTATCCCTTGTTTGCTGTTTAGCTTACGGTTTACTGGTTCTTTCTTCCATGGCTATAAGGATTTAACTGTCTTAACTTTTTGGTGATCTGTCTGATCAGTGGCTGTGACTTTTCATTTTTATGGTACTGAGTTCATAGTCTTTTGGTTTTTGCATCCAACTGGTAGTAAGGAGCCCAAAACTCTTTGGTAGTGCTTAGAAAGACTGATGAACAGTTGCATAATATCAGGGTATTAGTAGTGCATAGTTAGGTTTCCCTCCTGTATTTCTGGTTGACCGCCCTGAGGCCATGTTATGCTTTAGTCTTAGCTACTATCTGGCCAGTTTGTATTGCCAAAAACGATAGTGATAATTTTTTGGGCCCTTTTCTTAAAACAAATCTTCTGATGACAGATACAATGAAAAGAAATACCTGTTAACCAATAAACAAAAAAATAACCTACCCCCTTCAACCTTTATTTTGCTAATATTCATAGGATTCATTCTAATTTCTGTAGTGTTGAATCTTTTCTCTTGAAACAGATGTCTTCTTGCTTTGTGTAACTAATTTAAATCCGTCTATTGCTACCAATAAATTCTCTGTTCCAGGCTATCTTCCTCTTTGCGGAAAAGATTCTAGCATACTTATATATGGCTTCAGTGTTTATATTCAGGAAAATCTCCAAATTGCAAGGGAATTGTACCTTTTTCTCCCCAGATGATTCTTTCATGTGCTTTCGACTTTCATTATTGCATTCTGTTAGCTATCACTTTTTCCTTTATCACTCTCCTACTTCAGAAAATTGTAATGTATTAAACAAAATTTCTGATAATATAGAAATGGCTCTTTCTCTACATCCAGCTGCAAATATTTTTGTGTTTGGTGATTTTAATGCTCATCACGTCAGGTGGCTTAAGCATTCTAATGTTACTGATGTTTCCCATATTCTGACTTTCAATTTTTCCATTGCTCAGTCTCTTAGTGAAATAGTGGATTTCCCTACTCGTACCCCTCATAAATCTGTTGAACATTCTTTATTTGATTTGTTCCTTACCTCCTGTATTTCTGGTTGACAGCCCTTACCTCCTCTCCTAGCTCTTGTAGAATATCACAACTCTGTCCTTTTGGCAACTTGGATCTTGCTATAGTATGTATTGATATTTTTGAGTCATCTATTAGAAAGGAACGTCCCATTCACAAGACTTCTTTCTATTACCAGCATACTGATTAGGATTCATTTTGTGCTTTTATTCGAGACACCCCTTGGATTTAGTTTCTTAACATTCTTATTCTATAGAGCTTTCTACTTGGATTAAAAGCCAGCATTGATGCTTTTTTTACCTTCTTGCAAATATGAAGTGAAACCACAATTTTCTCCTTGGTTCACATCAGCCTGTTCAGCTGCTATAGCCCATAGGAATCACTTTTTCCAGGTGTATTGGTGTGATAATTTTGATCCCAACAGACACCTATTTGTGATAATAATTGTAAACAAGTCCTCAAAGAGGCTGAGTCTTTGTTTACTGATAGAATGAGACACTGTATAGTTGCTAACCAGTTTGGTTCATGTGACTACTGGTGGCTCTAATTGTGTCTTAAATAAGAGTAAGTCTTTGTTGTGAAGTAGCTGAACAAAAGCCCGCACCCACAAGCTGGACTGGTCTAAGACTATTTAAACAGCACTCTTACTGAGGGAGAAGAGTTAACGATTAGATTTCATTAAAGCTCTGCTAATTGACCTCTCTGTCTTCGGGCAGGTAGCAGCCCAACACTGTATGCATGATCTATGGGGAATTTTTGCACGAGTTTACATGCTCAGAAATCTCCACATTAAAAAAAAAGTGGTCTTGTGCCACATCCCGTCTTGGTGAGTGGGGTTGTTGGGTAAATACCGAGGTGTTAACAATTAACTGTTTATTAGATTAGTCTGTGTTCTCAACCATATTCTCTGGAATAAACTACTTATTTTCTATATGTGTGTCAACTTTTCCTATTTGTGACACAACAGTCCTCTATCCCTCATTTCTTCACTGAATTTGAGGTGCTGATAAAGCAGAATGTTTTGCTCATAAATTCTCTTTAAATTCTTCTCTTGACTCATCCGGAGTACTTTTGCCTGAGTCTATTGAGTGATATGCATATAACTCCGTCCACGGTTTCTGCTATCATCTCCAAACTTAATTGCCACAAAGCATGTGGGCTTGATGGTATTCCCGCAATATTCCTTAAAAAATGTGCTTCTGAGCTATCTCCTGTTCTCTCTAAGTTCTACAATAAATGCCTAGCAACTGCTTGCTTTCCTGCTTGGAAATTCACTTTGATATTTCCAGTCTTTAAAAACTCAGGTGAACCATCTGATGTTTCTATTGGCCTTCTACCTCTTCTGGGCAAAGTACTAGAAGCTCTAATTAACTCTGAATTAGTTAAGCATCTCACATCGCAAGATTTCAGATAAGCAGTATGGATTTCACTTTTCTAGGTCAACTGTTGATGTATTAACAATTACTGCTGAGAAAGTCGATCAAGTTTTAGATAAGAATGGTGAAGTTCAGTCCTTTGCTTTGGATATCTCAAAGGCATTTGACAGGATTTGGCATACTGGTTTTCACAAGGTGAAAGGTTATGGTATTTCTGAATAAATTTTTGAAATGATTCAGTCTTTCTTGTGTCACAAAATGAATATTATCTTGAATGGCCACTCCTCTAGATCTTGTTGCATAAATGCAGGTGTTCCCTAGGGCTCTGTCCTTGGACCTATGTTGTTTTTTTTTTTTTTCTAATTTTCATAAATGACCTTTCTGATGTCATTAGTTCAGTTCTGAACTCTGTATCTTATGTTGAGGACGTAACTATTTACTCCTGTCTTAATAGTAAGTCTGATCAGTTTGATAAGGTCAAATGGGCAGCTGATCTTAAAAATGGCCTACAATTTGTTGTTAAATGGGGCAAGGAGTTGCTTGTTAATTTTAATGCATCAGAAAAATGAAACAGCTCTCTTTTAATCATCTGAGAGAACCATTTTTACCTTCCAGCAGCTTGGTTGATGCTAACCTCCAGGAAAGTGACTCATTGCGCCTTTTTGGATTAATGTTTTCAGCCGACATGAAATGGAAAAAATATACTAAATCAATTACTAGGTCTGCAGTTAAGAAAGTTGGTTCACTATCTTGTGCTAGCAAATTTTTTCTCAACAGAATCTATTTTACATGTTTAGAAGTCTATCATTTGTCTTTGCTTTGAATATTGCTGCCATATTGGTTCTGGTGCTCTTGCTATATATTCAGAGATTCTTAAGAAAAATCTGCAATGTTATTGGTCCTGACCTGGCATCTCAGCTTCACCCTCTCTCCACTGCTGTAACATAGTATTTCTATAAAAGACACAGAAAAGCTTTCATGGTAATTCTTCTGATGAACTTTCTGGTATGATACCTAGACAGTACTAGATTAGCAACAAGGTCTCATCATTTTACTATTGAAATAGCAAGATATAACCATCAGTTCTATGCTAAGTTTCTTCTCTTGCACTTCTCACTTGTGGAATTCTCTTCTTGCTTCCCAGCCAACTTTCAGCTTCAAAAATTTAAATGCAGTATCAATCATCATTATCGTCTGTCTTAATTCTTGTGCTTTTATTGTTCTCTCTCCTTAATAGTAGTTTTTTCTCATATTCTCTAACATTCAGTAACTCTTTGTGTCTTAGTGGTTTTATTGCCTTGCTTGGGATGAAATGATTAAGAAAAATCTATTGGTGAGATGCAAGTTCCACTCTCATAGCTTCTTCCCACGAACTGCTGCTTTGTGGAACTGACTCTCAAAAGTTTGTCTCCCTAATCACTACAATCTTAACAGTTGACCATAGACTTGAACAGGTTATCTTCTATGCATATCCCCATAAACTGTGCCTCTTACTCTGTAACCCTCTTCCTTGAGTGGCTATTGAGGCTTGTATAGGATGAACATTATAAGAAAATGTAAATTGTAAAAAGAAAAAAATCCATTAAGTAAAAAACATGTAACCTATTGTTATATTCTTTTTACAGATAATTGACAGAATGAGGAAAAGAATTTTGATTTGCTTTTGTCAATCTGTTTGATCTTTGTATAAATTGGTTGAATGTAACTTTCGCTTTAAGTTATGATTTTGAGCCCAAAACCATAATCTTCAAGCAAAACCTTTACATTCAAGAAGAAAGATGACTAGATATGCTTTTAAAGGCAAATTTGTTATAAAATTTATTTTTATTTTTTATCATCAACATGCATGATGAATTAAGTGGGTTATACCATTTTCTATTTAGGTACTCTCAGTTGTCAGTTCATTAGAGATTGTCTTGGAATTTTCTGGTAAAAATTTGGTGGGCACCCTGAAATTTATCATTTCATTACAGAAGTCACTGGCAACACTAACAATGCTTGGTGTCTGGAATTGATTTCAGAATGCACCATGCAACTTTGGTTTAAAAAAATTGCTTCTGGTGGTGGAGATCTTCAAAATGAGGCCAAATGTGATCAGAAATTGTCACTCACCAAAAAGTGATGACTGCTATGGAGACTCATCGAGAAACAAACGTTGGGAGAATTCTGGCATGAATCCACAAAGTAAACAAATGGGTACCTTTGCCCCAATCATCTGCTGCTTCTTTATTATTCATATTCTGAATGTTCATGTAAAGTAGGTTTTGTCTAATTGAAAATGTCTGTTTTTTAACCTTCCTGAAAATCAAATCTTTGCTTGCATTTAAAAGATCCTGACAATTTTATGGTGCTGCAATAAAGTGATTCTTTAGACTTGTGTAACCTGGCCAGGCTATCCTATTGCCTTGATCTGGAATTGATATCTCAAGTTACAAACATTTTGGTTAATATTGGGGAGGGGAAGAAACATATCTTGCTATAAGATAACAAGACCTCATATTTTAAAAAAAAAAAAAAAACACTTTATAAAAACTGAAGCAGATTTTGTGCTATTCTCTGAGATTGTCGCCTACTGATTACAACTTTTGCCCCCTCCCCCTCTAGGCCTTACATTCATATACACAAAACCAGATATGTGTCAGTGTGGATCAGATCAAAAATGCTTTTAGTCAATTTGCTGACTCTGGTGACCCCAGTTTTTATCACATTAGAAGAAATTCACTACTGGATTGATGGCAAATGTATCTATTCTCATACTGGATTGATGGCAAATGTATCTATTCTCATTATTTTTATTTTAATAAAGTTGCTTGAACCAAGTTAGGATATTTTAAAGTTTGTTGTTCAAAACAGCCATTTTTTTTTTTTCCCCAACCTTTTTTTACATATATATATATATATATATATATACACACACACAGACGGTGTGATGGGTAAATTGTTGCCATTTTAATTTTGCACATGCACATTGTTGTTAATTTTCTCACCTGCACAGAAAAAGAGCATCATGACACAATTCATTCTGCCAGAAATTTTGGCATTCACGCTGGAAGCTACAATACAAACATTTCAGTGTTTGGGTGTCAATCTAAGGACAGTGCAGAGGATTCGGAAAGAGTTGGATGAGTAATGGTGGTTATGAAGGTGCTTGGTGTGATCTCTCGTGATGGCAATGTTATGCCTCCATTCCTCTTCCAACAGGGCCTCGGGCTCAACACAGAGACCTACATCAAATGCCTCGAGGTAGTGCTGCCCTAGGTCAAGAGTGTAACTGCTGGAATAACCTATTGCTGGCAACAGGACTCTGCACTATGCCACACAAGCAGGAGAACCCAGTCATGGCTGTCAGGCAATTCTGCAACCACATCACCTCTTACACCTAACTCCCCAGACTACAACCCTCTTGATTATTATGTGTGGGGCACAGTTGATCAAGAGACCAACAAAACTGAAGGCAAGTATTATGGCAGCATTCACCAACTTAAACAAGGAGACCATCCAAAAGAGTTACAGGAGATTCCGAATTCACCTGGAGGTTGTGGTTGAAGCCAAAGGTGATTTTATTGAATAAATTTACTCTTTAGTATTTCAAGATATTTTTGTGTAATTTTGGTAAATATATCTGTTAAAATAAGATGTCAGTGTTATTTCTCCTTTTGCATAATTTAGATGACAATTTATTCATCGCACCCGATATATATATATATAGTTGCAGCCAAAATGTTCAGAATGGCATTGTTTTCATCAGAAAAGTAGGTATAATTTTTTATCAATGTTTTATATTCTATAATTTTAACAGACAATAAGTATGATATTATTTGTTATTGTCTGAGATTTTGGTGTAATTTGAGAGGATAATACAAAAGTTATGGATGATTTAGTGATTTACTGCAAAACCCACGGCGGCCAAAATGATCAGAACAGACCTTGTTGCTCCGTGTTTTAGTATATTTAACTGGCAAACTCTAATTTTTTTAATTTGTTTACATGACGGTTCGTTTACTAAACATTAGTAAGAATATCTGCAGTGTACTTTGTTAATATAATGCCACTTACTCCGTTACCAATTCGTCAGCAGATTATTAAGCTTCAAAAGAAGGATAATTTAAGTATTGGGTCTATTGCAAAGATTGTTAACATGTCAAAAAGTGTTGTTCACGGTATTCTTAAGGTCTACGATGATTGTGGTTCGTGTGAAGCAAGAAAGTCTACAGGTAGTCCAAGAGCGAAGATCGTGCTATGGTAAAGTTGGTTAAAAAGGACAGATTTAAAACTGCTGCTGCTGTTTCTCGGGAAATGAGCATTGTAATGAAGAAAACTTTATCTCGAAAAACTGTGTCTTGTCGTTTAGTTGAACATGACCTACAAGCAAGAGCACCTGCAGGGAAGCCACTGATCAGCTCCAAGAATAAAAAGAGTCGTCTTACCTTTGCAACCGAACATGTGTTGTGGTCTCAAGAAAAATGGCAAATGGTGAATTTCAGTGATGAATCTAAGTTTGTTATTTGGCTCAGATGGGAAAAGGTACATTCGTTGAAAAATTGTTGCCTAAATGCCTTAAGACTAGTTTTAAATTTGGTGGAGGAAGTGTCATGGTTTGGGGGATGATATCTGGAGATGGTATGGGCCCTTTGGTGCGATTACATGGAAAGGTAAATGCAGGAGTTTATAAACAACTTATAAAAGGTCATGTCTTGCCTGTGCTGAGAAATTCAACTAAGCGACCACCCATATTTATGCAGGATAATGCCCCATGTCACAAGGCTAAGGTGGTCATGAACTTCCTCAAGGCTGAAAAGATTATTGTTATGGATTGGCCTGTTCAAAGCCTAGATCTCAATCCTATTGAAAATGTGTGGAATATTCTAGGAGAACGAAAGCCAGAAATCCTAAAACAACCGAGCAATTATGGAATGCCCTTCAGGAAGAATGGAATAAGATCATCCAGCAAGAAATTGAAAATTTAATTTCCTCAGGCAGTCGAAGATGTCAAAGTGTGATTCAAGCTAAAGGGCTTCACACTAAATATTAAATAATTCCAGTATTCTCTGCCATTTTTGATTATTTTGTTATTTTTTCAACCATTCTGATCATTTAGGCTGCCTTGGATTTTGCAGTAAATCACTAAATCATCCATAACTTTTGTATTATCCTCTCAAATTACACCAAATTCTCAGACAATAACAATTAATATCGCATTTATTGTCTGTGAAAATTATAGAATATAAAACACCTTTGATAAAAACTTATACCTACTTTTCTGACGAAAACAATGCCATTCTGAACATTTTGGCTGCAACTGTGTGTATATATATATATATATGTGTGTGGTGTAATATATACCCATGCTTTTTTTTTTTTAAATCATCAACCACTACCATCACTCAGTTATGTAATTTTCTGCAAGGCCATATTCCATTTGCAGAGAGCTTAGACAGCTTTTTCCCCCCAAGAACTGTTACTTTGTGGAACAAACTCCAGCATGAATGCTTCTCTGAAAACTACAATCTTAACCTCTTTAAGTTTAGGATTAGTTGCCATCTATCCTGATAATCTTCACTTTCTTCTATCTTCTATTATGTTCATATCACATGCCTCATTCAGTAACCTGCTACCAAGAGTAGTGCTTGAACCTTGTATTGGATGAACTTTAGTAATTTAAAAAAGAAAAGTATAGTTTGATTTTTGCGTGGGTGTTCCTATCACAACCTGTGCATAACAAGCACATTTTTCACTAACAAGCCCAGCCACAGAGTATCCAGACAACACCCTACAACCCGTCACTGGCACCAGCTAGATCTTGTCATTACCTGGACATCCCTACATGCACTTACCACATCGCTGACTGTGACACAGACCATTCTCTAGTCTGCAGCATGGTATATCTCTGGCCAAAGGTGATCTACCAATCTAAACAGTCTGGACGTCTATGCATCAACACGGGCCAAGGTAGTAATCCCAGGTCTGCGTGAGAGTTTCACTGACACAATAAAACAGACTCTAAAGGATTGCTTTCAGGCAGTGCTGAAGTGAGATGGAACCATATTCACAACATGGTTTACACCAATATCTGTCTATTTTTCTGAGATAAGGTATTATGTACACTATTTACATTATTCGGACTATTGTCGTCATCTTTGTCGCCATATTTATTACAATGTTTCGGCCATTGTATGCTCCAGCCTTCTTCAGGTGGTTGGAATGTCGAACTGAACTCTTTATTTTGCTCACTGGGGTAGACTGTTCTAGTTCCACGTGCCATATT
>OZ038485.1:104108620-104111120 GCA_964036315.1 Acanthosepion esculentum | reverse complement strand
TTAATTGCTTTTATGAATAAAACATTATGGACATGAGAAAAATTTTTTTGATGAATAATGAATTTTTACAAGAATTGTTTTCATTTTTTTAAAATTTTAATTACAATAATTTATAAACTTTTAAATCTTTCAAAATTCTGTATTAATTTGTAGTAGTCAAGTGATATTATAATTAAATTAAAACTGTATTTACTAATCATAAATGGAAACGCTTACTACAATTCAGTGACTCCCAGCATTTTAAAAAGAATGTTGATTTTTTTGTGTTAATAAATGTATTTATTTTGAAAATTTTTCAATTTAAAAAAAAAAAATAACAGAAAAAAACTCATTTGATGCATGTCAAGTTGCATGAGAAAATTCCCTGATAATTCTTTGATTTAAAAAAAAAAAAAAATGTTCATTTAGTTCCCTGATAATTGCATTATTTTCCTGTTTCCCTGGTTAGCTGTGAACACTGTTTGAATACACCATCCATTACTTTTATTTTCATTAAGCTATATTGCTGAATTTGATGCAGCAAATACACTTTTAGCAGAAACGGGATATAATTTGTTACTCACTTGCTCTGTTCTTTCACCTTCACCTGAATTTGGTAACTCAGTCTGTGTACCGAGGTCTTGTGTTATAAACTAAAATACAAGAAAATAATTTTTTTTAAACACTTATTTATATAGACAAAAAGTTTTATAGTTATTCTAAATTCTTTTTCTAGTCATAATAAATTTACATTATTTTGTATTCACCATTTCCTTTTTTAATGTACAATTGTTGCCATTATGTAGGTACCTGCAAAAGTTTGCTAAAAAAAGACATGATGATGAAAAGAATGCCCAAAATTTAATAAAATAAAAATGTTATCAAAATCTGTGTTATTATTAAGAAGGAACATTGAAGGATTTTTGGATATAAAAATTATTTTATACTTTTTAGAATCTTGTAAAATTTGGATTTCTTTTTTTGAGTATTTTTTGGTGTTGAAAAACACATTGATTTGTAAATTCTTGCAAAAATCTGATAATTATTGGATTTTAACAAAACTTTCAGGATGTATTTAGAAATTAATTAAATTATTTTTAAATGTTTCATTTTTTTAGAAAATCTTCATAAAAGTAATTTTTTTTTACATCTGTTACCTCACACTCATTTAATTATCAGGAAATTGAGAAATCCTTTTTGGTATTGATTGATGTTTATATTTGTTATAAGAACAAGTCCTCGGAGAATTTAAATCATCATTTTTTTGATGAATAATAATTTGTACAAGAATTGTTTTATTTTTAAAAATTTTAATCAGAATAATTTATAAACTCTTAAATCTTTTAAAATTCTGTATTAATTTGTAGTAGTCAAGTTATTAAAACTGTTTGTTAGTCATAAATGGAAAAACTTACATCTTAGCAACTACTAGCATTTTAAAAAGAATTTTAATTTTTTTTGTATGCATAAATGTATCAATTTTTGTAAATAGATATCCATACATGACATTATCAGAAAATAAGAGTGGTACTTATAATAAATTAAAAAATTATTAGTAATTTTCTAACATTTTCTTAACAAAGTACCTAAAATTCAATAAATTATTAAATTGCTTAAAATAGTTTCTTAAATTTTTAAAATTATTGAATAGTTAAAAAAATTATATAAAAGAAGGCATTCATGTTATATTTGTCAAGTAATTTCTTTTAATTCTGTGCCCCAACTTAAATTTCTCAAACATTAGGCTGTCAATACATCACTCAACACATCAGAAAAACAATCCTTCATGTTAAAAAAATATTTTTCTGCAATATTTAAAACAAAAAGTAATATTTAATTCAATTCAGATTAATTAAAGTTTAAGTTAAAGTCAGCTAATTTTCCTCAAATAACATTTCAGAAAAATATATTTTATATAGTATAAAATATATATAAAAATGTATAAAATATATATAAAAAAAGTATATTTTATTTTATTGAGAATTATTTTGTGTTGACAGAATTATCAATATGGATGAATTTATATATTTTACTGATAAGGAGAAAAAAAAAGATTCCCATCAGTTTAAATTCAATTTGAAATATAAAGTATTTTTCTTATTGGGAATATTAAATTTTATCTATTAGCTTGAAATTGAAACTTGAAGCTTTAAGAAAGATATTTTATTTTTTAAAATGCATTTTGAACTTAAGTATCACTTTTCTTTGGTGGTACCTACTATGAGGAATTTCTTTTACCGATTGAGAAAATGATGTTTTTTGCTACATTAAATAAAGAAAGAAATCCACTTGTTTGTTAATCGACACATTTAGGCTGAACTGTTGACAGTTGTTTTGCATCTGGATATTATCGTCTTCACTTTGGAATCTTGTAATCAATCCTTTTTTCATTGTTAGCATCTGTTGATCTAAAAATTATTATTTTTTCTCTCAAGCAAGAAGAGAAAGACAAATATTTAAACAATGAAATGCTCATTTCTTTATGTTCATGTGAAACCTTTTTTACTAGTTTCTGAAATTT
>OZ038485.1:104082506-104087506 GCA_964036315.1 Acanthosepion esculentum | reverse complement strand
TATATATTATATATATATATATTGCATATATATATATTATATATATAGATATTGCATGTATATATATATATATTATATATATAGATATTGCATGTATATATATATATTATATATATAGATATTGCATGTATATATATATATTATATATATAGATATTGCATGTATATATATATATATTATATATATAGATATTGCATGTATATATATATATTGTATATATAGATATTGCATGTATATATATATATTATATATATAGATATTGCATGTATATATATATATTGTATATATAGATATTGCATGTATATATATATATATTATATATATAGATATTGCATGTATATATATATATTGTATATATAGATATTGCATGTATATATATATATTGTATATATAGATATTGCATGTATATATATATATATTGTATATATAGATAGTTCATGTATATATATATATTATATATATAGATAGTGCATGTATATATATATATTATATATATAGATATTGCATGTATATATATATATATTATATATATGGACATTGCATGTATATATATATATATATATATTACCTATATAGATATTGCATGTATATATATATATATATTATATATATAGATATTGCATGTATATATATATATATTTTATATATATATATATAGATATTGCATGTGTATATATATATATATATATATTATACATATATATATAGATGTTGCATGCATATATATATATATATATATATTATACATATATAGATAGATATTGCATGCATATATATATATTATACATATATAGATAGATATTGCATGCATATATATATATTATACATATATAGATATTGCATGTATATATATATATTATATATATAGATATTGCATGTATACATATATATTATATATATAGATATTGCATGTATGTATATATATTATATATATAGATATTGCATGTACATATATATATATTATATATATAGATATTGCATGTATATATATATATATCATAAATATAGATATTGCATGTATATATATATATCATATATATAGATATTGCATGTATATATATATATCATATATATAGATATTGCATGTATATATATATATTATATATGTAGATATTGCATGTATATATATATATTATATATGTAGATATTGCATGTATATATATATATTATATATATAGATATTGCATGTATATATTTTCATATATATATATATATATATATATATTATACATATATAGATATTGCATGTATATATATATATTATATATATAGATATTGCATGTATACATATATATTATATATATAGATATTGCATGTATGTATATATATTATATATATAGATATTGCATGTACATATATATATATTATATATATAGATATTGCATGTATATATATATATATCATAAATATAGATATTGCATGTATATATATATATCATATATATAGATATTGCATGTATATATATATATCATATATATAGATATTGCATGTATATATATATATTATATATGTAGATATTGCATGTATATATATATATTATATATGTAGATATTGCATGTATATATATATATTATATATATAGATATTGCATGTATATATTTTCATATATATATATATATATATATAATATATATATATAGATATTGCATGTATATATATATTATATATATAGATATTGCATGTAGATATTGCATGTATATATATATTATATATATAGATATTGCATGTAGATATTGCATGTATATATATATATATTATATATATATATATTGCATGTAGATAGTGCATGTATATATATATATTATATATATAGCTATTGCATGTATATATATATATTATATATATAGATATTGCATGTATATATTTTCCTATATATATATATATACATAGATATTGCATGCACAAATATACATATATATATAGATATTGCTTGTATATATATATACATTATATATATAGATATAGCAGATATATATTTTCATATTATATATAGCAGATATATATTTTCATATTATATATAGAGATATTTTATGTATTTATTTTCATATATATATATATATATATATATATATACATACATAGATATTGCATGTACATATATATATAGATATTGCATGTACATATTTTCAGATATATATATTGCAAGTATGTACATATGTTATATATATATAGATATATATTGCATGTATGTATATAAATTATATGCAATATCTATATATATATGTATGTATATATATTATATATATAGATATTGCATTTATGTATATTTATATATATTGCATATATAATGTACATATGATATATATATATATATATTGCATATATGTATGTGTATATTATATATATATATATATATATATATATATATATTGCATATATGTATGTATATATATCATATATTTATATATTGCATATATGAATCTATATATATTACATATATATATTGCATATATGAATGTATATATATTATATATATATATATATTTCATATATGTATGTGTATATATTATATATATATATATATATTGCATATATGAATGTATATATATTATATATATATATATATTTCATATATGTATGTGTATATATTATATATATATATATATTGCATATATGTATGTGTATATATTATATATATATATATTGCATATATGTATGTGTATATATTATATATATATATATTGCATATATGTATGTGTATATATTATATATATATATATTGCATATATGTATGTGTATATATTATATATATATATTGCATATATGTATGTATATATATTATATTTTTATATATTGCATATATGAATGTATATATATTACATATATATATATTGCGTATATGTATGTATATATATTATATTTTTATATATTGCATATATGAATGTATATATATTACATATATATATATTGCCTATATATATGTATATATATATATTATATATATATATATTGCCTATATACATATGTATTATATATAAAGATTTGCATACCTATATATTATATATATAGATATTGTATATATGTATACACTGCGTGCCAAATTATTATCCAGATAACTTTTTTTCTAATATTCAAAAACCTTCCAATCAATTCACACCCGTGTAATCACTCAAATATTCTTACTGATCTGCACCATGTAATATATTTGTTATCAGCACGGTGATTTGAGCATGCCAAATTATTAGAAAAGTGTAAGAATTTAGTGAAAAGATGGCCATAAAAGCAGTTTAAGTGATGCTGAAAAGAAAACTATCACCTAATCTACCCTAGAAATTTCTAAAATGACAGGGATGTGTCATCAAACAGTGAAAAAGTTTACCGCCTACCCTACACAAGTACGCAAAAGGCAGATAAAGGCAAGCCGATGGTTATTTCACATCGTCTCATGTCACAACTTAAACGAGAGGCCACGAAAAACCCTGGACTTACCAGTCAAGAGCTTTTCAGTCACATTGGGGATCCTACTGTGTCTAAAAGTTCTCAGTGTTGGTATCTGAGGGAAATAGCAACAACAGTCAAACCTGTATCGAAGCCTCCATTGACGAGAAATCACATTCAAAATCAATTGAAATGGGCCAAGGACAATATGATGATTGACTTCTTTAAAGTTTTGTTTACAGATGAAACTCGAGCAACTCTTGATGGGCCAGATAAATGGTGCAAAGGCTGGGTAATGAATGGACAGAATCACCATGAGCATTTGAGATGCCAACACGGCGGTGGAGGTATAATGATCTGGGGTGGTATTATTGGAAAAACATTAGTGGGCCCATGGAGAGTACCAGATGGCATCAAAATGACTGCTGATGCATACATAGCGTTTATGAAGGAGCATCTTGAACTGTTGATGAAAAGGCAAAGAGTTGCCTTCAGAAGGCCCATTGTTTTTATGCAAGATATCATGCTGCTCACAAGATTACTGAATATTTGAAACAGTTAGGCTTTGATGGACCTTGAAAAATGGAGTGGCCAGCAAATTCTCCGGATATGAACCCAATCGAAAACCTTTGGAGCATCATGAAGCGAAGACTGTATGCCAACGGACGACAATTCAGGAGCATTGCTGAGTTGTGGGAAGCAATTCTTGACATATCTCGCGGCATTACAGCAGATGACATCCTACAATTAACAAATTCTATGGATCGTCGACTTCTTCAAGTAATTTCAAAACAGGGAAAGAACATTCCCTATTAATTTGTTTAAAACTGTGCCTTTGTTTGTATCTGTCATTATTTGTTTGATTATCTTATTTATTAGCTTCTTTTGATCATAAACATTCCCATGCAATATTAATAAACGTTTTGTTTGCTCAATTCTGGGAATTTTACTAAACATTTCTAATAATTTAGCTCAAATTATTAGAAAGTGCTGATAACAAATATGGCACCAGTTTGTTTACATTGCGCAGATCAGTACGAGGATTTCAGGACTTGCGCAGGTCAGTGTTGCCAATATTGTGTGAAAATCCTGTGTGAATTGATTGGACGGTTTTTGAAATATTAGAAAAAGTTATCTCAATAATAATTTGGCACGCAGGGTATATATTATATATATACATTGTGTATATATATATATATATATATATATATATATATATATATATATATATATAGATATAGATATTATGTATATATATATAGATATTGCTGTATATATGTTACATGTATGTATATATATTTTATGTATGTATATATATATTGTATATATATATATATATATATTGTATGTGTTTATATATATATTATATATATATATATATTGTATGTGTTTATATATATATATATTATATGTGTGTATATATATTGTATGTGTGTATATATATTGTATGTGTGTATATATATTGTATATGTATATATATTTTATGTGTGTATATATATTGTATATGTATATATATTGTATGTGTATATATATTGTATATGTATATATATTGTATGTGTGTATATATATTGTATGTTTGTGTATATATATTGTATTTGTATATATATTGTAGGTGTGTGTAT
>OZ038485.1:104047506-104070006 GCA_964036315.1 Acanthosepion esculentum | reverse complement strand
TGTATAGTCTGGCATATTAAATTGTGCAAAATTGTGAGCTTTTTCAGCAATTATGACTACATAGTATGGTAATTTTCTAAGTGTAGCTTAGATGTGGCACAAGGCTGAAAATATGGGGCACCCAGTGAGGATTGAACTCACTATTCAGTTATAACTGGTCTAGCAATACAACCTTGCTAACCATTGCACCACATCAAAATGTTCCATTTAGCACTATGTATTAGGTTGTAACTTTTTCGGTGTTTCATCTCACAACAAGCAGTTCCTGAAAATGAATAAATTAATCAGCCAAAGAAATAGAAATTTATTTCTATAAATACTAATGGTAATTGTTCTGATGAGCTTTCCTCTTTGATACATAGACTTTATGAATTTAAGTGCAGTACTAGATTGGCAGCTAGGTCTCATCATGTTACAGTTGAATTGGCCAGATGTAACCGTAAGTTCTGTATTGACAGTTTCTTCTCTCTCACTTCTTGCTGTTGGAACTCTCTTACTTTCCAGACAACTTTGATCTTCAAAAATTTAAATAAAATGTCAATTGTTATATGTAAATCTATTTCTGCTGTTGTCGTATTTCTGTCTTGCAACCATACGCTTGTCTATAACAAGGGGAACTGGATTTTATTTTCTACATCTATTTTTCACTAAACCTTACAAAACCCCCAGAATTCTTATCTGTATTCAGCAGGAATTGAGTTTTATTTTCAACATACTACGAATAAATGAGAAGATTTAGTCAAAGAAATAATACCAAGTCTTTTAAATCAAATCAAAGTGAATTCAGTTTCATTTTCTACAATCTGCCATTAAACTAAAATATAATTGGTTAAAGCAAGATCTCCTAATCTGAGTCAAAAGCAATTCTGTTTTTTATTTTCTTCATCCTACCACTAAACTAGTAAGTCATTAGACAAAGAAAGAACTTTAAATCTCTTTATCACAAGCAAAATTCTGCAACAGAATTAAAAGTTCATTGGCCAAAGCAGGGCCAGTTCAAGGGTCTCATACCCTCACTCCAAATCTATATAATGTCCCCACTCTACTAAAACTCAATTTTCATAAGGTAGTATTCATATGGAATACAAATTTTATTGTAACCTAATTATGCACAATAACAGATCATATGCAATATAGATGAACAATTCACTAAGAAAAATTGAAAATAAATACAATGTATCTAAATCCTTCTATGTTAAATAAATGAACAATGTTTTACAGCAAATTTTATCAACTTGATGTTTTTCTTATTAAAAAGTTGAATAATTTAACACATTCAACAAAAATATATTTATTCACCCCCTTGGATAGTCCCAAAATATATTTATTTTTTTGTGTTCTTATAATTTTCTTCTATTCTGGACATAAATTATGTAGAAATTTTCAACTGAACTGGGTCAGTTATGCAATTCACTCTGCCAGAAATTTGGAAATGGCATGCTGTACTGCTTGGCATTCGCACCAGAAGCTCCAATACAAACATTTCAGAGCATTTGGGTGTCAATCTGAAGACAGTGTGGAGGATTCAGAAAGAGTCTAATGGTGATTATGAAGGTACGGCAGCTTGGAAATCTCACTCTGATTGTTCTGATAAGAAAAGAACTCCCAGATTTGTTGGTGAGGTCCTGAAACTCAACACTAAGACCCACACCAAATGTCTTGAGGAGGTAGTGTTTCCCTGGGTCAAGAGGGTGGCTGCTGGAAAACCCTATGTCTGGCAACAGGACTCTGCACCATGCCACACATGCAGGAGAGCTCAATCATGACTGTCAGACAATTTCTGCGACCACATCACCCCTTACAACTGGCCACCTATCTCCCCAGACTGCAACCCCCTTGATTATTATGTGTGGGGCACAGTTGATCAAGAGACCGACAAAACTCCTTGTAGCACTAAAGATGAACTGAAGGTAAGGATTATGGCAACATTCACTAACTTAAACAAGGAGACCACCCAGAAGAGATACAGGAGATTCTGAAGTTGTCTGGAGTCCGTGGTTGAAGCCAATGGCAATTTTATTGAATAAATTTACTCTTTAGTATTTCAAGATATTTTTGTGTTATTTTGGTAAATATATATGTTAAAATGAGATGTCAGTGTTATTTTCATTTTTTTTTTTATGTAATTTAGACGACAATTTATCCATCGCACCATGTATTTACCACCTACCCACATAAAAATATCCACCAATAAAAACTCTTGTTTTCTAAACTATGATAGCCAATGCCAGAAAGATATAAAATAGCAGTGATAACAAACTTCTTAAATAGAGCGCACCTACATTCCTCTTCCCAAAGAATATTTCTGAGTGAACTAAAACACATAAAACAAATATTAGTCAACAATAATTTTCCCAACTATATCATTGATAAACAAATAAAATTATTCTTACAAAATATACACAATTCCAGTAATAAAAATACTACACCACACAACATATAATATCAACATATTTTACTGCAACCAGAAGCACAATAATTATAAACAGGACAAATTACTATATGAAGAATCATTAAACACCATATTTCTGTTGCAATTCCTGAAAATATGTAAAATTTATAATATATTACAGAAAATCACAAACCTTGTTACTAATCAAAATAACCACATCAAATCTAAACTAGTGATAACCAATATAGTGTATTAATTTCACTGCTCAGTACAAGACTGTGTTTCTTGTCACAAATCAATTACCTATATCAAACATACTACCACCTCCTTGAATGGACACATCACTTGTCACTTATCAAATCAAAGTGCTATAAAAAAAATCATCTATAAACCCACAATTTACAAGAACCCTTAAGAAAAATTCTGGTTGAAAACATTAAATTCTATATGAAGCACATTACCAGAAACATCTCACTATTAGAGAGGCCCTGTATATTAAACATCTCTCTCCTACTATCAACCTCACCTTGTTTAACAGTGGAAATGGAGTGTTAAAAGTTTTTCTAAATAGAAATATTCTCACGTGAATTCCAGCCATGTTCAACATGCGAAAGGTTGGAATGAACACTTCTCTTCAAAAAAACACAAAAATAAAATAGAAACTAAAACAGTCAAATCATGAGGAATAACTAACAGCAACAAAACACTCCCCTCCCTTGAAAATGACTAAAGAAGTGTCCAAAAGCATTTGGGACAATTAAAATTATGGAAAATTTCTGTACTTACTCCTACTTGCTGGAAAAACTAAATAAAAATAAATTAAATCTTCCTTATCTGCCATATTTAATGAAAAATGTTTGAAAGAAAGGTTGCTGCCTAAATATACATTAATATATAATATATACATCAATTAATATATACTTAATAACACTGTTATATAATATTGAGCACTGTATATATAACACTTGGGAAATAAATATATATGTATGTGCAAGTATATGAGTATATATTTTTTATCATACCCATATCTATATATATATATATATATATATATATATTATCTTTTCATGAAATTAATAGCAAAAAATCATGAAGAAAATAAAATCCCTGTGAATTATCACAAGGTATCTTCTTCATATTAAAAGAAAATGGCAAGCCACTTATTTTTTAAAATAGTTTTTTCTATACTATATTTCTAATGCAACCATAAGCTCTATTCTAATTGTTTTTTTTTTCTTGGATATATTTCAATTTTAAATAAACCAGAAAGTGTTGATAAGCTGTAAAACATGAACAAATCTTCTTTTGCATTTTTCACCTGCGGAAGTCTCTTCCAGTTTTATGCTTTCCTCTCAACTGCAATGTACAAAAATTTAAATGCAACATCAATTGTTATCTTCTGTCTCCTTGAATTCTTCTCCTAAATGACATTGTCTCAGTTTCCTTCACTCTATTGCCTTTCATTTAAAGAAACCTTTTACATCTTAGTGACTTTATTGCCTTGCTTGGTATGAAAATGATTTTAAAAAACAATGCTGACTAATAAAAAAGTACTAAAAATAATAATAAAATTAAAAATAAACAAAGAATTGATTAAAAAAAATGTCAATTATTTCTGGGTAGTTGGCTGTTTTTTTAGCAGCATATCAATCTCTATAAGTTAATGTTGAAATCTAAATATTTTGTATTCAATTTTATTTATTTTGGAAATAATGATTTTAGTGATACAATTTTTACTAATTAACCCATAGCTGGGGGGAGAAGTAGTGGATTCATAGCTTTCCAAAGGTTATTTGCTCATAAGTGAATATAATGAATCCAACTAGAATTGGAACTCAGCTCTCTGATTAACAATTCTGAACCATTATCCATTACACCACCCACACATCCAAGCTTACGGTACCTGGTATTCCAAAGCAGTTATTATTTGGTTTGATAAACATGTTTTCTTTGCATTGCTCACACGGTATTTACTCTGTCTCCCCACTAAGATGCGACACAAGGTCAGTTTTTAAAGTGGGGATCCTGTGCATGTACACCCAGGCTAGGAACAAAAATTCCCCAAGCTTTTGCAACCAATTGTGCTGGCCTTGGTGCAAGCACCAATCCTTCTCTCTGGTGCAAGGAGAGGGTGCGGTCTCAGACAACTTTTCCCCAGGGCCAGGTACCTCTCAGTATAATTTTCCTGAGTTGCAACCCTGTCCTTTGATGGAGCCGCCCCTGTGCACACTCTGCCCAAAGATAGAGACGCAACTGAGAGATGATAAATAATGTGTTACAAACTACTCAAGAGAGCAATTTACATTTTGCACTGCTCACACTAATAATAGGTTTCTTGATCTTTCCTTTCTGATGCCCGATCATGCATCTGAGCACAGATAATGTTCTTTCTTGTTGGCATTTTTTTCTGCTCAGAAAATGGAAATTCAATGGGGAAAATGACTGAGAATCTAGCAGACATGATGCCATAAAGCTGGAATTCTTCCAGATCTTGTAGCTACTATAAAACTCCCCAAAAAATCTGCATAAAATTACTATACAGTTGTTGACTGTATAAAAACTGAAAGAAAACCCCTATGCATAATATGGGCCAATATTTTTGTTTATCACTCAAAATAAAGGGACACAAGAAATTATGTCCAGCATTTATACTTCTGACAAGAATAATCAGTGATGTTTTAAATTACATGAATATTGAACACTAAGATATCTGAAAGAATCAGTGCATATGCTTAGCTATAAGGATGTCCTTAGTAGGCCTAGCATAGAAATAAATATATGGGAGTTGTTAATAAAGAAAGAGACATAACAGCAAAGCTGCAGAATTGTCCCATTGAATAATAGCCTAGTGGATTAAAGTGTTAGTTCATGAATTTCGTGACATAGTAATTGTAAGTTCAATCCCTGAGCTGGGCAATGTGTACATGGACTCAATGGAAAGTGGGTGAGCAATAACTGAGCAATATTAAATAAAAAATAAACAAGATATCCCTAGACATGGTCAGTGGAATAAGAACAATCAATCCCAGTAGATTAAAGAAAAAGTTCCTAAATGTTGCCTGGATTGATAAGCACCTGAAGATGGCTGAAGGGCACATCACTCGATATGTTATTATAGCAACAACAGAGATGAGGACAATAGTCTGAATGTAAATAAACTATGACGACATTTTTGAATTTATTAATAGTTGACCTATATTGAATCATTTGTTATGCCTGATGCTAGGAAAGTTGATTCACTGTGCTATATTAGACAATTTTTCTTGCCAGAATCTATCTTACACATTTATAAGTCTACCATTCGTCCATACATTGAATATTGTTGCTATATCTGGTCTGGTGCTTTTGCTATGTATTTAGAGATTATATATAAAATCCAAAGAAGAATCTCCAATGTTATTGATCCTGACCTGGCATTTCAGCTTCAGTCACTTTCCCACTGCCATAAACTAGCTTCCTTGTGCTTTTTCTATAAATATTTTCATGGTAATTGTTCTGATGAGCTTTCCTGTTTGGTACCTAGACTTTATGAATTTAAGCATAGTACTTGATTGGTGGCAAGGTCTCATCAATTCCCTGTTAATTTGGCTAGATGTAACTGTAAGTTCTATGCTAACAGTTTCTTCTATGACACTCTTTTGGCTTCTTGCTTTCCAGTCAACATTGATCTTCAAAAATCTAAATGCAATGTCAATCATTATCTTCTGTCTTAATTCCTGTTCTTTTATTGTTCTCTCCTTAATAATGTTTTTATTTTTCTCACATTCTTTCACACTCAGTAACCCCTTGTATTATAGTGATTTTATTGCCTTGTTTGAGGTGAAATGAGTAAAAAACAATCTCAAAAGTTGCTATTCTGCCTCTGACAATACTGAGCAATCTTACTTTCTTAATGATTATCAAGTCTAACACAGATACTTTATAAAACAGTTTGTTTTTCTTTAGAAGAATAAAGACAGACATATTTAAAAGAGACAAGAGGAAAACTTCAACTGCTATAGTTGGCAATATGAAAAGAAAAAATACTATAAAATGAGCTAACCAGGTTATAACTCCTCAATCATCAGAACTCAGTCGAGGAAATTAAAATATTATATATACCGACTACATTAGAGAAACATGAGGAAGAAAATATACAAGTATTAATATTTTAAGATTGGTATATCTATAAACATGTCATTCTTCTCAACATAAATTCATAAAGATTGCCTACCTATCTTTCAAACCAGTTCCGTCATTTACCAATTTCGTATGAAGCTGGCTATATAGATAGAACTACTAAAGAAGATAATTTCTGAACATGTTCCAGTGCATATTAGAAAAGGTTGACTGGATAATTTATGCAAGTGTTCCATCATATCTGGGTCTACAGTCTCAGAACCCCTTAATAAAAATTGAGAGTGTGCATGATATATATATATATGTTCTCAGTTTTGAGTGGACCACATTTCAACTATCACTTAAAAGTCATCAAAACAATTTATATTAAATCAAAACATCCATCATTAGGCAAACAAAAGTATTGGCTGTATTTTTTTTTAGATATACATGTCTCAGTATATTGTTGATATGTGTGTATTTCCTTTTTTATGTTCCCCTTCTTTAGTCATCGTGCACAAAAATTTTACTTTCCTCGATCATGTTCTGATGAGTAGCGATAATTCGTTAGCTCATTCTATAGTATTTTTGGTTTGTTTTTTCTTTCGTATTGTCAGCAACTATAGTTGAAGTTTTCCTCTTATCTCTTTTAATTATGTCAGTTTTCATTGCCTTAATTAAAATTTGGTATCTCTAATAAGATCTTTAGAGAAAATAATTAATCTTAATGGTTTCAAGAGCAATTCTGGACTAATTAAGCTTATTTCTATTTTTATAGTTGTTCAACAGTTTTAAAAAGGAATTCTAGTCAATCATCAAAAAATATATTTGGCATTAACAAAATTAAAACTTTGTAGAAACAATTAATGAAAATCTAGATAAACATTGAATAATATTTCTTAATTTTGCATGATAATGATTCTTAGGTGAAGCAAATTAATCTAAGAAAGCATAGCTCCAGTTTAAAATGACACCTTTCTTTTTCCATCTATCTAAACTATAATTTGGTATCAGTTTGCTAATTTACCAATTCAAAATGTCAGTGTAGCACTAACTACATAGGTAGAATGGGTCAGAGAGGGAAGCTGGGATTAATCAGCACATATCAGCCAATAAGGGCAATTTGAACAGGTGCATTAATGCAACTAGTTCAGTGATAACTGAAAATTCATCAAACAACCCTCAATGTGCTTGGTCCTGTAGCCAAGACATGTTCTCGATATTGAGGAAGGCTTACTCAGATTTTTGTTTGAAAGTGTTAGTCTATTTATATTGTCCTACCAGCCATCTCTCTGTAAGCAGAAGATGTGGTTGCTAGACTTAACTGTAGTTAATCTTTAATTGTTATATATTTATTATATAACATCCGGTCTTTGATGTTTATTTAAGTTGCTGTACACATTTACTGTACTTGATTGAGCTCCAATAGGAGATGATTTTTTGCTATGTTTCATATTTCGATATTATCATTTTACAGAAATGTAAAAAATTTTCTGTTATCCTTCTTTTTTGTTATTCTTTGCTCTTGTTTTTTTTAACATATCCATTTTTATTGCTATTATTAAACCATAATTGTAAACTACATTTACAAAGTAAAAATTTCACTGAAATACTCGTATGTTGTAAAATTTCCAAGTTTTAATCTGAAATCAAGAAAATACAAACTTTAAGCAATACATTCACATGATATAGAAAAAAATAAGGCATCAGATTAAACTGGCACCAAGAGGATATGGATTAAATGGTAACATTAGACATAGAAAAGCTTAAAGGGATTCAGTTTAAAGAGATTAACAGGGAACTTGATTGCTAAAACCTTTGCTATTCATGAGTGTAGTTGTAAGAAGTATGATACCTCAGCTCCATGATGTTGTTCCACCTCCCCATTATATAGAAAGAGGTAGCATCAGAGTTAATTTCTGATGTCTGAGGTGTCCTAAAAGGAAGTACTGAGGGAGCTGAGCCAATTTTTTTGGTCTAAACCTTGTACAATCTGTAAGTCCCACAATAAAAAAGGCCTTGTGCCATATAGAATTTCTATGAAATTATTACTACAAGATTAATATATCTATTAATTTTTAAATCCAATTTTATCCACTTAAATTCTGAAATTTTATTTAGTGTTTATTTTTGTTTTCCTCTTGTTGCCCTTGAGGGCCTCTCTAGTTTTGGGGACCCTGCCTATACCAACCCATATGTAAATCTGGCACTGTATATATGATGCGATTTTTTTTAAAAATTTAATATTTAAAAATTTAATATTTGTAAAATAAAAATTAATTTTTTGTAAAGAAAATCTGAAGGAAAATGTAACCAAATTTAAATGTATATAAATACAGTGTAACCCGGATATAAGAGAGTTGTCAGGACTGGAGAAGAAGTCTCTTATATCCGGGTTTCTCTTATATCCAGGTTTGGTCTATTTTGTTTAGGTAAGTATGGCTCTAATT
Source organism: Acanthosepion esculentum (assembly GCA_964036315.1). NCBI lineage: Eukaryota > Metazoa > Mollusca > Cephalopoda > Sepiida > Sepiidae > Acanthosepion > Acanthosepion esculentum. Next base: position 104,061,066 of record OZ038485.1, on the reverse strand, counting down.
TGGGACAAGATAAAATCTCTCTTATATCCGGGTTTCTCTTATATCCGGGTATCTTATATCCGGGTTACACTGTATTATATTTATTTGTTTTATATAGTTTAGATTGCGTGCCATGGGCTCAGAAACTTTCAGCCCAAATTGAAATATTCCAAAACCACCACAGGTGACAGTATTTTAAAGTGTGAATGAAATATTTAATATATTCTTTTCTGATGCAGTCAGGCTCTATGTAACTGTGGAGGTTGGTGGAGAATGTTGGTTTTGCATTCAAAATGGATGAATTTTTGAATGTCATATTAAATCTTTGATATTAAGAGACATTGTCTTAGGTGCTTAATACATGGGCATCTTAATAACTGAGTGGTTGGAATTTTCTCAGAATCTAAAAGTATGAAATTATTAAACAATATGCTCAGGGTGAGAGGTGGAAAATTTTCTCAAAAAAAAAAACAAATAAAAAAACAAACAACCTCACTGCCTATTAGCTGTATCTACTCTTAGGTGTCTATCTCCAGCTTTATGACAATTCACTTTCAACTACTTTGCTTTTACAAAAGATTATGGGCAGGTTACAACCTTATCTAAAACTATTATGGATATGATCAGAACCAAAAATACCCATAACAATAATAATTCTGAAGCAGGTATATATATATATAAAATAAATTGCCAGAACTGCTCCTCATAATACATTAGGGAAACTTGCAGAAATTTAAAAAAATATATCTATGAACACAAAAGGGATCTTATACACAATTTATCAAATGTATCAGTTATACATAGAAATAAACTCAACCACAATTTTGATCTAAAGAATGTCACACTTATTAAAAGAGAACATAACTTACTTCAAAGAAAAATTCTCAAGAGTGCTGCTTTTGGATTTTATCAAAATATAAATCTGTGCCCCAGATTGTTTCCAATGTCTCCATTCCTGAAAGAATTACTACTTCTCTAAGCCAACATACATGACTATAAAAATGAAATTAAAAGAAAATGGTTAAATTCATAACTTCACATTATTTAAAATATATAACTCATAAATTAAAATAATTTAATTACTAATTTGCATTAAAACAAAAATTACAAGAACATCCCTTACTCCCTTTCATTTTTTAGACATTGAATTTTATCACTTTGTGTCCTCTGTAACATGCCTGATTTTTTTATCAACTTTATGAGCATTCATAATTTAAAAATTTTGAAACACCAATAATATTTTTGCTCTTGTATATAACTACATGTTACAAAATAAAATTCTTGCATGTCTCTGGATAAAGCTGCTCAGAGGTTGAAATATGTCAGCTAAGTTTTCCTTTTCTTTATTCATATATATATGTGTGTGTGTGTGTGTGTTGGCAAAAATATTGGCAAAACTTGTAAATGTAACTCTACCAAGACAAAGCCTGCCAAATAAAAACACTTGAAATGAAAAAAGAAAAGAAAAGAAAAAACTGAAAACTAATAAACAAAAAAATCAATAAAAAAATGATAAAAAAAGGAAACATGAACAGGAAAGACAGACCAAATGACAGCCACCTACCTATACAATAATCCAAAGTGCTCAATGTCTAAATCAAATCAATTAAGACAGAACAGTAAACCTAACCAATGACACTGCACAAAAAATGGTGAATAGCAATTTGAACTTGAATTTGAACTGAATCTCTTTAGTGCACAATGCTGTTGGTTAAATATGGGGGAGTCTCCTATTGTGAACAATAAATGAGGGTCAGCATTGGATGGTGCCTTTTGTTTTACACTAATGCATGCTAGCAGGGGCTATTGTGGAGAAAATCAGGTAAGGGAAAGACATATATCATTTGTGCTTTCTTAAGCATGATACTAGCCCAGCCTTGCTACAGGTGACAAAGCCACACTGACAGATGAAATTTGTTAAAGCAGGATTTTGATGGTGTCTCTGCTTCAGAGCTTGACAAAGCTGATCCTGGTGCTTTAGTCTACTGTCTTCAAAACCTTTTAACTTAATGAAACATGTTTTATGCCACTCCTTTCAGTTTGATGCTTGGACTTCCCAGGTTTTCAGATCAAAATTGAGACGTTTCAAGTTGTCTTTCAATTTGTCTTTGTACTGTATGAGTGAACATCCAACTGGATGCTTGGAGTTTGGCAGTTGTCCATACAGCACCTTTTTTGGTAGCTTATGCTCATCCATTCTCACAACATGACCAGCCCGCCTAAGTTGTATCTTTGCTAAAATGGTTTCAATGCCCGTAATGTTGTTACATTTCTTCAGTATTGCACTATTCTTGACCCTGTCATCCCATTTTATATCACATATGGCATGAAGACAGTGCATGTGAAAGGCGTCAAGTTGATTTATGTGCTTGCGGTACAGGATCCAAGTTTCAGCAACATAGAGAAAGGTTGAGAGAATGACTGATCTTTATATGTCAATCTTTACTCTGAGAGACACATCTTTGGTGTTCCATAACCTATGTTTAAGTTTACCGAATGCTGTGCTGGATTTAGCTATTCTGGATTGGATTTCTCTGTCCATTTTTCCATCAGAAGAGACTGTTGATCCAAGATATGTGAACGCCTAAACAGTTTTTAATGCAGTACCACCAATGAATACAGAAGAATTTGTGAGAGATGGATTACCTGATACTGGCTGGTACAGTAGCACAATCTTCTTTATGTTGATAGTGGATCCAAATGCTTTCACTGTTTCAGAGAATTTATCAAGGATAATTTGAATGCCTTCTAGACTGTGTGCTAATAGAATGGCATCATCTGCAAAGAGAAGATCGTGTACCAGCTGCAGACCAAGTTTCGATTGTGCTTTAAAACGTTGCTGATTGCATAGACCTCCACTTGTTCTGAATTCAACATTGACTCCTTCACTTAAGTCGGAGAATTCTTTTTCAAGCATAGCAGAAAAGAAAAGTGCAAATAGAAGAGGTGCAAGAATGCAACCTTGCTTTGTAACTTTTTTTTTATGTTATAGGAGCATTGGGTAGAAGTAGTACCTTTGTTGCACATCTGCTGCATTTATTTTTAAGGGTAATGGGCAACACTGGTCTTCACCCATATATATATATATATATATATATATATATATATTTATTTATTTATTTATTTATTTGTGTCTGCATGTGTTCATGTGTGTGCATGTGCTTGTAGAAAAATGCTTGTAAACATGTTTGTATAAATATATATTTACAGTGGCAGGAGGGGGTGCATGTGTAGACGCTTTTGTGACAGGTTTTACCAGCTAATTGTTCATATTTATCAACTAATGTCTTTTTTTTTTTTTAAATAACTATTTGGGTGGTAAGAGAAAGAACCAGATAACTCAACTCAATGGCAAAGTGTGACAGACAGGACTGGAGGTAGGAGAAAACAGAGAAGAGTCCAAAAGAAAGAAAAAGGGGTCAAGAAAAGTCAAAGGGGGCACAGGAGGAAGATAGAAAAATAGAAATTCGAACAAGAAAGAAAAAGCAGTGATTGGTTCAAACAAAACTAACATTTTGGTTTGACAGTTTTTCTTCCCTTTTTATTATAAATTTTTAAAACATCTGTTTTACTACTAATAATAATGATGATAATGACGCCACCACAGACTAAAGTCTCTGTTCTGCCAAACTAACAAGCTTGTTAGGTAGGTTATTCAGTGCTTTCTTCTGTCTCTCTTGTTTTCAGTATGTTCTGTGAGTGTTAAATTTTCCAAGCCCTCTCTCAATGTGTGCGCTAGAAATTTCAACTCTCTTTCTGATGTTAAGTATAAGTATCCTTGATAGTTCCAATCTTAGTGGGGATGACTGCAAGACACTTTTCCCTCTCCAATTTACAGACAGAAGCACATTGCTATTACTTATTAAGAACTTTATCAATTCCGTTCATTGGGCAGTTCTGCCATTTATTTACATTTAACTATGGCTACTCACTCTACAGTTCTTTTTCTTTTCATTTTACCTCAAATTTCCTTGTTCCTCACATATTCAGTCCGTGGTATTCTCAGCATCCTTCTGTAGAACCACATTTCTGTTGCTTCAAGCCTCTTCTTCATCTGTGAGGAGATTATCCAGAATTCACTACTAATATAGAAGGACTGATATTACAAAATATTTCAGTAATCTTTTCCCTGTTTCTAATGAAATGTTTCCAGTTTCTTAATCACAGATTAGAATGAGAAAAAATTATATACAGGTATACAACTAATTGTCCAGCATGTTTATGTCAAAAAAACATACTTGGTTATCCATTTAACCAAATCAACAAAGGTCGCATATTAAGAATTCAGTATTCGTTCTTTGAGTTACAAATTATTTACATCTCATTTCATGAAAGCATTAGCACTTAGAAATTTAAATATTTCTTGTATTTATTTCTTTAATAAATATCTCAACAGGTTTTCTAGAATGTATTACATCTACCAACCTGTGTTAAATTCTCTAGTGATTTCCTCTTGTGTTTTCATGAGGTGATAAAACATTTGGGCATCTTCTTGTTCTATCACTCACTAATGAATAATGACTAATGTTGTTAAGAATTAAATTTACCAAGTTGGTGTTAAATTTAAGTGTTGTGGTAGGATCCACCTAATTTGCATAGTGGAGTACCGACCATATAAATATGGTTGGTACCGGGAAGAGAGGGAAACGAATCAAGAGATTCAACCAGAGACTCTTCCCGACTGCGACACAGTCAACACATTCTCCAGGAACGGTCTTCCCAGGAATATACAAAAGACTATATGTAAATATTGTGTACACTTTCTTGTTTCAATTTTGTTCTAAGTACATTTTGTGTTGCATTATTATTCCATGCATTAGTCAAGTTTCAACATTAAGTTAATCTGCCTTTCTGAAATAATACCATGTATAATTTTATTTTTACAGTCTATAGTTAAGCCAAAGTTCTTAAACAAGCTTCAAAGAATATAATATCAGAACAGGGGCCATGCTATACTTGCTTCTGATTGTCATGTAGGTAATGCTTAGCAATCTGGACTCGTGGATCATTACAACTGTGCAGTGAGTTCAAACCACATTCAGTGCTCCAAACTTGTGGCCATGAGAGAAAACTACACTTAAATAATTATACTTGCTTCTGATTGCGGAACTAAATGTATCCATTATATAAGTTACTCTGAAACATAACTGACAAAGGTATGGCTGTTGTTATTGTTGTGGTAGGATCCACCTAATTTGCATAGTGGAGTACCGACCATATAAATATGGGTGGTACCGGGAAGAAAGGGGAACGAATCAAGAGATTCACTAGAGACTCTTCCCGACTGCGACACAGTCAACACATTCTCCAGGAACGGTCTTCCCAGGAATATACAAAAGACTATATGTAAATATTGTGTACATTTTCTTGTTTCAATACATGTTGTTCTAAGTACATTTTGTGTTGCATTATTATTCCATGCATTAGTCAAGTTTCAACAGTTATAGTTATTCTTAGAGACAGCCAGAGCCAGTCAATTCTGTTGCCACAGTACAGAAACTGCATCATTTTACTTCCCTTTGTTTGACCCTTGTTAGTTTAGGTAATCTTTAGATTAGACACTGTTTTTGACCACTTCTGGTTAGACCTCAGTTATCACTGGAAGCCACACAATAAAAGCTTGAGCCTAAGCATGTGGTTCTTAGTTTCTTATCCTCCTAATCTTACCCCCAATATTACCATCACCGGTATGTGACTCTTCAAATCTTTTCCCTTTACTTTGGTCTACTTTATTATCACTTTATTATTTGAACATTTGTTTAATGCGGCCATCTTTTATTTGTTTATTTTATGTTTGTATCTCTACATGAAGAATCCTTTTCCCCACTTGTTATCTGTTTATGCACAGTTCCAAAATGTAACCTTTCATGTAACTTTCTTCCATTCTGTGAACTCACTGCAACATTGAGACATATTCCTGTAACAATCTTTATCCATATTCATGTAAACAAAGTATTGTCTACCTTCCTTTTCCCATTTAGACAAATGGTTTTAATTCTATGTTCAAGCCTCCTGTTGCTTTTGTCACATTCCTTGTTATCCTTTTGTTCGTTTGTTATTCAGACTAAGTAGTCTTATATGTGCATTTATTTCTTTTTTAGTTTTACGCTTTTGGCTTTTAATAAACCTACCAATAAACAATGAATAAGAATCTTAATTGCTTTAAGATGTTTATCTGGCTGTCTTGAGCTACACACATATATGAAACAGACACATACTATGGAGGCAGAACATAGTCTATCTAAAGGTGTTCATCTATTATTAAAAAATAAATATATATATATACATATATAAATATATATATTTAAAAATATTACAAACAAATGTAGCCTGTTAGCATGTAACCATTTAGTTTTCTGCTGATATGTCCTTAATTGGTAGATTTTTAAATAAACTTCACTACCACTCTATCTAAAGGTATCCATCTATTACTCTTGGAACCAACTGTATAAGTGTGAGCTCAAAAGTTCATAGGCTGTTTATGAAGGACTGATACTAGAGCTGTAAAATCTTGCATGCATTAATTTGAACTCTTCTTATTAATAACAACATTGTTTATTTCCAGATAAACTCACATGTGACTGTTAAAAAAAAACTGTTCATGCTGTTGGTCAAAAAATTCATCAATAGCAGTTTGATGTCATCAGCAGTGTGATACTGGTTCCCAGTCAAGTGTTTTTTCATGTTGGGGAACAGATGATAGTCAAATTAAGAGAGGGTTATCAACCAGTTCAAAGCCACAGTCATACACAGCAGCCATTGAAGCCAAGGACGTGTGCTGGAGCATTATCCTGACAAAACCAAAACCTTTTCATCAGTTTTCCTGGATGTTTAGTCTTGAAAGCCTTTTGTAAATGCCTCAGCAATTTGATATAGTACTTTCCATTGATGGTGTGGCCCTTTCGATGATAGTCAATAAAAACAATACCTTTTACATCCCAAAAATCTGAGGCCATCATCTCTGCAGATGAAATGTCTTTGGTCTTCTCTGCAGCAGGTGAGGAGTGGTGTCTTCACTATATGGATTGTCTCTGGCTCAAAGTGATAAAGCCAACACTTGTCCTGTGTTAAGAAACATTCAAGGAAACCAACTGGATCTGCTTTAAACAATATTAGATTTCCTCATGATATGACCACCCTGTGTGCTTTTGATCAGGTGTCAGAAAACATGGTGCCCACTGGTCAGAAACCTTCATCATGCTAAGTTCATTATGCAGAATATTCTCAACTCTCTCACAGTATATACTAATAGCATTGGCTATTTGATTTATAGCCAAATGCCTGTTATTCATCACCTTCATGGTGGGAGTGGTCGGATGCCCAGACCTTGTATCATCTTCAAGATTCCCCCTTCCCTTCCTAAATTCAGCAGCTCAACTTTGCACTGTTAATAAAGTTAAAGCGTTATCCCCTAATGTAGCAACCATGTCAGCATTAATGTCTTTGGAGGTTAAATCTTTTTTCATGATGCCAAATTTTGTCCATTTTCAAGAGAAGTCACTATTAGTTACTTTTAAAGTCTTCTTTCAACAGTCAGATGTCAGTTTACCTGGAAATAAACAATGCAGTTATTAATAAGAAGAGGTGAAATTAATGCATGCAAGATTTCACAGCACTAGCATCATTCTTTCATAGTCAGCCTATGAACTTTTCAGCCCATCCTCATAGTCCATCACCTGTGACCAAGTGGCCTGGCCTAGTATTTCTAAGTTCATGTTCTGCTGATGTCCATAACTGGTCAGTCCCCAAATAAACTTCAAATGTTCAATGACTTATATGTGCAAATCATATTTCTAGAATGGTATTAACAGTACAATATCATCATCACCCACGTCCTTCTGGCATAATATTACATCTATAATAATAATCCCATTCTTTCAGCAATGCTTACATTAATTCCTGATTCCTAGCAATCACTTTTAATTTAATAATTCTCAACCCATTCTGTAGTAAGATAATTTTCAATGCATTATACAGTAAAATAATTTTCAATGTATTCACATTATAAATATAGAAGCTTTGTTTGGTTACTTTAATTCCTGACTATGAACTAACCTTTTTGCAATACATTTCTGCAGCAAAATAATTTACAATCCATTCCTATAGTAAAATAATTTTCAATGCATTTCTATATTAAAATAATTTACACTTCATCACTACAGTAAAATAATTTACAGTACAAATCTATAAAAAGAATTCTACTTTATTATGTTGTCTCCTTTCAGGATGTGAGCAATCATGGCTCTTTACAACTCCCAGTCCTTTGTTGCTGTAAATAATTTTTGAACCATTATCACCTTCTTTTTGTCACTATTCTGCCATTCCTTCACACAAACTTGTTACATAGATTACTTGCTGTTTCCACTGCTTCTCTTGCTCACGTTCCTATACAATCACTGAAGATAAGCAATATCAAGCCTGGTCAGTATGTAGACGGGTGACTGCTTGGGAATACCAGGTGCTGTAAATTTAGATGTGCAGGTGATGTAATGGATAATGGCTCGGAATTGTTAATCAGAGAACTGAGTTCCAATTTTGGTTGGGTTCGTTATATATACATACACACATATACCCTAAGAAAAGGTATGAATTCACTTCTTTTCCCCCAATTATGGGTTAATTAGTAAATCTTGTATCACTATCTCCAAAAAAATTCTTACAACTTAAAAATATTTTCTGGCTTTAAATAATCTGCAAAATCAATAAATCAATCAATTCAACATGTAACAGAGTTTTAAACCTTGACTTGTAAAACTTTAATTTCCTTCTTCCTCCTAATCCCTTTCTTTTTGACTACTTGTTTGATTTCTTTTGCTTTCAGAAATTTCTGTTGAAATACTTTTTCTGTACTTATTATTTTCAACTCTTCTTTATAGTAAAAACTACCAGTTGTCTTTTTTATTTACCTTATTTTCTCACAATATGATTATCTTTCCTAATATCCTTCTCAAGTGATACTTTTTTGTATACTTCTTACTCCTAAGTTAGCATTATCTTTTTGTGTACAGTCTTGAATTTTGAATTACTTATCAGTGGTGCCTACTGCACCCTGTCTTTCCAAGATTGAACTGCAGAAGAGCTTCTCCCTCTAGATATGGGTTAATTAGTAGACTTGTATCACTAAACCATTATTATCTCCCGCAAATCTTTTTAAATTCTTACAATCTATAAATATTTTCTGGATTTAAATAACCTGCAAATGGTTGATAAGCCATGAAAAACAAATTAACTAACCAATCTCTTGCTTTCAATATGTCCTGTGTGCATTAAATTCAATAGCTTAGTGGTTGATTCATGAAGTTAGTGGGATAGTAATTGTGAGTTCAACCCCTGGGCCAAGTAGTACAGACTAGTACAGAAACAGAGTGAGCAATAACCGAGCAGCTGTAAAATCAGAACAAGATGAGATATTCCAAAAAAGAGCAGTGGAGTAAAACAATCTACCATTGGAGATTAAATAAAGTTCAGACTTCCCTAAAGGTTACTTGGATTGACAGACACCTGAAGAAGACTAGAGGCCACAACAGCTGAAATGTGATAACAACAAAGATGAAGATATTAGTCCTAACGTGAATAATGTAAATACTTTTGTTTTATATTTCTGTTAGTTATCTCGTTTTCTTGTTTATGTTGGTTCCAAACCATCTGCAAAGAATATATTTCCACTAAATAAATTACCAAATTTTACTAATAATGCTACAAGAACTACTCTCCTTCATCCAAGTGTAATTATTGCTACTGATACTAGCCTTCTATTTAAACTTGTACAACTTCAGATGCTAATTTTCTGGATTATAATTTATTTTTACAACTACTACTATAAGAACAAAAGATGCTATTTATACTACTACTTCTATTCTGATTTCTTTTCTATTTAATGCCAATTTGTATTACATAATTGTCATACGGTCAACGTAAAACTCTTATCTAAAATTGTGATGAGTACAAGTAATTTCAGAAAAAGAAATTATTATTTTTTATGCATTTAATACCTTTTGCGTTACGGCATTTGCACCAATTATTAGAAGCACAAGTAGAACAGTAATGATGTCAGAAGTATCTACTTTGAAGCACTCAATACAGTTTAATACTACCATTTAGTCATTGACCAAACTACAACTACTTGTTCTGTCATTGCCATAACGAGGAGTAGTATTTTGTCACTTTCAGTGTCTGTATGTTTCTTCCAACTATACTGTATGCATTTATATGCATGCATATATATGTGTGTGTGTGTGTGTGTGTGTGTGTGTGTGTGTGTGTGTGTGTGTGTGTGTGTGTGTGTGTATCTTCAAAATATATAGCAGATAATAGGAGTAAATAGATTTGCTTAGAGCCCAGTTCACACTCCTTCTCCATCTATTGAACACGAGTAGAAGTTTATTCCTTATTTCCTGTTTAGGATTGGGTTTCCAGTTCCTTCTCCTGAAGTCTTCTCATTTTGTTTCACTCCCAGTAACCTCTTGCATCTTAGTGGCATTATCATCTAGCTTAGGATGAAATGATTAATATATATATATAACATTTTTTTTATCTTTTCATCTTAAGCAAGAAAAATAAAGCCACTAAGATGCAAGAGGTTACTGAGTGTTAGAGAATATCAGAAAAACTACTATTAAGGAGAGAAAACAATAAAAATCAAGAATTAAGAACAGAAGATAATAATTAACATTGCATTTAAATTTTTGAAGATCAAAGTTGACTGGGAAGTAATAAGCTGGAAGAGAGTTCCATGACCCAGAAGTGCGACAGAAGTGACGGTTAGCATAGAACTTACAGTTACATCTAGCCATTTAAACTGTAAGATGATGAGATTTTGCTGCCTATCTAGTGCTGTGGTTAAATTCTTATAGTCTAGGTACCATAGTGGAAAGCTCATCAAAACAATTACCATGAAAGTATTTATGTAAAAGATGAAGGGAAGATACATTATGGTGGTGAGAAAGGGGACTGAAGCCGAGATGCCAGGTCAGGACCAATAACATTACAGATTCTTCTTTGGATTTTATAAAGAATCAAAAATATGTAAATATATAGCAGGAGCACTAGACCAGATCTTGCAGTAGTATTCAAAGCAAATATATATATATATATATATATATATATATATATATACAGTAAGATATATAATCCGGTGTTCTTATTGATATTTTTACAAAATAGCGCTCAATGTAAATTCACAGAGCATTAATATTATAAATTAACTGATTTAAAATATGTTTTTTTTTGTTACACAGTAATAACCATGTTTCAAAAATGGAAGCTAAAAGCTTCGAATTTAATTTTGTGATTAAATTAAAAACATTAGTTCCATTTCATCCTCAAGCGAATTTTGGAATAACTTATTTTTTAAATTTACTGAGTTTTAAAGGCACAGAAAAAATTCATAATTCACTGTTTCCAAGGATACAGAGAAATCCAATCATTCAGACAAGATTATAATTTTATATACTGTAAGTAATTCTAGTACATTTACTTGTTTTAAAAAAGAAATATAGTCTATTAAAAATTAAAAGTGAAAATATTTTAAAATTGTACTTAAATAAAACGTATTCTAACCTAAACATCCCCAAAAAATCTTTAAGTATACAAATAGAAAAAATGCTGTAAGAATTTTTTGCCATTAACCATAGAATTTAAAGAAAAAACCCAGACGACATGCATTTAACGGATGTCAGAATTTGTTGAAAAATACATCCATACCCTACCTAAACATAACCCCTTTTTCGCATGTAACTAATAACTGATACAACAAAAGTTAATAAAAATGAACATGCTACCACCCCTTGTCTGAATTTTTTGATCATAAGAATATTTTGGAGATAATAATTTTTTTTACTGATATAAGTTCTACTAATTAACCCAAAGCTGGAGGGACAAAAGGTGGATTCATAACTTTCCTAAGGGTATTTGCACATAAGTTAATGTAACGAACTTGACTGGAATTGGAACTTGACTCTCCAAATTCCAATTCCAAGCTGTCATCCATTACATACATGTACATCCAAGTTTACAGTACCTGGTATTTTCAAAGCAGTGAGCCATCTAGGTGCTGACTAAGCTCACAGTTACTTAACTTCGATGATTATATCAGAACTGATGTTTCAACATGATATGGGCGTAAGCCCTTCAGAATATATGATATATATATATATGTCGTGTTCAATGAAATGTGCACATATATATATATATATATATATATATATATGAATAAAAGTGAACATTGAAGTCAACACTCAGAGGCAATATGCTGTTTCTTGCTAGACATAATTGTCAGGTAGACTGATATTTTTTTTTTTTTTTTTTTTAATCATATCACCCCAAGCAAGGCCGGAGGCCACTATCACGCAAGGGGTTAAAGAAGAGTTGGAGGAAGAGCTGATAGGAGTGGCAAGGGAGGGGATGTGGAGAAAGAGAAAGACAGTGGGTCGATCAAGGCAAGGGGGCCACAAAAGATCCGGAGCAAGAGCAGATAGGAATGAAAAATGAAAGGATGTGAAGAAGGGAAGTGGATAGATCAAGGCAACTGGAGATGTCGATTGACGCTACACTTAAACTGTTGGAGATTGTATTTGTCAGGGAAACAGTAATAGGGAAGGGAGTCCCATAGGCGAGATGTGCGAGACATGAAGCTATTGGAGTAGAAGAGATGTCTACATCTAACAGTTGTCTCTGATATTAAAAACTTTATCCCATAAATATAGCACACCTTAAAACTATATATATATACACATATAAATATAAATATATATATATATATATATATATATATATATATATATATACTAAGAATATAGTCACTTTTTGCATTACTTCAATACTTTTATCCACTGGGCCAATGTGTCCCCACCCAAAGAGTTGTAAGTTCAATACCTGGCTATAGCAAAGTGAAAAAAAACTTGGAGAGTTGAGTTACTAGAGGGAATTAACTGAAACTGAGATATCCAAAATGGCATGGCACGTGGAACTAGAACAATCTACCCCTGTGGACTAAATAAAGAGTTAGGTTCAAAATTCCAGTGTATATCACCTGAAGAAGGCTGGAGCATACAATGTCTGAGACATCATGAATATGACAATAAAGATGAAGACAACAGTCCGAACTATGTAAACACCATAATCAAGTGACAAGAATGCTCAAAATGACCGGTACAATCAGTAAAGTTAAGCAATGTCGAGCTTGATCAGTACCTAGATGAGTGACCACTTGGGAATACCAGGTGGTGTAAGCTTGGATGTGCAGGTGGAGTAATGGATAATGGCTCAGAATTGGTAATAGGAGAGCCAAGTTGCAATTACAGTTGAGTTTCGTTATATTCACTTACACGTAACCACCCTTGGGAAAAAATATAAATCCACTTCTTCTCCCCCCACCCAGCTATGGATTAATTAATAAAACTTGTATCACTAAATCCATTATTATCTCTAAAAAAAATAAAATGAAATTGCATACAAAATATTTAAATTTTGGCACTAAATAACCCATAGAGGTTTTGATATGCTGTTAAACAAAAACAACCAGCCAACTAAGTTAGTTCAATAGTTAAATGCTCTCAAAGTATCCAATAGTCTCAGATCGTC
>OZ038485.1:103830006-104042506 GCA_964036315.1 Acanthosepion esculentum | reverse complement strand
AAACTGGAATATTTTAATTACACTCCACTCCAAAATTTTGATAAAGCCAAATAAACAGCAAAACACACAAACACACACACATATATATTTTAGGTTTGCTCTACTTCACACTTTACATAGTCGCTTTTACTCGTTTTGGAGGTTTTTTCTTTGGACTCTGAGCTGGAACTCTGGATGATTGTTTTCGCCTCAGTTTCATGTTCTTGGTTTTCTTTTTTATTCCTCATTTTTCCTTGGGTACTGGTTTGTTCTACTAGAAGCTGAAATACCCAAGGTTTTTCAAGCGACTACCACCATTTATATATATATTAGGTCATCCCATAAGTTCTGTCCGAATTTTAACTTTTTGTTAAAATGAACGAAATTTAAAGAGTATTTTATAATGTCTAATGGAGCTGAACATTATTTTTATGTTTAGATGCATTTAAACTGATCAAATTTTATTTCAGAGAACAATAAAATTAAATTTTGTTTGATTAAAACCCTGCTAACATGGAAGTACCCAAGAATCATTTGAGGCACATAATGCTTATGAGTTCAAGAAAGGAAACTCAGCAGCCGAAGCGGCTAGAAACATTCACTCAGTTTATGGAGAGGAATGTGTGAATGAAAGAACTTGCAGAAGATGGTTTGCAAAATTCAGAGGTGGAGATTTCACCCTTGAAGATGAAGATCGAACCGGACGTCCAGTTGAGTTTGATGAAAAGCTTCTTGAAGAAAATCCTGCTTTATCAGTTGAGGAATTGGCAGTGGTTCTCAGTTCAAACCATACAACTGTTCATCGTCATCTTCAACAACTTGGAAAAGTTCCTAAACTTGGAAAATGGGTGCCTCATGAATTGTCTGAAAACAACCTCAAATCTTGAGTTGACATCTGCTCTTCTCTCCATTCTCGCCAACTTGTTTCACCTTTTTTGGATAGACTTTTGACTGGCGATGAAAAATGGATCTTTTATCGAAATGTTAAGCGTTGTTGACAGGGGCTTGGCAAAGGGGAAGGACCCCAGCCACAGCTGAGAAGGGAACTTCATGGGCAAAAGGTTCTTCTTTCAATCTGGTGGGATTGCCAAGGAATAATCCACTTTGAATTCTTACCACCTAATGCAACAATTAATGCTCAAATATACTGTCAGCAATTAGAGCGTTTGAACCAAGCTTTGAGGAAAAAAAGACCTGGTCTAGTAAATCGAAAACGGGTGATGTTTCATCAGGACAATGCGCAACCACACACAGCAAGAATCACATCACAAAAGATCGAAGAACTTGGTTGGGAGAAAATTCCTCATCCACCTTATTCTCCCGACCTTTCTCCTTCAGACTACCATTTGTTTCGTAGCTTACAGAATCATTTGGAAGAAACAGCTTTTATAACACAGGAAGATGTTAAAACTGACATTTGTGAGTTCTTTGAATCAAAGCCAAAAGAATTTTACAGTAATGGAATTAGTAAGCTTGTTAATAGATGGAAGGAAGTCATAGATAATCAGGGAAAATAGATTGTTGATTGAATCTGTAATTAAATGTAACATTTGGTCACTTGTTTTCTTTATTCAAAATTCGGACATAACTTATGGGATGACCTGATATATATATATATATATATATATATATATATATATATATATATATATATATATATATATAAAATTAATACAAATATAAAGCTGACTGATATTATCTTTAGCATCCACAGATCCCACCTATGATTTATAATGCAACTAGACTGAGCAGACCCTAAATTACAGTTTCTGGGAGAAAGCACATAAGCTGTCATGAACATTGCCAGTACACTCAAACTCTCAGTCACAATGATGGGTGACTTTGTGCTAGCATAACCATTGATGGCTCTTAATCAGTTTTGCCTGCTCATTTTACACTAACAAGGCTTGGGTCAACCTGTTTTATAATTTTCAGGCACTTTCAAAAGGTACTACATGCCAGGATCACCTCCCTAGGCTAATAACATCAAGATGTCACCTTCCTGAATATAGTGAGATTTGAACATAGGTTAAAAAGAAAATGTTCTAACCATGCAACCACATACTGCGTGTCTGTGTGTGTGTGTGTAGTATGAATACCTCCCACATTTAAAATGTGGGAGGTATCTCTACCAATCCCTGTATATATCAGGCACATGCTGCCAGTAATTGCTCAGGGTAGGCAGCTTGTGACCTTTATGTAGTAAATTTATAAAAAAAATAAAATATTTTGAATTTTATACATAATAATCAAAGTAACCTTCATAATTTTGTTGGATTTGGTGCATATTGGGTCACAGAAGGAAAATATAGCTGCTGATTTATTTTATTCAGGGTAGGGACTACCTACCTAGACAGCACATCCCTGATATATATATATATATATATATATATATATATATATATATATATATATATGGTTATATATTTGGTTTGCAGGTCTGAAGGATTGAAAGCTATTTTTACAGCTTTCATGAAATAAACATTATTACCTCTGGTATTTTAAGTGTTTGATATTCATTAATTAATATATATATATATATATATATATATGTTAGCACTATCACTGATATCTATATAGAAATTACTTATATATATATATATAGAGAGAGAGAGAGAGAAAGAGAGAGGATCTCTGAAAAGTTACTATTTCAGTGAAATCTGATGTTTTTCAAAAAAGCACTATATTTTCATTAAGATTTGCACCATTAGTGCATAATTTTGTTTTTACAAAATGTTAATTGGTTTATGTTGATTTTTGTGTGTGTGAGTCTGAAGTGTTCACTTGTAGGAGAATTTGAGATGTTGTTGATCTTAGAAATCTTATTACTGATACAGTTCAAAGAATAACACCTCAAATGCTGGAAAGTGTGTTCTTGAACACATCTTATTGCTTTATATAGACACTGATGGTGGCCATGTGGACTACTAATTCTTTGTGGCATATACCTTGAAATAAATGTATTTTTAATACTGAAACCTGTTTTTCATAATTCCAGTTACTTCTCAATGTAGATAGTACATTTTGAGTCACCCTGTATACACACACACACACACACACATATATGAGGCACACTTCAAAAGTAATGACACCTTTTTATTTCCACAGAAAATGCATCCAGTTTTCCATGGTCTCTTGTACAGGAATAGAGGCTTATCACTTGTTTCCTATTTAAAATTGGGTTTCAAGTTCCTTCTAAAGACTTCTCATTCTCTTTCACTCCCAGTTACCCTTTGTGTCTTAGTGGCATTATTGCTTTGTTTGGAGTGAACTGATTAAAAAAAAAGATACAATAGACTAAGTTTTTTAGCTAGAAAATTCTATTCTGCATTATCCCCACACCTAGCTATATATTTTCACCAGTGATGAGCAAATGTCTTACATTTTGTGTATTGACACACACATTACTGTTGCTGCTGATGAAATTCATTACTCGCTAGTTAACTGTGCTCACATCCCCTGTTTAGTTTCTGTAAATGTTCAGCAACCATTTATGAATGCCCTTCCTGTTTAAGATTGGGTTTCCAGTTCCTTCTAAAGTCTACTTCAACTCTATACTTCTAACATCTCTGCCTGAACTCTGAAACTTTATTCACTAATTATTTTTTTCTCCACCTCAATAGGAGTAGATAGATTCATCTATCACCTGGTTTACACCCCTCCCTGGTTTTTATAAACAGGTGTAGAGGTTTATTCCTTGTTCTCTGTTTGGGATTGAGTTTCCGGTTCCTTTTAAAGTCCTTTTCACTCACAGTCACTCCTATTATCTTAGTGACATTATCACCTTGCTTGGGGTGAATTGCTTAAAAAAAAATAGATGCAGTTTTTCCACATGGAGGAGTAGTTCAGTTCAGAGACATACCTTTGCTTTGTATGCATTTTCATCTCAGGCACCATTTTTTTTGACAGTCACACTGTTGCTATCTGTAACAAAAAATATTAGTTATTGGGGGCATGGTTCAAGCTTAACTATCATATCTTTAACATAATAAAATAAGAGTCACTATCATGTATGTATGTATGTATGTATGTATGTATGTATGTGTGTGTGTGTAGTGATTTTATAACATATGTATGTTATAATTATATATATATATATATATATTATATATATATATATATATATATATATATATATATATATATAAGTGAACATAGAAGTCAACACTTAGAGGCGACAGTCTGTTTCATGCTAGATGCAATCATCAGGCCTGATGATTGCATCTAGCATGAAACAGACTGTCGCCTCTAAGTGTTGACTTCTATGTTCACTTTTATATTTACACACGCTCTATCTCTGATATTGAGCACTTTATCCCATAAATATAGCACACTTGAAGACTATATTTCTTCATATATATATATATATTATAATTATTTTTTAAAAATATGATTCCATTGCTACATAAGAAAAAAATTATAATTTAGGCTCTACTTATGTATTGAGCACTATTTTCTTTAAATAAAAACAAAAATACTAAAGAACTTTGGATTATTAACCTAACGGTTCTTTCCTATTTTTCTATATATTTTCACACACACACACACACACACACACACACACACACACACACACATATATATTGGGATCAAATAGGAAATGTTTATAAATTTAACATGTTCCACTTTTATTTAATTATTATCAGAAAATGAAAGATGGAGGAAAAAATTTTTTGGTATTTTTATTTTTGTGTAAATTGTTTTTCATTGGTTAAGTAGGCACCACTGACAACAGACACACCTTTGACAACACAAAACTTATATTCAACAAAAAATTTGAAAACAAACTAGTTATCCACAACACTAAGAGCTTTACCACCACCTCCAAGCCAAATATCGTTCCAACATTACATCAGATGCCAGGATTTATGAAATAAAATGCCTGCAAGTTGAAAATGCTACATAAGCAAAACATCCTTAAATCTAAAAGCCCGCATCTACGAACCTAAGAGAGATCTACATTAGGACAACCCTTTAAACTCACTCATAACATACAGAAATAAAAAAGGCCCTAACTCTGATTTAAGAAATCCCACCTACTTAGAAAAAACAATTTATTTAGGATATACTCAGAAAGAATCCTGATAAATATTTTACCATCTATAAACACACCTCAAATACACTTTATTATATCATTAACTTTTATAAAATCCATTCTTAAAGAATCTAAGATTTGTTTGCCTACAGCCACAACTTACACTCTTACACAAAACATCCCACAATCAACATATGGACAACTATCAGACACAAATAAAAATACTTATTAGATGCTCAATGCACACACACACACATACACATTATCAAGATACATATGAAGTCAGTTTAACCAATGGAAACAAATCACACAAAAATAAAAAATAGCAGAATTTTTTCTGCTATTTTTTACATTTTCAGATGAAGCTTAAATAAAAGCAAAACATGATTTATAAATGTTTCATATTTGTTCCTTATCCTATCATATATATTATGATAGGATGTTTTACTGTATATATATATATATATATATATATATATATATATCCAAAGGTAAAAGAACAAAAAGAATATAAATTCAAATGTTCATAACATTAATTTAAAAAGGGGCTCAATACATGAAGTAGAGCAATAAATATTTATTATAATAAATTTATTAATACATATATATAGTTAAGTTACGAAAAATTTGCTAATCTGTATAGGTAGTCCCAAGGAGGATGAAATCCTGAGAGCTCAATGTAAATTCAGAGCTAATAATTTAAAGAAAAACAGACCACTTTAAGGCTTCATGTAATAATTTATTTCACCATAGCCCTTTTAAAGGACGCTGGATCATCAGACTTCACTTCTAAAAGGTGAAACGAAAAATGAAATGAACATTTACACTTTTGACGGATAGTATTAAGTTTATGTAATTTAACAGAGAGGGTAGTGTGGAGAGGTGTGATAGACCTGATCGAGTTTAGAGAGGGTTTATTTTAATATTTCTATCTATCATAAGTATGATAGATAGAAATATTAAAATAAGTATGATAGATAGAAATATTAAAATAAACCCTCTCTAAACTTGATCATGTCTATCACACCACTTCTCACTACCCTCTCTGTTAAATTACATACTACCCGTCAAAAGTGTAAATGTTCATTTCATTTTGCGTTTCACCTTTAAAAGGGCTATGGTGAAATAAATTATTACATGGAGCCTTAAAGTGGTCTGTTTTTCTTTAAAATATACATATATATATATATATATTAATGCATGTTTCATTAAATAATATAGACAAGTTTTGTCTATTTATTTTAAGTAAGTTCCTTTCATATTGTCTGATAAGCTTAATCACATTATCATTGAAAGACGAAAGGAAAACACCATATTGACACATGTTTGAATCCAATCTAAGCTTTCAGCTTACATAAGCCATTATCAAAGATGACAATTTTAATAAATCAAACAACACATATACGAAACCACAACAATGGCCCGCCGTTGCTGTTTTAATAAGCTCAAAGTAACGACAAACTCTTATTTACGAGCCAAGGAAGTGAAAAATGCGTTGTAGCTAGTGACGTCACACATGACCACGCGAGAGTGAAAACGAGAAGTATTAAGTATGGGAAGCCATTAGTATAAATTATAGGCTTTTAAGAATGTTTATGGAGATTTATTTAATGAAACATGCATTAATGAAAAATTGCTGCCGAAATATACACAATATATATATATATATATATATATATATATATATATATATATATGTATATGTATATGTAATTTCTATATATATTATTTATATATATGCATGGTACTTATTGGAAAGTGTGCAATATCAGTGATAGAGCTAATATACTTAGTTGTATTGATGTGAGTTTGTAACCCTGGGTTTCACACCCTTGCAATCAGAGTTTGTCTGATGGTCGCAAGGGCATGAAACCAAGGGTTACAAACTCATATCAGTACAATTAAATGTGTGTGTGTGTGTATATATATGTCTGAAGACCAACTTCTCGAGAGCTCCTCTCTGCGGCTGCTCGGTCTCACGCTGTCCGCTGATCTGAGATGGAACAAATACATCGAGTCAGTTGCATCATCCACCGCAAGGAAAGTTCCCTGTGCTGAGCCAGGAAATTTTTCTCCCCGGAATCGATCCTCCAAGTCTATAATTCGACCATTCACCCTTGCATGGAGTATTGCTGCCATATATGGTCTGGGACCCCTGCTGTTTGCCTCAGGGTTCTTGATAAGATCCAGAGACGGATATGCAATGTGATTGGCCCTGATCTGTCATCTCGTCTGCAGTCGCTCTCTCACAGACGCGATGTTGCCTCGCTCTGTCTTTTTTACAAATACTTTCATTGTAATTGCTCCGAGGAACTGCTTTCGCTTGTCCCTAGGCCTTGTGAATTTAAACGTCCTACGAGGCTAGCATCCCGTTCCCACCCCTACACCGTTGAAACTGTTAGATGTAGACGTCTCTTCTACTCCAATAGCTTCATGTCTTGCACATCTCGCCTTTGGAACTCCCTTCCCTATTACTGTTTCCCTGACAAATACAATCTCCAACGGTTTAAGTGTAGCGTCAATCGACATCTCCAGTTGCCTTGATCTATCCACTTCCCTTCTCCACATCCTTTCATCTTTCTCTTTCTCCACATCCTCTCCTTTACCACTCCTATCTGCTCTTCCTCCAACCCTTCTATAACCCCTTGCGTGATAGTGGCCTCCAGCCTTGCTTGGGGTGATACGCTTAAAAAAAAAAAAATATTGTTTTCACCAATGCCTCCCTAATTAACAAAGAACACAATTCTGTCAGGAGAAAATACTTTGAAAACTTAATAATAACATTATTACCAACTATAAACACACATCTAAAACATTGCATTACATTGCATTACATTGCATACCTTCTTTGAATCCAATTTTAAAGAATCTAGCTTATATCTGTCTAATACAAAGTGTACGTGCATAAAAAACAATCTAAGATTAAATTGGAATCCCACCTCACAGATGACTGCACAATGGTGAAAACATTGGTAAACCTTCTACTAGACAGATATGAATACACAATTACAAATATACATTACTATCTGATGCCCACTTAGACATACTAGAATTTTTACATACATATAGAATTATCTACAGTTTTAATGCACATGATATATGACTGACTAACCAGAACTGACTCCAACAAAATTGAAAATATGAAAGTTCTCTCTTTTTGTTTGTTTTCTGAATCTCTGATGAAGCTTTAATAAAAGTGAAACATGTTAGATTAATATGTTACCTATTTTTTCTTTATCTTATCATATATATATATATATATATATATATATATATATATATATATATATATATATATATATATATATATATATATATATATATTTATTATTGTTATTATTATTAAATATTATTATTATATGCTATGTGTACCTAGCAAAGGGATAAGAACATTTGCTTTCTGACCATGAAACTAAGGTTCAAAACTCACCATGGTTGATTTGTCAGAAAGGTGACTGCTTGATGCTATTGGTCTGGGGAGATGATCCCAGTATGCAGTATCTTTAGAAAAGTGCAAGGAAACCATACCATGCGTTGATCAAAGACTTGTGAGTGAAATTGGTTGATGGAACAATTTCAAAAGTTGTTGATGGTTGTGCTAGCGTGAAGCTACAAATTTTGAACAAGAGTTTGATTATCTGACCTCTCCCAGAAACTGTAACTAAGGTCCACTCAGTATAGTTAGGGTATAAATCACAGGCAGGCTTTGTGGGTGTTGAACAAACAAAAATGGATTGGTTAGCTGTGTTAGCAGCCAAGCATTCTTGGAAAACAAGAGTAGCAACCATTGTATATGTTGTATAGTTTATTGTATATAGAGATGAAGGTTGGGCTAATACATAAGTAAAGGCCAAATTTACTGTCTGTAGTACCATTTTATTGTTGACTCCATTTGGTTACAGTGGTTAAAGTGGGTGACTGTCGTCTTAGTACTTTTTGTGATTTGAGACTTCATACAGGATTGTTGTGTTTTTGGCTGACAGAAATTAATTTGCTGAATTCATCCTTTCTCCTTCTTTTCTTCTGGGGTTGTACATCTGGTCAAACTCAACATTCAATGAATCTCCAACCCTTTTGTCTCGAACTACTATATCAAACCAGTTTCCCACCTCTTCTGCTTCCTTCTGCTCGGCTTCTTCTGCTGCAGACATGGTTTTTTTTCCTCTTTTTATTGGGCCTGGCGCATCCGTGTTTTCAATTTGATTTTTGGTGAGTCAATGGTTGATTTTTTTTTATGACATTCACTGACCCACATAAGCTATGTCCAGGTTCTGTCAGTAACCAAGGATAAGAACAATAGAAGGAAGGAAAGGAAGTATGTGTAATAGAGAAGAGAGAGAGAGAGAGAGGGAGAGTTTTCTTTGTCACTCTTATAGTGAAAAGGAAAATATATATTTCCATATGGTGTTACTACTACCTAATCCTACTACAAGTCATTCAAAATAAAAAAATTTAAAAGACGTTTATAAGAACTAAGTACTGTTTTCCTATTGTCTATTTTATTCAATTTGTTTTTTCTACATATATATTCTGAGAACTTATATATATATATATATATATATATATATGCAGTGGCCTAAGAAAAGTTTTTAGCCAGGAGAAATAAATTATATCCAATGTCAAAATTTAATTATGTAATCCCTATTCAACATAAATAAACAGTATTTGGAACTAGTATGGCGTAGGTCCTCCATTTGCTAGTTTCAGTGCTTGTTTTTGATTTTTCATCGATGTGATCAAGTTATCAACAATCATCTGATCCATATTTTTCCACTCCTTTAACAATGTTTCTTTAAGGGTTGCCATTGACGTGATTTTGGTTGCACGCTTTCGAAGTCTTCGGTCAAGGTGCTCCCAAACGTGCTTTATTGGATTCATGTCAGGACTTTGGGCTACACATGGCAGGGACTCGATTCCTTGCGATTCCTTCCAGGCCTTTGCTACTTTGCTCATTTGACATGGCACTCCATCTTCTTGAAAAAGGTAGACATTCTTATCAATCTGATTGGTTTTAAATAGTGGGAGTAGTCCTTTCTCTAATATTTGACAGTATTTTGGACCATTCAACCACTTGTTAACAAGAATCAGCTCAGATTTTCCAGACATCACCCCACACAATTACTTCAATCCTGCCATGTTTCACGGTCACCTGCAGACATTCAGTGTTCCAAGCCTCATTCAGATTTCTCCAAGCATAAACCTGTTTTGAATTCGAATATTGGCAGAATTTACTTTCATCTGACCAAATTACAGACTGCCAAAATTCATAATCTTTGCACTTGAATTCTCTCGCCCAGTCCATATGCCTGTTCCTGTTAACCTCTGAAATCAAGAGCTTCTTTCTTGCAACTCTTCTTTGATAGCCTAGCTCTTTCAGATTCTTTCTCACCACATATGGCGACATTTCCATGCTGTTGGCGACATCTTTGACGCTCTGATGACGGTTTCTGTTGACTTTCCTATTCAGTGCCCTTTTTGTTCACTCAGACATGATGCTTGGTCTTCCTGAACGTTGTTCCACATGACAATGGCCTTCTTCATTAAATTTCTTGACAATATTATTAACCGTTTGATGATTAGCCTGGAAAAACCTAGCAATTTCTCTATTTGACTTGCTACACTGATGCCAGCCTATTATTTACCCGTGTTGAAATTCACTAATTTCCTTACTTCCACAAACTTTCATTGCAAGATATAAGTCAACTATTATTCATAGATGAGAGTAGCTTGATACTAAACGGTATTGTCTGAAAAAAAAGAAGAGATGCTATTAAACAAGCCAAAATTGCTGTAATCAAGGGTGGCTAAAAACTTATCATAGCCCTCTGTATATATGATTAATGAAAGAAAAGATATATTACAAATTGGAAAAAGTTTTTTGATGAGTTTCATCCGTTAGGATTTTATTGGATTGGATTTGTTGATGTTATGATTATAGATCCACATGAATGAGAGACATTGGTTGTTTCAAAATTTTTTGTAAAAAAAAATTCTTTCAAAAATTTTGGAACTACCAGCATCTTTTGTTCATGATGTGTACTCACAACGTCCAGTGGTGATTCTGGAACTCTGAGTGGGGGGCACTTGGGGGCCAAGAGGCTGGACAAACTCAAGCAACGTCTTTATTTTCATACTACACCACTATTATATACACAGCTTAGGAATGTGTTTTAGTATAAGTATGTTACTTCACTAAATTAAACGAAATAACTTTTCATTCATAGTAGTGGAGTTCTAATCTATTCTTGCCCTCTTTTCCACTCTCAAGCTGTTGGACCACAAGAGAGGTTAATTTCAAAACAAAATCAAAGGGTTAATACTAATGTCAATACTAGCAGAACAGTGTAATTTGTCTGCTCTGATTTTTTCCTCTACAAAACTTACAAAAGTGGGGGGGGCCGAGGGGCCAACCAAAATTGGGGTGGGGCATTGACCCCCTTCCCCCCGACTCCAGAGTTTTGTAAACAAACTTTTTTGCAATCATTCAGTCCACTTTGTCAGAAGGTATCAGCAACTGTCTTTTGTGTGTGTGTGTGTATGTGAGAGAGCGTGAGTGAGATATAAAGTAGCACACAGTGAAACAGTGCATGAAACGGACCAAACGGCGAGGAAGAAAAAAATTAATATATTTATTCTGTATGAATGAATGACAAAATACGAAAACGTCTTAGTGACACATTTCACTTCAAGAAGGAACTTTTTCAGACCAATAACTGCTTTAGCTTTATTGATGTAAAAGCTCTTATTTTTAAAAAAATAAATAAATAAAAATAAAACTTATCAGTGTGAAGAATGAAACGCATAAAAAACAGTTGTCCGTTTTTTTGTTTGTCATTTCACTATTATTTGATGTGTGTCTACAGTTGAGTAGAAGAGGTCCGTATTTTTTTTATTATAGATTTTTATATTTTCCTTTTCTTTCTAATACTGATGTCATAAAACAATTCCTAGTAAACACTGACGTCGTTTTTATGCATAATGATCTTTTCCTTGACGTATTTCCGTTTTTACGGAGGCGTTTTTTTTACATTGCATCGTTTTTAGATTTATTTTTTTATTTTAATGTAAATAAAATAAAATAAAATTACTGTATTTGCCATAAGATTATTGTAGGTATTTTTTTTTTGGCAGCAGCATTGTTCGGTAGTAATTGGGTAGTCCCTCATTCTTCTCCCCTAAAAAGTAAACAAACAAAATTTTACTTTTTTAGCCTAAAAGTAAAATCAAAATTTTAGTTTTTTAACCTAAAATTTTAGTTTGTAAATGTTTTTGGTGCTCAATTTTCCTTTAAGCTTACTTTGGATGTCAGTGTTCGGTTGGATACTTTTATTTTTGAAGACAGCAAGTACAGTACAGTGTGTGTAAGTGTACTGTACTTGCTGTTTTTGAAGACCGCAAGTACAGTACAGTATTTAATGAATGGTTTACTTTCTTTACCCCTATATTTTTAAAAAGCGTAATAAATGTGTATCCATAGAAAACACCTATTGAACTGATGGACAATTGTTTAAAAAAACAAAAAATTTAAAAGTTTAATAATTAATTAACGGCACTTGGATGGTTAATTTGTTAACTTAAAGAGATTACCCAGTCAAGAAATAGGGTCCCTTGTTCCTTGATGTACCCAGCAAAATAGCTATTAAAATTAAAAATATTATTTAAACCGAGAAGGTGTAGAATGGCTGAAGAAGCGTGTTAAGGTGACATTTGTCAAATTATCCCTTTTATTTACAGGACAGTTTTAACACCACAACTTAATTAAAACTTTGAATTTTTTAAAAGATTGATTTAAATTCTCAAATGAAATAGTTATTCAAACGTGTATTGTTAGTTACACTAAGTGTGTTTTTTTTTTTTTTTAAGAAAAGTTATTTCAGGCAGTCTTGTCTTCGTCTGACATATATTTATTTTTAATTTATCCAATCATTAAAGTTATCCATTTTATTTATTTTTCTGTCTTTCTTTATCTCGCCTCCTCACAAAAAAGAAAGAAAAAAAGAAACATTCAAAGATTGGATCCAAGTGTCAAAGCTTTTTTATTGAGTCAGTAAAAAATAAAATTATTGAGTTTCAAAATATTTTTTTCTTGAAATACTCAAGAAAAAAAATATTTTCAATTTTTTACAAAAGGAAAAAAGAAAATTATGTAAGATGGAACCAACACTTTCTTGGTCAGTTTTTAGTTTTTGTTACAAGAAAAAGAAAGAAAAATGCGAGTGAGTGTGAATAAGTGGCAGAAGCGCGTTGCACACTCAGTCACATTTTTTATTTAAAAAATTCAATGCCACATATTCATTACAGGAAAAAAATCGTACCTACGTAAAAATAGCTACAAAAATTAACGACATACAACAAAAACTAATAACATCTCAAGCAATTTTCGTGTTAAATGCTTTTTAGGCTTTATTAAGTGAAGTAAAAACGTGTAAACAAAATGCATTTGATGTGTAACCATTTTTATTTTTTTAATTTGAAAACTTTTTGATTTACACGTCAAATTTCGCTCACGCGTCTTATTCTTTAAATTGCGAAATGGAAAAATAACATTAAAGCGGAAAACGGAAAAATGTTTTCGTCTCTTCTAGATTTTTTGATTTATTAAAAAGTAAAATAATGATGCAAAAAAAAAAATACGTTATTTAATTATTGTATTCATGAAAAAAGAAAACGAAAAAAAAAATCACTTCATAAAGTGATTAAAAGTCGAGCTAGTTACCTCCCTTGTTCAAGAATACTTCATTTTGAACTTAGAACTATGAATTAAATAAATTCTTATGCATTTTTAATCTCTTTATCTAGTCGAAAGATTTCAAAAGAACATATAATGTGGAGGGAAAATTACCCTCAAAATAATTAATTGTTCTAATTTTAAAAAGTAATGGCCAGTTTAATGGAACTCGTTAATGTTCGCCGAGTCTAAGAGAAGCACCCGCTCAGATTTCAACACCCACACCCCAAAATTCAGGAGAGAGGTGGCGTGAAAGACAAATAATCTCCGAAAGTTGAAAAATAAAATAAATAGTTTAAAAAAGTAAAACAAATGATGTAAAGCGTAACACAATACTTTGTAAATAGTTTCTACTTCGTTTGCAAGGGACATTTTTAGTTTATTTCTTTCCGTTTTTTTAATGAATTTTTCGTCATTTAAAAAAATCTTTTTAAACAGGATGACAATTAAAGTTGAATTTTAATTTAGGATATTTCTTTGTTTCACTCTCTGTCTCTTTTATATGCACTTCTTTTCCTGTTTCTTATATTTTCACTTTTTTTCTTTCTTTTTCGTTTCTTTCCTCCTTTTTTTTCTAACCTCTTCTTTCTTTCCACTTTTTCTTTTGATTTTATTTTTTGTTTCTTCCTTTGTCTTACTTTACTACTTGACGTTTTTCAATTTTTTCTGGGTATGTTCATCAAAAAATGGCGTGAGATGACACTCCAAAAAAAAAAAAAATTAACAAAAAATAATTCAGTTTTATACTACTAACAGTAAAAAAACAAATATCTTGTAGTCAAATAGAGAAAAATCTACAATATTGTAAGTCAGAATTATAATGTTGAAAAAGCGGTTTACTGGTGCTCTAGCAGATGTTAAAAAATAAATCAATATTATAAAATTTGGTGACTGGAAAATAGTCATAATTCATTAATGAACTCAATGAGTGCATTATTATTAGAGTATTTTTTTTTAAGGCTAACTTATAGATAATATGTTTATCTAAATATTTAAAAAATAGGTAATAATACTTTTAATTTATTTAAAATATCTTAGTAAAATTTGTAGTAATGAAATAAATTATTGTTTTACAGTTACCTAATTAAAATAGTACTTTAATTACAATAAATTAAATGACTTATCAACCTTTATTAAAATGTGGCATTTTTCATTATGATGACTTATTTTATTAAGATATATACATTATTAAAATATTCCTTAGTTTATTTAATTAACTATTTAAATCAACATATTGGTTTTCTCTCATTTTTACCCATCCCCAATTGAAGTTTTATTACTTTTTCCTGTTATTTTTCATGTCCTACCAAAGTGCATATTATGATTTTTCTTCCATGGCATTTATTTCCTACATATCAAAGTGTGCACCACCAAAAATAAGTATGTGAGCCCAACTAAACTTAGGATATACACACACAAGACAGCCAGATAACAAAGTTATATAAATGCCTGACATATGAAGGGAAAGACGGACTTCTTCACATCTTCACAAAAAGGAGATCAAATGTTTGAAGAATGACCTGAAATCACATACCCTTGATTCAACTGACATTAATTTGACAGAGTCCAGAAGTGAATAAACAATTATTTTATATGAAAGAGATGTGATATTACAAAGATTGATTAATTAATTAGAATTGATGGATATGAGTTATCTCTCCTTGGTATGGACAGTGGAATTACAGAGGATTTGTGAAAGATTATATTATGACAATGTCTGTTCCTACCCTATATCGTTATATTTGGTTTGAGCTGCATATTGGCCTTGTGTAATGATTAAAAGAAAATACATTCTTAAAAAATGCAAAATAAATCTTTATATAACTATATAATAATATAGTAGGATAAGGTGAAAGTTGAAGTTTCAAGATTTCACGTGTAAAAGTCCTGGCACAGATGTGTGTGTGTGCACGAGAGAGAGAGAGAGTGAGTGAGTCCAAGAGGAATTTTTAAATATTTATATGAATTGCAATCAAATATGGATTAGAATCTGACAGAACACCAAAATTTTCTTTTCTCAATATTAAATTTTCTGATTAAGCTTGAATAAAATCAAACATGTTAAATTTATAAACATTTCCTATTTGTTCCTTATCCTATCATTCATGTATGTATATATGTATCCAAATGTAAATTAATTCATCAATTCTGGTTTTGGTTAATTTTCCATTTCATTATATACATATCTAGAGATCCACTTTGCTAGTGTCATTTTGATTCTCATTAGCTCATGATTAGTGACCTCATATCCTGGTTTGAAGAAGTTCTTGCTTCTGATTCACTCACTAGACCAAGATGTTTGTATCCTGGTCAAGACAGCTTCTGATACGTTGGTTGAAATATAGATGATAAACTTAGCCTTTATTTATTCATTAGCCCAACATTCATTCTCATTCTGAGCCACTATCCATTACTCCACCTGCACATCTGTACAGGCAGAAATAGTGTATGATGATGGTATATATGAATTAGGATTAAATACTGATCAAATATAGACAGAATCTGACAGAATGATAGGATAAAGAGCAAATAGGAAATGTTTATAAATCTATATACCATAAACATTTGCTCTTTATCCTATCATTCTGTCAGATTCTGATCTATATTTGATCAGTATTTAATCCTAATTCATATATACCATCATCATACACTATTTCTGCCTGTACAGATGTGCAGGTGGAGTAATGGATAGTGGCTCAGAATGAGAAATCAGAGAACCAAGTTCGAATTCCAATCAGGTTTGTTACATTCACTTATGCACAAACACCCTTGGGATAGGCATGAATTCATCTCATCCCAGGGCTATGGGTTAACTAGTATGACTTGTATGTGAAAAAATCAGTGTTATTCTCAAAAATTGTTAATGTAATATTCACTCTCAAAAATAAAGAATTATTCTTACAATCCAAAATATGTTTCAGCTTTAAATAATCTACAAAGGGTTGATAAACCATAAAAAAAGAATCAATAAATTTGCTTGCGGCAGATTATAAACTAACCTGACAAAATCCTCATTTTTTAAGAATTTCGGACATCATAAATTTTTCAGGCAGGTACATCCATGCAAATGGCTAGGCTGCTGGGGGGGGTGCATATTTTTATCAAGGCTGCATCTCTAGATAGATTTCTAACCAAATCTAAAGAGCTGCTCATTAGGTGAGGACTTTGTGTTAGCAAAACCATCAAAAAACTACCCAATTTCATTTGCAAGACTAGAGTCAACCTGTGGTATGGTTTTCAGACACTTCCCAATAGTGCCGTTCAATATTATCAAAAAGTCACCTTTTCCACAAACCAAGTTTCAAGCCCAAGCTCTATGGTCACAGCACAAACACTCTAGCCATTTGGCTACATGAACATTATTATGCATATACACACACGGTCAGGGCAAGAGTCTTGTCCCCTGCCCCGAATCTACGCAACAGCCCTCAGCAATCTAAGATACAGGACCCCCACTCTACTACATCTCAATTTTCATGCAATAGTTTTCATATACAATACAAATTTCATTGTAACCTAATTATCTACAATAATGGATCATATACAATATTGATAAACAATTCAACTAGAAAAATTGAAAATAAATACAATGTATCTAAATATAAATTAGAGACATTTCATAAAAGATCATTTTATCTTAAATAATAAATCAATGTTTTGGGGCAACTTTTAACATCAACTTGAGATTTTTCTTGTTAAAAAGTTGAATAATTTAACATATTCAAGATAATGGATAAAAAATAATGAATTTTATATGGCATTTTTTTGAGAATTAGTATAAGCAAAACAAATTCGCAAATTTTGGCAAAAAAAGACCCCAGAACAATGTCAAAGTCGGCAAAAATTTATCACCATTTAATAGTCAGTTTTGCTTAGTTTCATTTTTAATATACAGGTAGATGGGTTCACCTATCATCCAGTTCACACTCTTCCCCAGTCTTTAAACAGGAGTAGAGGTTTATCCCTTGTTTCCTGTTTAGGATGGGTTTCTGGTTCCTTCAAAAGTCTACTTCAGCTCTATACTCCTAATGCTTGTCCTTTCCTATGCCAATATAACTCCACACAGTAACCCTCTACCTTGAGTGGCTCTTGGGCCTTCTATTGGTTGAATATTGGTAAAAAAAAAAAAAAAAATGTAAATGTAGGTAGAAAAAAGCTAACGCTAATAAGATAGCAAGTGTCACAAAGCACTGTCCTGGGTCCCATATCAGACTTGTCTTACAGTTTGCGGGGTAGTACACTCCAGCCCTGTATATGGATTACATATGCTAGTAGTACCCATGAAAATTTCACGATTTTTCTATTTGAATTTTCTGAGGAAACATAATTCTTAAGTTAATGAAGTTCATTATAACTGACAAGGTTTTCACATAGATGAGCTGATCAAGACATTATAAATTTCAGGCTACCGAGAATGTGGTTTCTCTAAGACATTGTTGACACTACTGCTGGACTACATTGCTCATCATCTAACTGCTTACACTGTTTCGTCTGCAAATGTTCAACACTGATGATTGTCAATGGGAGAAATTATTTTGAAGAATGGTGTACAGTGGTACACTATTTCCTTTGTATGCACTTTCATGCCAGATACCATTTTGCCAGACTACTGCTCAACTGCTATCTGTAATGAGGCCCCTTCTTAAAAGTGCTAGCTTATTTGAAGGAAGTTTCAACCTCTACTTACCACTATTTGAAAGCTGAAAAGTTTTCCTATTCTCAACTGATTGTGTTCTTTAAGCACTAGCTTAAAGTCAAAATCAGAGTGGAAAGGAGGTGACTTTCTTCAGTGAATTTTGGCAAAAGGTGGGTGAATGTTTCGTGTTTGGTTGCGAGAGGGGGGCTTATTTAGAGTGGAATCTGGCGGTGACCTACAATTAAGGATATTGGCTATCTGATTGGACATTTGTCATCCCAGTCCAGTGCTAGGCTAGCTTAGGTCATTTTTCTGCTGAATTTAACTTAGCAAGGATATGTGGATGGTCATCAGTCTCCTTTTATTTTCAGTTTATTTTTTTTCCCCTCCCTATTTAGGTGACAGGAATTACAGTTCTCTGGTAATTGCAGGATGTCTCTTGTTTCCAGGGTAAGTTTGTGTAGTACATCTGCACGAATCACTTTTAATAATCCCGCAGTATTTGATTAGACTGTGGGTGGATTCCACTTACTAACACTCATTTTGTTTAGCTGTGTAAATACTTTATTTCATAGACATTAGGGAAAATATTTTGTTTAATTTAATCAACCCTACCCTCCACAAAGACTACATATGGGATTAGGCAGGATTTCTTAGAGCAAATGTGGCATTATGGTGTCTGTGTAAGGCAGTGTTGTGTAGATGAGATGTTTTTGGTGAAAGGAACGATATACCAATGAGTGGATCAGTGATTGAGGTCAGCTAAGTTAGTGATAGGACAAGTGAAGATCAGCCTCTCTCCTTCCCATTTTGCCCTTGCAGCACATTTGTACATTTGTGCAATAAATATTGTTTCCATCACTTTATAGGCTCATCATAAGGTTCAAAATAATTATAAATGATAATGATAATGGTAATATTAGCTGTTTCTTTATATGAAAACATTTGGTATTCATTGACTGAACCAGCCAGTGTTATTCTCAATTGAAATTTTTCAGGAAAATAGGTTTCTCAAGTCCAGTAACTGTTGTAACTTTTTTCCAGTACTTGTTTTGTTTGAAGTAGTGTAAAACATCAATATCTTGGTTATACCATTAATTTCTCTTTGAGTTACATCTGCTATCCATTTTAGTTGTTGCTGATGTTGGAAGTCCTCAAGTGAAGTAGTTTCTGTTATTTGTAGGTTCCACTATGGACTTTCTAAAAAATAAAACAAAAACACATTTTAAATAATTTAAATGTCTCCTTTCAGTTAAATTTAAGTTTTATTTGAAGATCAAGATAATCTGTATTGAAATAAAAAATAAACTTCTGCATATAAATAAAGAATAAAGTTTTTAGACATTTTAAAATCATTCTCTCATTTACTCATTACTCATCAAATTAAACAACAGATTTTAAAATCTCTGAAAAATCCAATATTTGTTCAAAGTAAATTAGTAAATTTAAGGATTAATTAACTGGATTTTGTAAAAGTAAGGCTTACTTTTTGTTTAAAACATAATGAAAATAATATTTATGCATGGTAGCCTGTGAGCTGATATTAAGATGTCAGTGAATAATAGTAGTTTTCTATTGTTATCCCTGATTCCTAAAAAAACATGTGACTTTTTTTAACGATTAAAGAAGTATAGAACACTAGTAGTAGTTAAATTCCCAGATCAACTCTGTGAAAAAGACATATTGGTATAAAATGACAATTGGAAAAATCTTAGATCTTGAAAAAGTCGGAAGACGAAACGCGTCGGCAAGATCTAAGATTTTTCCAATTGTCATTTTATACCAACACTAGTAGTATAATAATCAAGAAATTAGTATTTATGTTTAAAATAAATTATCTTTAACTGTATATAACCAATAGTTTAAGAATATCATTTTTTATTTTATATACTTTTATGAAACTTAGAATGAATAAAAATTACATTAGAAGTATAAAAAGTAAATTAAAGACTAGTTAAATTATGCTTGTAACTTTAATTAATTCCTTTTATTGTTTTAGTATTTTTTTTACCTGTTTGATGTCATAGAATATTTAATCGTACTAAATGAGTTTTTTAAAAATTATTCTGAAGTTTTTTAAAATGATTAAGATAACAAAATTGCTACTAACAAAAAATATGGGGAAAATTGATAAAGAGTTATTGAATTGATTGTGTTAATTGATTTTTGTTAAATGATAATTAACACTTTGATTTCTGAATTGTCATAAAAAATTATAAACATCTCCAAACATGATGCAAATTTTTTGAAACAATGAAAATGTTACTACTAGATTTAAAAATAAAAAAATATTCAATATATACTAAATAAGCAGGAAAAGTCATGTGAAAAAAAATAGACCTGCATCACTGGATTGGAAGACACAAAACTGACAGACTGATTAAGAATGATAGATATTAAATTAATATTAGATTAATATCATATTACTTTTCCAATAGGAAAGAGAATTCAGTCAAAGGAGGTAATTCATAATTTTTTTCCTTTTTGAACTTCCATAATATAAATAATCTAACAGTTGTAAATAATAAATAAAATAAAATTCTTTTAAAAATATTTCTGATGTAAAAATGGTATAAAATTTCACATTTTTTAATGTTTCAAAGATATTTTTATTTAATAAAAAATATATCATTTGTCATCAGCAACCAGAGGAATTTAAAAATTGCGCTTAAAAATCACAAGTACATTTTTCAAAAGTAAATATTAAGTATAGATTTATTCCTTATCAAATTGAAAAAAATGTTTTATTAAATTGCACAAGAACAAACTCGCCACAAAAGATATTTATTTTAGTTTTATTGAATTATTTTGAAGATTTTCTCATTTGATACCGTGAAACATTTTTCATGAAATATCTTCAAGGATTGGATTTTTCTTTATAAAATTATAAAAATATCTATCATCACCCACCAATTTTAAAAGTATTCACAATGTACTGAAAAGGAGTGGGGGATAAATAACCCCTATTTATATTTTATATTGTAATAAAATATCCTATTTAGCATATACAGTGTAACCCGGATATAAGAGATCCGGATATAAGAGAAACCCGGATATAAGATAGATTTTATCTGGTCCCAAATTAGAGCCTGTGTCAATGTATATATAATAGACCAAACCCGGATATAAGAGAAGCCCGGATATAAGAGACTTCTTCTCCGGTCCCGACAACTCTCTTATATCCGGGTTACACTGTAATTCATTCACTGATGAATAATTGCTGAAAATTTAATTTAAATCAGATAAATTCCTGACATTTGGTATTTTTTTTTAAAAAATGGGGGTATTTTTTTGCTTTCATTTTGGAAAAACTGCATCCATTTTGGCAGTACCAGTTCATGTTTGAAGAAGGATGGTTCTCTTTCAGACCTACAGGATTCATTTGCTCAAAGTCATTTTTAATCATTGATCTGAGAAAGTGGTTGTATACAGCTGGCAGTTTAGATATTTCTGAATAGGTTGGGCACTATGTATGCCATTCATATGAAAGTCTCAATCTGACAAGACTATTTAAGAATATGACTTGAGTTCTTAGCATCTTGTTGTGTTGGATAAAGTAAAGCCTATTGCATGTTCAATTTCCTCATCTCCTATACTAAATTTGTTATGACTGATTCACATACTGAGGTAATTATCACAATATTAATAAAAGAAAGGGGAAAAAAGCATGAATGAATTGCATAAAATATTATTACAGAAATGCATGAAAAAAAGATCAAGATGGCAACAGGTCTTGACTCTGAGGAGAAAGGTTCATTATTATATTTTTCCTCTGGCTGAAAATTTATACACTTGTCAGAAATATTTCCCAGGCAGGGCTCTTTGTCTCACCCTTGACATATATTTTAAACTATTTAATCTATCAAAAAATGAGGCGAAATAATCCCTTTTATTTTGAATCCTCTCTCAGTATAAATGTCATTTTCATTTATATGACTATCATACAAAGACACAAGTATGAAAGTAGATTGATTTCTCCCCAAGAGAACAATTCCACATTCCCTTGTGTCATAGTGTCTGGGGATGATAATATATTATATCCTACTTTATACCATGGAGATAAAAACAAAAAAATTCAAAAAACAACAAATCAAATAGGATGAGGATCAAAGTTTACCAAGATCAAGCATTTTTTCTATTGAAAAAAATAAGGAGGCCACTGATTTCTTTGAGTGAGTAAGGAAGATGAAATACTTGGAGTGTTAGATAAGTTTACCCATAGGGTCAATGGTGCTATGGTAATAATGTAGATATTATGTTCATATTAATAATGTAGATAGATATTGTGTTCATATGGATAGATAGATCAGAAGAGAAGGAGATCAGCAGATCTGAACAGAATGAGATACATAAATAGACAGATCTGAATAGAATGAGGTTTAGATCTGAATGGAATGAGATCGATCTTAGTGCAATGAGATAAATAGATTGATCTTCACAGAATGAGATGCATAGATCTGTACAGAATGAAATAGATAGATCTGAATAGAATGAGATAGATCGAACAGAATTGGATAGATAGATCTGAACAGAAAGAGTTAGATAGATCTGAACAGAATGCGGTGCATATAGCTGAATAAATGAGCTAGATAAATAGATCGATCTGAACAGAATGAGATACATAAATAGATCTGAATAGAATGAGATAGATCTGAACAGAATAAGATAGATTTGAACAGAATGAAATAGATCTGAATAGAAAGTGATAGATAAATAGATAGATCTGAACAGAATAGAATAGATAGATTGGAACAAAATGATATAGATAGATCAAGCTTAACAGAATGAGATGGATTGATTCGAACAGAATTGGATAGATAAATCTGAACAGAATGAGATACAGATAGCTGAATAAATGAGCTAGATAAATAGATTGATTTGAACAGAATGAGATAAATCTTAACATAATGAGATAGATCTGAATAGAATGAGATAGATAGTTCTGAACAGAATAAAATAGATATATAGTTTTAAACAAAATGAGATAGAAAGAAAGATAGATGTGAACAGAATGAGATAGATGGATTGATTTTATCAGAATGAGATAGATCTAAGGAGATAGATCCCAACAGAATGAGATAGATAGATAGATAGATAGATAGATAGAGTTATTTGGGCAGCAATCTGACTATAATACATAATTTTTAAACCAAACTTATAAGGTAATTTTGTTAATTTTTTTGTTGTATTTTTTTGTATTCAAACAGGTTTTTTCTTTTCTGGACTTAATGAGTGTAGAAATTGTCCAAATGTTTGCTGATTACAAGCTCCTTTGTTGCAAGCTATTGCCTATTTTCAAGAATTTTTGTTTTATTCTATTACAATAAATGGTATGGAAGGGCTAGAGTAGTATAACTAAATAACTAAAATCCTTGAAAATGACTAATAGTTTATCTGAAATGCTTGCAATCAGCAAACATTTAGACAATTTTTGCGTTCATTAAGTCAAGTAAAAAAAAAAACACTTGTTTGCATCCAAGAAAAGTATAGCAAAGCTTAACAAAATTGGGCTGAACAATTACAAAAGTGTTCATCTACGAAATGCCAGAGGTGTGGTGCTGAATATAACATTAACCAGCTAAGTGACAAATTATATATTTGTATTAATCCTACACACACACACACAAACACACACACATACAAACACACACACACACACACACACACACACACACACACACACACACACACAAACACACACACATACAAACACACATACAAACGCACACACACACACACACACACACACACACAAACACACACACATACAAACACACACACACACACACACACACACACACACACAAGGTATAGTTAGGAAACAAGCATTTATCTGCACAAGCCGTTACAAATGATGCCATGCTAGACCAACGTTTTTCAAACTTCTTTTTACTGCAACCCACAGCAAGAACCACATTTTGCATTGTGACCCATTATGTAATAACCACATGTAATAAATAAAAGACAAACTCAGTTCACTAGGTTAATTTATTTAGCATCAACAATTTAGATGTATATTTCTTATGATCCGCACATATTGGAATTGTATGTATCTATTTGTATTATCTATTTGTATGAATATAAAATCATTACTTTCAGAAAAACAAATTCTGACACAAGTGTAAATTACTTTGGTTGGACGGACGGTCCTGTCTGCATTCTTGGAGTGTGGTTTGGACCCTACTCCAGCTGGAGAAAAATTGGTCTGAAGTACTAGCAAAGGTCGTTTCTGTCGATAAGACTTGGAATCGACGGAGGTTGTCCGTAAAGGGCAGGGCGGAGGTGTGTGTTACATACATTTCCCCCTGATTCTTTATTGATTGTCAGTACTTCCTCTCTGTGAGGCCCAAAAGAAGGCGCTCGAGCAAGCGCTATCCTCCATTTTATGAAGGGGACGCGCGAACAGGGTCGACAGATGAGTCTGCACCAAACGTCCGTGTCATGGGGGGCTGGGAATGCCACACCTGAGGAGTCACATCCGTGCCTCTCGGTTGGCTTTCCTACGCCGTGCATGACTAGAGGAGACCCGATTCTAGAGGGGATTGTTAGGGACGCGTTCCCTAACCTTACCATCAGTCCCCCCATCTCGAGGGTTGAGCGCGGTCGTAAACCCCGGGATGAATCGCATTTCCTCCGCGAGTGTCGATTAGCCTTGAAGGCTATTCCGCGGTCCAGTGACCTTTCACGGCCTAGGAAGGTCTTCTATCGGGGATTAGTGGAGGGTCGCACGAAGGATCCCCTACGTGATACGCTCTGCTGTTCGGAGGAGGAGTACCGCTCCTACTGGTCTTGGGCGCCAGCGGCGGATTATCTCAATAACCCTGAGTTTTCGCTTACCTGGCGATTGGCTCGGAATCGGCTGCCTCTCAACGACAAGGCTTTCATATGGGGCTTGGCGGATTTGCCAGACTGTGAACGGTGTGGCCTTGGATTAGAAGAAACGGCTTCGCACACCTTCTACCATTGCCCCCGGGTCCGCCCCTTATGGAACCATGTCGGCGAGCTGACGGCTCGTCTCGCTCCCGAAGAACTCGTGTCCATTGATCGCGCATACACGTGTGACAATGTGTCGCCCCCGTATTCCGGGGTGAAACGAATGGTGTTTCTGACGCTGCTAGCCACGGCTCGAATGGTGATATGGACGACGCGAATGGAGGAAGTCTTGTGAGGCAATCGTCTTACGCATCAGGATCTGATCCGATTCTTTGAGCATCAGCTCAGGATGAAGATTAGAACTGATAGAAAACGATTGCATTCGACAGTCTTCAGTGAAAGGTGGGTAAAAGAGGCGAGCTTGGTTCGTTTGAACGGGGCTAGCCTTGATTTTCTTTTCTAGGTCAACCTAAGTCATATCGGGGTGATTTCCTGTGGAACCCTCCCCTTGGTTAGGTTAGACAAGCTTAAGTGTACCTAGTTAATATGAGTAAGTGTTGTTCCCGGCCTGTTTCCCGGCCATCTTTTTAGTTATGATCCAAGTCGAGATTCCCAACCTCCTTAGTTTGTTTTGACTTCCTTTTCATCTCAACTGGATCAGCCTTTTACTTCCCAGTGTCCGAGTTATTTTATCTCTTTCCCACTCCCTTAGCGAGAGTGCTTCTTGATTTTGTCCTCTGGGCAGAATACAGCGGCCTCTCTATTTTGAGGGTTGGACGGGCCCTACTAACATAAATTATGTTTAGTTTAAAAATTTGTTGAATTTTAGTTTGTTATGGGGTTCATCTCCCTCCCCTTTCATCTTTTCATGATTAGAATTTTATATATTTTATTATCATCAAATGTTTATGGTGTGGGGCGCATTTTTGTAGGTCCCCTCTGGTGAGGATGTGGTATTATGGTGTATGGAGGATTGAATGGTGACGGACGAATTCTTGTGGTGAATGTGTCAATTGTAATGTATGAATGGGTCGTGAATCTGATTAGCTAGGTATAGGATAGTTAGTTAAGACCAGCCTTTACCCCTCCCTTTTTTCGGCCTTGTGCCACAATTTGTACATTTTTGTACGAATAAATAACGAGAATTGACATCATTCTGCAATGAGTTTTATGAACAAGTTACATAAACTCAATGAGAACAGACTATATATATATATATATATATATATATATATATATATATATATATACTCGGCTCTCCTGTTGAATTTGATGTATGAGGGTCAAGCAGATCAGTTCCTAGGAAACTGACAGCCTGATACCAGCACATGAGAGTTGATTATAGTGGTGAAGGTTTTGTGCAAAACCATCCACACTTTTTGAAGGGCCGAAACACAGACTTGGTTTTGAATTCAGAGTTGTCCTTCTCCTAGACCAGTTGCCATCCAAGGCTATAGAACCCAGTCTGTCCTGCTATTTATCCATAGATGAAGGGAGTAGAAGAGGATTCACACCTTTCCCAAGGGTATTAGCATGTAAGTGAAGTTAGGCTTGCCAATTCTGTTCCAAGTTTGTTCATCAATAATTGTAATACCATTACCAGTATCCAACTGAAATCTCACTGTAGTGTTATTCATTTGTACTGTCATGAATATTTTATTTGAACTTTCCAGTTTTTAGCTGGTAGAACTACTTTCAGCAAGTTAATTTGTCTATTTCTTTTGCTTTTAACTTGCAGTAACTTTGCTTGTGACCTGTTTTTCAACACTTAAAACATTTTTTGTTTTAAATGGACAGTCCTTTCTGAAATGAAGCATACTACATCCACAGCACTGGTTAAGCTTTGTAGTATTTTTATTACTGATTTTTTCTTTTGGTACTACTGTCTTTTTCCTAACCCTTTATACTTCTGTCATGCTATTTTGCTTGATTTTCACTGTATTGTATCTTAAATTGATAATTTTTTGGCACTATTCCGCAACAGTCTGTACCATTAACTTTGAATCCTGTCTAAGTTTTGTAAGTATTCAAGAGCATATTTCCACATTGTTGCTTGATGTCAAACCTTTAACGAAAACTAGACATTTAAATTCATCTGGGGATAATTTATCCAGTTTAAATTTCTCACATTCAGTTGACTTTACCAGCATATGTGACAAAAATCTTCATTTTTGTCCTTACTAATGTTCATGCACTGCCAACATGTATAAAACAGTGAATTCTTTTCACATAAAATTTTTGATAATATCAACACTGTTTCATTAAAAGACACTTTTTATTGAGTATTCAGTAAAATGAAATTCAGATATTTTTCATGTTCAGCAGGGCACAATTTTCATAACACAAGATGTACCTTCTTTTCATCCGAACATCCTCAACATTTTTCTCTGAAGATGGCCTCATATCTTCTGAAGTATGATAGGAATGTAATGTTTTCTTCTGAAACATAACTAAATTCACTAATTGAGTTAGCGACTGAATCTGGCGAAAACAAAATTGATGCATTGTCTGTTCCTTGCTTTTCTAGGATTGCATTTATCTGTTCTTGATATTCAGTCTGCTCCCATTGCATTTGTTGTAATAGTTGAATATCTTCAATTCTTCCATAGTGTATTTTGTTTGTACAAGTAGTCCTAGGAAGAAAAGGCTTTTTTTTCTAGTAGCTGTATATCATACAGCCTTGAAGTTTATCGTCTTCCATGTTACACTATAAATATACATGGACTCCACCATAGTTTTTTCTGTGAATTTTGAAATTTGCCAGATGCTAAGCAAGAAGAAACAAAAATGTTTTTTTTATGTGAATTCGAATTCTTGTCATCACTGTTATGTCTTCATTGCATTGAATCAAGAAGTGGAATGTCACTTGGAGTCAATGTAGTCTTACTGAAACAGGTAGTAAGCAGATAAGCTGAATCTCTAACTCTCTACGTGTTTACTCCTTCTACTGTCAGTCTATATGCAATTATATGAGTCCAAGTCCTCTTCTGGAGAGGTGTGTTCCTCGCCACAACAAAGTGTAATGATTATTTACACGATTTACAT
This sequence comes from Acanthosepion esculentum, assembly GCA_964036315.1. NCBI lineage: Eukaryota > Metazoa > Mollusca > Cephalopoda > Sepiida > Sepiidae > Acanthosepion > Acanthosepion esculentum. The sequence goes on along the minus strand of OZ038485.1, from coordinate 104,014,210 downwards.
CCGGACTATTGTCCTCATCTTTGTTTTTCATTATCACAACCTGTTGTAGCATACCTACAGATGATAATGGGTATGCCCCCATTCCCATAAATACAATAGTGAATACTGTACATGGCCTAGAGTTGGAGATTCATTGTGGACTTCACTTGACTCACTTCTAGCAGGTGACTACTTCTTCTCTGTGCCACTGGCAAATCTTATATGTGTTGTTCTTCTCCTAAGTATTATTGTTCATTACCAACCTTCATTTGATTATTCTATTCAGTAACCTTCCCCAGGCTACAACACAACCTTTCAATTATTGTGCCCTCTGGCCTACATCAGGAATATATTGATCCTAGTCCCTGTAATTTATCTGGATCGATATAGGCCAGAAAGTGTAGTGGGTTGGTATTTGGTTTTTCATTTGGTATCAGAAGATGGTAATGTCATAGGACCACAATAAATAATGCAAAAACTTGGTTGGAAAATTAAGGGTCGATTTTTATTGACGCATGTGTGTGTACTAAACTCAGAGATAAGAGAATGGTCAACTTCAAGTCAACATGAAGTTGAGAGAGGGTGACTGAATCTCCTTTCTTTAGGACCACTGCAAAAACATGTCCAAATACAATGATTCAAAAGTATCAAGAGAAAGATGATCTTACCGGAAATGGGGTCACAAACTTTGCATGTGACCGGAAACCCATATTTTTGGTTTCCATTTGCATTATGAGAAAATGAAATTATTTATCTTTTTATTATTATGTTTATTATTATTTTATTTATTATTTAATTTTCATTCTCCCACAATACATCCCCACCCAGAAGCAGAAATGTATATTATTTACTAGAAATGACAGAGGTATTTTTGAGTGTTACAGGATATGGTCATTCACATGTGTTGGTTGATCGAGGTCACAGTGGTGGGTCGATTCATAGTAGGGTGCATTTGGTGACAGTGGTGGGTTGCCGAGGTGACAAGTTTTTGGCACAACTGGCAGGCCTGTTCTATGAAACAGGTAGCCTGAGTGGGTTGCATGCTGTCAGAGTTGGATTTGCTGAGTCAGAGTCATTTGCTTATTGGTAGGCCTGTGTTATGGTTCTGGAACTGTTCTTGGCAGACCAGCTTTACTGCTTTTTGGTTATGGGTAATTGTCTTAGATTCTGAAGAGTGTTTTAAAGCAGTTTTTGGTGTCATTGGTGTTTTCTATTCATCTGTAGAATCTGATGAACTTCTACTTTTCTTAGCATTTTTTTTAAACACAAGTGGTTAAGCAAATATTGATAATTTTTTTAAAACTCATGTTGCAAGGCAATATTCACAATTTTTTTTTTTTTTTGTAAACAGAAGTAATAAGGCAAATATTTATAATTTTTTTTTAATACAAGTGGCAAGGCAAATATTTATAATTATTTTTTAAAAAAAACGCATGTGATGAAAAAATATTCTCCCAATACATAAGATAAGAAAAACAATCTTCAACACATGGTAAGGTTAGCAGTTTAGAAAAAAAAATGTTCATTTTGCTTTTTTTTTTACCATGTTGAAAAAAACTTTCTGACTTGGAGACAATCTTGTCCAGATATTTGTATGCTATGCAGAATTTTGAATTTTGCTCTTTACATTAGGTTTAATCACAATTTTGTGAGAGTAAATTATTACTTTTGTTGAAAAATTTGTTTTTTGTCTCCACATGTGTGGTATGGTAAGTGAAGCTGGTTGATTTACTTTTTCACTGGCTCTCAGTTTTAAGAAAGTATCTATCATTGGTGTTCTGCATGTTCATATCACATCATGGTCACCAATTGTAGTGGGTTGGTATTTGGCTTTTTATCCCGTATCAGAAGATGGTAATATTGTTGAACCACAATAAATAACACAAAAACTTGATTGGAAAATTAAGGGTCAATTTTTATTGACACGCATGTGTGTACTAAACTCAAAAGTAAGAGAATGGGTAACCTCATGTCAACATGATGTTGAGAGAGGGTTGTTGTGGATCTAAGAAGGCTGTGTGAATATTTAAAGTTGTGCTGCAAATAAAACATGCAATATCCACAAACATGAATTTAAATAAAATATCAAATGATAATGATATTCAATCACAACAAAAAGGATAGCTTTGATGTAACATATATTTTTTTATATATGCAGAATAATACAATTTTGTTTTGTAAATATGTGTGTGAAAGCTTGATCAGAGTATTTTAAAGAGAAAAGTTCTTGTTGCTTGTTTGGAAATGTTTTGTATGTTTTTAATGTAGTTTGGAAAATTTTGTATGTACATGCATGCGTGAATATGTTTTTATAAGCATCTGACCACACATGGTCAAGACACGAATCCTTTAAGGTTACATTTTCATAGGAAAAGAGAGAAAGAACAAGTTTGTGTCTGATATTTATAATTAATGTAATCCCATGACAGGCTGTTAGAAAAGTAGTGAGAAAACTTGGTCACACACTGGAAAAAGATTTGTACGTGGGTGCATTGCAATGTCCACTTGTGTGTTTATTGACCAATTAGAAGTTGAGATTTCCTGAAAATATTGTATGAAGCTGGGTAAGCTCTTTGATCCACTTTTTGCACAGATTTGTACAAAATTCAACATTGATAATAAAGTGGTATTGGGATGCTAAAGGGTGACTGAATCTCCTTTCCTTAGGACCACTGCAAAAACATGTCCAAATCCAATGATTCATTCGAAAGTATCAAGAGAAAGATGATCTCTTTTTTGAAAGTGGAGTCACAAACTTTGCACATGACCAGAAACCTTTTTTTTGTTTCCATTTGCATTATGGGAAAATTAAATTATTTATTTTTTTTATTATTATGTTTATTATTTATTATTTAATTTTCATTCTCCCACAAAAGTAAAACATCTGAAACTGTGTGATAACAAAAACAAAAGTGAGGACAATAGTTTGAATCTAAATAGTGTAAATAAATCCAATCCTAAAAAAATTAAAAACAGAAAATTTCATTAGACACAAAAAAGAATAGTTAACTATTATGTAATATCAGTCTTCCAATATGGCAGTGAATGCTATAAAGTCTCTTCACAAATGAAGAAGAGACTTGGAGTAACCAAAATGTGTTTCTACAAAAGTATGCTGAGAATGCCATGGAACAAACATGTGAGCAATGACAAAATTTTAAAGAAAACAGAAGCAAAAAGAACACTTATACTTAGAATCAAAAAGAGGTAGCTGACTATGTGACTAAAACTAAAAATGAATACTTTGTAATAAACTACCATGAAAACTGCAAATATATACATTATATACAACGCAGATAATGAAATATACTTCAAAATCAATACATTAAACTAAACAAATAAGATAAACAACCCCCAAAATCTAAATAAATAAACAAGTTAAGTAAATAATAAGCAAATTAAGAAACTACAAATGAACACATAGACACCAATAAATGTAATAATAATCAACAACAAATAATTAAGTAATCAATAATAAATAATGAGTAAAACATTAACAAACAACACTAGAAAATAGAAACAAATAACCGCATTTGGATCCATAATTATCTCTACTCAATAGTCTGAATAATGATTTGAAAAATAAAGATTACCATCTGCCTAATAACTGTTAAGAACATACAATAGACCTTACTACCCATAATGCATCATTGATTAACCTCTATAAATGGGCAAGCCAAAACATAAGGCAACAAAAGATTTTGTTGAAGCATGAAACAGACTGTCAACACTTGGTGTTAACCTCAGTGTCCACTTTTTTTTATATATACAGTGCTGTTCAAAAGTAAGTGAACTCCTAAGTTAATATTTAAAATAATTGTCTCTTTTTTGCTAGATAATCAACAAATCTTGATTAAACTACTCATTAAGAAAAACCTTTATTAAATAAATTACAACCACTTTCAAAAATGAATATCCAGCTAGAATAAAAATATTAATCAAAAATGAAGATATGCAAAAGTAAGTGAACCCTTACCTTTATACTCTATTTTTATTTTAAATGGTTGCCAGTGCCAATCTTGTGATTTAATTTTAAAATAATTTTTAATATATTGTCTGGATAAATTCAAAATCTTTTTGTAATTTCGGTCTGATAAGGCAGATATTAAAAAGTTATCTATCGAAATAAATTTATTACCAAATTCTTCAATGATGTGTTAAGTTTTTTCCTTCTTGATGTATATCATATTGCTCTGTATTCAATACATTGAACTCTCTTCATGGATCTTTCTTTTTAACATTTTATATTAAAAAGACCTACTTGGATTATCCTTACAGATTTGATATTATTATTTATATTGCTCCTTCAGGAATATTCCAATTTGGAAAATCTTAATTATCTACAAATTATACCAACCAAATGTATAAATTTTCCCCAAACTATTCTCTAAAAAACATTCTCTACCCATCTTTACATTCTTTCACTCTGTCTCTTATGGATAAAATAATTGACCTCATAAAAAGACAATGCTGGAAAACATATTTTTACTTAAACCCTTTTGGAACACTACTCTGCAAAAAAGAAAATTACAACCTAAGATCTCAAAAGACTGCACCAATCAACAAACTCCTAGACCCTTTTGAAGTGAATATTTTAAACTTAATTTTCAAAAATTAGCTTCAGAAAATCATTCAACAAATTTCTACATAATATGAACAAAGAAATTAGAACTATTAAAAAGTCTAATGATATATAGGTCAGAACTGACAAATTGAGAAATATTTATAAAATCAATCCCTCCAACTATCACAAACTTCTCTCAAACAAAATCACAACACTTACAAACTAGACAAAAGTAATGATATAATTTTTATAATTCACCAAGATGCTGCTAATTTTGTAAAAAAATTCAATATTGATGACAGAATAGAGAAAATCCACATGAAAAATGCTTATTTACTATTTAAAGACCACAAACCCAATTTCAATAATAACCAACAATCTAAATTAATAAATCCTTCCAAAAATGAGCTAGGTTTAATTTCTAAAAATATAATTAAAAGAATAATCAATTCAATGCAGGAATCTTTTTATAACAATCTGTGGAAAGATTCTTCCAATACAATAAAATGGTTCCATAATATTAAAAATGCCACATTTATTCAGTTTGACATAATAGATTTCTACTCCACCATTTTGAAAGATTTCTTGTTAAAAAGTATAAATTTTTCAAAAAACTATGTAGAAATTACAGATGATGAATTTGAGGTTATATTAAATTTTAGAAAATCATTACTGACTAATAATAATTCCACTTGGACTAAAAGTTACAATGATAATTTTGATATTTCTATGGGTGCTTATGACCCTGCTCAAATTGCAGACTTTGTAGGCATCTATATTTTAAACACTCTTAGTAGGATTAGTGACTCTAAACAGGTTGATCTATATAGAGATGATGGACTTATTTTTATCTCTAATAGCAATGGTCCACTATCTTCAAATATACAAAAGAAAATTATCAAAGCTTTCAAATTCCTTAGGTTTAGAATTGAAATTTCATCCAACCTTAAAATAGTTAATTTCTTAGATATAACTTTCAACCTTTTGAACAACACATTTAAACCATATCACAAAGACAAGGAAACTCCAACATTAACTACAATCATCCCAATCCAATAATTAGACAAATTTCTACCACTAATACTAAAATCAATAGATTATTTTCTAATAATAAAATTTTGGTGAAAATAAAAATCTTATAATGATGTCCTCAAAAAAGTGACTTTAAACAAAGATTATTTTACCTGGAATCTTTAAAAGATACTAAAATAAAGAGACCTAGACATAAAAAAAGAAAAGTTATATTGTTTAACCCTCCTTTCTGCCAAGTATCCAATTTAAATATTGGTCAATACTTTCTGAAATTAACTGACAAACATTTTAAATGAAATAATCCACTAAGTAAAATTTTTAATAGAAAAACCTTAGAAATTAGCTACTCCTGCACAAATAACATCAATAATATTATTAATTCACATAATAATAAAATATTAAACAATTTTTATGACAACATCCAACCAGATAGCAAACCCTCTTGTAACTGAAGAACCAAAAACAACTGCCTGGTTGGAGGTATGTGCAATTCCAAAAATGTTATATACCAAGCAACCATTTTCCCTAAAGAAAATGTAAATAATAAAAAGGTATACATTGGAATTTCTCTTGGAATCTGGAAGCAGAGGCTTCACAATCACAATTCTCTGAGCCTTATCTAAAACACCAAACAGCTCTTTCTAAATATTTATGGGAATTATAGGATAGAAACTTCACACCACAAATAGAATGGAAAATTATAGGTAAATCCCACACAGATGTAATTTGTACGTATAGGAGAAAATTAAAATAATTAAATATAAAAATACTCGCCAGCTATTGAACCAAAGGAATGAGATCATATTTAAATGTTGCCATAAAATAGATTTAAATTATCTTATGAATAGAATTTTATTTTGTATTTATTTTGCAGTCAGTCATTTTGCATTATTTATTGAAAGTTATATGCTTTGATTTTTGTGTATTTATATGTTTTTGTGTATTTATGTATGCATATATATGTATGCATATGTATGTGTCTGCATATGTATATATATATATTGATATATATATGTATATGTGTATATATATATGTGTATATATGCTTATCTATGTGCATATACATGTGTGTATCTATGTGTATATATGTATATGGATGTGTGAGTGTATTATATATGGATGTATATAAGTGTATTATTGTATATGTATGTTGTTACGAATGCTCGTCTAATTTTATTCTAAAATCCACACTAAAGTTTATATTTTAGAGGTACTCTGAATGAGGACCCAGTACTTTCAGAAAGTGTGAAAATGAAATAGAAATAAAATGAAATTGACAATTAGCAGTTTTTGATCAAACTTGCATGCATCCGAGCAAAGATTATGTATTCTATGAAAAGTACACTTTCTCCTTCTTGGTCACATGATAGCATGATGATTTGTCTGGATACTGGATACTGGATCCAGACATTACAGCAACCTTGAATTCTCTGAGATACGTCAGAAAAAGTAAAAGGGTCAGTGACACATGTCACCCACACATGTAAAAATCCATATTTGGAAGTCATGGATCACATGCCAAAATTGAGGCATGAAAATAAAGACCACCACCAAGTCAGTCCCTTTTCAGAATTCAAACTGAATGGAGATCCAGCTAAACTTGCTATGATCTACTATAAATTTGGATGTGTGGAATTGATAGAAATTTATTAAGGTTTCTGAGCTGAAAAGATTCAGTAAAGTGTTGATTCAAAGAAATCAAACTCCAGCATGATAAACGAAGCAGTACAATGAAACAAAGAAAGATACATTATCCTGAGAGCCAAGGAAAAGAAAGATTCAACTTATTCTTCACTCAATCCCTGGACAAGACGAAAAAGAAAAAGAAAGAAAGGAAACCAAAAAGAAATCCATTTCACATATAAACTTTCTACTCAGCAAGGAGAAGAGAAAAGATAAAAAATAAAAAGAAATATAAACGAAAAGAGTAACATATAAGAGAAGCTAAAAGAAAAGGTCTTTCATCTTTTAATATACCCCGACATATTTAATCCTCATTTGTGTATTTTAGTTATAAAATGGTTATTTGTTAGCCCTATATTTTTGCCTTCTGTTGTTTGTCACCTACCATGTTTGTTCATCAATTAATTCCATTTAGCTCAGCTGTGTTTGTTCAATCAGGAAAGGACCATTGGGAAAAGAATTTGTGATTTTATATTATATGTTACTGTGCCTCCCACTACTACCATAACAGTAAAAGAGGATGGTACATAATAATGTGTATATATATCCTTATAATGGTGTGTGTGTGTGTGTATTCAAAGATATATTGTTAAATATAACAGACAATGAATGTCTATTATGCTTGATTGTGAGCCATTCTAAGCTTCATATAGTGGCTTTAGTGTTGGGAGAAAATAAAGACAAAAATTGTCCAACATTTTGATATTTATTTATTATGCCGTTCCTCGATCTAAGCTTTCGGCTCACATGAGTCATCATCAGAGTAGTTATATGGACATTACAACAGAGATGTTCACCATCAAAGATGACATCCTGTTATGTTTATGTAGAAGTTTGCTAATGCTGAAACAGGATCCTATAAACTTCAAAAGATTATAGGTTACTATCAGTCTGGCTACCTTTATGGAAATGTAAACATCCACAAAAAAGATCATCCCCTCCAACCTATCATTTCACAAAAACCTCCATCAGTATATTACCTTTCAAAAACCCTTAACAAATTAATTACTTCCTAACTCCCAAGTAAATATTGTATTAACTCCACAAACGAATTTGTACAAATTCTTCATGCTGTTAAACCAAACAACCAAATAATTGCATCTTTCGATGTACAAAATTTATTTACTAATGTCCCTGTCCATGAAACGATTGACATCATTATCCGTGATGTATACAATCACCCTTCTTTCCCACCCATCAATATTAAACCCACTATTTTAAAAAAAATATTATTAGCATATACTACTCAAGTACCTTTTCATGACTCCCTAGGCAATATTTATACTCAAATAGAGAGTATTGTGATGGCATCTCCTTTAGGCCTCCTTTTTCTAATTATTATATGGCACATTTGGAAATAAAATATGTAATGACACTAATAAACTCCCTATATATATAAGATACATAGATGACATTTTCATTTTTGCTAATAATACTGATCAAATTACACAACTTAAAAACAAATTTGAAAGTCACACCATCCCCAGATTTACACTAGAACTCAATATTAATAATAAAATTCCATTCTTTGATGTATTTATTGATTTCAGCACAAATAAACTTACTACTTCTCTATATAAGAAACCCACTAGCATTAACTTGTGTCTTCTTATTATAATAGTGAATGCCTCCAATGATATAAGTTAGCAGTTATAAAAAACTTAATCCAATGCACACAAATGATATCATCTTCCAAAACCATATTCTATAAAGAATTACATAACATTGAACAAACACTTGTTAATAATGGATTTCCTAATTCCGTCATTGATCAACAAATTGAAATGTATCTCAATAAACTAAATAATACCACTAACAAAATTGATAATATTAATGATAATTGTAACCACAATAGGGTACGTTAAAATAAACATAACACTATTAACTATTACTATTGTAACCAAATGCATAATAATTACAAACATGATGAAACAACACCCAAAAAGCTAATAAGTAGAAATATTAAACCCATTAATAATAATGAACATGTTAAGCTCATTATATATTATAAAAAATTTTAAACAATTGACCTCATAGTCTCTAATAACCCTACAGCCACACAAATAAATTCTCTACAAAAAAACAATGTAGTGTATCACTTTACATGCCTGTTCAGGGATTGTATCTCTGATACTAATAATAAACCCACTACATATATTGGTTTTACTACAACCATGCTCTCCAGTAGACTTACCTGTCACCTTTCTGATTTTAGTTCCATTAAACAACATTTCTTAAAAAAACTTAGCCATGTACATAATATAAAACAGATATTAGTTGATAACATAATACTCACACATACACACAATAAAAAGAACCTTAAGATATTGGAGGCCATCTATATTAACAAAATTACATTTCAAACTAGTCACAACATATTACAATGCATTTAAACACATGGTTCTGTTGATAACATTTCTTTCTCTCACGTGGTCATGTATGACGTCATAGAACCACATTACGAATTTACAACTTGCATCTGCTATTCTGCTACCATTATTGTCGCATAGCAAACTTCTACATAAACATAACAGGATGTCATCTTTTGATGGTGAACATCTCTGTTGTAATGTCCTTATAACCACTCTGATGTTGGACAGTTTTTTCTTTATTTTCTCCCGAAACTAAAGCCACTATACGAAGATTAGAACGGCTCATGATCAAACATAATAGACGTTCATTGTCTATTATATTTAACAACATGTTTGAATAATTATCTGCTGCCCCAATACACTAAATATATATATTGTGTGGGTATGTTTATATATGTGTATGTAGGTGTTTATATGTATGTTTATGTGTACATATATATATATATATATATATATATATATATATATATATATGTGTGTGTGTATGTGTATGTATGTATGTGTATGTATTGTATATATCTGTCTACTTGTGTGTTTGCATGGATTTGTATATTTACATGTTTTATACATATATGCATATGCCACACGCACTCACACACATATATATATGAGGTATTTTATAATTACGAAGATGAATTAGATGTAATGAATTTAAAGTCTTTTTTATATATTGTATTATTAATTTTTCACTCTTTTTATATATATGATGATGATTGTTATTATATTGACGTAAATTATATATATATGTGTGTATATATGTATACATGTATGTATGTATGTATGTATATGCATTGAATATATCTGTGTGTTTGTATGGATGTGTATATTTACATGTTTTTTATATATATATGCCACACACACACACACACACACACACATATATATGATGTATTTTATAATTATGAAGATGAATTAGATATAATGAATTTAAAGTCTTTTTTATATATTATATCATTAATTTTTCACTCTTTTTATATATATGACGATTGTTATTATATTGATGTAAATTAGATGATGATGATATAAATTTTGATTTAATTTCAATGTATTTCACAAGCTGTCACTTATATTTTCCCCTCTCACCCCTCTTCATTGTGTTGACACCTTGCTTCTCCTTTTTCTTTTCCCCACTCCTCTCTTCAATAATATAAATCCTCAGAAAAATTTTTCTAGGTCAAATAATTTAAACATTTACTTCCTGTTCTCTTATGATTTAATTTTAAAATATTTTTTATTATATTGTTTGGATAAATTTACCATAACATATATTTTTGTTACTCCTCTTCTTTGCTATGGTGATTTTTGAAGCATAGATTAGATGTGGCACAAGGCCAAAAGCATGAGGCATCCAAAGAAAAGGAGTAACAAAAATATATATGTTATGGTAAATTCATAATTAAAAAAAAAAAATATTCACTCTGTACAAGGCCGAAGAGCCACTCATGGTAGAGGTTATAGAGTAAAAGGTAAGAGGCACACCTTATGGGAATGTATGGGGAAGATAATGGTTACTCCTAGACTTGAACAGGTTAAGATTGTACTGATTGGGGAAGTATTATTTTGGAAGTCGGTTTCACAAAGTAGCAGTTCATGGGAAGAAGTTGTTCAACTGGAACATTGAAATATAATGATTAAAAACAGCTAAACTAGTTTATCAGTCCTCTTCCATCAAATCAAAAATAAATGTACATAGTGACTAAAAAATATACAACCCCAGACTAATAAACAACAAATATAATATTAAAGGTTAATTACCTTTAAGCCTACCAACCACACCTTCTGTTAGCAGAGAGATGGTTGGTAAGACTTAATGTATACTGATTCCAATACCTTCAAATGATAATCGGTATTAGCCCCACTCAGCACTGAGAACAGGTCCAGGCTATAAAACCAGGTACACTGCTAGTTTTTAATCAACTGTTCAGTTATAGCTGAAGACATGATACAACAATGTACCTATGTAAATTGTTCACCTTTCTCTTGTGAATATTGGGTGGTACATGTTGATTGGTCCATTCTTTGATCTGTTCCTTGATGAATTCCATCTTAACATCAAGAGACTAATCAAACACACGCACACACACACACACACACACACACACACACACACATATATATATATATATATATATATAAACAAGTTTTGTTAAATTCACCTAACAAAGCCTGTCTGTTGAATCTTTGTAATTTTCCAAATGTTATCTATCCTACATATCCTCATAATATTCAACACTTTCTCCCTCCCTGTAAACCCTTACAACTATTTAGTAACCCTTTACTTTGAGTGGCTCTCTGACCTTGCATTGGATAAATAATAGTAAAAAAGTTGAATAAGATATATAGTAGAATCAAAATTGTAGATTTCCAAAAATGCCAGGATGTAGCCAACGAAATCTTGTCACTCACTCTGACAACATTTAGCTCTTGACAATGACTGAGTGAACTGCAATAGCTTTTTTTAATCATCCCACTCCAAGCAAGGCAACAGTACCACTAGAATGCAGGAGGTTACAGGGAGTGAAAGTGAATGAGAAGATTGAAAATGGGGAGGATTAAGGAAAAGACAAAAAAAGACCGGCTTCAAGAAGACAGAAGATGGCGATCGACATTGCACTTAAATTTTTGAAGATTGTAGTTATCAGGGAAGCAAGAAATTAGAAAGGAGTTCCACAGGTGAGAAGTGGAAGAAAAAACTTAGAGTAGAAAGGATGGTTGCATCTAGCTATTTCAACAGTAAAACAGCGAGACCTAGTTGCCAATCTAGTAGCACACTTAAATTCATGTAGTTGGAGCACCAGGAAAAAAGGCTCATCCAAGAAGTTGCCATGAAAATATTTGTAGAACAGAGGAAGCCACATCATATTGGTGAGAAAGTGATGGAGATGAGTTGCCTGGTTAGGACTGATTCTATTGCACACCCTTCACTCGATTTTCTCAAGCAGGACCACCAGATATAGCAACAGTATTCAATGCACAGATGAATGATAGATTTATAAATGTGTGAGAAAAGTTTTTTGGCATGACACAGGGAACCAACCTTCCTTGCAGCAGATGTAGCAATTAACTCGATATATTTGCTCCTCTTTGTGTCCGTAGAAAACGTGAGGCCAAGAAGGCATAGAGTGTCACTCTCCTGGAGTTCAGCATCAGCTATCTTGATAAACAGAAAAGGTTCTCTGTGGTGATTAAATTAAAGCAGTTCTGGAAGCATTGAAATTTAAAGGCTATTTCTTGTTTCAGATAAACACTGGCTGGAGGTCCTTTTCAAAAGTAGTTGGCAGGTTTACTCTGTTGGATTTGCTACTAAGGCAGGAGTAAATGGTTGTGTCATCAGTGTGAATGCCTAGTTAGGAATTGATGAGATCAGGGAGATCATTGATGAAGATTACAAACAGCATAGGTCCAAAGATAGAGCCCTGGAAGACACCCATTTTAGTATGAAATTATCCGGAAGCATGCACGTTCAATATGACGTTCATTACTCGATTAGTTAGGAACAACTGGATTAAGCCTAATATACATCCCATAACACCATAGCCCTTGAGATTGCGTAGAAGGCCAGCATACCAAACCCTGTTGAACACTTTTGAGATATCTAGAGCCACAGTCCAAACTTTGCTATTCCTATCTCAAGCTTATCTAATTTTGAGATGATTCCAGAAACCAGTGGGGTTATGCATATGTTACTCAGGGTAGCCTCTGTTTTAGGGGAAAAATCTGGCAGAGATGAGTTGAGAGTGGAGTTGGAAGAGAACTTCTGAGCATAGTAGTGTACCTTACATGCAGTAGATGTCAAAACTTCAAGTTGATTGAAGAGGAGAGGCACTGAGGACTTGCTATCGTTCAACACACTCTTGCAGAGCCACCAGTAATCCCTAGAATCAAACATGTGAGAGGCTATATGGTGTCTCATTCTATCAGCAAATAGTGACTTTGCTTTTCTGAGGACAGACTAGCAATCATTAGGAATAGCAATAAAGAGATTATGTTGCAATCAGCTCTGTATCTCTGGTATAGCTGGAAAAAGTGATTCTGTGAAGAACAAGAAGACTTACCTCCCACAAAGTGAATTTGCTTGGTGTGTTAGGTCCTGCTGAAAGATCATGACCAGCATTAAAAGAGAAATGGATTATTCCGAAATTCCCATATCGCAGGCAGATGTACAAAAAAATAAAAATAAAAAAGACTAAGAATTCAAACCAGCTTGAATTTATAAAATTGGAAGTCTCAGGTGAACGAGAAGTAATTCTCATATGCAAATTTTAGTTGCCCCCAATGCAGGCATAAATAGCGAGTCTGGGAGGAAGATGGGAGATCGCATTGTTGGCGTGACGGCATACGTATGTACTAACGAGACTGAGAGAATAAAAGGTCACTAGCCACAGCTCAGTTGGTAGACCGGAAGACTGGACAAAAGCAAGCACTTTAATTCATCGCAAACGACAAATGAACTGAATTATCCACAGATTCTTGTGGGCTATAGTGGCTGAGCAGACAAGAAGAGGTCTCAATGGCACATTTCTGAGCAGGATGATTAAAAATATCCTTCCAGGGGGCATAACAAAGGAAGCCATGAAACAAGTCCCAATCAGCACATTGATAACTGTTAATAGAAGTCTATATTTCTGAGATGAAGTCTTATGTACATTATTTACATTTTTCGGACTATTGTCTTCATCTTTGTCACCATATTTATTACAACGTTTCGGCCGTTGTACGCTGTCCTTGAGGACACATGGCACATTGGATAAAGGTGTTGGTTAGATCCAGTGACAGGATCCAAAGAGTGTGAGTTCAATACCCAGTTAAGGCAGTGGAGATCTTTCAGAGGGAATATTAACAGGAGATAACTGATAACTGACATCCATTAAACATGGCACGTGGAACTAGAACAGTCTACTCCAGTGAGCGAGATAAAGGGTTCAGTTCGACATTCCAACCACTTGAAGAAGGCCGGAGCATACAATGGCCGAAACGTTGTAATAAATATGGTGACAAAGATGAGGAAAATAGGTATGCTACAACAGCTGGCTAAATTTAAAATATACATTAAACCATTACTTTGAGATTTCAAATATGAAAACTCTGCAGCCATGGTAGCTCTTTTGTCTCTGATGAAAACCAGTTTCACAACATAAAACAACAAAATTGATAATGACAGATTTAATGAAAACAAATTGAAGAATTGAAAAGTATATAAGGAGTAAAGTGTTATTAATCTTTCTATGTATCATGGTTGACAATTTTTTGCCAGGAAAATTATTCTCATATTAAATTAAATAACCTTGTATAGCATTGTATTTTTGTCTCTCTGGGCTTGTGCTTGTGGATTTGTTAGTGGCAGAAGCAGCAGCAGTGGGAGGAAGAACGGTTTATGAAAGACCTCTGCTATTTTGTCATTATCTCTTTGTCTATCTGTTCCTGGCTATCTTTTGCCAGTCTCCTTTATATGAGGAATGTGGCATACCTCTGGCATTTATTTACTGCATGTTATTCAATAAGATATTGTTTAAATTTCTTTTTTTTAGTAACAGATGGCTTTTTTTTTGGAATGCAGTCAGGCCAAACCCATGATGTGAATTTTGTTAATAATAAGAAAATTTGGGGGACTATGCATAAACATAGCAAGAATTCTTCTTTAGAATTTGGGAAATTGTAAACAAAACCAGAGACCTTTGTCATATTGCCCCAGAGACTACTTGGTAACTTATAGTAGATCTAATCTTACTAAATCTTAATGAAATCTACTTGGATTATTTCAGGTTCAAATCTTTCTGAAACCTTCTCCAAACACGTTTTATCACTTCTATTGGTCACCCAGCAACTATCTACATTGACCAGTTATGTTATGACACAGAATGTCACCCTAATGACCTTCCAACCTTGATGAAAGGACTGTGATGATTGGCATGATAGACTCATGAATGTCCCAGCTCGATCGACCAAATAAAGAAAAAAGATCTTTCTTTCCATCTCTTCTCAACACTTAATTAATTTTTTCACCGGTTAATCATAGTTATCACCTTTTCAAATTGTCATTAAACATTCTCATGTTGGTAAAACATTGAATCATGGATACTGATTTGTTCTATTAACCTTCATGCAGAAAAATATTGGACCAGTTATATCTTGAAAATTGGATAAAAAAGAAACCACCAGACTATGTTGGTTAAATTTAATGAAACCTGTTTAAATGAATCCTTGTTGCCTAAATATACCTTATATATATATATATATATATATATATATATATATATACAAGTATAGGATTGGTATATACGGAATAAATTCCAATAGCCAACAATTATTATTCTTAAAAGAGTGCTCAATACAGAGTAGAGTGGATATAATTATTTATTTAAAATTATAACATAAATATGTTATAAAATCACTACAAAAATAGCCATTTTGTTTCAACACTTCTGGTATCTTATCAGGTGATGATGTTGAATGTAGAATAAAATTTATTTATTGTTTTATTCTACATTCAACATCATCACTTGATAAGACACTGGAGGTGTTGAAACAAAATGGCTATTTTTGTAGTGATTTTATAACATATTTATGTTATAATTTTTAAATAAATAATTATATATATATATATATATATATATATATAATAGTTAAACAGTTGTGTATACATAAAAATAAACAAAGAATGCATTAAGAAATTAATTAGTCTCTATCACCTGGCAAAAACTCAGTGGTTGAAACTATGGTAGTGTAAGTGATTGATCTTTCTGTTTTTAAAATATATATATATATATATATATATATATATATATATATATATATATATATATATATATGTATGTATGTATGTATGTAAAATGTGTATGTATATAAATATATAGATATATGCAATTTTTTATATATATTATTTAGATATTATATATGCGTGGTACTTATTGGAAAGTGCTCAATATCAGTGATAGAGCTAACATATTTAGTTGGATTGATGTGAGTTTGTGACCCTGGGTTTCACGCCAACTAAATATATATATATATATACTTGACTCTCCCGTCAAATTTGACATATGAGGGTCAAGCAGATCAGTTCTTAGGAACCGACAACCCAGCACCAGCACATGAGATTTGATTATAGTGGTGAAGGCTTTGTGCAGAACTAACCACACGTTTTGAAGGTCCGAATACAGAGACCTGGTGCACTACGTGCCACAAGGTCCCCAAACGACCCTCCGCAGGTTTTGTTTTTAATGTTGTCCTTCTCCTGGACCAGTTGCCATCCAAGGCTATAGAACCCAGTCTGTCCTGCTATTTACCCATAGCTGGAGGGAGAAGAAGAGGATTCATACCTTTCCCAAGAGTATTAGCATGTAAGTGAATATAATGGATTTGACTGGAATTCAAACTCGGCTCTTCGTTTCCTCAATCCAAGCCACTATTCATTATTCCACCATACCTTCTCTCTCTCTCTTTCTCTCTCTCTCTCTCTCTCTCTCTCTAGCATAATGAGAAGCTATGTATACTTTCTTGATATGTATATAATATATGGATAAAATAACTGAAAAAAATTGGGTGCTTCTTTGCGAAAGTATTTATTTATATGTTTTTATATATATTTAATATTTCAGATCACCTCGGTCCTTCCTCAGAAATTAATTGAATTACTGTGTTACTGTATTTGGCAGTTTGTTTACACTTTACAGCGTCCGACGTTAGACGCAGACGTCACGTGATGTGGAAGGCAACTGTGTTTGAATTTTTTAACGTAAATCTAACGATAGTATTTTAGATGTTGTTTAAAAAGGTTTTTTAACTATATCTAAAGAAATTTTTTAACTATTGAAATATTTATACAGATTTAAAATATAAACTAGGGTTAAACAAAGACTTGGGTATTTTAAATCTGTATAAATATTTCAATAGTTAAAAAATTGTAGTGCGTGTCCGGATAAAATTTCTCAGTGGCATTTTTATTTAATTTTGTAAAATTGGTCATCAATGATAGTTATGTTACTTTCTTCTTGTAGTTGAATAAGTTTATTTTATCGGTCCATCTAATGATGAAAATAGAACTGTTTTTTTTTTCAATTTTTACAGCTATTTTAATTTTTTTGTTGTTGATAGGATACAGTTGTAATTATTGTGAGCGTTGTAGTTTTTAAGTCATTCTACTTTTAGTATATGTTTTAAATATGGATGAATTTTAATTAGTTTTTAAGCTTCAAATTGGGATAGTGACTAATACAGGATTTCAAATTTAGTTTTCTTTATGAGTAGATCAAATTTCAGTTGCAGGTAGCAGTTTGGTCCTAAATTTAGATATTCCTTCTGGTCATCTGTTAGCTTATGGGCAGATATGTATTTTTCATTGGTACAGAGGAGCAGAATATTTCCTTGATATAAGTTGTAAGGTGTTTTAGTGATCTTTTGTCTATGTTTAAATTCTTCATTGTTGATACTTTGGGTGATTTAACATTGTGTGTTCTTATATTCATTTTCAATCAAAGTGTTGTTTATTATTTCCTCATATTTTCAATTTTGCTGTTTAAAAGTTGAATATCCTCTTTGACTGCTGCTATTTGTCATAAAACTAAATTTTCCCTGAGTATTGTGGTTTTATTTTGCTTGTTGGCTTTCAGATTATGTAATTTAATACTTGTGTATTTAGGCAATAATTCTACTTTAATACATATTTCATTAAAAATGACTTACAATGTACTTCTGTTCAATTTTTTAATGCATTTTTCTTGTATGCAAATAATAGATTTCTTTTGTGGATTTAAGTGTGTGTCGAAATTATCCAAATGATTGGTCATTCTGAGTAGTTTCAGCTAATCTGTTAGCCCTTTTCAAGGATTTTGGTTGTGTTATTGTAAATTCTATGCAAGTGCTATTGTAAATGATGTAAAGGTTGCTGAAAGTAAACGTTTTTAATCCCCAAATACAGCTAGTGCATTATGACCATGTACATAGTTGATGTTGTTTAGGGTTGGTTTTTGTTTTATTTGATAAGAGCTTCAATTATTTTTAGATGTTTTCACAGTTGGAGATGTATATCACTTTTGTGTTCTCAACAGGTATGTTGCATATTGAGGTTGGTACATTTTCATAATAGTTTAAATGTGTCTTTATTGAGTTCTGGTCTGAGAGATGTAAGGTTAGCTATCATGATAAGTGAGTGGTGGTATATCCAACATAATTATTTATAAATTTGTTTTCATTGGGAAGTCTATTCTCTATGGGGCATTTGACAAAATTCAGCAAAATACTATTGCTAGATGTTCACTTAGAATCCTATGCCAATATATTTACTATTTTGCTATATAAGAAATCCATGGGTGCATAGCCAAGAGGTTAGAACATTTACTTTTTGACCATGAGACCCGAGTTCAAATCTCAACATTGCCTATTTTTCAGGAAAGTGATTTTTGGTGTTATCAAACCAGGGAAGCAATCCCAGCATGCAGCATCTTTTGAGAGTGCCTGAAAATAATATGATGGGTTTATTCAAGCTTTGTGATTGAAGTTGGGTAGATAGAACAGTTTGTCTATGGTTGTGCTAGCATTAAGTCATGAGTTATTGTGACTAAATATTTGAGCATACCGGCCTTATTCAAACTATTGATCACACCAGATAATGCACTCTCTCCCAGAAACTGTGATAAAGGCCTGCTCAGTATACATGTAGTATAAACCACAGATTGGCTTTATGTGTTGAACAAACACAAATGTGCTTGAGAAGGGATGGCTAGCTGGAAATTATCATTATATAAGAAATCCAAAAGTAAAAACTCTTGCCATCTTAATAATAGAGAATGTTTCCTTAGATACAAATTAACAGTAATAAAAAAAAAACTTACTAACAAGAGATCTCATCTTGACACATGCTATTCCTTACTCCAGCATCATCAATTGGATCTCAAATTGGACCCCCTGAATTACCACCAGCAATGATTAATGGATGTCCCCTTGGAGAGGCACCATGCATTGAGAGACTATTGGGCCTTAATTGCACCTGATCTCAGTTGAAACATACATACTAACCATCACTAAAGATGCAGGTAACATGGTTGGCTCCCTGTACCGCTCCAGTAAGTACCTAACTCCATGTGCTATCCTCTACCTTTACAAGAGCCAGATAAGGTCAAGAATGAAGTACTGTTGCCATATTTGGGTGGGAGCTACCCAGACTGAACTTTTCCTCCTCAGTAGAGTCCAAAAGCAGCTCCGAGTTCTGGTGGGTGATGAATTATTTTCCACCCTCAAACCTCTCTCTTACAGGTGAGATGTGGCAAGCCTCTTGCTGCACTATTGATACTTTTGCAGAAAGTGCTCAAATGAACTACATTCCTTGGTTCCGCCAGGCCTAACCTTCTTGGCAAGGACCCACCACTCATATTGTAGCAAACTACCCACCTTCCTTCTGTATTCCATCGGTGAGAAGTAAGTTCCACTCAAACAGCTTCTTCCTGTGAACCACTGCTCTGTGGAACCAATTCCCAACAGGATGTTTCCCCAATCACTAAACTCTTAACCTGTTCAATTCTAGGGTTAATTGTTATCTTCCGCTCATACCTGTACAAACTGCCTCCTCATGTAACCTTCTACCTCATGGTTCCCAGGCATTGTACAGAATGAAACTTACTGTAAAAAAAATCCCACAAAAACCAGTAATGTAAAACAAACACTAATTAATAACAATTTCTCCAACAATATCATAGCCAAATCAGATTATTTCATTCAAAATTAAGCAATATTAACACAGAGATATTTGCAGTAATATTAATATGTCTTATTGAAACCAAATGCACAGAAATTACAAACATGACAAATTTCCTTGAAGGAATATTATAAAAATGCATGACTCCTGTTGAACAAACTACCAACTATTTATTATAAAAATTCAAAACAGCCAACCTTATCAACAGCCACAACTCCCCTATGAAATCAAAGCCATATAAAACCAATATCATTTATGACTTCAAACACCCCATAAGAAAAATGTGTTACTCAATGCGAAGGCCAGGGCCAGAATGGTCAATGATTGCGTGGAGTGTCTCATGGGTATGTCATTTTTACAGCGATGCATTGCCTTTGTTTGGGTTTTAGATATAAGTCCAAAATGGCAAGAATTCAACAGAGGGGTGCAAGAATTCTGAAGTATCGATACACCTTCCACAGCCAGGCTGAGAGACTAGCTCAGACCACCTGCAGAGAGATGTTTAGTCAACATGTGACATGCATTCCTGTGTTGTAATTTCTTCTGCTGCTTCTTAGAATTCAAGCTGCAACCACTCTCTCCTAATAAAACAAATGAGAAAAAGAAATGGTCATTTTCATGGATACCATTTTATGTAGTAGTGAGGGGCCCAAAAGACAACACAGAACACAACAAATGTTAATACTTTAAAGTATGTTAAAATTTTCTATAATTATGGGGAAGAGTGCTCAGTATAGAAGATAGAGTGTTAATAGATATAGACAGTGTGGCCATAAGAATCATCATTGTATGGTGACTATCTTGAATGTGAAACTAACAGTCATCATGTAATATTTATTCCTATATCTAGGAATTGCTATATTTATAGGGGAAGAGAGCTCGGTATGGGAGATAGAGTGTTAATAGATGTAGATAATGTAGACATAGGAACCAACTTTGCATGATGATGTCTTGGACTGAAGATTGCATTAAAGTGTGAAACTGACAGTCATAATTCAGTGTTTATTGCTATATCAACACACTCTCTCTGTCTCTGTCTTTATATATATATATATATATGTGTGTGTGTGTGTGTGTGTGTGTGGGCTGAAGATTGCATTCAAACATGAAACAGACCTTCGCCCCACTACCACACACACACATACACACACACACATACACATATATATATAAATATAAAAGCATGAAACAGCCTGTCGCCTCTGAGTGTTGACTTCAATGTTCACTTTTATATTTATATTTACATACGCTCTATCTCTGATATTGAGCACTTTATCCCATAAATATAGTACACCGTAAAACTATATTTCTTCATGTATATATATATACATACATAACATGATTGCTGTTACCCACTGATGAATGGACAGAGTGATTTCCAGAGGATTGGCCTATGAAACTCTGGAGACGGGATGCTGAAGGTAATATCTATCAGCTAAGTAACAAACCTTTTACTTGTATTAATTCTCTCTCTCTCTCTCTCTCTCTCTCTCTCTATATATATATATATATATATATATATATATTGAATTAATATATTTTGTATTTATTTTTATAATATAAAATTATTTACTTATCTTATTTATGTAATGGAATGACCTGTCACCCCTATGAGTGACTACACTATAGGTAGTAACTATCTATAAGTATCTATAAGTAAACAGACTACAGAGCCTAGCTGCGACCTGTTCCAGCTATTCAGTTGAACTCTCTGCCTTTGGGCAGAGAGGAACCCGGACAAGGCTCCGCTGAAGGGCAGAGTCTTGTTCGGGGATGTAGACTGACCTGTTTTTATGGGTTCAAATAGGGAATATTTTTGGCCGAGCCTACAGGCTCAGAAAACCAACGTTAAAACCAACTTGTGTAGGGGGTAGCTAGATATCCTAGCTGTGACCTGTTCCAGCTAAACAGTCGAACTCTCTGTCTTCGGGCAGAGAGGAACCCAGACAAGGCTCCACTGAAGAACAGAGTCTCGTTCAGGGAAGTAGACTGTTCTTGAACCCGTTTTTACAGGTTCCTATAGGGAATATTTTTGGCCAAGCCTAGGGCAGAGTCTCATTTGTTGAGGTAGACTGACCCTGAACCCGTTTATACATGTTCAAAAGGAATATTTAGGGGGGTAGCTAGATATACTAGCTGAGATCTGTTGAGTACGACTCAGACTTACGCGAGAACTACCAACCTTCCAGTAGTAGCACTCACTACTGGATTGACTTGTGACGACCTTGTGCATAACTGTTACCTTTATTCTTATTGTACTGTTTTTTTTACAATAATCCTTTACTTATTTTATCCACCTTGTTTTTCAAGTATATATTCCTATTAGCATGGAATATAACACTTACTGTTGTGAGCAGAATGATGTATCTACAAAACTTCCATTTAAAAGATAAGTCATTTGGATGTTTATTTATAGATTGGCAATGAATTTATAACAATGTGAATTTGTTATTCTAATTTTCATATCCTTTGGTAACTGTTTTAAGCTGATTATGGTTATCAAAAAGGCCCTGTTCCAAAATAGTCACAATAAGTGGCTTTCTCATTATATGGATATCCATTTCATTAAATATATGTGGACTTCTTTTTTTTTCTTTTTTTTTTGGTTTAAGATGTTAGTTATCTCCCTTGAATAATTAGGTTATAAACAGTGCAGCTGTTGTATCAGCTGCTTGCTATGTTCAGGAATTCTGTTTTTCTTTTTAAAAAGAATTAATACACCAGTTTATTTTATGTTGTTTAATGATCTGAAGGCATAATAAATAGCAGAATACATGCACAAAAACTGATGATAAATAAAAACATATATGTTTGATTAAGAAATAAACAATAACCAGTAAAGGATTGAGATTTTAGAATTAAGGTCACATTGTGTATCTTAAACCTTTAATGCCCACCATAAAATTTGACATTAACCATAACAAATTAAAATAAAAAATCCAGTATTAATTATCTTCTTCTATGATCCATGTCCCTTCAAGTACATAGAAGATCATGACTCTCCACAACTTCCTATCCTTTGTAGCTCTTAGTAAGATTTGTCTTTTTGTCATCCCTCCCACTCTGTGTTCTGCCATCCATGTACACAAGTTCGGTAGGAAGGTTACTCATTGTCTTCCTTTGTTCCCTTGCCTTTAATATTTACTCTGAGTGTCAAATTCTCCAAACCTTCTTTTCTTACTATGTGTCCTAGATACTTCATTGTATTATATCAAGGATCTCTAAATATATAGAAGGAGCACCAGATTATATGTGGCAGCAATATTCAAAGCATGGATGAATGGTAGACTTATGAATGTGGAAGATAGATTCGGTCAAGAAAGTTGTTTAGCACAAGAAAGTGAATCAACTTTCCTTGCAGCAGCCCTATCAATTGATTCAATATAATCTTTCCACTTCATATCAGCAGAAAACATTAGCGAGTTATTCGCCTAGAGGTTAGCATCAGCCATACTGATGAAATAGAGAAAGGGTTCTCTCAGATGATTAATATATATGCATGTATGTGTGTGTATGTGTTTGTAACATGTGACTCACATTAGATTGTGATAGAAAATATTTTACCCTTAGTATCCTTCAGAAAAGCCATTTGTAGGGTTAACCTGAGGCAAGAATATCCATCCTCCTATCCAGGGGTGGAGAGCTATGCTTCACCCTATGTCAGCATCTGCTCCAACATGTGAACACATGATTGAACCAACTGCACCTGTTATGTGCACTTGTGAGAAGGAATCATATGACAAGTAGATATATAAACCCTCATTAGTAACATCTGACGAAAGCTTTACATATATATATGTATGCATTAAATTGATGAAACTCTTTCCACCATTTTTTGACAAAATTTGTTATTCATATAAATTCATAGCATCATTATTCAGTTTATGAAAGTATTTTCGTGTCCTGAATATGACGATGAACTACATACGCATCCTGGGTAAGATGATAAACTACATCCAACAGCAAGGCCTCTGATCAGGAGGTTTTGAGGAGTGTGGAACAACCTCTTAAATGCTGGTGTTCCCAGGTCTACCCTGACCCAGAGTGGTAGCACCTGTTAGGGTCCCAGCTATGGGCAAATAGTTAACCCCCAAACTGGGGTCAAAACACTATGAAAGTGTAAAAATAGGTTTTAATACCAGAAATACTTTGAAAAAAATTATTACCAGCAATAAATTTTTGAAGAAAAAATTATTACCAGCAATATATTTTTGAAAAAAAAAAAAATTACCAACTATACATTTTTTTGAAAAAAAAAATATTAACAGCTATACATTTTTGAGAAAAAAAATATTACCAGCTATACATTTTTTGAAAAAATATTACCAGCTATACATTTTTTGAAAAAATATTACCAGCTATACATTTTTTGAAAAAATATTACCAGCTATACATTTTTTGAAAAAATATTACCAGCTATACATTTTTTGAAAAAATATTACCAGCAGTACATATTCGAAGGAAAAATATTACCAGAAATCGATTTTTGAAAAAAAAAAATATTACCAACTATAAAAATTTTGTTGGCATTAAATAACCCATTAAGGTTGATATGCCGTAAAACAAAACAAACTAAATCATGAAAGTATTTTCCTTGACTTCTCTCTGACTCACTGCAAGTTTTCAGTTAAATTGTGTGTTCCATCATATAACAATAATTCCAGTTTTGATTCAATGAATTCTTCAATGAAAATTTCAATATCATCAAATTCTTAGAACCACTGACCAGACAATCGTCTTCATCCTAATCCACTTCCTACCACCTCCTCTTTGACTCACATCACACTTCATTCAGTCCTAACCATTTTATTAGGTTGACTCATAAATAATTTTAATTTTTGTTTATCACTCTTATTCTTCAAAATTTGAATTCATTTTGGATTCTTGGAATAAATCAATTTTCCATTGTTAGTGATTATTTTGTTAAAATAAATGACCGGTTTTGTTGCATTGAACAAGATGAAGAAGGTAAGGGATTTATTTCTGTAAGTTCATTTGGAAGCCATATCATCTTAATCCTCTTTAAGTCAAAGGTCAGTCATTATCTATCCTCCTTATCCTCATAATCTTCACTTCCTGCTACCTCTCTTTCATATATATCACACTTCATTTATCATAACAATTTTAACTGTAACTCTCTACTTGGAGTGGTTCTTGAACCTTTTATTTTTTTATAGGATTGATGCAAAAATTTCTGGCGTTAGCTTTTGCAGAATATTAGTGATATCTTAGAAGTGTCTCCAAAGTTTATTCAGCTCATTGTTACTTGTGCAATCAGTGAACTCAAGTACATTATTTATATGCCTATAAGAAAAATCTGAAGATTTTTTTATAGTTTTTTTTATTGTAAAGTATAAAATGGTTAAACAGATGTGCAGACACAATTAAACAAAGAAAGCATTAGGAAATTAATTAGCTTTTATAGTCTAACAAAAATTCAGTGGTTGAAACCATGGTAGACTCATAAATAATTTCCATTTTTGTTTATCACTCTTATTTTTCTTTTTTTTTCAGTGAAAAAGAATTCAATTGATCTTAAAAAATGCAAACTGCTGTCAAGCCTGTTTTTTTATGTCTTGTCAAACCTGAAATTTATGAATGTTTCCATAAGCAGAAGAACATAAGCTAATTTCTGGATCTTATCCTGTCTCACAAGATAAATTCACGTCATATTTTTGTTTGTTTATTTAATATCTGTTGGCTAAAGTAAAATTTTATTAATTCCCGTCATGGTTGATAATTGAGTAACCCAATTTTTGCTGCTACTGCCAAGGGGGGTAATTATGATTGCTAAAATATTTTTATTGGATTTGATCTGCTCATTGAATTTTCATATAAATATTTATTTTTTTTATTTCGGAATCAAATGACAGCAAGTCTCCTCAGTATTCTACTTTATATTTTTGTTGAGTTTACCAACATCCTTTCAATTCTCAATGATATTTACAATACTTTTGGATGAATTCCATGTGATGTGATAATAGTAGGTATGACTCACTTTCATTTTCCACAATATTTTCTGTTCTTTGTAAAGTTTGAGATATTTCTTCAGCTGTTTCCACTTTCTTTCACTTTTATTCTCTGACCTGTTAGAATATTGATATCAACTATTTGACTTTTTCTATGATTATATTTTTCCTGTTGGCTTTAATAGGTTAATCAACTTAAATTTCAAAATGCACCCAAATTCTATGTTTTTTTAATTCCCAGTTGCAGCTTCAGATTCATGGATATATTAATAGTTAGTGTGGCCAATCCTCATTTGTTTGTACAAGTTAATCATCTTTCTTTTTGTATTTCTTTAAGGCTTGGGTTATCAGTAATCCCTTCAATGATCTATTGGAACCTTTTCCAATCAATCCAATGGCTCCAGCTACAATCAGAATTATTGATGTCCTCATGTACCACATTTTTGAGATTTCAATTTCAAGGTCTTTGTATTTTGGTAGGTTTTGAAGATCTTCAAAGATACATTACAGTGTGCAGGGACTGCCATGTCAATAAGAAGGCACATTTTGTCTTTGCGGTCACAATGTCTGGGTGATTAACTTTGATTGTTCTGTCTGTTTGTATTGTAAAGTCCTATAAAATTGTTACAGGTCCTATCTCTGTAACTGGGTTGAGTTCATACCAATTTTTTGCAGTTTTATTTCTGTAAAAGTTGCAGATTTTCCAATACAGATACTGGCCCACTCTATCATGCCAGGTTTTATATTCACTGAGTGCCAATACCATGCAACCTGATACAAGATGATCAATTGTTTCTGGATATTTATCACAGAATCTGAATTTTGGGCTGATATAATTTTTCAGTATTGTGCACTTGGTATTTTCTAGTTAGCAAACATTGGTCCTGTGCAGCAAGAATAGAACCCTCAGTTTCAGCTTTTAACCCAACACTACGTAGCCACTGATGGGTATGGGGTTTGTATACATCAGCTTGTTTGGTACAGGCAGAATATTGACTGTGAAGAGTTTTATCTTGCCATAGTTTTGTTTTCTTTTGTAAGGTTTTTCCTGCTGCAGTAGATGTATTATGTATTAATTGCATTTCTTCACCCAGTATTATTATTATTATTATTAATATTATTATTATTATTATTAATATTATTATTATTATTATTATTAATATTATTATTATTATTATTATTATTATTATAGGTCTTTAGATATGAACACTAAACGGGCTCTGGGACATTTGCCCTTGCTACCCATCTTCCATGACTCTTAGTCTTGCCTGTTCATCTACCAACTGAACCAACATATTTCAAACAATTTAGACAATACAATTACAGCAGTATTCTGGATGTAGTTTTCTAAACAGGCACATTTTTTATTTACTTTTCTTCCAGTCATGTGACCTTATATTAGGAAATCTTTATTGTGACAAACCTGTCAAGAATTGTCAAATAAAGTTTTCATTTAACAAGCAGCAAACTTGATGATATACAATTTCAACACATTACAGACAATGAAACTTTTATTGGGATTTAAAAAAAATGAAACAATGTATTTTTTTTCTGAATTTTCTTTCTGTCTTTGTTTCCTTTTTTTAGACTTGGTCTTATAACCTTTCTGCATTGATTCATTTGAAGATTAATCCTACATATTTCGTTCTATGGCTTTACATTTGTTTATTTATAGTTATAATAATAGCCATCCCATGTTAAAATTTCTGTTTGATAAGACAACTTTACGTCACAGCTATATTTTAAAATGATTTTCATCCAAAAAGAAAATATCTTTAAAAGTTGAAAATACATTCACGAGTATTGCCTCAAAGTAAATGTTTAATCACAATTTTACATGATATTCTGTTGTCCTGTCCAAGATACATCTTCAGTAGATAACTCCATTTTGATCTCTGCACTAGACAGAATGATTATACCTTTAGATACTTGTTTAAACATCACCACCTAAGCCTATTGTAAAAGTCATTTTATAAGCAAGGACATCTAGACACAACTTCCTTTTTTAAAATTTTGTAAATCTTAATAAAATTTTGTGTTTTTTTTTATTTTTATTTTTCCTGCTTCATTATAAATGATTTATGAAGTTGGAAATTTACACAAAACTTTTTATGTAAATTCTAAACACAGTATGATTTTTGTTATAATACTCTAAAAGATAGTGTCGCAGTTAGCTCCTCCTCATTTCCTTAATCTTTCAGTAGGGGTCTCTCTCTCCCATGTGTATAAATACTGGTTGACCTTTCGCCTCCTTCTCTTTTTCACTTACACCACTATGTGACCTCTCACACAAGCAGCGTTTCCCATATTCTGGGAACACGCTTACGCGTTCGTACGGACACTCAACTCTCACACAACTTTCCATACAACACTGTAACATTTTATTCATGTCTTCAATGTATTTGTAATTCGTGTATTAATCTATTTGTTATTAATATATATTCGTTTGCATACATGTATATCGGTCTTGTTTGTTTCTTTGGACTCCATTAAAAGTCCAACATTCTTATGTAGCTGGACCGATCGGTGGAACTCTTAACCCAGCGATACATCATCTCTCTCACTCTTCACCTCCTCCACGCACGGTCCACTACAATAGATATTTTGTTTAATTTTTAATTATACACCCACACACACACATACATATATATTCCACATATGAGGTAATCTTGGATTTTATTGTGTACTAATCATTTGCTCTGTAGTAATAAATACACTGAGCTTTTTTTATGGATCAGTTTTAATATTTTATATTACTCGGATCCACTTGGATTATATACCAATGGATTTATTACCATTACTATATATATATATATATATATATATATATATATATATATATATATATATATAGTAATGGTAATAAATCCATTGGTATATAATTATATTTTGGATATATACCATATATATTGGATTATATACCAATGGATTTATTACCATTACTATATATATATATATATGTGTGTATACATATATATATATATATATATATATATATATATATATATATATATATATATATATATAGTAATGATAATAAATCCATTGGTATATAATCCAATTTATACTAATGGATTTATTACTATATATATATATATATATATATATACATATATATATATAGTAATGGTAATAAATCCATTGGTATATAATCCAAGTGGATCCTATATATATATGATAAGATAAAGAACAAATATTAGGTCATCACTCATGAAATGATGCACTTTATAGGAAATGAATAAAACACTTCTGAAATGTTAAATAACTATTTAGTTGAAATAGGCACCATGTTGATGAATGACTGTTCTCCAATGTACCTCTAAATTCTTGATCCCATCTTTGAAAACTTCTCATCCTTTGATGTGATAAACAGTTCAAATGCTTTAATTACCTCTTCCTTATTAGAGAAATTTTTATTGCATATGAAAAGCTCAAAATGCTTAAATAAGTGATATTCATTAAGAGAGATATCATGTGAATATGGAGGATGAGGCAAAATTTCATAATTCAGGCAATGCAGCTTTTGGGGAGTTGATTGAGAAGTGTGCTGCTGTGCATTGTCATGCAGCAAAATTGGGTCATCCCTATTTTCAAGTCTAGGATATTCCTTTTTCAATTTTTTGTGCATACGCACAATTTCTCCATGATACGAGGTTGCTGTTATTGTTTTCTTTTGAGGCAAGAATGAATAACCCCTATGAAAGACTACCATACAGCAACCATTAACTTTTTAGGGTGCAGTATAGGTTTTGTGTATTGTTTTGGCCATTTACTTGCATCTAATGACTGGCCTACTCTTTTTCTGTTGTCAAAGAATATCCATTTCTCATTGCATGTAATGATTTGATGCAAAAATGGTTCTTTTTCCTAGTTTGTACTCGTACAGTAATATTACTTGACATTGTTTCATTTTAATCATTTTCATTGGGCTTATGAGTAACAATATATTCAAAGAAAAATTATCTGAAAAGAAAAAAAGAGTCAGGATTATTTTATATACTAAGGTTACTTCATTAGATGACTGGAACATCAACCAACCAAAAAATGCTTTATTTCATGTAACAGAAAATATTTATCAATCTAACATGTTTCACTTTTATTAAAGCTTTGTCAGAGACTGAGATATGGAGAAAAAGAAGAAAGAAATTGAAGGTTTAATAAAAGTGAAATATGCTAGAATGATAAACATTTCCTACTTGTGCTTTATCTTAACATTCTCTTGGATTCCAATCTATATTTGATCCTAAACTCATATATATATATATATATATATATATATATATATATATATATATATAAGTACAGATTTTGGTCATTTAGTGTGCTGATATAGCATACTAAATATTACGATGTAGGTTTACTGACTAGATTCATATCCGGAACATTTGCTGTAAACATTTTTGCTGTAGGAAAATTCACCATATAGGATTTTTGCCATAAGACAATTTCACTGCATTTTTTTTTCAATAACCTTATCTTGAACATCCCTTTTGGAATAATATTCAATTTAATATGCAAAGTACATTGTTATCAAGTATCAGAAAAGAAATTAAAGAGTAAACATTTATTTAAAAAATAAAAGACTAAAAATATATCAAAGAATTAATTTAAAATGTGTTCAAATTCCAAGCAATGATTCGTAAATAATGTGTTTTTTGTGCTGTACTGTAATGAAGCATTTTCTACTGAAGTCTTGCATTGATATCAATATATATTTTCTTCATTTGTACTGTATCACCACAATCTAAATCGCACTTTTTCTTTTTTGCTAATGTCTCTTCCTTTTTCAAATATGCAAATAGTTTCCACAAATTTGGGTGCATCCCATAACTTTTTTTATTAAAATGTTTAAATCAAAGTAACAATCGTGTAAGCCAGATATATTTGATAACAAGTTATTTCACATATAAAAAAAATGCAGCGAAGTTATCTTACAGCAAAAATCCTATACAGCAAATTTTTCTATAGTGAAAATTCTTGAGGAGAATTTTCCTCTGGCAAAAATGTTTCGGGCGAATGTTCCTAGAACTGTGACTAGAATTGATTATGACACATAAAATGAGGAAAGAAGCCTTAGAGAATTTAACACTGACCTGACGTACTGAAGGCTAGAAAAGCAGGAGAAATAAGGAATAATTTGAAGAGTTTGAGTGAACAAGTAGCAAAATAATGATGGTGAAGTGTAGTAAAGGGGCAAGAATTACTTAGAGCAGAAAAGATAATAAAATGTGAAGAGCCATGATTACTACTTTCTTCAAAAATATGGCATATAACAGAAGAACAATGAATTATCGTTTTGTTCAGGCACATTGGAAATGACATACAGGTATACCTAACCCTATGTCATTAATTGGTTCCATGAGGTCACGACTTAGGTTGTGAAAATGATTTAAGTTGAAATAACCACACTATAAACCGCAAATAAGCACTTCCCATTGCTTATTACAGTATTTATGATATGTACATACAGTGTTCTGAATAAAATGATTAATTTCCACCTTATATTCCAGCGATAGAGACTTGCACTTAGCATTAGCACTTGTACTGGGACTTTTCTTCAGAGCCATGGGCAAAAATGTATTCTAAATCATAATGTAAACAAGTCTGAATTCAAAATTTGTGTTGACGTGGAAACAACGCATGAGTGCCGCCTGTCGACAGGAATTTGAAATAAGAACATCTGCTGTACATACTATATTATGCTAATTTTTTGTTTTTGATGATTTTATTATATCTATCTATCTATCTATCTATCTGTCTATCTATCTATCTATCTATATATATATATATATATATATATATATATATATATATATATATATAGTATACATGATATTTTTTTAAATTTGTTCAAAATTTGTCTACAGGAATTTGAAATAAGAACATCTGCTGTACATACTTTATTATGCTAATTTTTTGTTTTGATGATTTTATTATATCTATCTATCTATCTATCTGTCTATCTATCTATCTATCTATCTATATATATATATATATATATATATATATATATATATAGTATACATGATATTTTTTTTAATTTGTTCAAAATTTGTCTACAGGAATTTGAAATAAGAACATCTGTTGTACATACTTTATTATGCTAATTTTTTGTTTTTGATGATTTTATTATATCTATCTATCTATCTATCTATCTATATATATATATATATATATATATATATAGTATACATGATATTTTTAAATTTGTTCAAATATGATTTTATATGTGTTTATTGATATTTTAGTGTTTTGATGTTTCTAATATTTTTAACACCCAACGTAAACTTGAGTAAAACGACCTAAGACGAGTTTTGTTTTTCACATAATATTTAAGAAAAACCAGCGTATCTTTGAAAATGACTGAACTCGAAATGACTTAAGTCGAGGTATCACTGTATTTCACATCTGAGGTGCATGAGAAGTGGCATATTCTAAACTACTTTTTTTTTTTCATCCACTGTTCATAATTGTTTTAAAAATGATCTTGAATAAAAATCAACATAAGTGATTGAAGAAGTAGGGTTTACAATAAACCTTTCTAAATCAGAAACTATGAACAGGAATTAGACTGAGAGTAGCGATGTCCTGGGTATAACAATAAACTACATCCGGCAGCAAGGCCTTTGAAAATTGGAGGTTTTGAGGAGCGTGAAACTACTTCTTAATTGCTGTTGTTCCCAGATTCACTCTGGCCCAGGGAGGTAGCACTTGTTAGGGTGCCAGCTATGAGCAAATACTGAACCCTTAAACAAAAACAGTGTCTGATCAGGGGTGGATAACCCTTGCTACTGTAAGATAGGAGATGGTAATAGGTAATATCTGCAATATAGTCACTGCCTTATGGGAACACAGGAGGCTAAGGCAGTTCACCCTGATATAAAATTCTCCACTGCCTAGTGGATGTTGGCAGTGGCTTGTAAAATGCTAGAGGAGTAAACCTCAACAATAAATCCAGCGGGAGGGAGCTGAAGGCAATTAATAACTCAGGACTATATGGTATTATCTGGCATCACATATGGCCTGCTTTCACTTCCCAGATATCACACACATGTGTACCCTTGGATTGTAGGAGTAGGAAAAGAGGGTTTCCTTGCCTCAGCACAGACCATTGCAGCAACACCAACCTGTGCAATGCATCTAGTGTCTATTCAATAACAAATCAGTCAATACTTCAGCCATGTTAAATCAATTTGTGCTAGGTTGGGTCGTCATCAATTCTTGATGGACTCATTATTATTATTAGTGATAACACATATCCTGAAGTCATCATAAACATTCAGAATAAGGAGTTAATAAACTCTAAACAATTCAAATATGTCAGTGTATAGATCAGTTATAACAAATTTAGTTTAAGAGATAAATAAATTGAACTCAGAATAAGTTGCATTAGAGATTCTTTTGTCCAAGACTGTAAGATGCTGTAAAACCAAATTATCAACTTGAGAACTCAAGTCATATTCTTAAATAGCCTTGGTATATCTAGACTATTATATGGATGCCATGCATGACATCAAACTCGCTTGGAAATGTCTAAACTATCAACTGTATACAACCATTTTCTCAGATCAATAATTAAAAATGGCTTCAAGCAAATGAATCTTTTAGGTCTTAAAAAAGATAATCCTTCATTAGACACTAAAGACTGGCACTACCAAATCATGAATGAAAAGCTTTACCAAATAACAAAAACATCATCACTTGAAGACTCCAAAGAACAGCTAAAATTGGTAGCACATGTAACTAGAAGGGAAAATAATGATATAATCAAAATGTTGACTTTCCACAATAACTTAAACAAAAGGTTAGGAAGGAAACTCATATTATTTATTGTAGAAAGAACAATAACAGTAGACATGGGAAGTTTCATATCCCCAAAAAATTGTTTTAAGAAAAAGATTTTATAAATTTCAACTGGCAGTAATGCAAACTGACAAGTGACCAGAAACATATGTACCATTAAAACATAAACAAAAAATATTATATTGTATAATTCATTTATGGTATATAGAGATGAAGTAAAGGCCAAATTTACTATCTATAGTACCATTTATTGTTGACTCCATTTGGTTACAGTGTTTAAAATGGTTGACTATCGTCATAGTTCTTTTTGTGGTTTGAGAGTTCATACAGGAGTTGTTGCATTCCTTCTGGTTGACGAAAATTAATTTGTTGCATTCATCCTTTCTTCTTTCTCTTCCGGGGTTGTACATCAGGTCAAACTCACAGCTGATGAATCACCAGCTCTTGCATCTTGAACTGCTCCCTCGAATCAAGTTCCTCTTCACGGCGACGTCTCTTGTCTCATATGTGGTTTTCTTCTTTTTATTGGGTCTGACACATCCGTGTTTCCTGTTTGATTTTTGGCGGGACGTGTTGTCATTGGTTGACTTTTTATGATGTTCACTGACCCACATAAACTAAGTCTGGATTCATGTCCATTACCGAGGATAGGAACAATAGAAGGAAGGAAAGGAAAGGAAATATATAGAAGAGAGGGAGAGAGAGTTTCTTTTGTCACTCAGTAAAGAGGAAAGTGTATATTTTCATATGGTGTTATTACTAACTAATCCTACTACACATTTTTTGTTTGTTTTTGCTTCTAGGCATACACAAATTGCTGACTCAACTGAATGTGTTTCTTATAGTTTCAGCATGTATATTCTAATCTATCACATCTTTCTTCTTTTATACACCATTCAAGATGTGAGTGATCAGGGTTCTACACAACTTCCTGCTTTTCATTGCTATAGGTAACTCTTGCCTCTTTACTACTCCTGTTTGTTTTTGTTTTGCAATCAGACTCATCAAGTAGGTTACTCACTGTTTCCAACTGCGTCTTTTGTCACCAGTATGTCCAGAGACTGTTAAATACTCCAAGCCTTCTTTTTTCATTATTTGTCCCAGAAATTTTCACTGTCTCTTTCAGATTGTAAGTACAATTTTACTTTGTTCCTATTCTACTTATGACCTCCCCATTGCTCACATAATGAAAGTAATTTGACATTTACATAATCAAATAATATTTTCAAATGCTTTGTTCAAGGATTTGTTGAGTTTATTTCTTATGAAAAGATGCGTCAACTTTTGCCTGTTTCCAGCTGACCCCACATTTTTCTGCCACTCACACTAATTTTGGGATTAAAGAAAAAACCAAACTGTTATAATTCAAATTTATGTATAAAATGAGGAAACTGACAAGAATGAATTGAACTGATCTGATCAGCATTTTTTGTCAAGTGTTGAGTACGGTTTTTAAAATTCTCAAAACAATTGTCTAAGATTAATTATTGGAATGGGTTTAATTCGGATAATTGAAAAATGTCTGGATGATTTAATCAAAGACGTATAGTAGTTAAATTATTGAGGGACAGAAGAAAGCAGCAAGTAAACTACCTGATGGATGACAGAGCAGGAATTGCAAGAGATAATGAAAAGACTAAGTGCTACAAAGGATAGGAAGTTGTGGAGAGCTATGAACACCCACGGCCTGAAAGTACACGGCACATAGAAGAAGAAAAGTATCTTGATTTTGGCATTTCCATTTCATAGCTCACATCATAGGCTTTCACACATGCTAATGGCCAAATATTCTGTCTTCTTACAATTGAAGGTTAGTCCTTTCTTCCTGCTTTCCTTTACTATCTTGTCTACCAGTTCCTGCAATTTTTGTGCATGTGTGTGTGTGTGCATGTCTGCCATCAAAACAGTGTCAATGTTGAATATTACACTGTTAAAGTACACATGAGCAACCTGTGGCAGTTCCTACGCCTCCAACATACCCCAATCTTTTATTCCCACTTCCACTTCCTCAATCCTTTGACATTCTAATATAACCCTAACCCTTGACCTGAAATTTCATTAATCCTTCTGTCTCCTATCATTCCCACCACTAAAAGATTTCCTTCAAGTCTATAATTAAAATTAGAATTTAAATTCTTAAATATCCATTAACTAGAAACATTAACTTTTATAAAATAATCCTTCCACATAAATTTTTAATAAACATTCTAAATCTTTGAATAATATTTTTTTTTACTAATGTTTACATAATACAAGGCTCAAGAGCCACTCAAGATAGAGGGTTACTGAATGAGGTTGTTGCATGAATGTGAGAAGAAAATAAGAAATGCTGTTTATGAGGATATGTAGGAAAGATAATGGTTAACGTTTGACTTGAAGAGTTTAAGATCATAGCAACCAGGGAAGCATCTTCTCAGGAGTTTGTTCCACAAAGTGATTCTTGGGAATAATCTGTCCAAATGGAAGTTCTTACTAATGTAATATTAAGTGAGTGGGAATGAATCACCCCAGGGTATGTGCTATGGCAGGTGTTAGCTGTGAAGGTCTGACTGGTGGAAATAAGGAATGTAGCTTGTCAGAACATTTGCCATGGAAATAGCAATAGAGTAGCAAGAAGCTTTCAATGTTTCATCTTTTTTTTTTTTTTGATCATTTCACTCCAAGCAAGGCTGGAATGCCACTAGTACACAGGGGGTTACAGAGAGGGAAAGTGAAAGAAAAGATTGGGTATAGTGGGGATTAAGGAAAGGATAAAAGATGAACAGGATTCAAGAAGATAGAAGATGGCGATTGACATTGCATTTAAATTTTTGAAGATTGTTGTTTTCAGAGAAGCAAGTAAACAGAATTGAGTTCCACAGGTGTGACGTGTGAGAAAAGGAACTGTTGGAGTAGAAGTGGCAGTTACATTTAACTATTTCCACAGTAAAAGGGTGGGACGTAGATACCAAACTAGTAGCACGCTAAAATTCACATAGTCGGGGCACCAGGGAAAAAAGCTAATCAAAGCAGTTGCCATGAAGATAATTTGTAGAAAAACAGGGGAAAGCCATATCGTGTTGGTGGGTATTTACTGAAATCGAGATGCCAGCTCAGGATTGATTACATTGCAGATCCTTCTTTGGATTTTGTCAAGAACCTCAAGATGAATAGCCGGAGCACCAGACCAGATATGGCAACAGTATTCAATGCATGGATGAATGGTAGATTTGTAAATGGGATAGCTGGACTCTGATGAGAAAAAAATTCTGGCATGGCATCCGTGAGAAAGGATTAATATAGTGGAAAATAATTCATCACATACAAGGCCACATGGACGAATTTGAATATCAAGACCAGATATAGCAGCAGTACTCTGTTTTTATATTGTAGTATTCTAGTTATTATTAATTAGCATAGTACCTATAAAAAATGATGGTATTAGTTACTTACACTTTGACCCTTCTGTCAAGGATCAGTGTAGTATCTGTGCACTGTATCTAGGATCAAAATATTCCTCTCAGCACTTCTGCCATGGCTCAGTGTAATATCAGTGCATTTTTTTGTGGAAACAAAGAATGGAGGAACCAATTCTTGGTGTTGGTGTCATTGTAGGTGGAGGACCGAGGAATTAATCTCCAAAGGTGGTTCCAAAGTATCTTCGTATAAACTCATTATGTTGCTGCAGTTTCCACATATTTCCTGAAGAAGTTGCTATTGCTTGAAACATTGGGGTTACCACTTGTTGCAGAAATGAAGAATGGGTAACCTGGAAGGCAGAACTTGTTGCTGTTGTTGTTACTACTGAAGAGGTTAACTTCTTCTTCACCTCAGCAAATGTAAATTCGAGGAAAAGCAATACATTGTATTTGGGTAAATAGATGTATAATTTATTTACATATATATAAAGACGGCATACTACTCATTGCTGTTGTAAAAAGCAACAGAGTGGTAGAGGAAGAAAGAAAGAGAAAGAATGTTGGTCATGGTTGTTGACTGATGCTTTGTGACGATGGTGGCGGCAAAGGATGAAAGTTGAAAAGTATCATGTTCAGTGTGTCTGTTGCCTTCTTGACATCTCAGCCAGGTCTCTCTGTCTCTGTCTGCTCTTTGCAGCATTGAATCAGGGAATTTATATCCATTGTATTGGCTCCAAATCATAGTCTGGGTCATTTAACAGGAGTTATTTTCTACTGGCCAATATATAAAGTTCATTTTTTCATTTAATACCGAAAACATGGGTCATCAAGCAATCAACATCTGGTTTAGTATAAGAGACATAACTGTGAGAAGTATCACACATGCATACAAGTAATATATATATATATATATATATATATATATATATATATATATATATATATACCTCCTCGAAGAGAAGATTATATTTATTCTGTTAATCATGTTTATTATGAGAGCTATTTTATATCTTTGAAGACATTTAGTTTTATTGGTAGGTAAGTTGTAAGTAATTGATAGGCAATCACAAAGAATAGCAGGTGGATAAAAAGCAAGAAGAGATGGAGACAAAAGAAAGATATTGATAGACAGGCTTGCTGTCTTGAGATGTATTACTCCTTTACCCCCTTGATGTTTTAAATTGGATGAAGCTTTATTTAATAGGTTACAAGTTAACCTACAAGAGAGTGTGGTACATGTATGAAAAATGTTAAAATTTAATATTGTTTTTTGATTATTGATATTGGCAAAGTAAACTTCAAACAGACACAAGAATTTATAAACATTGTCTTTACATGGAGGGCTTTTTGAGGTTCAGAGTTGTTGGTAATGATTAGGTTAGATGTTTTAAACTTTTTATCCTAAATGTTAAATCTGAGGTATTTATTGCATAAATTAAATGATATATATTAAATGATTATATTGTTAATAGCTTTATATATATAGCTTATATTGTGAAGCTGGTTGCTATAAAATAAGTTAATGATGTTTTTTTTTTGTTATTGTTACTAAGATGTTTGTTAGTGTCATTTTTTTCTAGAATCCTTCAAAGTTAACTTCATTTTCTTGTAGACGGCTTATCTGGGAAATAATTGTTGATAATTGCTCAGTTTTTTTTTAAAATAATGTGGGTGAAGAAGAGATTAATTTTGATTGGTTAATCATGTTTTTTATAACAGCTATTTTATATCTTTGAGGACATTCAGTTTTATTGGCAGGTAAATGGTAAGAAAGCAATAGGAAAACAGAAAGAATAGCAGGTGGATAAAAAATGAGTAGGAATGGAGACAGAAGATATAGTCAAATGATATTAAATCCTGTCAACATTCCATAGCCATGTGGATGTTAACAAAGTTGTGGGTTTTGTGTGTATTTTTAGGTCAAGGTGCATGTTCAATATGTAAACGAAGAAAGTGTAGAAGAAGCATATAAAAACCTTGTGCTTCGGCTATGGACGTTTATTTCTTTTATGTTGACTGTATTGAAACAAAGTTAAATGTCTCTTGAGTATTTTTTCCTTTTTTGGTTCAAAAATAATTTACAGGAAGTAAGGATAAGAATGGGTAAAGATGGTCAAGCTCAAGTGAGCCTTGTGTTGAGTTGGGATGGTCAAATCTCTACTTCATGAGTAGGGCTGCTAAAACACATCTGACTTTGTCTATAGTAAGTGGAAAAAGTTCAGTCATCAGTGGACCACGGAAAATAACATTCCCCAGTGGGAATGTTATTACTGTGTGGGTCACATCTTGAAGCCAAGAGCAGAAAGAGGAAGATTCTGTCCTTTCTGGAAGTGGGGTCATAAAAGTAGTAAACCATTAAAAACATATATTTGATTAACACAATTACATATATGGTATATAGAGATGAAGGTTGGGCTAATACATAATTTACTTATGTATTAGCCCAACCTTCATCTCTATATACCAAATTTACTGTCTATAGTACTATTTTATTGTTGACTCCATTTGGTTACAGTGGTTAAAGCGGGTGACTATCGTCTTAGTCCTTTTTGTGATTTGAGACTTCATACAGGGTCATTGGGTTTTTGGCTGACAGAAATTAATTTGTTGAATTCATCCTTTCTTCTTTTTTTTTTTCTGGAGTTGTACGTCCGGTCAAACTCATATCCAATGAATCTCCAACCTTTGCGTCTCAAACTGCTACATTGAACCAATTTCCCACTTCTTCTGCTTCTGCTGTGCACATGGTTTTTTCTTCTTTTTATTGGGCCTGACACATCTGTGTTTTCCATTTGATTTTTGGCGGGATCTGTTGTCATTGGTTGTTTTTTTTCTGATGCTTACTGACCCACATAAGCTATGTCCGGGTTCTGTCAGTTACCGAGAATAGGAACAATAGAAGGAAGGAAAGGAAGAAGCTTGTAATAGAGAAGAGACAGAGAGTTTTCTTTGTCACTCTCTTAGTGAAAAGGAAAGTGTATATTTCCATATGGTGTTACTACTACCTAATCCTACTACACATATATACCTGAATAAATTATTCTTTCATTTTATATGTTAATATGGGCTCCTTGAACCTTCATGAATTTTCCAACCATTGATTTTGTTAACTTTTGTACTATTTCAATGTTAACATTACTTGCAGCAGCTTTTCTTGTTTTTCAAAGATCTTCCTTGCTCAGACATTGTTTTCCATTCTCATAGATTTAAAAAAAATTTTTTGACCTTCCAGAAACTAAGCACAGTATTAAGAGATAGGAAATTTTTATTAGAAACAAAGAAAATAATACTGAAGTGATATGTAGTATCTGATCTCCAAGATGGTAGTGAATGCTCTACAATTTTCTAACAGATGGAGAAAAGATTTGAAGTAATAGATTTGGTTTTACCAATGATTGCTAAAAATACCAGAGACTGAATATGTGAGCAACAAAGTGGATTTAAGGAAAATATGAACTACAACAAGGACACTCGTTCTTACAATCAGAAAGGGACAGCTGTAATTACAAGGACATATAATGAGGAAAGAGGGACTAGAGAATTTAATACATATTGATGGCAGGAGAAAACAGTGAGTAACCGACTTAAAAAAATTTAGTGTGAATGGTAAAACAAGGACAAAGAGTAATGATAAAGAATCAAAAGTTACTTAGAGCAACAAAAGATAGGAAGCTGTGGAGGACCATGATCACTCACATCCTAAAAAGAAAAGAAGAAGCTACAACTATTTTAATGTTGGATCACAAGTTTGCTATTGTATTATATCTTTATCATTATTGTCTATCTGGGGAAGCTGATAGGTATTCCATTAATGTGATGTCTTTGAAACTTTTGGGGGCATGGAGGGCAAGGGTCAGTCTTACAGAATCTGAAGAAACATGGTCTTTCATGAATATATAATCTTGGTACCTCTACAACTCAAAAATATTTATAATTATCTGTATGGCATCATTGACTTTGAAGGGACCTATAATTTTAGTGCCTATAATACTAGTCCAAAACACTATTCCGCCTCCTCATCTTGTCTTTAAGTTCAGTTGGTTGACTATTTCCATAAAGAATACACCTTCTTGCCCTGCCAGCAGCTTCTTCTGATGTAGCTCTACATTCATCACTAAGAATCAGTTTTCATGTACTTCTTTACCCAACTCTTTTCTCTTTGTTATCTTTGCTTAAAGATGATAGTTTGCTTGCTGTCATGTTTTTAAGCACTGGTCTTAATATTCTGAATCATTTCTCTCTCTTTGCATTTCAAACTGTTGGAGTTAGCTCCTCCTCAGTTCCTTAATCCTTCAACAGGGGTCTCTCTCACCTGGCTATAAATACTGGCTGACCCTTTGCCTCGATCTCTCTTTTTTTCATTTAGGCCTTGGGCCGCCACCTCGCGTGGAGGTGAGGTAAATCTCTTTTTTCAACTAACACCAATATGTGACCTCTCACAGATACAGCGTTTCCCAAATTCTGGGAACACACTAAGAACAATGCACGTACATACGAACACTCACAACACACACACATTATTTCTTCACACAAACTCTATGTAACTGTCCATGTCTTTGTGTAACTTGTTATTAATATATATTCATTTACATATATATATCGGTCTTGTTTGTTTTCTTTGTCTTCTCTGGACTTAATTAAAGTCCAACATTCTCGTGTAGCTGGACCGGCTAGCAGGAAATTTTAACCTTCTGATATCTCTTCACATCTTCACCCCACGGTCCACTACAAAACCATTTTAATCTTTCTCAAATCTCTTTTTCTAACATTCTTAAGCTTCCCCCCCACCTTTTATATCATACTGACATTTTCATTTTTTATTCTTCTATGATCTCTGTTCAGCTTTTTCCAAGTTTCCAATTTTATATTCTTATGATTATTACTTTACAATATCTCGTTGTCTTTTGAGGTCATATCTCACTTATGAACTATGGTAGCTTGAAATTGAAAAATAAATATCATATTATAATTTTGAGTGACAGAACTAATTTCAACTCAGAACTAATTTCAACTTGGAGTTAATTTCAACTAAGTTTAAAATCAAAGGTATCAATTTCCATGAATTCCTAAACAAAATGCAATGAGTTGGTGTTAATTTTTTAATTTAACATTAAAAATCCTTAGTAGATAAGATAATTCAGAATTCATCTTTTCTACAACTTTCATTAATTAGTTCTGAGTTGAAATTAGTTCCAAGTTGAAATTAGTTCCAAATTGAAATTAGTTTCGAGTTGAAATTAGTTCTGCACCCCAATTCTGCTTGTCACTCTCTTGGTTACTTAGTTACTTTATGCGCTGTCAATACCTCATGAATAATGGACTATCCCGTTTTGATCTTGTGAAAATGCAGAAAAGACATATCAGAGATGCTACTTGATTTCAGTGAGAAAGAAATAAAGAAAGAACAAAGAAAAAAAGAAAGGGAGACAGAAGTGTTTAATGTCTGTTTCAAATTTAATATACAAATTTGATACTTTCAATTAAATCGAAAAATTTGCCAGTTTCAAATATTTTCATTTGTACTCCCTTGTTACTTCTTAAAATGACGACCAGCATTCATATTTATGATTGTTATTGCAATATTTTGTTAAAGTTGTTAAGCTCAAATATTTAACAATGCGGTAGGGTAATTTCTAGATATCTTATTGTCGTAGAAAACGCCATAAGCTTATTCAATCATTTTCAAGTTTCAACTTGAGAATTAAAAAAAACTCATCCAAAAATTAAAATAGAAAAAAAGTGAAATTTTCACGGGTATTTAAATTTAATAATTAAAAATAATTATTATTTTTATGATGAACAACAATCCTAAAGTTGCTTTTACTAAAATTTCACAAGTTACCAAATAAATTATTGTAAGATGCAGATATTACTAATAAAATTATATTTTGATTCTTAAATTTTGCCTACATTACTTAGTTCCTCATACCAATATTTCGTAAAAAAAAAAATTTAAAAAAATTGGCTTGACCACCGTTTATATTGTGCACACCGACCTGGCGGAAGACAACGACTTGAATAAAAAAAACAAAAAACAAAAACAGTTTGTTTACTAAGCCTAATTAGTAATTAACTAAAATAGTGATTCAATCTTATCTCAATATTTTGACAAGTATATACCTCAGGCCTCATTGAACAATCGGATCACTAATTGAACTATTCAATTGTTACTAGTATTATTATTCTAACATTAATTGTAATTAGGTTGAATAACTGCTTAAAGCCGCAAAAAGCGTACACAATAAACGAGGTGATCTTATTTAAATTTTAAATTGTTAATTGTAATTCTTAGGTTTTCTTTGAGTTCATTTTTCGTTACCATGAATTGAAATCAGTACCATAGTACATACCTGTTTTTTTTTTTATCAATTTTATTT
Organism: Acanthosepion esculentum; assembly: GCA_964036315.1. NCBI lineage: Eukaryota > Metazoa > Mollusca > Cephalopoda > Sepiida > Sepiidae > Acanthosepion > Acanthosepion esculentum. The sequence continues at coordinate 103,970,346 of OZ038485.1, read as the reverse complement.
CATTTAGATTTTTTTAGTCAACTATTTTTTTTATTCAAGTCGTTGTCTTCCTCCAGGATCGTGCCCTCGGTAAACGCCAAACAGTAGTCAACAAAACAAAAAATTGATTTTCATACAAAATCTGACATCGTGTGCTATTTTTTTTCTTTTTTCTTTTTTTATTAATCCTTTTCCATACGAGATTACATACAGGAATTTAAAATTTAATAATTTATTTAAATTTAAAAGGGAACGTGAATCAGAATTACAAAAATAAAAAATAAAATGCAACTGACTATATTCGTTTTCTTTCTAACTTAAAAAAAAAAGGTTAAAATCTGTCTACACTTGATGATATTGTTTGTTTTCAGGCAAGTAATTTTATTTTAAAAACTTATTCTCTATCCTTTCCAATTTCGTTGTCATAGGCATTTTTTTACCGTAGAGATGTAGTATGAGTATGTGTGCTGTTTGTGTGGAATATGTTGACTGTTGTAGAGATAGCTATATAAAATAACCGTTGTAGACAAGTTAATAAGGACTAAAAAACACTAAATGAAAAAAAGCGTTTACTTTAAAAATGTATATAAAAAGAGGGAGTCATTTTTCAAAGTATGTAGTCTAAGTAACGTGTGTCCCAAAAAAGCCTTCAAACTTTCACTCCCGGCCACCTACCATACACACATTTTTTGTTTGTATTTTTAATGGCTCAGCGCTAAAGAACTGCATGTTTTCCCACGATTTAGGTGTGTGTGGATTGTGTATGAGCGCGTACATAGACATGACAATCTCTACACAGTAAAAAGTAAATTTAAAAAATGTATGCACGCAGATCCGATTAAAAAAAAATAACTACTGCTAGAAGAACCCATTGACCTAGTTTTTTGTTTCCTTCTCCTAAGTGAAAGTATACAACTGGCGTTAGTAATCTGGCATGTCGGACATAACAAAAGAACTCTCAGTCATCAGTCTGTGATACCCTGAAATCTGAACGACGTTCACAACGTCACAAGTGTCTACTTTACTGTGTGTGTGTGTGTGTGTGTGTGTGTGTGAGTGTGTGTATGTGTGTGTGTGTCTATAGGAAGGTGGGGTCTGTATGCGCGTTGTTTTATCGTGTGTCGCGTTTTAATTGTTTTTTTTTTAATTGTGAGTATTATGCGCATCTCTACAAACGGAGATGTGTGGAGCAATTGAGTCAATATTATGTCAGTGTAAGCTTAACTAACATAGCCTTGCACAAGACCATGGTCTATTAAGCGTTATTGAAGCTTGTTCTTTAATTGGGTCATTTTTTTTAACTCCGCAAATAGTATACAACGCGCGAGCGTGTGTATGTTTAAGAGACGGGGGTAAAGATGACGTATTTTATTTTTTGGAAATAAAAAATGAGAGAGAGATCCATTCCTCTTTCTTTCTTCTAGTTTCTTGATAAACAACTTTAAATCAAAGTTGGAATGAATAGTATGTGTTACTACACCAATCTTCGAAGTGGAAGATTGGTGACAGTGCCTGTCAGCCTTGAAAATCGGTATTTGAAATCTGGTAACTGTGGCTGGGATTGAACCCCAATCGCTGCCATGGGTAGTGGTGGTTGAATATACGAAAATTTCATACTCGATACAGGTTAGAAAGACTGAAACAGGTAAACATGTTCCAAAATGGATTAGGAGGGGGGGGGGACTCGATTTTTTTTCCAACCCACTATGAATGCTTAGCTTACAGTTCAAGGCGATACTTGTCTTTACTTTTTGGATTCATCTTGCTACCGTCCTATCTTTTCAAAACCTAAGATCTTTTTATGAACCTAAATTACAGGATTTCTTTTAGAAACTTTAAAATAAAACCATTTATTTTAATTTTTGTGCGGGGGGGGGCATTAATGGGTTACGTTATGTCAAAAAAGGATATTTTTTCGGGGAGAGAGTGGGAGAAAAGTGAACGTCACCTCTCTTATCCCGATTAAAGTGCATACGAAAACAAACAAAATTTGAAACTCCGATGTGAAATTTGAAAGGAACAAACATTTATTGAATTAAGCATAAAAATAATTAATATAACAGAAATACAAGTTTTTCAAATAAGCTTGCACAAAGAATTTCCATTTGTACGCCTTAAAAGGCAAGATATCAAATTTAAAAAATAGAAATATTTAAAAGAATTTTTTTTCTTGGGAGAGAACAGAAGAGATAACGAACGTCCACTCTTTTATCTCGAATAATAAAAAATAGCGCACACGGTAACAACAAGAAGCATGACTCGAATCTATCTCGTGAAATTTGAAAGGTACAAACATTTATTATGCAGGTAAACGAAGTAAAAATTTTACAAAAAAAAAAAAAAAAAGCTTACACAAAATTTTATACTGTCTAAACGGGAAATATGAAATTAAATATCATACTTAATCTTACGATACTGAATTGAGTCAACGCGTGATATCACAATTATTTCCTTTTTTTGTACACCCATACCAAAAATAATCTCTAACAGTTGCTAAAAGGAAACAATAAAATAAAATTCTTTTAAAAAAGGTTCACACTCGAAAATGACATTAAACTTTATATTTTTTAAAATATTCAAACATGTTTTATTTAATAAAAAATTAAAAACCTCGTGTGATAAACCTCAACAGAATTAATTTAATTACAAAATTGCGCTGAAAAATTACAAGTAATTTTTTTTAAATGAATATTATTATTAAGTTTAGATTTATTTCTGTCGAATCTAAAAGAAAATAATGTTTTACTTTTATGCAAGCACCAATTCTTAAATTTTTTTAGTTTTATTGAATTCATTTTTTTGTTTTTGTTGCAAGGTGCGGGCCGAATTTTCCGTATGTGCACACTCGGTATTGCATACATTTTTATTTTTTTACTAAAATATCTTCAGGGATTACTTTTTATATAACTATAAAAATATTTGGACGCTCCCCCTCCAAATTGAAAAGTATATACACGCGATATCGAAAAGGAGTTTCTCTTTGTGAAACGTATACAGATACTCCCAAAAATATTCCCCTAAAGTTTTTGTTTTTTCCTTAATAAAATAGTATATTTAGCAAGATATTCATTCATTATTAATAAGTTCTGAAAATTTCGTTTGAATCGGATAATTCCCTGATTTTTTTACTATTATTTTAAAACGGGAGAGGATTGACTTTTTTATATTTTCATTGAGGAAAAAAGTATACATTTTTTTGTGTGGTATCTATCTCTAAAATTAATGATACAATGAATTTTCAAAATAAATAAATAACTTTATCTTTCTTTCTTTCTTCTTGAAATATTAGTTTCTAAAATTTTGTATAACTATTATGCGGAAAATGTCTATATGTAACACCCTGGACCCACTTACTCCACAAGACCGACTGTTGGTTCGGTATGGTCCAGTATTACAGGTTAAACGCAAGTCTCCGGTTGCCAATGTAATTTCAAAGCCACCCTCCAGCCACGATGTAATTGTTTTGATCCTGGAGAGTAATCATCAGATCGTAGAAATCCGGAAGCTCCCCGTTGCTGCACCTGCGAGTTCGTCGGGTGAAAATCGGGTTAACAGAAAAATAAATATAACCAAGTCGATTCGATTTTGAAAGCACAAAAGTTTATATATATATATATATATATATATATATATATATATATATATATATATAATGAAAAAATATGGAAAAGACAAAGCAAAATCCGAATATGTAAGTTTACTGTTTTAATTTTGTTTTACAGTTTTGCTTTGTCTTTTCCATATTTTTTCATCATACTGTCAGATCTACATTCACATATTTGCTTACACACACACACACACACACACACACACACACACACACACATATATATATATATGAAAGCAAACACACACAATAAAAATCTTGTTGCACAAGGTTGAATGTTTTTTGTATGTGAACAATAACCAAACAAACAAATACTTCGAATAATTTCGGTAAAGGAGACGTAGCCTTCGTTTTAACCTTTTTGGTCTGTTCTTAGCGCAACTACTACAACCTTCGATGTTACCGTTCTCAGTAGTAATAGTAGTAGCAGGAATAGCGGTACTTAGATGTTAGCGGTGGTATTTCGCTTCTTCGCCCTCAACTTCAGCAACACACATCGGACGCTTCCTTTTCAATCTCTGACGTCTCTCCACTCAGTTTGACTGTATTCGAAGACAGACGAACCCAAAACTCTTCTTCCTCCGGTTGGCTCGCCTCTTTATTAAGAGAACTGGCCTCACGTGTCCCAGACTGGCGACGTATCTGTTTTTCTAGTGCAAACGTACTGACATACTACCAAAGTACAACTTCATTCCCCCGAGAATAAACAGTTTACTTTTTCATCGATTGGTTTCCAAGGTTCACAACAAGACGCTATTGTTTATCACCTCGCTATTAATTATTTGTCACTCTTTGTAAACTACAGAGATTCTTGTTTTAAAAATAAATTCTTGAACAAAACATCCTTAATTTTTACTCCGATTTTTATAGTGTCAAAATCCGTTTCTTTTTTTAAAACTTCCAAATTATTATTGTTCCATTAGTAATCTGATATCCTTTGTACGCTTACAAAAAGATTGTATTTCGTGTTCTAAATTAACTTTCTGTAACATTTACATTTCAAAGTCTATGGAGCATATTAACATTTTGGTTACTTGAAAACGCCTCTCGTTCACTTGTGTTTTCTGCATATCCTCCTTTATTATCATTATTAGTATTTCAAGGGTGATATCGCCCCTGTCACATCTTGATCTCTTTCTAGGAAATAAGTACAAACATCAAAAAGTATCAAAATTCAAAAGAAATAAATAATAAATGTTTTTGTTTTCCTACTGAGTGGGATAATAGATCCAGAGCCGGCCGTAGGATTGTTGGCACCCAAGACAAGCTTAACTTCGGTACACTTAACAAGTATCAATTTTTTTAAATTTTCACAAGGAGAAAAACTGAAAATGTACAATAATGGGTTTATTACAATATACAACTAAATACAAGCTAAAGAAACAATTCATTATCCTATACACGCTCATTAATTTTTATGGTGCTTGATCGCCATACCATGGTATATGACAGATAGAATTAATAATCAAATTCTCAAAGATTTTACTCCACTCAAGAAATTTTATATTTTGTTTTTTGATTTCATTTTAATTATTTTATTTTCATATTTTTTTTTATTTTTCTTTGGAAGATTCCAAACATATGACATGGTAACATGATACCACCCTCAGTACCTTGAGCCGGTCCTGAATAGATTATGGTGATTGTGGGATAGTTTTTGATTGGAGTTTAGGCCTTGAATAAATTAACCCACACAATAGAATAGATATAAAATAAAATGAGATAAAATAAATCGAGTATTTTAAATAACAAGTTGCAAAATACAAATTGTTGAAGTCAGCATTATATGTCCTGTGAAGGATGTGTGTAAAAAAAATCATGTTCGGTTAAGGACACGAGTTAAAAGAATTAAGCTTAAGATAATATGAAATTTGTGAAAAGTACTTAAGTGTTCTTTGATGTGAGATCATCTTTGGGTCGATGTGTGAGGAGGTGAGAGAGGTACGAGGGTGCAGGAAGTGAGAGAGGTAAGCGGTCGCTGGATTTGAGATTCCTTTGATGTCGTCTGTATTCTTTGGAGTCTGTTTTCCTATCTGAGTTTTGATTGAAAAAGAGATCTCTTTATACAGAGCAACCTCGGTTCTCGAACGTCTCACATGTCGAACAAATCAGTTTTCGAACAGAATATTCGAGATGAAAATCCCTCGGTTATCAAACAAAATCTCGGTTCTCGAACAACATTGCCAAACCGAGTTAACCCGAACGGAGTCATTTCTTAGTCGACCGCCATGTTGTATACATTCGTGTGTTGTGCTGTGCTTTTCTTTTCCAATTTTATTGTACTGTGCTTATTTTTTCCTCTTCATTAGTCCTCAGTCATGGCTCTAGTCTAAAGAAACCTAGCAGTGATACTGGTAAAGGAAAAATTAAGAGAAAAACAATTGTGGGTGATATTGTCTCTCTGATGGTGATATTGTCTCTTCCTCGTCAGTTTCATATGGCAAAATCAACGATCTGTACTATTCTTATAAATAAAGAAACGATCATGTCTTTTCTTTCCCTTTTCTAAACAATAACATCTCTTTCTTTCCCCTTTCTTTCACTTACTCAGTCAACTCCCTTACATGCAGGTACGGTAAAATTGAAGTGTTCATTTATATTTTATCTGTTTAGTATATTGGCTTTATCTATTTTCTTCGTAGATTTAATGATTTTCATTAGTTTTATGTATTATATGATTTTCATTAGTTTTTTTTTAGTATTATATGATTTTCATTAGTTTTGTGCATAAACTTGTGCACAAAGTACTGTCGTTAAAGTTTAAATAAGCAATCATCTTGGGACCAGGAACGAATTAATCCATTTTACATTGATTCCTATTGGAAAAATAGTTTCGGTTTACGAACAGGCTTCGGGGTCGAATTAAATTCATGAACCGAGGATCCACTGTACTTTTTTTTGGGGGGGGGGGTAAAAAGGCTCAGCCGAAATCATTTATTATTTGGGCGCGAACACTTGTAGAGGACCGTGTGTTTACGTGTTGTTAAATTAGGAACACGTGCTGTTTATTCCTGCTAGAAGAAGGTCCAACTACAAGAAGATGGCGGACTCAAGTTGAGTCCAACCGAAGAGGTAAAGAAAACAAACAAGACCAATATATATATATATATATATATATATATATATATATATATATGAAGAAATATAGTCTTAAAGTGTGCTATATTTATGGGATAAAGTGCTCAATATCAGAGATAGAGCGTGTGTAAATATAAACGTGAACATAGAAGTCAACACTTAGAGGCGACAGTCTGTTTCATGCTAGATGCAATCGTCAGGCAAAATCGTGTCCATGACCTCTTCTTGAGGTGGACCGTTAGTGTCCTGTAACGGTCTCTTCCTTATTTGGTTTACGTGTCTTCTATGTGAGAATTTTTGTCCCTGTACTATGTAAACCATATTGCCGATTCTTTTCTCAATTGTCTCTTGCTCCCAATAAGATGAATTATTTTTATATGCTTTAAAAAAACTTTTTCTCTTTGGAGGAATTTTCTTTTTGGTGTGTAGGGCTGTGTTACTTGTTTCGTTTTACTTGGTAGCAATTTATCAAATGCTGATCTGACTTTTCTTCTGCGGGTGATAATGTCGATGGTGTAGCATTATTTGGCGTTATTCGATATACCTGAAGAAATTGCTGTAATGCTTTTTCCGTAGGCACATCATAGGCTTTTCGTAATGCTCTTTTGACTGTATCAACAAATCTCTCCGCTTGCCCATTTGATCTTGGGTGATAAGGCGGGGATTTTATATGTTTTACTTGATAAATTTCGTAAAACTCTTGGAAGTCTGCTGATGTGAATTGCGTTCCATTATCTGTGACTAGACAATCCACTACACCAAACCGAGCGAATAGTTCGTGGAGGCATTTTATGGTCGTTTCTGCAGTAGGATTTTTGCAACGAAACACCTCCGGCCATTTACTATAACTATCCACTATGATTAAATAGTAGAAACCGGCAATTGGTCCTGCGTAATCTGCGTGTATTCTTGACCACGGACGATCAGTCACTGGCCATGGTTTATGGATGATTGGCGGTGCTTTGGCTGCTAAATTACAACCCTTGCACATTTCCACCGTCTGAGTAATATCCTGGTCCATATTTTTCCAATATACATAGCTTCGCATTAGCGACTTCATTCTATTTTTTCCAGGTTGGCCTATGTGGAAATCCTTTAGGATTCGCTTTTGTAATGTTTTGGGAATTACAACCCTTTCGTTGTAAAGTAACATATCGCATAGAGAAAAGCTGTCCGATATTTGCTCTTTTTTTCTGCTATTTTTGCTTTTGTTTCATTTATAAATTCATCATTTTTGGCTTCATTTTTATGTCTTGTAGTGTGACTAGGAGGTTTCTAACTGTACAACATAGTACTGTCCTGATATCTTCTTCATTTCTTAGGGCTACGATTACCGTATCTTCCAATGGCTCTGTCTTTGTTGGTATAAGTCTCTTCAGACCATCCGCATGCCCGATCTTTTTCGTTGGTAAATACTCCAATCTGAAATTGTAGTTCAGAAGAACTGTCCCCATCCAAGTAACCTATTTGCAGTGTAAACCAGTAGACCTTTCTTCGAATCGAAAATTGTTAGTAACGGTTTGTGATCCGTCTGCAGAGTAAAATATCTGCCATAGATATACCTATGAAACCTTGTGACTGCGATAATTCCCAGAGCTTCTTTCTCTATTTGTGAGTAATTTTTCTCCGCAGGTTGTAAGGTCCGAGAAGCATGTGCGATGGGTTTTATTGTCCCATCTGGCATGTAATATACACGCTCCGACTCCATAGGCGCTTGCGTCACTTGCTACAATAATTTCTAGTTTAGGATCGTACTGTGCCAAAAATAAATCCGAAGTTAACGTCTTAATTATTTTTTCAAATGTTTCCTGGCATTGATCTGAGCACTGCCAAACTTTTTCTTTCTTAAGCAGCTCGTTCAGTGGTGCACGAAGTTTATGCATTTGAGGAATGAATTCCTAGTAGTAACTCACTAAGCCTAGAAAACTTTGTAGTTCTGTTATGTTCTTAGGAACTGACATTTTTTTTTATTGCTGTTGCCCTTTCAGGGTCTGGTCGTCTACCTTCTTGATCTATGATATGGCCAAGGTATTTAATTTCCTTCATGAAAAACTCGCATTTGTTTTCTTTTACCTTGAATCCATAACTTTGTATTCTCTTAAACACCTATTGTACATGTTGCCGATGTTGTTCAACGCTTTCCCTATTAATCAATACGTCATCCAGGTATGCAATCGTATACTCTAGTCCGGCAAGTATCGTATTCATTGTCTGTTGGAATATAGCCGGCGCGACCTTAATCCCAAATGGTAGTCTTTGGTATTTGTACAATCCTTTGTGTGTGTTTATGCACAGTAGTTTTGAACTTTCCTCATCGACTGGAATTTGCAAGTACGCTTCACTTAAATCTATTTTTGAAAAAAAATTCCGCCATTTAATTTAGTGAATACTTCTTCTGGACTGGGTAGAGGATAGTGGTAGTCCTTTATTGCTGCGTTCAAACCTGTAGAAAAATCAGCGCAAACTCGAATTTCTCCTGATTTCTTTTTGACGTGAACCGTCGGTGCGGCCCATTTACTGTATTCTACTTTTGTTAATATGCCAGTATTTTCAAGACTAGCTAATTCTTGATCAATTTTTTCAATTGACGCAAACGGTACGCTCCTTTTTTTCTTGAAGATAGGCTGAACGTTTTCTTTTATTTCGATATTTGCTGCCATTTTCTTACATCTTCCGAGACCTGCTGAAAATACTTCGGGGAAACTCGTTTTTAGTTTCTCTTTTAATTTATCTGCCTCGGTTGGTAAGCTTTTTACATTTTGGCAGTACGTACTTATTGGTAGATCCCACAGTCCGAATTTTTGCATCCAGTCCGTTCCGAATAGGTTTTCTGTATTTCTTAACACGTACATTTTTAGTTTTTTCGTCATTCCATTAAATGTTACATTTGTAATTACTTCACCCTCAAATTTTATCTTTCTCCCCGTAACTGATCTAGCAATTTTATCCGTTTTTAACATGGAAGGTTTGTTCAGTTTTCTCCGTGTATATAGGTTTATAATAGTTAAGTCCGAGCCGGAATCCAACTGTTGTCTGACTTTTCTGTTTTGCATTTCAACTTGTACGTATTTTCTTATGTTAGTCTCATCCGCTTGGTCAGTCCTCGTTATTCTTATTCTGCTTTTGCTTTCTCTTCTATTCCAACAATGAGAACTTTTGTGTCCTATTTTTTTTACATGATAGACAAGTTTTAAAACGATATGGACAGTCTTTAAACCAATGCCAAGTCCCACAGCGATAGCATGGACTGGGTGGTAGTTTTTTCTGATATTGATTTTTAGAAGTAGAAAATTTTGTTTTACCTGTTCTTGAGGGGAGAAAATTGGTTTGGTTTGTTTCTGAGGAGGGAAAGTTGGTTTGTCTTCGTACTTTACGTATGTGTGCGATGCCAGCTTCTTCTATGTCTTTTGAGTCTTTCTTCACACTGATGCATCTCTGGCAGTCTTCGGCTAGTTTCTGAAGTGTCAAATCTTGTTCACTCTCCAATTTAGTAAGGATTCTGTGTCTCATTTCCGCGTCATTAGTTGAAACCAGGCCTTGGACGTAAATTAAGCATTTGAAATTGTCCGCGCTGAGTTCCGATAATTTGAAGTCATCACAATATTTATTAACAATAGACGCGGAAGTTATGTAATCTTCGCTGTCCTTTTTTGTAAGGTTCAGACATTTCCATCTTTTGTGGAATAGTGAGGTATTATGGCTGAAAAGTTCTGTTAGCAGTTTTATGGCTTCTTTGAAAGTTAATTCACTTGTTTTTCTTGGAAGGATATAATCTACGAATTTGGTATATTCGCATGTGCCTAATTTTCTTAGTAATAGACGTACTTTTCGTGCGTCTGACCAATCTTTGCAGTCAAATTCATACAGATCTTCGTACCTTCGGAAGTAATTTGCAAAAGTTTTATCTTCGTCGGGTGCGTACGTGAAATCTTCGATAGTACTCCAAATAGCATCTTGTGAGAGAACTGTTTCGTTCTCGGATTTTTGTCTTTATTTGACATTACACGTAGCAATGATTCTTGTAATTCCAGATGTTTCTGTTCGTACTTTTGTTGCTGTTGAAATTGGATTTTGATAAGTTCCACAATGGTTGACTTAAAATCTTCCATGTTAACGTAATTTTGTGTACGTATTTTACTTTAGTGTAACCTGATATTCTGAAACCTGTGTACGCAAAAAGAAATTCCTTTGTTGCCAGTAAAATTGATATCCAAAAAGAAAATTCTTTTTTTTTCTTTTTTTATGTGTTCGCGTAGAACTTGTTGTTTTTTTTAGAGTTTACTCGTCGACCACTGTTATGTGCGACGGATAGCAAAAAAGGTATGTCCTCCGCGTAGAGAGTTCGTTTTTCTTTTGGGGTTTTCCAGGTCGCCACTTGTTATGTGCGACGGATAGCAAAAAAGTATGTCCTCCGCGTAAAGAGTTCGTTTTTTCTTGGGGTTACCTCGTCGCCACTTGTTATGGTCCAGGTTCCTTGTACCACGGTGATGGTCCAAGGTAGAACCAATGAAGAATAACTCGAACACAGATATGGAATAACACAGATATATTACAAACAGAAATATGTACAAAGGAGTAGAAGTATTAGTAATGAATATCAGATTTGGTTAGAGTGAACTATGTCGTCTCGACAAGTATCACTATTCCAATGTCTTACAATAATCGTCTCACTCTGTCTCTGACTGACTGACACTGACTCTGAACTCTGCTCCCTCTTGAGGCGCAGTATTTATGATGTCCGGAATAGTCCATTATTCTTATAGGTAAGTTCCCATAACATTAAGACAGTCGAGAAGTCAGTACGCTGAGTAGTATCAGAGGAGGGTAACACAAGAGTCACCGTCTCAGCACCTAGACTCAGTAAGGGGTCATACCACGATACTTCAATACCAAGACTGTATATATATTATTGCTACTAACCTGCATTCCCTGATCTACTATCCCGTATTACCAGTTTGTATTATTACGTTAATACATTTATTTTCCTTATCTATTCCTGGCGTTTGTTATTTATTGATATCGTATTTCATCTCGGAATCCACAACAAATTGGCGACGAGTATATCGAACTCACACGGGAAAGAAAGAAAAAAGCACAATTCCCCCTCGTCGACAACAAATTGGCGACGAGGAATTCGAACTCACACGGGAAGGAAATCTAAACAAAAGTCTCCCTGTCGTCGACAACAAATTGGCGACGACTGATATCGAACTAACACGGGAAAGAAAGAAAAAAGAAAAATTCTCCCTCGTCGACAACAAATTGGCGACGAGGTATTCGAACTCACACAAAAAGAAAAAATTGCCGTTTTTGCCAGTATCCACATCAACTTGGCGATTTGCGAGTATTAAAACACGGAAAATCGAGTTTTTCGTAAGACTCTTATCATGGAAGATTTTAAAAGTATTTTAGTAGAACTTGTAAAATACCAAAATGAACGGCAATTACAACTCCAAGAAAGACAAAACGAACAACAATTACAATTCCAAGAAAGAATGGAAGAAAAGTGGCAAAAGCAATTACTACAAACGCAGAAGGAAAATCAAGAAATACAAAGGCAAAATGAAGAAAGACAAATGCAACTCCAGGAACTAATATTAAAGGTAACGAGTAACAAACAACAAAATATCGAAAAAGAGGCGACTTTTTCCCAAGACGCAGTGTGGAATACGATAGAAACTTTCAAATACTCTCTAGAAGAGGATAAGAATTTCGGGGATTATTTTAGACGCCACGAAGACATCTTTAACATCGATTGTCAAAACTGCATAGAAGCAAAGAAGCTACGTCTGTTGCTCAGAAAATTAGGAACTGAAGAATACACAAAATTTGTGGATTACATTTTGCCAAAAAAGACGAACGAATTAACGTTTGACGAAGCAGTTACATGTCTTACAGAGCTGTTCAGTCCAAAAACGTCACTCTTTCACAAGAGGTGGAAATGTCTTAACCTGGTAAAGGGCGAAAATGAGGACTATTCCACGTTTGCCGCAATCGTGAATAAACATTGCGACGACTTCAAGTTGGCAGAATTAACACCGGACAATTTCATGTGTCTCATCTTCGTTCAAGGTTTAGTCTCAGCAAAAGATAGTGAAATGCGCAAAAGAATGCTTTCAAAACTACAAAATGAACCGGGACTAACAACTATCAGAAGATTGCCAAAAATGCCTGAGTATAAAGAAAAACTCGAAAAACATTGAGGAGTCAGGAGTTTCTCAAATACGTAAGTTAAACAAAAGTTTACGTTCTTCACCCTCCCCGGAAAGAAAACAAAAATTCTATAAGGGAAAAAGTACAACATATAGGGCAAATTATGACGAAAATCGAAGCAAATATAAGCCCCTCCATCTGCATGTTATCGATGTGGAGAACTACACTGGAATAAGGATTGCCGTTTTAAATATAAAAACTGTCTTGTGTGTGGAAAAACGGGTCACAAGGCATCCCAATGTAGGAATAGAAAAGCTACTAGTAGGATAAGAGCTACGACGATGCATGACGATGCATGACAAGGAAATATGTGGAACTTGAAATCTTAAATAAAAAGATAAAATTGCAACTAGACTCGGGTTCCGATCTAACCATAATTAACCTGCAGACATGGAAAAAGCTTAACAGACCAACCATGATACATACACAAAAAATTGCTAAGTCGGTGACAGATAAGCGTATAAAATTCGAAGGAGAAATAATCGTAAATGTTAAATTTCACGGGAAAACAAAAAAACTCAAGATATACGTAATGAAAGATACAGAAAATCTAGTGGGGACAGACTGGATGCAAAAATTCGACGTTTGGGACCTACCTATCAGCTCATTTTGCAAAAAGTTAGACGGTGAACCATCAGAGGCGACAAAGTTAAAGGATGAATTATATAACAAACGCCAGGAATAGATAAGGAAAATAAATGTATTAACGTAATGATACAAACTGGTAATACGGGTTAATAGATCCAGGAATGCGGGTTAGTAGCAATAATGTATATACAGTCTTGGTATTCTATTCCTGGCGTTTGTTATTTATTGATATCGTATTTCATCTCGAAATCCACAACACTAACAATATTTCTTGCACCAAAACAACACATTCTTACTTACCTTTCTTACCACAGCCACCATAATACCTCAATGACTCCATGAAAATACTAACTAGACCCCATATGTACAATTTATCGTCTGTGGAGGGAGGGGAATAAAATAACAATTGAAAATTTTTAAAAGTAATCCCAATGTGTAAATACAATATGAAACAAATAACTATTTACAAGAAACTAAGCAAAATCATATTAGTAATAAAACCTCCACAATCACTAAATGTGGCAGAAACATCAGTTAACTAGACGAAATTAATGCGGGACTATAAAAAATTTAAAATATTCATTCATCCCAAGCACTCACACAGACATGCACTAATTCAGACACAACAACAGATACGAAAAATCACACGCGAAACGAAAAACGCCCTGCATCCACCAGAGAACTGACCACCTAACGTGGGAGGGAATGGGGAATTAAACTTAAAGAAAAATAGGGACAGAAATAAAAGGGGCCAATGAGCATACATACCCTAGCTAAGTTTACTGAAAAAGAAAACTAAAGAATCAAAATCAAAACCTAAGCTAACCTAATTTTGGGATGGGTTGCCCGTGTTCAACCCAGCTAAAGCAATATTCTGATGCCTAACCGGCATCAAAGTGCCACTCCAGGTCAGCCCCTTTCACACGACACAAGCGCGCAAGATTCACCCACCTTTTGCCGAATTCAGATGAAATGAGTCGCCGCTTTTCCGACCTAACCTTGACTTTAAGCTGATGCTTAAAGTACAAGATCAGTTGAGAAGAGGTAAACTTCTCGCCTCCATAGAATCCCTTCTGACGTGTCGTCCAAATCTCGACTCTCATAACACCTAGCAGGCATAAGAACACATAGTGTTCAGCCCTCGTCAACGGCGGAGCCACATTGCTACAAACAGAAGCGGCCTCAAAGACAAAGAACTTTCCAGACAGCATGCGAACCATGAGGCCTTCAACATACTTGCACAGCGGTGCTACAACCGTGCAATGAAAAAGGCGTGACCAATGGTTTCGACTTCCCCACTACAGCGGCGGAAGTTTGGATATTTTCCAAGCCCGCTAAGCAAAGTCTTTTGGCGACCCAGAGGGCCCCACGCATCACCAGCCAGGTGAGTGATGCCTCACTGTTATTGAGACATTTCAAGCCGGGCGCCCAAGGCCATATCGAGCGAGCCTCCTGCTTCGTAAGACCGAGTTCGTCAATCAAATCATCACGAACTAACACCTGATATAATTCCTTACGAGACAACGTCTGGACGTTGGAGAGGCCATCCAACGCCCGTAAGAGAAGTTTCAGGGCACGACGGCATTCATGGTAGAAGGAGCACTCAACTTTGGGTAAACGGTGAGCCTCCTCCTCGGACGAGTGCACACTTCTTGTGGGATGGGAAACTCTTACGGGCGTCTTCCTTCCAGAAGGCGCCCACCTCATTCGGTTCGCGACACATTCGATCCAGGAACCCGATGCGAAGCATATATTGACGAATCTCAATGCTAGGCATATATAGACCGCCTTCAGATGGATGAAGGCAACAGATCTCCCGAGAGACTCTGGCGGCCTTGCCTCCCCACAAGAAGGAGAACAAGAGCCTCACTAACGCCAGTAAAGTGTCAGACGGAAGTGGAAGCACAGAGAGTCGGTAAAGGAGAATCGGGTAGATGTGTGAAACACATACTTCCGCCCTCCCCTTTAAAGAAAGATTCCTCCGAGACCACAAATTAATTGCAATCTCGGCCTTCCCTTGCATCTCCGACCAATTCATATCCAACTGGAGATCAGGACCGAACCAGACGCCGAGAATCTTGACCGGCCCATCCGTCCAGAGGAAAGGTCCGGGAAGAGAAACTCCCTTCCACGCACCCAACCGCAAGCCAACACGGTTGATCTTGGCCCCTGTCACCATCTCATAACCACTGATTTCTTTGCTGACTTCGTTAATCTTGGCCCTGCTTGACACAAGAACCGAAACGTCATCAGCATAGGCAGAATACCTGGGCGCGTTGGTAGCGCCAGTTAGGGAAACTCCGCGTAGGACCGGATTCGTCTTTAACTTGCAAAGGAAAGGTTCCAACGCAAGAACGTACAGCAAAGGCGAAAGCGGACAACCTTGACGAATGGAGCGAGACGATACGAAAGGCTCCGATCGTACTCTATTCACTTCCACAAGCGCACCGGGGGTCGCATACAGAAGTCGGATCCAGGTGCGAAAGTACGGCCCAAAACCAGCCGCCGAAAGGACAGTCTCCAAAAACCGATGGTAATGCAAAGTGAAAACGAGAGCGAGACAAGAAGTCGCCCAGTATTTATAGTGTAGGGAAAGCGACCCCTAGTGAACAATTAAGGAATTAAAAGGGAGCTAACCCCGACAAACCTTTGACTGGCTAAGACTTTTTATTTACTAGAATGTCTTATTTATTCATTTTTAACCGGAACAAATGCGCGGAGCCTCATGCGCACAAAACAGTTTATGACATTATCTCTTTGAGCGTCTTATAGCTAACATTCGGTTCTCTTTGTTTATTTAGTATCACTACAAGATCACTAAACTAAAAAGTATGAGAGGATCATATATAAAATATATATAAAATCAGGAATTTTTAAAACATCTGACTTAGCGTTCGTCACCCTAACTTTTAATATCTAATTTAGTCCCGTGTCTATATCGCGTGGTGCCGTGTCAGCCTTGAAAATAAGAATTCGGTCGTTTCACTTTTTAATTGGATTCGAATACTAACCAATTCCACCAATGGGAAATCAGTGAATTATTCAGTCACAATGCGAGACTATTACTTAATGTCTGACATGTAAGAATCTGTGGAGCGAAGACGGAAATAAACACTTGAGAGTCAAACACCAAATGAAAAAAACAATGGTTTCTGAGTCGGTGGATTGTGCATTGTTCCGGTTAAAAAAAAATTAATGCTTCGAAAATAAATATTTAACATTTTTCAACAAACGGGTTTTGTTTCCGTCAACAATAAAAAAATACTTTGAATGGTATTTAAGCAAAGTTTCCAGGCAGACAAACCGGTAAGGAGAGACAACTGGCAACAGATGGAAACAGGTCATGACGCTCGACTTAAACGAAATTTCCATACACATTCATTCATCTTCCTCACCAAGTTACGGGACACTTACACTTTCCTCCTCACTTTCTCCCTCGCTTCTTTGTTTCTCGCACATCCACACGAAGAAATCACATTTATTTCTTCTTTTCATTTTGGAAAAAAAAACTACAAGGAAAAGCTTGTATCCTGACAAATATAAGAACTTTAACGTTCAGTAGCGTGCAGAAGGGGGCGACGGCCCCGGACATTCATATAAGGAGGTCATCTAATCAAAGAGTGAAATAAAAATGTAGTTTTTGAAATTGTTAACTTCGTTGTATAAGCGCCCAACAGTCCCACAAGCTAGTTTGAATATAGATCCGTGTTTTGATAAGCGAGACCGGAGTAAGCCCCCTACTTGAGTCTTAGGGGCATGCATTGAAGGAGTTGGCCCCGGGCATCATCAAACCTTTGCACGTCAATGCACATACATTAAGAAAAAGTTAGTTGTAAAAAAACACAAAAATATAAATATCTTATATTTTTATATTTAAACACCTTTTTCGCTTTTCTGTTTGTTGTGGGCGGGTCCAAATCACCAACAACAATCTATATTATTAATATTCAAAATTTAATAATTTGAATAGATTGTGTAGAGGACCGGGGGGTGAATATGAGGATGAAATCTCTGAGCTAAGATTTCCTGCTGGCCGGTCCCGCTACATAGGAATGTTGGACTTTGAGGGAGCACAAAGAAGATAAATAAAACAAACAAGACCGATATATATGTACAAAACAAATATATATTAATAACAAATAGATTAATACACGAATTACAAATACATTGAAGACATGAATAAAATGTTACAGTGTCTGTATGGAAAGTTGTGTGTGTGTATGTTGAATGTCCGTACGGGTGTGTATTTTGTTTTAGCGTGTTCCCAGAATATGGGAAACGCTGTATGTATAAGAGTTCACATATTGGAAAGTCTAAGAGAAAGTTTTTTATACCTCGCCTCACGCGCGAGGTTTCGGCCCGCTGCCTAAGTCGAGATAGTTGCTCGCACGTGCGCGTAAGCAGAGAAAGAGAGAAGGGTGCACAAGTATTTATACACGTGGGAGAGAGACCCCTGTTGAAGGGTTAGGAAATGAGGAGGAGATAACCCGATAATTGTGTGTAAAGAATTTAGAGACATGTCTAAAAGACACATAAAACTTAAAGTACACAGACAAACTTTTACATACGGAAACTTTGAAAAAGTGTAAATAAATTGCAGTTTTCAATTTTATCACAATTACCGTATTTGACGGCATATAAGGCGCACTATATTTTACTAAAAATATCTTTTAAAATTCCCCCTGCGTCTTATATGCCATATGTAGGTTTATTCGCGATAGCCGGCCGAAATGAGCTACCTGGCAACTCCTTAACTTACATTTTAGAGTAACTTTCATAGACCTATTGTCATTATTTAAAAGGCTATTATTATGCAGATTAAAAGTGTTATCATTAATAATAATATTTATTATATTAATTTCATCACGTTTAATATTAGTACTTTGTTTCACTAAAATTATATGCAATAAATTCAAATTATATATTTGTAAAATAAATTTGTTTCATTAATATTTTTCTGGCGATAACTTCCGGTTGCATTGGTAAATACTAACTAAATACAATCAGAATTTTTATATCCTAATTATTCCATATTACAATATGCAGATTATACAGATCATCGGATATAAGCAAAGTTTTTATAGGCTCGTGTCCTTTTTTCCTATTATTTTTCGTTTAATTGTAATTATTTATTTGCATTTTAAAATACAAAATGTGCCACAAGGGCTAAAAATGGGGAGGGGGGAAAAGACTGGTCTTCTCTAGTCCTACCTGAAAACTATCTAGTCTCATTCGTTGACCCATTCGTACTTACAATTTTCCTTTCACCATAACAACACATTTACTTTCACAACACAATCACCAAAATACCACATTTTCTCAATGAAAAGCCCTAACATGAATTTTTATTTACAAAATCATCGAGTGATGGGGAAAAAATCAAAAGCCCAATGTTTATATACAATGTAAAATATGTATGTACAAGAAACTAAACAAAACAATATTAGTAGTAGGACCCTTCCAAAAATGTGGCAGAAATCTCTATTAACTGGGATGAACAATTCCAGAGAACAGAGACATCTGTCACCTAAAACGTGGGGAGGGGTGGAGACAAGAAACTAAAAAGGAGGACAAAAAAAAACAGGACTTATGTACTTGCATGCTCTAGCTACGTTGAAAGGAAAATATTTAGCCCTGAGGAGGCCAAAACTGAACATGAAAATGTCCTATCTTACCTTAAAAGGCTGGGATGACTAATGTTTCGGTTCGAGGCCCAAAATCCTCTTGCTTAAGTTGCGTCCAACAACCACTCTAGGTCAGCACCTCTCACTCGCACCAAGCGCGAAATTTTCACCCACCTTTTGCCGAAATTCCACGATGAGAGACGCGCCCTCTCCGCCCTGATCTTAACCTTAAGCTGATGCCTAAAGAATGAGACCAGTTGCAAAGAGGAAAATTTCTCACCTGCGTGGAACTCCTTCTGTCTAGTCGTCCACACCACCATTCGCATAATGCCGAGCAGACACAAGAGCACATAGTGCTGATCCCTGGACATTGACGGTACCACATTGGAACAAACGGAACTGGCTTCCAGGACAAAAAACTTTCCGTCCAAGACGCGAACCATGTAACCTTCAATCAGCCTGCACAGAGGTTGCACAACGTCGCAGTGGAAGAAGGCATGTTCAATTGACTCCTCCCAGTCACCACAGCGAACACATTCGGCTGAAATAGCCAAACCCGCTGCGCAGAGCTTTTTGCCGACCCAGAGAGCCCCTCGCAACACCAGCCAGGTTCGTTTAATTGTAATCATAGTTTGTTTAACCAAAATAACGCCTCATAAATATAGCCTAGGCTGTACCATTTACTAATAATTTACTAATTTTACTAATTACTAATTTTTTCTTGATTTGCCTCGCTGAAATTGGGATGCGTCTTATATGCCGTCAAATACGGTAAGCTTATTAGTCCTGGGTATGAGGATAAACTACATTTGCCAGCAAGGCCTCTGCTCGGGAGATTGAAGGTTTTGAGGCGCGTCGAACCACCTCTTCTTAATTGCTGCTGTTTCCATGGTGGTAGCATCTATTAGGTTCCCAGCTATGGGAAAATAGTGACCCTCCCAAAACAAAAACAGAAACAAAACTCAATGAAAGTATAAAATACATTTTTATAATAAAAAATACCAGAAACGAACAAAAAAATGACCAACAACTCATATTCATAGTAACCAACAATACATAAAAAAATAAAATGGCCAGCAATACATTTTAGTAGAATTACCAACAATACATTTTATCTAGAGTTAAAAACATACAATTGCGTTCAAAAATATATACAGTTGATAAAATTGTGTTCAAAATATTTAGATTTCGGTAGAGGTTGAAATGCCGCTTAGGCACGTCCGCTTTTCGCTAAAAAAAAAAAAGAAGAAAGAAACAGCATAGCATCCATAGCAAGGTGAAAAAAAAATCCAAAGCTTAGTAAAAAAGTTTTATTGTTAAAATGTTTATGTTATTATTAAGAGGAAAGACCAAAGTATTTTTTAATTGTTTAAATTGTTTAAAAAAAAAAAATTTAAACCTTTCTAACTTAACACGTTCGAAATCTTGGTTAAAAATCGCGTTTTTTTTTTGTTTTGTTTTTTTTTTTGTTTTTTTTTTGTTTTGTTTTTTACGTCAGCGACGTAAGTAATTTTTTGCAATAACGTGTTTCTGCGATTTTTTTCCGGTGAAAAACACATTGAGTTGGAAATTCTGGTAAAAATCAAATAAATGTCGGATTTTAATGAAACTTTCAGAACTTATTTACAAATGAATGAAATTATTTTTGAAATTTTTTGTTTTAGAAAATCTTGGTAAATATTTTTTTTTACATATGTTTCACCACACTTACTTAATTTCATGAAATTTTGAGAAATTAAGTCGTATGTTCAAACTTTCTTTTAAAAGTAGAACTCTTTGGAGAATGTAGTAAATCATTCAATTTTTTTTCTCAAACTTTTGCTCCTTTTCTGAAAATCTACTCAGAATGGTAAAGTAAAAATGTAATAAAACTATGAAATTTTTTTTGTAAATATTTAGGACATTATTGTCTTAAGAAAAAAAATTCGATGAATAATGAATTTTTACAAGAATTTTTTCATTTTTTTAAAATTTTAATTATAATAATTTATCATAATTTTAAAATTTATTAAAATATTCCACGTCGTATTTCTTTTAGGTGATATTGTAATTAAGTAGAAATCATATTTACGAATCAAAAATTGAAAAGCTTAATATAAGTAATTTTACACCAATTTTTAAAAAATAATAACAATTTATTTTTAACTTTAAGCATTCCCATTTTTTATATATGGTAGTCTATACGTAACATTCTTATGAAAAGATCTTGTATCATCAGAGTTGTCCTCTTTTTACAGAAAAAATTCGCTTGTTTCCAATTCGTTATTCATTATGTTCAATAGTTTTGAACATCATCCCTTCAGTTTTAAAATTTAAAGTAAGTTTTATTTTTTTAAATTTCTATTTCACGAAATATTTTTATTTTATGTATTTATTTTAATGTGACTTACCTCTTTCATGGTATTTCATCTGAGTTATTAAATTTTAAAATTAATCCAAGAAAATTTTATAGTATTTTAAATTTTATTATTTTTTCATAAAGTATCTTCAAACGTAACTAAAAGTCAATAAAATATTAGATAATTGCTGAAAATATGTTAATTTGTAAAAATTACTATATAGTTAAAAACTAAAAAAATGCGTTCACTTGGATTTCGTAAATTTATGTCAATTCTGGTCATCCATACTAGCTGTCAACACCTCGTAGCATATCGATAACGTCAATAAAGACATAAGAAAAACAGGACCTGTCGTTAAGAAATGCTTGTATACTATTTTTATGCTATAAGTAAGTAATATTTGTTTCAAATCAGATTAATTTAGCTTCAAATTTGCTAATTTTATTCAAATAACGAGTCACAAATATATATTTTAATTTTGGAACGATAATTAAATTTTATTTTAAAACTTGTTAAAATGTAAGAAATGGCCGCCGGTAAACAGATTTTTTTGAAATCGAGCAAATATTTGACATTCGAATCTATATAATTTCAATTTGAAATACACCAGAGTATTTTACCTACTGGAAATAGTCAATTTAATCCTTTAGCTTTCAATTAAAGCTAAAAAGAAATCTTCAAGAAAGCGTTTTCACTTTTAAAAATTCATTTTAAACCTTAGGTATCGAAAATTTATACCGAATTAGTGGAGGTACCTACGCTAAACAAAATCAACCAACTTATTGAGGTGACCATGATAAATTAACCAAAGCTGCGAAAAAATGTAAATAAATAAAAATAAAAAAGACGACTCGTAAAAACAAAAACAAGCACTGAACTCTTCGAAAAATAAAATCTAATGCAACCTTTATGATGAAAGGTGTTTTGCTTCAAGACAAGGAAAATAATTTTTAAATGGATTTTGTTTTTAGTCCAGCCTTTTATTTCTTATTCTATGGTGATGGGGGGTAGAGTTCTCGTTGTTAATTGTTGCTTGTATCAGAAGGTAGATAAATAGTAGCAGTCCTTCGGGACAGCAGCTAGTTTGGCATAAAGGTTCAACAAGCGATCAAATTGAGGTCACCATAACATAAACAAAATAACATACGAAAGAGAAGGGTATATCAAAAACACTTTGTATTTAAATGCAACATCAATGAATAGTACAATGTTTCTTGATTTACACGCACAAAGTCCGTTACAAAATGTTCATTCATAGAAGAGAAATCCGATTATTAAAAGAATATAAGTGTCTTTTGTTAATACTTAAGTTCATGACGTGCTGGTCACAGGAGATGAAAGGTGAGGTCAATGGGTTGGTAGGAGTCCTTTGATATCTCCGTTGGTGAAGGAAGGCTGAAGGCATCGGGTTTCACGGGTGAGAAAAGCGTAGCGACATTCACTGACGGTACTTCAAAGCTTTCTGTCTTAGAAGTGAATTTATCGCTCTATTTATGTGTGTCCTTCGGATCAGAGTCAGTCTGCTGAAACAAACTGTTGGGTATGGCGCGGAGCTGTTTAATTGGTGGAAAATTGTTTATCATTCTTTTTATTTCTTTTTAGTTTTCCACCGGAAATTCTGCGTGGAGCCGGGTGCACAGAGACCAGTATTGGTCATTTGCTGTCTAAACCTCTGAGGGTTAATATCCGGTCCTTCGCTTGCTCCGTGCCACCACATAACTTTCGCCCCAGTAAACGGAGTTGTTGTTGTTGTTTTTTTTTTTTAGTAATAAAAATATGTGTTTTCTTTCTTCCATTTAACCGTTCTACCGGACTTCGTTCTAGTTTCTGGTTTGTTATCATTAGTTTCTTCGGAACAAGATAGGGAGTTATCCAAATCCGGTCTTGATCCAATGGAATCTTTTGATTTTATATTTTCAGAAATATATGCAGGTTTTAGTCTATCTATTGAAACATTACTATGTACGTCATCCGATCTTTTAATAGTAAAATATTTTTCATGACGACTTAATACTTGGAATGGACCTGTGTATGGAGCTTCCAATGGCTTTCTTACTCTGTCTGTTCTTAGCCAGATACTTTTACATGTTTGTAAATCTTTTGGAATGTAAGAATTAGGTATTGTATGCAGGTGTCCCCTGGATAATTTGTCCATGTCAAATTTTTGCATCTCGTCGGCTAGAATTTTAACGTGCGAGTTTGTCATTTCACTATTCTCGTTCTTGATAGAGTCAATTAACAATCGGGGGACTTGTGCATGACTCCCTGTTACTGCAGTAAATGAAGAATAGTTTGATTCGTTAGGTGTTATCCTCATTCCCAAAAGGACGATAGGAAGAGCTGACAACCACGATTCTTTCCTGGCTATAATAGCCGTTTTTAAAGTTCTGTGTGCTCGCTCAACTAATCCATTCGTTTGCGGATGGTACGCCGTTGTTCGTAATCTGTGGAAGCCTATTATTTTTGATAGTTCTGAGAATAATTCGGATTCAAATTGGCTTCCTCTGTCCGTAACGACATGAAGAGGAACCCCGAATCGGGAGATCCACAGATTGACAAAAGCCGTTGATATTGATTTTGCCGTAATTTCTGTTATTGGGCATGCTTCTATCCATCTCGTATTTCTATCAATGCATGTTAATAAATATCGATATGGTGAAAAATAAGGGTCAGTTTGGTTCTTTACTGGTGTTAAGGGACCGACAATATCCACATGCACCGTTTCAAAACGACTGGAAGGTAATTCAAATGGATTTACTTTGCTCTTTGTGTGTTTTATTATTTTTGCTTGTTGGCAGTGTTGGCATTCTGTGCACCAGGTTTTTATTGACTTGTCCATCTTCGGCCAATAGTATCTGGATTTTATTATTTTTCTTGAAGATGTTATTCCTGGATGTGATAGATTATGCAGACTGTCAAATACCGATTTTCTGAGCTTTTCAGTCACAAAAGGTCGTGGAAAAGGTAATGTCGTGTCACATAATATGGTTTCATTTTGATTTATTGTGTATGGTTTCAGTTGATCTTTGAATGCCTGAATTTCATTGTCAGTAGCTTGATGCTTCATTATTTCTTGTAAGTCACATATATCAATAGTGATCGCGTTGACAGGTCGTGATAAACAATCAGCTACTATATTTTGTGAACCTCTTATATGTGAAATGTCATTTACATATTCGCTGATAAAACAGAGGTGACGCTGTTGTCTATCTGATTTTAAGGAAGACTGGCTTTTAAAAGCACTGCAAAGTGGTTTGTGATCCGTCAGTAACATTACATTTCTGCCTTCTATTAAATGTTTAAAATGGAGTACTGCTAGATAGGCAGCTAGTAGTTCTCTGTCAAAAGTAGAATATTTTTGTTGGGTTTGGGATAATTTCTTTGAAAAGAAACCTATGGGGATGGGTTGATTATCAATCATTTGATGAAGTGCTGCACCCACCGCATAATTCGAACTGTCTGTTACAAGTTGATAGTTGTTAGCTTTCGAGCTGGGGAAAGCCAAAACAGTTACATTTGATAAAGACTTTTTCATATTTTCGAAAGATTCAATTTCTTCCTTTGTTAGGGTTAATGACTTGGAATTTTGGTTTAAACGTATTTTTTCCGTGAGAGGTAGTATGATATCGCTGAAATTTGGCACAAGTTTTCTGTAAAAATTTGCCATTCCGATGAATCGGCGTAGTGATTTGGAATCGTTTGGTTGAGGAAATTCACTTAATTCATTCAACTTTTTAGCACTGGGTTTGAGACCACTAGCAGAAATATGAAATCCTAAAAAGTCTAATTCATTAGCACTAAATATGCATTTGGAGAGACAAATTTTAAAATCGTACTCACTCAGTTTTTGTAGTACTAGGTCGATATGCTTGGAATGAGTTTCTTCATCTTCTGAGAATATAAGGATATCGTCGATATATACAAAGGTATAATCAGTATCACGAAAGATATTGTCCATCATTCTCTGAAAAGTACATGATGCGTTCCGTAGTCCGAAAGGCATATAGTTATATTCAAATAACCCAAAAGGGGTAGAGATGGCTGTCTTGCAAACATCCTCCGGATGTACAGGTATCTGATGATAAGCAGACGACAGGTCTATCTTTGAAAAGAACTTCTTATTATGAAGCTTCGAAGACAAGGAATTTATATTTGGGACTTGATATCGATCGGCTTTTGTTATGGTATTTAAATGTCTGTAATCGCCAACAGGTCTATATGTGCCGTCTGACTTCGGTACCATATGTAAGGCTGAACTCCATTCAGAGTTTGAAGGGGAAATTATTCCTGCCTTTAGGAGTTTCTTGAATTCCTCTTTTGCAATTTCACATCTCTGAGCTGATAATTGTCTGGCTCTGGAGAAAGTAGGAGGGTTGCTACCAGTTTCTATTCTATGGAATATCTTTGGTTTTGTTGCATTCGTGTCGCGATGAGGAGAAATTAAGTTTGGGTATTTCTCCAGAATTGCTCGTACCATTTTGTTAGCATCCTTATTCGGTACTAAACCTATATTCATGATAATAGACGATGGATGTGCATCGGATTGTCTATTAGTCATTTTATCAATCAGCTTATTGTTTGTGCAGTCCACCATTAGCCCGAAATGGTTTAGGAAATCGTATCCTAGGAGTGGCTGAGCAGTTTCGGCTATTATAAATGTCCAGGTAAATTCTCGTCTGAGGTTCCGTAGTGTTAGATTCAGTACTGCTTGTCCTGAGCATTCAATCTTTTGACCGTTGGCAGACACTAAAGAGATATTGGTTGGGTATGTTACAGCTCCGCTTAAATATCTCTTCGGAAGTATAGATACGGCAGCTCCTGTATCCACAATAAAATTTAAACTTTGAGCTCCTAACCGTGCGGCTACAATGAGAAGCGGCGAGGAAATGGAAGCTAACACCTCTCGCCTAGTTAGTTTTCCGAAATCTCACGAGGAACTGGTGAATTTGGGCGAGAGTTGGGTTGCATTTGAACATTCCGTTTATTTGGCCATCTGCACCACGGCTTACAAAATTTTGCACGTTCCGCAAAGTATAAATGCGCTCGGCAAATTAGAGGTTTTTGGTCCTTGTTAAAAGGGCGAACACTGGTAGGGAATTTATTTTCACTGTGGGAACAGCCATGTATCCTTTTAGTTTCATTTTTATTTTTCTGTTCATCCCTTTGCTTCCCCGAAATCTGTCGAATATGTGCGGTGTCTTGTTTGTTAAAATATAATAGTAAGTCATCCGCCATTCTTCCAAGGCGATCTGTGTCTAAATCGACTTGTGCCGCTACCACTGGTTTAATGGAGTGAGGTAGGGCTTGAATAAATTTGTGACGTACGATATCGTCCCCTACGCCAATTCGGCTTGCTAATGACATAAGTTCATTCAGGTATACTGAGGGACGACCTGTTACAGTCGATGACGACATTAATTTGTCCAGCATCTCTGGTTTTGTTTTCTCGTAAGCGCCCGTCACTGCTTCTCTTAGTGCGTCGTAATCTTTTGATTGCAGTATAGTTGGCTGTATATTTCCTACTACGTCCACAGGGAGAGCTGCCAAAGTGTTAAAAAATTTTTGACTGGTCTGTCTTATATTTGCAATATTAAATTGCGCCTCCATTATCGCAAACCAAGCTATTACGTTTGATTCAATGAAGTTTGGTGGTTTTATCGCAACAGCTTGGATTGGTTGGTTTTGATTAATTGTAGTTTCTTCAGCGTCATCTGCCATGTTTTTGGTTTGTGTTGAATAAAAATTCTAATTTTGTGACAGTTCAATTTTTTTTTTTTTTTTGTGCGTGCGTGCGTGTATATATTTGTGTTAAAATCACGTCGGGCGTCACCACTTATGGTGATGGGGGGTAGAGTTCTCGTTGTTAATTGTTGCTTGTATCAGAAGGTAGATAAATAGTAGCAGTCCTTCGGGACAGCAGCTAGTTTGGCATAAAGGTTCAACAAGCGATCAAATTGAGGTCACCATAACATAAACAAAATAACATACGAAAGAGAAGGGTATATCAAAAACACTTTGTATTTAAATGCAACATCAATGAATAGTACAATGTTTCTTGATTTACACGCACAAAGTCCGTTACAAAATGTTCATTCATAGAAGAGAAATCCGATTATTAAAAGAATATAAGTGTCTTTTGTTAATACTTAAGTTCATGACGTGCTGGTCACAGGAGATGAAAGGTGAGGTCAATGGGTTGGTAGGAGTCCTTTGATATCTCCGTTGGTGAAGGAAGGCTGAAGGCATCGGGTTTCACGGGTGAGAAAAGCGTAGCGACATTCACTGACGGTACTTCAAAGCTTTCTGTCTTAGAAGTGAATTTATCGCTCTATTTATGTGTGTCCTTCGGATCAGAGTCAGTCTGCTGAAACAAACTGTTGGGTATGGCGCGGAGCTGTTTAATTGGTGGAAAATTGTTTATCATTCTTTTTATTTCTTTTTAGTTTTCCACCGGAAATTCTGCGTGGAGCCGGGTGCACAGAGACCAGTATTGGTCATTTGCTGTCTAAACCTCTGAGGGTTAATATCCGGTCCTTCGCTTGCTCCGTGCCACCACAATTCAAACGTTCTTAGTGGGTACATGTGTTGGACATGACATCGCTGTTATTTTAGACGGGTGACATTTAATTTCACTGTTTAAAAATATTCAAATAACAGGGACGTCGACTCAAAACACGAGTACCTATTAAAAATAACATTTCGTAATAAAACTTAAATAAAAATAAAAAAGAAACTAACATATTCTCGGACGCACCCAGGGCCAGATTTATGCCTTAAGCCACTTAAGGCATAAATCTGGCCCTGGACTAATAGAATTTAGATGCCCTTTCATTAGGAATGTACCCCCCTCTTCAAAACCAGTACAGATCTCCTGTTTCATCTTCAATGCTCGAAATAACCGTGTTATAAACACCCAGTTTGTCTTCCATCAGTTTGTGTTCGTTATCAGCGATACACGCCGTCGTTTCCTCACTGTCATAGCCGATCTCTCACATGTACTCTATTACGCGATTTTTTTGCTGCCTGCTTAGGTTGATGTAGGCTAAGTGTGGAAATTTCTTGGCCTCCCATGGTTTGCAATCGAATGTCCAGGTCAACTAATGCTTCAATATAAATAGCATCATTGATCGTGACAATTTCCACTGAGGTTTGCCGTTGAATCCTTTGTGTGTTGCCCAAGCTTGAGAGGCTCACCCAAGCCACATTTCGTCAAGATGATGGAAAATAGCTGGCGCAGTTGACTTTGTGCTCTGCTAACTGCTGCCTCCTCCAGTGTGGTCCTAGTGTGCATCGTCCCCCAGTGGTCCATGTTTGGCGCAGGCTTGTACAGATTTCCCCATTATATCTTTGCAGTGCTCTGAATGATGTAGGACCTCTGACAGTGTGCAGCAGCAAACGCAGAAAGAAACATTCTTGCTGACTGGGGTGCATAGTGTACACCCACCCGATGGTTCTGCTTCTGAAGACATTTTCTTCTTAGCCCTCAACTTGTGCTCCTTGCTTTCGCCTGCCCCATCTATTGTGTGCCTAGGTGTAGTAGACGGGAACCTCAACATACAGCAGTATTCGAGCAAACAGGTCACTTTTATAATATTTTTTAGAAAAGATTTTTCACATTCATCGTGAAAACATAATATTTTAGAAAAAGTTGTTATACATTTCAAGTTTTTTATTCATTATGACGTGTTCATTCTTCAGGCAAGTCCACAATTTAAATTTTGATTTGTAAAAATTAAAGTTTTTACAGTAGTTTTGATTTACAAAATATGAGGGTTTTGTCCCCATGAAAAAGGGATTAAGATAAAAACATACGAAACATGTGAGAACAAGTACGATGAATCAGTTATATTTAAACACAAATGCAAGTAGATTTGCAAAGCAATTACGATTTGAGCGCTCAGACTTATCTTGAAATGTGAGACCTCTTAACTAGATTGGTTTTCTTGTCTTAGTAATAACGGACCGTGCTATGTCGATTTCATGTCGACTGGACGAATTAAAGTAGATGCCTTTCAGTCGCCAACCAACGAATGCTTGAAAAGAGCGCAAGTATCGTTGACTTCCCGCCAACTCGAGGGAGGCTTTTGATTGGTTTAAATCGCAGTGTATAAACCAATCATAATGTTCTGTTTATAACTGTTTGTTAGGGTGTATTTTTCTTATACTTTGGCATAATTTGAAGAAAGCTGTCAAAGGGGTTTCTGGTATATTCTCAACTACGTTTCGAGCAGTACCTTCTGTAAAATATACACGCTAGCCATTTCTAAGATGAACAGTTTGATTCACCACTGTTGGATGCCGCTCGTGGATTTCGAAGCCCAGGATTCGCCACATTGCCCCATTAGAGGAAATATATCTGCCCAATTGATAGATTATATATAGAGATTTTTCAATATTGAATGGAGTGAAAGGTTTGTAGCTGCCACCTTTGGCCGTCCAGCAACGACCAGCATCGATCACCTCCGATGACTAGCAGCGATCAACTTCCCTTAACTTCGACTTAAATAACCTTTCCCGTATACTATCGGTTATAATAACTACGGGAGGTTTCGACACTGGCCTCGACCAGCATGTACGCAACGTCTGCACGTCAACGTTCCAACCATCGACACGACCGGAACGACCGCACTTCAACATCCCGTCGTTTTATTTACTCAATTTATGGTATTTAGGTACATTGTATTTATTTTCAAATTTTCTAGTTGAATTGTTTACCTATATTGCATATCACACATTATTCTACATAATTAGGTTACAATAAAATTTCTATTTTATGAGAACTGAGATGTAGTAGAGTTGGGGCCCAGTATCATGGATTGGGGCCCAGTATCATGGATTGGGGCCCAGTATCATAGATCGGGACAAGGAGGAACACGAAACCCTTGTATCAGCCCTGAGAAAGAATACAGTATAATTTTATTTTGCATGTTATTGTTTCACAAAAATACGCTTAGGCAAATTAGTAGCTAAGCTAATGCCTTCATTGAATAGAAACACTACTGCCTCCTCTGTTTTCTTCTTTTATGTGTCATGTGTTTCCCATCCTCTTAACGGCGTTTCGTTTTCTTTTACTATCCCTCCCACTTCCTCTTCTACATTCCATTTATACAAGCAAGCTCATTAAATAGATTATTTGCTGTTTCTCTCTGTCCCTCTTGTTTCTAAATATATTCCATGCGTTTCAAATTCCCCAAGACCTCGATCCTCATTATGATAGTCCTGGATATGACGATAAACTAACATGAGGCAGCAAGGAGATTGGAGATTTTGAGGAACTTGGAACCGCCTCTTAATTGCTGTTGTTCCAAGCGGTGGGCAAATACTGAAACTCAAAACAAATCAAAACCCTAGGAAAGTTTTAAAATACATTTTATAGTAAAAATACCGATATTTTTATGAAAATAATTACCAACAATACATTTAGGTAATAAAATTACCAGCAATACATTTAAAAATATATATAACCAATAATACATTTTTATGATAAAATCACCGAAAATACTTTTTTTTTAATAAAATGGCCTGAAATACATTGTTATAAAAAAAATTACCAGCAATACACGTTTGTCGTGAAATTACCAGTAATACATTTTATCATCTACAAACTATATATCTAAAAAACATACCTTTGCCTGAAAGTATAAGATTATGTAAATATCTGTAGTTGAATGCATAAAAATGCGTTCAAAATATATGTAGCGGAAGCCATGAAATTGCGTCCAAAATATTTAGATTCGACATAAAATGACCCATAGAAGTGTTGATATGTCGCTAAATAAAATCAACCAACCAACCAACCTCATTATGTATCCTACAAATCTCAACTGCTTCTTTCTTATTCTACGTACAAGTGTAATTTTTTGTTTCCATTTTCTTTAAAATTTCCTCGTTGGTTACATGCTTTATCTAAGGTATTCTCAACATCTTTCTGTAGAACGTCAGATCTCCTCTTCCTTTGTGAAGAAATTGTCCAGCATTCACTACAGGATTGATATTACATATTTCCAGTTTTTTAATACTTTGTTTAGCTTTTGTAAGGCATATTTCGCCATTTCGTTGCGCCTTCGTCCACTGTAAGACAAGAACAAATACTGATTCACCCACAATAATATATTAACATTATATAGAGTATCCACAACAGAGAAAACTTAACTCACATCGTAACGAACAAGTACCTAAAATATGCAGAGCTTTATTTTTTAATGTGTCGTATCCCTTCATAGTTAGACGATCATAGCCCTCCACAATTTTCTGTTCTTTGTAGCTCTTAAAGTTTGCTTTATTTGCTATCTTACCCAATCCTGTTATGCCAAACATTTATACAAACTCATTAGGTAGACTATGCTCTGCTTTCCTCTGTACCTATTGCCTTCAATGTCTTGTGAGTGTCGAATTTTCTAAGTCCTCTTTCCTCATTATGTGCCCTAGAAATTTCAACTCTCTTTCTAATGTTAAGTATAACATTTTTGTGTTCAATTTCTTTACACTTGTCACAGGTTCGGTCTATGATATTCACAGCAGCCTTCTGTAGAGCGATATTTCTGTTGACTCAAGCTTCTTCATACCTGATGCGATTGTCCAACATTCTCTGCTGTATAGGTGAACTCAAATTACATAACAATTCAGTACACCTTTCTTTGTAACAAAATTTTCCTGTTTCTTTATACTTTTCATAACTTTTGGAAGGCATCTTTCGCTATCCCAATACACCTTCCACATTTTCCTTCCTCTGTTAAAACACCTACAAGATATTTAAATTTTTGTTGTGTTTGATGTTCCTGTTTCTTAATACTTTTCATAGCTTTTGGAAGTCATCTTTCGCTATCCCAATTCACATTCGGATTTTGTTGTCGCATTTTCCATCATCTGTTAAAACATTCCTAGATATCTAAATTTTTGTACTTGCTTGATTTTCCTGTTTCTTAATACTTTTCATAGCTTTTGGGAGGCATCTTTCACTATCCCAATTCACATTCGGACTTCGGTGTTGCATTTTACATCCTCTGTTAAAACACTTACAAGATATTTAAATTTTTGTACTTGTTTGATTTTCCTGTTTGTTAATACTTTTCATAACTTTTGGAAGTCATCTTTCGCTATCCCGATACACCTTCGGATTTTGTTGTCGCATTTTCCATCTTCTATTAAAACGCTTACTAGATACTTAAATTTTTGTACTTCCTCGTTTTTTATATCCCCAGTTTGTAATTCGCATGTTGATCTGTCCCTTTTGCTGTCAACCACACATTCTGTTTTCTTGCAATTGATTTTGTGTTCTTTTAGTTTCCATTTTCTTTAAAACTGCTTCGTTGCTCACATGCTCCGTCTATAGTATTCTCAGCATCCTTCTGTAGAATCACATTTATGTTGCCTCATGTCTGCTCTTCATCTGTGAGGAAATCGGAGAATTGATATTGCACAGTTCTGTCTTTTTTCTTTGTTTCTAACAAAATTTTCCTGTTTCTTAATACTTTACTTTGCACTCGGAAGGCATCTTTCACGATTCTAATGCGGATTCCAGTGTCCCATTTCCATCGTCTGTAAAAATACTTCCCAGATTTTTAAACTTCTGTATTTGCTTGATTATGTCACCCCCAATTCGTAGCTCCCATCTTGGGTTCTCCTGCTTTCTAACGACCATACATTATGTTTTCTTACAATTGATGCTTAATCCCTTCTTGTTTTCCTTTAATACTTCGTCTAGGGATTCCTGTAACACGGTGCCATATGTGTATCTTATGTTGATAAGATTGTGTACACCGATAATAAACCCTGGCAGTATTTCTAGTTCTGTTATGATCGCCTTCATAAATAAATCCGGTGGGAAGACACAACCTCGTTTTATGCCCCTTTCTATTTTTGTATATATGCTCAATTCATTTTCTATCCATACGCAAACGATTTACTCCCAGTAAGTATTATGGGTTATTCTAATATCTTTCCCAAATCAATTAACTTTTTCTTGAAGTTCAAATAAATTTTTGTGTCGTAGCTGAAAACGTCGTAGCTGAAACATAGATATACGTCTTTCTGTATTTGTATTGCTCGCTCTAATATCATTCTGATTATAAATATTGTATTTCTTGTTCCAGTGTTTTACTTTTAACGAAAACTAGCGGGATCGATTCTCATTGGTTCAGAAAGAGTGAATTAATAATAATTAAAATTGTTATTATTTTATCATAATTATTTTTGACACTATAATTAATTTTTCTTTCTTTCCTTCTTTATGGATATGACAATATATAAGAAGGACACTTAACGGCCAGATTGTCCAGCTGACACGCCGTTTAGCCAGAGGCCTGGGCGCTCCCCTTACGACCATAGCAATGAGAAAGTGACATCAAAGGAACTGCTTTCAATCATAAACGGATGCTAATATGCGCAATTCTAACTTAAATGATAAATAGTTTCAGTAATTCTGACATCAATGATAACAAAATTTCCAGAAATCGGAAGAAATAATATTTGGGACCTAACTTTTTTCTTTCTCAAAGGAAACAAAATTAACCGACATAATTATTTAAATTAATGATTCTATTCACAGTGTATTTATTCTAGGTACAACCAAAATGGATGTCTTTTTCCACTATGTGAGTAAAAAATCGACACCCCATTTTAAAATAGTTGTCAAAAATCAGGAAATTATATACGATTCTAACGAAATATTCATAACGTATTCATTAATGAATTAATATTTTACTGGACAGGTTATTTTATTAAAAAAAAAGAAGGTATTTTTGGAGTATGTTTCACACACCCTTTTCGCTATTGCGTGCATACTTTTAATTCCTTCAATTTTTTTACAATTATATAAGAAATCCCTGACGATATTATTTCAGTAAAAAAAGAAAAAAAAAAAAAGAATTGAATATGGCGTTTGAACATACGAAAAATTCACCCCGCATTTTGCCAAAAACAATTCAATAAGACTCAAAAAATATATTCTTTTGAGAATTGGTATTTACATAATTTAATAAAACATGTTATTTTCTTTCAGATTCGAAAGAAAAAAAATCTAAACTTCATATATATTTATATATATATATATATATATATATATATATATATATATATATATTTTAAATTACATGTAATTTTTCAAAGCAGTTTTCTTTTATTAAAGACGATTTTAAAAAATGTAAATTTTAATGTCATTTTTGAGTGTGACCCTTTTTAAAAAGATTTTTACGTTATTTTTTCCTTTTAACAACTTTTAGATTATTTTTGGTATGGATGTACAAAAAGGAAAACAATTCTAATAAAGTGACTACTATTCAATATCGGAGGAGAACTATGATATTAATAATTTAATTTCGTATCTCCCATTCAGTCAGTATAAAAAATAATGATTATTCATTATACTAAGTTTTAAAAAAACGTATAGAATACAAAATTATATTCTTAAACTATTGGTTATATAAGGTTAAAGAAAATTTAGTTTTAAACATAAATAACAAATTCTTGATTATTGCACTGCTGGTATTCCGTATTTCTTCAGGTTTTAGGTTTACTTTTTCTCCCGCGCTTTTACGGACAGTGGGAAAGTGACTGTATTTCTACTTTATCCTTTGACCTCACAGGCTAGCGTGTGCAAATAAAACGTTATTTTAATTATGTTTTTAAGTAAAAGGTAAGCATTACTTTTAGAAAATCTAGTTAATTAATCCTTAAATTTAGCAAAACTAAAAGACTTCGAAACACATCTCTTGTAAGTACATGTATATTGAATTTTAAAGTGAATTTTAAATTTGTTCTTATTTTTATTTTTTTTCGTATACAATGACGCTCGATGAGTGAGGAAAAAACTACTAATGCTTTTTAAATTAAAAATACGTAAAAGTTTATATATGGAAATTATTCTTTTCTTTTATTTAATTCAATTAAATTTTTTAGACTATTATCCTACAGATAGAACCGAAATTTAAGTTCAAAGAATGCATAAAAATTTTATGCATTCTTCGAAGTGAACATAAATTTCGGTTCAAAAAAGAAAAAAAAAACGAAAAACACATTTCGTTTTTTTTTTTAGAAAGTCCATGGCGGTACTTAATTTATTCTGTCAAAAGAATAATCACTGAATTGTTCAAAAGAAGTAGCAATTAAAAATGTCCGATAGACTTACTACCACTTGAAATTTTTAAAATTATAATTACAAAAAATAAATTATAGCACTATGTTTTTGTTTGAATTACACGCAAACAAACATAAACCTATCATTTTAAAGTAAACCTATCATTTTAAAAATTAAAGTTTAAAAAAATTATAAAAATTCAAAAAAATGAAAATAAAATTGTTTTTTATTCCGTATCAATAATGTTCACTTTCCACGGGCCTATACAATGCGTGGTGGAGGGCACTAATGTTTCAGATTTTAAAAAATAGAATATTAATAATCAGGAATAAAAAAAAACAAAAAACTTAATGTCTGATTTAGCCTCCCTAAACATCT
Organism: Acanthosepion esculentum; assembly: GCA_964036315.1. NCBI lineage: Eukaryota > Metazoa > Mollusca > Cephalopoda > Sepiida > Sepiidae > Acanthosepion > Acanthosepion esculentum. Next base: position 103,934,466 of record OZ038485.1, on the reverse strand, counting down.
GATATAACTTCCAGTCCACATTTTTATTTTTTTTGTGGCTCTGCTTGCTGCTTGATAAAAACTTGCCTTTAATATTTTGTTTTTGCAACCTTCAGCAGATACTGCTGCCGTAATTCCTTTTTTTCTCGAATTTTCACTGTGAAATCAAGACGTTTCATGAAATAAAGTTATCGTACATCATAAATATTTCGATTTATTTAAACTTCAATTAAGGTGGATTACGTTCATATCTTTTATTTTCTTTCTTTTTACTTCCAAAAAAATGCCTATTTTGAGAAAATGAAAACAGGCAAACTGAGGTTAACCATTTCTTTAAAAACAGAACTTAAAAAATTATCAGTTTAAAACTTTATTACAAACTTAGCACAAAAACCGGAGCCTCTGACCTATTTTGCATATATTTACAAATCTGAACTTAAGTATGGTACAGTGTCACAACAGCACAATACCAAGTAAGGATCGAACTAACTATTCTAGAGCGAAAGATCTATTAATTCGTTAACAACCGTAGCTCTTTTAGTTTTTATTTTAACACTAACAGTTTGAATGTGTGTGCACATGAGTAAGGAAGTGTCAACATCAAGTCAGTACGCTGTCCGCCGTTTGTTTGGGAATATCTCAAAGATTTAAAAAGAAAAGCTTTTTTTCAGTTTAGTGATCTGACTTTTTAATTATTTTTAACAAAGCTTTGGAAAATAATATCTAACAAAAGAGATTAGCATTGGATTGGAATTATATGAAGAATGTTTGTTATTGTTTACGGAGATTTAACGAGTTCAATGCACACTCCATAGAGTCCGCTTCCTAACTGTTTTTCTTCCTCATAAACATAACGAAAAAAGAAGCAAGTAAACGATTTTCTTAAATTTTGAAGATAGTAGTAAAATTTTAGTTTATGTCGCTTGCAATAATTAAGTACGAACAACTGTTAACTAGTTACTGGTCAATTTATTTTTCTTTTTTCGTCTTGTTTCTAAATGAGGTTGTCACGTGAGTACCCATACCGATTTCTCTCTCCATGTTCAATGACATTCCGATATGCTCCATGTCACTTTTATTTTTTTAGTGTGATGTGAAGTGTTTTTTTTTTTTGTTTTTTTTATAGTTTTAAGAGAATTTTACTACTTACTTTATTGTTGAGAAAATTCGTTTAAGAAAGAGTAAAAAAGACCTTTCGTTTTTATTTGTGAAAATATCGTGTTATCAAAAAGACCAATCGTTCAAAATAGCACGGAATCATAATTCAAAATTAGAACTGGATTGTCCAAATAATGCAAAAAAAGAAAAAAGTAACTGCTTTTGGTTTCAGCAAAAAATATTTTTAATTAGACACGTGAGAAAAAGAATATTTATTTATTAGTCCTGTAGAGTTACGCCCCTTCGCGGAAGTTAAAATATTTTTAGCCAGAACAACACGGCCACATGGTGAATGTTGAAACAGTTATTGTCCAATTATGTTTTTATGTTCGCATCTGTTGACGTAGATGTTCAGGTACTTTTTCTCTCTGAATTTATTATATTTAGTTGTTCAAGTAAATATATCGAAGTTAGTTTTGCCTGATGACAATATATGAGAACAAAGATTTAATAATGTAATGCACTGGGATGTCAGAATGTTTACTGGACAGATCGAATGAAGTCTTGGTTTCCTTCATTTGAAATAGTGCTATTAATTAGGGATCTCTACGAAATCGCTAAAAAAGAGCATAGAATAATAAAAACGGCCTTAATCTTGATGAAAACAAAGTTTTATCGTCAAAATGTTTGTTATTTAAGAGGAAAAACCAAAGTACTTTGATTATTTTATTAAATTTTTCCATCCATTTTAGAACAGATTTTTCTTTTATATTATTTTCAAAAGAAAAATAATAGTAATTTTACATTTTTTGTTTCATCTCATATAGCGAAAACATTTTCTGCATTTCACAAGTTGGCTATTGAAAAGGGAAAAGAAAAATTGGTAAAATAGAATTCTCTACCATATTATACACCAGAAATAAATAGAATCTGGTGTAAAAAAATTCATATTATTACCATATGATGAGTTTTAGAAAGTTGGAGGTGTCCAGAGCATCCTCTAACGAAATAAGTAACATTGAATTCTGTCAAAGCATTGGGCATTATTTTGTCAAGAAAACAATATCATCACGATACGGTAGATATTTGTTAGAAAGCTCAACGTGAGTCAACGACATATGTTCCCAGGAGAGATGCTAGGGGAAAAAAAGTGAGAATATCTATCAGAAAAAAACTTTCTTTTTTTTTATGCAATTTAAATTAACATTTTTTTTTCATGGCAATGTAATAATTAGTTTTAATTTTTTCACACCTAAAATTCCTAAGTCAGGTCATACTAGTCAAGTGGTGGGACGAAAAGTTGGGGACTTGTACAGATCTGTATTTTGACTTGTGTAACATCTCCCTCTTTGCATTTCCTAGATTATTAAAATATTAATTTAGTTGCTATAAAGTAATTTTTTATGTACTTGTGCGTTATCTGTCGCCACTTTTAAAAAGCGTTTTTTTAGGGGCTCGGATTGAGGAATTGGATAGTCGAGTTCGAATTCCAGTCGAATCCATTACATTCACTTACGTAAGTTACGTGCTAAATACCCTTAGGAAAGGTATGAATCCTCTTCTCCCCCGACCCAGTTATGTATAAATAGCAGGACCGACCGGGTTCTATAGCCTTGGATGGCAACCTACTGCGGTGAAAAAATCTGCCTCGTCAGTCATGTATCAAAAGATACATGATCGCCTAAGCGTGTATCACACATGGTACATACAGTGATGTTAGATAAAAGTGACTCACCTGATTTTTTTTACTTAAAAATTTTTTTGCCTATTGTTTTTCAGGTTAAACTAATTTTTAATCTTACTAATATAAAGACTCCTTCCTGACCACCTAGTAAAAAAAGTTTACTCACCCTAAGGTATTCTATTGATAATTATAATTTTGGATATAAATGAGATTTAGGGAAAAACTGTGCAAAAAAAGTGACTCACTTATTTCCTGCAACTAGTAATCAATAGAAACTTAACCAAACAGCTTTAAATAAAGAATAATAGAGGTATAATTTATTTATAATAGGTAATATAGTTTGAAATATTTAATAATCTATGGGTCTACCTTTATTTTGAATAACCTTTTCAACCCTTTTTGGCATTGACTTGATCAGGTTCCTGCAAATCTCATCTCCAAGCATTGAATTCCATTTGGATATGAAATTCACAATCAAATCCTCTTTGTTGCTCAATTGCTTTCTCGAGAGCCTGTACTTTATAATGCTCCATAAGTTTCCTATGGGGCTGAGGTCAGGAGATTGGGGCGGCCATGTCATAACACTCACCTGCTTCTCATCAATTTTGATTTGTGATAGGGAGCATTATCCTGCATAAAAATGAGCTTGGTGGGGTCAATTTGCACCCTTTCAGCAGAAGGGAGCAGACAAGACTTTAAAATTCTCTTGTACTGCTCGCTCCTGAGGGTCTTTTCAATAGGTTTTAAGAAACCAATTCCATGAAAAGAAAAGCATCCCCAGGACATTATACTGAATGGATGCTTGACAGTACTTACTGCTAAATTCAAAGAGCTTTCAAAGCTTCTTCGGATTTTAGATCGCTTATCCTTTGAATTTAGCTCAACTTTCGTTTCATCGGAGAAGAGAACATTTAGTAAAAAAAATCAGGTGAGTCACTTTTATCGAACAGCACTGTAACTGATGAACTGTTTTTGTGGAGTATCTGTCGCCACCTTTTAAATTACGTATTGGTGATCTTTTATAAACTTGGATGTGGTAATTTTTTTTTTTTCCAGACAAATGAATCTTTGGGATAGTATATTTTTACACATCTGTATTTGTGAAAAAGTTAGAAAATTAATTTAAAAATTATCGACAGATAAACCCACAAGTACCAATTTTTATTATAGATATAATTGTTATAATTAGGGGTAGACTGCTGAATATCAAGTAGAGTATTTTTGACCGCTTTAAACATAGGAATCAACACGGTATGGTAACAGTCATTTTCTCGCTTCAATGTGATCTTCAGACCATAAGGTATATTTAGCCTTAGGCAGCAAGAATTCATTTAAACAATTTTTGTTAACTGAACTGATAAGGTTTGTCGTTAATTTTTTATTGTATTTTCCCAGTTTTCAAATATTTTTGTACATCCAGATCAACATATATATATATATATATATATATATATATATATATATATATATAATTAATATTTACCCTATAAAAAAAAAACTCTAGCCACTTAATGTAAATTGTTACTAAAGATGCACAATTTATGAGGATATGTGGGAAAGATAATGATTAACCCTTGACTTGAAGAGGTTAAGATTGTAGAGGTCGAAAAAGCATCCTCTTGAGAGTCAGTTACACAAAGTAGCAGTTTACGGTAAGAAGCTGTTTAGTAGAACTTCCTCCTTACTAATAAAATATGAAGGGAATAAGGATGATTCAACTCGGTCTACATGGCATGGCGGGTCTTAGCTGGGAGGGTTAGAGTTGGTGGAACAAAGGAATGTAACTCATCAGAACATTTTCCATGGGAATAGAAATAGAGTAGCGAGGGGCTTGCAATGTTCCATCTGTCGGGAAGGCGTTGTAAGGTAAAAAATAATTTATCACACATACGACTAGAAACTTTTGAAACATTTAAAGGTTCAAGTACCTTCAACCATCTCAATCATTATCAAGACTGGATGTTGCCGGTATGGTAAACTATAAATGTATAGTATTAATTTGGGAGACTGAAGGCAAAATTGCTGATTTTCAGTGATTTGCTGATAGAAAAGCATTTAAAGCAAATAAGTTTGTTTTTCATTTAACTCAACAGTTGTTTCATCATGCTGACTTCAATGTTTCATGGTTGCATCAATATGCAACTACACTTCAGAGCATAGTTGGACTTTCTGCTGTATTTCGATTTTTTTTTTTAATTATATATTGTGGTATAAGAAGAAAGAAGCTAACCAGGTAACATGACAGCCATCAAATAAAAAAAGAAAAAATAACACAATTATACCATAATATATAAGTAAAAATATCAAGAAATACCAGCAGAAAGTCCAACTCTGCTCTGAAGAGTAGCCACGAATCTATGTGAGAATGAAACTTCAAAATCAGCATGACGGAAAAACTGTCCAATTGAAAAACAAAAAACAAAACAGGAAACACAATTATAAATTAAGCCATATCAATTTAGAATTGAGTTTATTGCCCTTTTGAACTGTCTGATGATTGTGCCCACTCATAAATAATTTGAACAGCATGTGAAACTTTAAGTTGTGAAAGACAGTGAAATATAAGCATCTTCTTTTTTATACATACATATATATATATATACATATATATATATATACATATATATATATACACACACATACATGTATTAGCAGCCCTTCGAGAAGAAAATTGGATAATTTATCAGATTTGAGGAAGTGGATTTTTTTTTTTATCACTTATTTTATTAAAATTATTTTATTAAAATATGGCAAATAAAACTAAATATGTCCCTTATTTTATTACTATAAACCAGTGCTTCTCAACCTTTTTTTCCATTTCTGGGTGCGCTTGTCAAATAACTAAAACTCTGGGAACACTTTAAATTTTAATAAGGAAAAATTAGATATGAATTTTGAAAATAATAAAATAATAAAGAAGTCTCTTGAAATAAGCATTTTCTTAAGACATTACATTGTATATTTAAGTATGCTTATATGAAAACTGTGCTTTATGTGCTTTGGCAAGTTTTTTGAATGTTTGTCTTCATATGTGATAAATGTTTAGCTTTATATATGAAGATTAGCTTTTCACTTAAAGGGATTTGTGAAGAATCTGCTATTTATTTTAGAGAGGCCGATAATGACTGATTTAAAACCCTTGAGGAAGGCAGAAGGGAAAAGATTATCCACTCCTTAAAGTTTAAAACTCTTGGGCGCACTTTAAATAAATAAATTTTAATAAGCAAAAATTTGTCATGAAATTGAAAACGAAAATAATAAAGAAGTTTCTTGAAATAAGCATTTTTTTAAGACATTACATTGTATATTTAAGTATGCTTATGTGAAAACTTTGCTTGATGTGCTTTGGCAAGTTTTTGAATGTTTGTCCTCATGTTATAAATGTTTAGCCTTATATATGAAGATTAACAGTACAGTTTTCACTTAAAGGGATTTATGAAGAATCTGTTATTTAAATCCCTTGAGCAAGGCAAAAAGGAAAGGATTATCCACTCCTTAAAGATTAAGGAATTTAGTATGCAGTTTAAAATTTCAAATGACAATGACTTGGACATGGAAGCCATGTGTTTGGTGTCTCTAGCTTTTTAAAAAAATCTTTATTTTTTAAATATAAAGATAATTTATAAATTACTCTTCTGTTTACCTTGTGAGTACCTGCTACCTTTCAGGGTACATTAGTGTGCCTAGGTACACCAGTTGAGAAACACTGCTTTAAACTGAACAAATGTAAATGCACATAATACATATTTCCTCTATGACTTTTTACTCCCCACAAACCTGATACACTTTACAATCGCTCTTCTGTGACATTTTTTTCTCCAACAAAGACTTGAAATAATACTACTTCTTTATTTTTAATTTACACCATGTGCATAGAATGTAATAGTCAAAATGATGTAGTAGAATGCAACAAGAAAGTAAAGGGGGTCCTCGACTTACAACAGAGTTCCGTTACTATGATGTGTTGGAATGTACCAGCAATTTTCTATGAATAAGCGCTTATATCACTTAGCTATACTAATGCAATAGTAAAGTAATAATCTAGGACATAACACATTTCTATGACTTATGTTAACATAATTAGGACTAAAACACACATGGAGGTCATAAATATAATACATCTAATGAAATGAAATTGTTTTAAGCTACTTTTGTATTTATTATTGGTGATGTCATTGGCTCTCGGCAGATGAGTTGATGAACCATAAGATCTTGTCTCTCTTGCAGAACTCAGAAGCAGCAGCAAATCTTTTCTTTTTTATCAGGAAGTCATCAACTTATAGTTTAACAAGAAAATGTCCTTATCTCTTACAGGGAAACTCTATATATATATATACGCATATATACATGTTTTTAGTGACAGTCAAACAACTTAAGCCAAGCAACCAACCAATGTTTGTTGCTGTCTCTCTCTTTTCAGACCACTTAACAATATCTAATTTCACTTCTATGAAATTTCTTGGAAGCACTGCCATCAGAAGAGGTTACACTATGTGTGGATTCCATAATGAAGAGCAATAAGTTTCCATAAACACAACACAAAGAGATTGAATGCACAACAATCTAATATGGTGTACAACCAAGAACCGACCCATGCCACCTTATGTATGAGACAAACAGCATAAGTTAAAACAAGATTAATGGAGATTGTGTTGTAACCACAAATCATTATAGGTCAGGATTGTCATAACCTGGGGACTTACTGTATGAAATTAATAAAATTAGTTTAATTAAACACTAACCAATTTACAGTTATGAACTTTTTATTTATTTTGTATTGCAAATTAAATATTTTATTTTTACCATGAGAAAGTTCTTTTATGTGGCATGTCCCTTCAGGACATTGGCAATCATAGCTCTCCACAATTTCCTGTCCTTTGTATATCTTAGTAAATTTTGTCTTTTCACTATCTCTCCTAATCCCTGTTTTTCCAACCTTTTACACAATGTGCTGCTTTCCTCTGTCCCACTTGCCTTCAGTATTTCCTGCAAGTGTCAAATTTTCCAAGCCCTCTTTCCTCATTATGTACCCTAGTAATTTTAAGCATCAGTGTATTTTTTGATCCATTTTCTCTAAAACTTTGTCATCCTCACATGTTCAGTCTATGGTATCCTCAGCATCCTTTTGCAGAACCACATTTCTGTTGACTCAAATCTCTTCATTTGTGAGGAGATTGTCCAGCATTCAGTGCCATATAAGATGACCAATATTACAGCTCTCTTTTCTTTGTTTTTAATGAGATTTTCCTTAATACTTTGCTTAACTTTTGGAAGGCATTTTAAATATTCCAATATTTTCAGATTCTTTATATTTTCTATCCTCTTTTAAAACAGTTCCAGTTATTTAAACGCCATAGTTCACATCTTTGGCGGTTTCTCTTGCTGATAACCATACATTCTGTCTTCTTATAGTTGATAGTTAGTCCTTTCTTCTCTCTTTCCTTTACTTGGCCTCTTCCTCTTGCTGATAACCATACATTCTGTCTCCTTACAGTTGATAGTTAGTCCTTTCTTCTTGCTTACTTTTTCTACCTTGTCTAGAGGATCCTATAGTTTTACATCAGTGACTGCCAATGTTATCTGTACATCTTATATTGTTAAGATTGTATCAACCAATAATAAATCTTGGTAGGGTCTCCAGCTTCCTCCGGATAGCCTTGCTGTAGAGGTTGAATAAATCCAATGAAAAAGAGACATCCTTGTTTTACGCACTTTTCTTTATTTTCATGTACCTACTCAATTCATTTTTTCTTGTTATTTTTCTTGCCAGTGTTTTCAATTTCATTTTTGATTGTTTTATGACTTCGATTTAACCTTCTGTGTTTTTTTTTGTTTTTTGTTTTTTTAAACCTAGAAGAATATTCTGTTGCCAACTCACTTTATATCAAATACCATGATTCTCTTTTGAGGTTGTATCTTTCTTATGACCCATGACACTCTTTATATGTCTGAAATTAAAGAAATAAATATCAATACCTATATTATTATTATATATATATATTTATTTATTTACAATATAACGAACCCATTCAGAATATGACGATAAGCTAGATCTGGCAGCAATGCCTCTGATTGGGAGATTGGAGCTTTTGAGGAGCTTGAAACCACCTCTTAAATTCTGTTTTTCCCAGGTCCACTCTGACCCATAGTAGTAGAACCTGTTAGGGATCCAGCTATTGGTAAATAGTAAACCCCTTTGCCAACAATGCATTTTATCCTCTACAAATATATGTAAAAAACACATTTATCCTGAAAGTATAAAATTATGTATAAAATATCTGTAGTTGAAAGCATAAAATTGCATGCAAAATATTTAGATTTTGGCATTAAATAACCTATAGAGGTTGATATATGCTGCTAAACAAAATCAACCAACCAAATATGATGAACAACAGTATGATAAAATTTAATTGTATGATAAAATCTCAGATCACCAAATAAGGTATTGTAATATTTTTTAATAAAAACAGATTTTATAAACTGAAATTTTCTTGGTATATTTATCAGATGAATATTAGTACATTCTAAACTTTTTACCAGAATAAATTAGTTAATATTATTTTTTGTTATAAAAACATTGACTTATTAAAATCTGACATAACAGGGCACAATAGCCCTCACCCCATATGACTGGCTGAACACAGTCAAATGGTCCCTAAATGATGTTATTGTAGTGAGTAGTGACATGTTTTTTTGTTTTTTTATTGGCTGGAAGATCGTTTTTGAAGTCTAGCAGGAATCCATGGACTATTGCTATCATATATGGTCTGGAGCTCCTGTTTGTCTCATGCTCCTTGATAAAATCCAAAGACGGATATGCAATGTAATTGGCCCTGATCTGGCATCTCATCTGCAGTCGCTCTCTCACAGACATACCATCGCCTCTCTGTCATTTTTTTACAAATACTTTCACGGTAACTGCTCTGATGAGCTGCTTTTGCTGGTTCCCAGACTTCATGAATTTAAGTGTTCAACTAGGCTGGCATCTTGCTCTTACCCTTTCACTGTCAAAACTGTTAAATGTAGCCATCTTTTCTACTCAAATAGCTTCATGTCTCGCACTTCTCGCTTGTGGAACTCCCTCCCCTTTTCTTGTTTCCCTGATAGCTATAATCTCCAACTATTCAAATGTAATGTCAATCAATGTCTCCAGATGCCTTGATCTATCCCCTAACCTTCTCTTCATCCTTTCCTCTATCACTCCTCTTTGCTCTTGCTCCAACTCTCTGTAACCCTTGCGTGCTAGTGGCTTCCTGCCTTGCTTGGGGTGGAATGCTTAAAAAAAAAAAAGAAAGAAAACCATGTGAGTGAAGGAGAATAATAATAATAATAAATAAATGAAAAACATGATAAAGTGGCGCTTTGTTGGAAACCAGATATTTCCACTTGCTGCCCTACATGAGTAAGAGTCCCAGTTAGGACTACGACAGAGAGGAGCCATCAGTCTGTCCAATCAGTCATGTTGGTAGCAATCGCTTGGCTGAAGTAAGAAGAGGAGTTGATGGGACCTATGTGCCACCCCCTACCTACTATAGAGAAGGTCCTACTAGGAACCTAATTAAAATAAACACCAAATAGTTGAGAACCAAATTCATGACTTCATTTCTTGATGTCGATTTTCTCTTCATGTCTTGTGAACCATGTTTCAAGCTTTGTACACCCTAGCATAGGCAAAATACCAAGTGGGGGTTGATTTGTCTGGTTGATAAAGGACCTAGAGCACCCCTGCCTCCATTGTATGTTCACAATAGAATAAGTAACTTTTTTTATTAGATACAATGGAATCGAGTAAATGTTTCTGTCCATTTTGTTAGTTATTCTTGAGTAATGAGCTGACAATCTCTATAGTCACCAAAAGTTTATTTTTATTACATACTAAAGCTCAGCCAGCACCAAGCTCGAGAGGGACTCAAGGTAGAGGTTTACTGTTAAAATGGTTAAGATGAATAAGATGTGTAACAGGAATGAAAGAGGAAATGGTAAAAAGTGAAGATTATGAGGATAAATAACAACTGGCCCTTGACTTGAAGAGGTTAAGATTTTAGCATTCAAGGAAGTATCCACATAGGAGTCTCTTCCACAAAATGGCAGTTCTAGGTGCTGGGAGAGCTGTTAGATTGAAACACTGGGGAAATGTGGGTGATTCAACTCTGTGAAAGTAATATAGCATGACCTAACTGTAAAGTTTTGAAATGGTAAAACTAAAGAATGAAACTCATTTGAATATTTGCCATGGAAATAGCAACAGAAGAATGATGGTGTGTCTGTAGGAAAGAGGCTGCAAATTCGATGATATCAGAACAATACCGTGTAAACAATTTTGATGTCTGCCAAGGTTGGAAAGTGAGGATCGAGTAGATCCAACCCAGCAATATTCCAATTTTGGTCTAATCTGACTATGGTAAAGATAAAGCATAGTAATTACTAATGGGACCCTGGAGCATGTCTTAAGTATGTTAGTTTTTTTTTTTTTTAATTTCCAAAATGTTTACAGTTTTTAACAGTGTTCAATTTACAATGCTAAACAAAACTCTTTAAATCTGTCAGATTTGTTATTGAGGCTTTTTCTTATAGAATTATGAATTTCTTTTTCCTTTTTTAAATCTATGACTTTTGATAACTTCACTACTTGGATGTAAATCCAATTACAACATTGCTACTACTTAAATAGACTGGTCCACTTGTAGAAACCATGGAAAAATATTTTTTTGGTAGGGGGAATAATTTTTAAAGATTAACATGCACTGGACCTTCAATATTTGTCAGAATTAAAAAGAAAATATTGATTTTTTTTTTTTTTTAATTTAAAAAAAAAATTTTTTTTATCAATTTAGAAGTGGGGAGATTCTGTTCATAATAAAATTACAATGTAAAAATCGATCCCTGACTTTTTACACTCATCTAGATTTGGGGATTTTTTTCTGAAGTACATGCACAAATATTGAGGAATAATAATTATTTCTTGTAAATGAAAAATAAATGCATATATACTTTTAACAATATATCCATTTGTTCTTTTTATTAAAAGAAATCTTTTTGTAAAAATGTAAAAGAAAACATTTCAAGTGACGGAACAATTGCTTGTTTATTGGTCTGCTCTTTAATGACAAGAATCTTTTTGAGGGAAAAAAAAAAGAAATCTATTTCGTCAAATAAATGCTTGCTACTAAAATATTTTCATAGAAAGAAAAACTTAGTATGAATAAAGATAAAAAGAAAACTTATCTTTGCCAAAGTGTTTTGTACTTTATCAAGGCAGATGTTTTGCTTTTGTCTTTATTCATATTGTAGTTATATCTGAAATTTTTTACACATAAAAATTTATAAAGGATGTTTCATTAAGACAGATCAAAGTCAGCAGTAAATAAATCAGTGTTATTGGTGAAAATTTATTTATTTCTCTATTGGATCATGTTATTTAAGTCATGACAATTATGTGTAAAAAATAATATCACCCAAATGTCTGCCAAGGCTTCGGCGGCACATCTCGACTCGATGGTCAAAATTTTTGATGACGTCTCTGCATAGTTGCTCCTCAATCTCACCAATGTGTATGTAAAGGGAGTTTTATTAAATAGATTATAAAGTTGTTTCATTAAGACAGCAGTAAGTAAATCAGTGTTATTGGTAAAAATCTATTTATTTCTCTATTGGATCATGTTATTTAAGTCATGGCAATTATGTGTGAAAAATAATATCACCTAAATGTCTACCTAGGTTTCACCTAAGTGGATCTTCATGGTAAGCTTACCCCAAAGATCCATTTAGGTGAAACGTAGCTAGGTAGTTCCTAGCTCTTTAGGATTTATTTTATTTACCTTTGCTCTACTTAGCGTATTGAGCACTCTACGTTTTATCTTAGTTACTCGTTTGGGTTTTTTTTTTCTTCTTTGAACTGGAAATTTAAGGCACTGGATGATTTTTTTTCACCTTGTTTGGATGTTTCTAGTTTTTTCTTTTTTTTTTTTTTTTTTCTTTTGCAATTGTTTCCTCAAGTAGCAATTTGTTTTGGTATACTGGCAAATTGTGTCATTCAGGTTTTTTACCAACCAAGTATAACTATTAGTATAATATATATATATATATATATATATATATATATATATATATATATATATATATATAAGATGACTGACGAGGTACTGCGATTAAGCTATTCATTTAATTTTTCTTGTGTTCATAAGTGTTTTCTATCCTGAACAAAAAGTGTATAAAAACTGTCCAGAAGTTCTGCATTTCTGAGTGTTTCCGCTATACTTTTAGCCATTATCAAGTGTGATTTGATTTTACATTTAACGAATGTATGGGTTGTTATATATGTATGTATCTAGAGTTATAGGGATGTTTTATTTTCCAAACACAGCCAGCACATTATGGCCATGTTCATAGTTAATGTTATTGAGTGTTGGCTTTTTTCTATTTTATTAGGGCTTATATATATATATGAATCATTCCATATCCAATCAACAAGAGTCTGACCATCACAGACACAGATTTTTTTTCAAATTTGGTACACTTATAGAGCTTTATGATAAAAATTGAATGATACTTATTTTACATCTCTAGGGTTTCCGAGATATGACACTTTGGCCTTTACCAAAAAGGTGAATTTTTGGAAAATAGCCACAAAATTTAAATATCAATATCTCAGTTATTGTTTCACGTACAAAGCTAAATTATATACTATTTTAAAATACTTGGATAGATCTAAAAGGTGATCTAATTATTTTTTGGTTTAAAGGTCAAATAAGATAATTTGACTGTAATCTTAAACTTTGACCTTTTAATTTCTCAAAAATAAAGTATCTTTTTTTGAAAAATTTGACAACTTTGTCTGCTTTATGGCAAGATATGTACAAAATTTTGTATTGGACCTTTGTCTGTGTCACAAGGGTTTTACTGAGTTGGGCCAAATTTAAGATGGTGGATTTTGGTATTTGCCACTATATGCTAACATTTCATATCTCCCAATATCTTTAGAAAGCTCTTTGAATGCTGATTAATATTCACGTAATAACTATGATCATAAAATCAATAGAATTTGTGTTATTTGTGGTTAAATGTTGACCAATTCAGTGGAAAATAATATTATTTTTGGTTTTGTTTACATTTTTATTATAAAACATATATTTTTTTTTATATGAAAAAATGACATGATGAAAATAATTATTTAAAAAGTGTCATGAATTAATGTTAAGATAACATAAAATTATACGAAAATATGCAACAAATGATGTTAATGGTTAACAAATTTTTGTTGACACGGTACACTAAATACACAAAACAATCGAGCTTTCAGTATTTTTATATATATATTTAAAAAATTAAGTTTTGATCTGAAAAAGTGATACATTAATATGAATATTTAAAAAAATATTCCTAACATTTACAAAGAGATTAACAAGCAAACTTATTTTTGTTGTTGGAATCCATGTTTAAATAGGAAATAAAAATTTGGATATGCAAACACTTACTTTTTTTACTCAAATTTTTTGTGGTGACCAACCTTGATTGTATCTTTATTTAAGGTTATTTCAAGATTTCCTAAAATATTTGAAGCTTTTTCCATCTCAATTTTCAAAAGTTTATAAGTTCTTCCAGTGTCAGTTATTGGATCAACTAAACTAAGAATATCAGAATAATTTAAAATTAATATATCTGGATATAATGGATAATAGAAAGATGGGGAAGGGCTCTTCAGTTGTAAAAATGTCAATTTTACCTCTTCATTATCTGGTTATTTTTCAAGCACACATCCTAACCACCAATTCTTATCATAGATTACTGTAACAAATCCCTTAATGTTTTCAAGTTCTATATTATCCTGTTTTATAATTTTAACTATTTTTCTTTCATCCTGAGTTGACACTGTTTTTACTTCTACCTCTTCCTGAGACACAGGAATAAAACTATGTAGTTTTTGAATTCCTGTAATTGTTGAGGCATTTTTTTTTTTATCTATTTTCTAAGATTTCTGTTTCATTTGTCCATTCATTTATTGAGAAATGGAAACTATTTATGCCTGAAATGTTTTTTCTTGCAGAATCAAACAACTATCTTGGTGTCATTATTTGTTCATTGTAGTGTCGCTGCAGGTTTTCTTTTGCTGCTAATAGTGCCACCCAACCCACCACGTGGTCCTTTCCCATGAGATGGAGCAAAAAAGTGCCACTCTGCATCAATACCAAAGTCAGCCTTATGGTTGCACAAATTGATAACATTTTTATAATGTGAAGTGGCACCATCAGACAAATGGATCAGATTTTTTATTTTAAAATTAAGATATAAGTTTTCTCTGGAACAAATGAACAGCTACTGTGTCGTGTTTGAGACAATCTGACATAATTACAATATTAATATGTACCAGTTCTTTGTCATTTCTGTAATAAGACAAATGGATGTAAAGTGACTTGAGTATTATTCCAGTGGAAACTTTGAGTAGCACTCTGTAAAATAAATGAATAATTCTCAGCAAAATCTGCAATAAAATGACTTCACCATCCATCAAAGAAATTTTCTTATTAGAACAAAATTTTGATTGTTCTTTGGCAATGAAATTATGCATTTTCAAGGTTTGAAGCCCTACGCAAAAAAGTTTCAATAAATTCTTCTGTAGATTATGATTCAGTTTGCAGCATGGTTCTGTCAATTGATAGCCACTGTTTGTAGATAAAATCATCAATTAAATTTTTAGTTAGAATTTCTTCTTTATATAAAACAGAATCCTCCATCAAATTGATACAAGTTGAGCAGTCACCCAAGTAGCAGTTTAAGGTTGCTTCATTGCATGTAACAGCTGCTATTATTTTGTAATAATCAGTTAAATGATATTGTTCATCTTGAGTCAGTGTACCAAGATGAGCCCACACAATCATCATTCATATTTTGATGTATTGTACAAACACAGATATTGTGTTCCAGCACCACCTTTTGGTCTGAGCTCAGCAATTTTTGGAAAACTAATTCTGCTTTGATTTTCTTATTTAAATAATTGATATGCCTCTTTCAGGTTACAAAGTACAAGATACTTTTATTCCTGAACTCTTCTACCATTCTTTAAGACTGTCTTATAGTCATTTTTTCCAGGCATCACTCTGTTGACTTCTTCACTCTCATAAAACAGCACAAGTTTGTCAGTTGTCTCTTGTGGAAATCTGCATTTTCATATATTTTGTAAAGATAACATTCCTTGTTCCCTTACAAGTTTTTTGCCCATCTTGCCATGTATGTTGTGGTGCCAAATTCCATTTGAATTCTTTGGATACTCCAGCTTTTTGGAGGTATTGTCAAAATTTGTACTTTTTGGGTGCCTCTTTTCCTCAAACTGACTGATTAAGAAGTTGCAGTTCATTTTCATTATCTACAAAAATGCTAAGAGGCTGTGGCTAGTCTTCAGCTGATTTTTGAAACATTCAGAAAACTCTGGTAATGCTATTAATTTTATTCAACAACGGGTTTGCTTGTTAATCTCTTTGTACATGTTAAGAATCTTTTTTTTAAATATTCATTTCAGTGTATTGCTTTTTCAGATCAAAACTTAATTTTTTTTATGAAAAATAACTCTGAAAATTTGATCTTTTTCTGCATTTAGTGTACCATATCAACAAAAATTTCTTAGCCATTAACATTATTTGTTGCATATTTTCATATTATTTTGTTATCTTAACATCAATTCATGACACTGTTTTAAATAATTATTTTCATTATGTTAGTTTTTCATATAAAGATTTATTTGTTGTATAATAAAAATGTAAACAAAACCAAAAATAAGGTTGTTTATTTTCACCAAATTGGTCAACATTTAACCATGAATAACAGACTCTTTTGATTTTATGACCATAGTTTTTATGTGAATATTAATCAGCATTCAAAGAGCTTTCTAAAGATGTACAACTTTATCATATTGGGAAATATGAAAATGTTAGCATGTAGTGGCAAATATCAATATCCACCATTTTGAATTTGACCCTACTCAGTAAAACCATTGTAATGCAGGCCACAGTCAAAAGTCTACCATAAAATTTTGTACATATCTTGCCAAAAAGCAAACAAATTTGTCAAATTTTAAAAAGAAATTAAAAACACCTTTTAGATCTACCCAAGCTTTGTAGATGTAAAAACAACAGATATTGATATTTAAACTTTGTGATGATTTTCCAAAATTCACCTTTTTGACAAAGGTCAAAGAGTCATATCTTGGGAACCCTTTGACCTAGAGATGTAAAATAGGTACCATTCAATTTCTATCATGAAGCTCTATAAGCGTACCAAATTTGAAAAAGATCTGTGTCTGTGATGGTCAGACCCTTGTTGATTTGACAGACTGACTCATATATATATATAGGGACCAATATATCATTTTTTTTTTATTATTATTATTTTTTTTCAATTTTCAGTATAGAATTTTGTTTCTAAGCCCCCACCCTCCTCTGGTGGTTTCATTATAGATTTTTGTTTTTGCTTCATTATAATATTTAATGAGAAAGTTTAACAATATATGTTATGAAAATAAAAGGAAAATGAAAAATTTTACCAGCTAGAATATCCACCCATTGGATAAGTTGCTCCAACTTGATAAGGTTTCATACCTCATGCCCTCAATCTAACTTTGAGTTTCCGGGACAATGAATGCTACAATCCTAAATAAGAATTAGTAAAAGTGGCAAAACCTCTTGAAAAGTAGCACTACAGACTACTAAAAGGATTTTTAGCTTTAGTGACAATCTGTGCTTTTATTGGCACTCTAAAATGCTGGAATGCTGAAGGGATTTCATAGGTCATCTTTGTAGTTTATATAAATTTTAAATTCTTCAAAGAGTTCAGTGGATGGATCTTACAAATCTTTGATGACTGCAAAACTGTGAATGTCATGGTTCATATATTGTAGCTCTCTAGGATCGAACAGATGAGCTGATTTATAAAACGCATACACTGAATAAGTATTCAAGCATTTGTTCAGCTTTGAAAGTGCTGTACTGAATATGTCCTGCAAATTTAATGTGACCTTATTCCTCTCTATGCTTTCCAGTTCAGATAGAAGATGGTCAGTTTCTCAACCAAATGTTGTTTTCAACTTATCACTAAGGTAATAGTTTAAATCTTCCATTAGGTTGTACACAATACATGCAAGTGGTAACTTGGCATCCTCTAAGGCTTTTTTTATTAAACAAGTACCGTTCTCATTGATGAAATGTAGATTGATACGTAAATTGGTATGATGCATGGTACAGTTTACTATTGTGCTCAGAGTCAATGTCTTTGAATATGTCTCCATAACAGAGAAGATTTGAGACATGCTCTGGCTTCATCAACTCTGGTACTTTTGGTATGACTGGTAGTGATTTCCTAAAGTCTCCAGATAACAGGAGGTGACTGACAATTCCTAATGTCTCTCATGGTTTGGTCCAATGCTTCCAGGGCCACCCTGTGTGCCATGATACATTCATCCCATACCATGAACCTGCGCCTTTTTAGCACTTGGGCCATTTCAGAGGTTTTGCTGATACTGCAAATTAGATTATCAGATGAAGTCAAATCCAATGGAAGCTTAAAACATGAATGTGTAGTTTGACCACCAGTGATCAAAGTTGCTGCAATAACAGGCCACTGCTAAAGCTATGTCCTTGAGTTGTCAAACTTTGGTGAAAAGCAGCTTAGTAATAAATGTCTTTCCTGTCCCTCCAGGAGCACATGTCGTTCTGTCCTTTTAGAACAATGTCTCTTTTGTTATGTTGGTCACCATGGAGAACCACTGCTATTTCATTGCAGGAGGTTTAATTAAACCACCCTGGATGCTGTCCAGTAGGTCGCTTGTCTGTATCAATGATCACATTAAAGTTGTAAATAGGAGCACTTTCCAGAGCACATTTAAAGCTTTTTTTGACACAGCTATTTCTACAATGTATCATCTCTTGCAGTCTCAGTGTAAGCTCGAGTCTGGTGCCAAGTGAAATAGAATTATGCCCTGGGAGTTGCCGACAAAATATAACTGAAGATATTGTGGCTCTTCATTTGTTAGTGGCAGTGGGGATCCAGTCCTATGGTACATCTGACCCTGCACTTTAAAAGTGGACACAAAATCTCCTTCCCTAATAATGTTAGCCCGAATGAAGTCATTTGAAAAGCACAATTGTTCTTCCTAATGTTTTACAAAAAGTCTTTTGACTTTGAGTGGTGCCTGAAAGAAAAAGTTCCAAAGGCTGTGGTGGATCTCCCAATAATGGTATTTTGACTTGGCCACTTGAACAACACATTCCAGGAGTCTCTCCTTCAAACTTCTTGGCTTCACATTTACCACATACTTTAGACATAGAGCCTATTGTCACTTGCTTTTCAGAAGCGTAGTCATGTTCCAGTTGATAGTTATAGGCAGCACAGTGCCTCTGTTCCCTAGTTCTGCCCACCTGCTTCTTTTCTTACCTTTGTTCAGGAGTTTCAACTGATCTGTGAGCAGCCCTCCAGCTTCTATTGGTTTGTAGTTTTTCATCTCTTTGCTCAGAAGTCTTTCCTACCTTGCTAGCAGCAGACTTAGCTCTGGGAAATTGTAGTCTTTCCTGTTTTTGCGCAGGTGTCTCAAATACCCTGCTAGCAGTCCTCTTAACTCTAGCAGCCAGAAGTCTTTCCTGTCTTTGCTCAAGAGTCTCGGCTACTCTGCGAGCAGCAGACCTAGCTCTGGCTTCCCAAAGCCTTTCCTGTCTCTGATGTTCTGCAGCTATCCTGGTTCTTTTGCCTTGCAGTTTTTCTTCCTTTTGTTCTGATATTTCTTTTGCCTGATGTAACGAATTTTGTGCAATTTCAGGCTGCAAATATTTTTCTCTCTGTGTTCCAGTATCCTCCATAGATCTCCTCAGAGAACACCTTGCATTTGCTTTCTCTTGAGTTGCTAAAAGTCTTATTTGATGTTGTTTTATAGTGGCATGTGACTTCACGGTTAAAATGAACAGTTGGTTTATCCACACCAAGAAGATTAATGATGGATGGTAATGACAAGGAATACTTAGTTTTCTTGGATAGTTGAAATAAAGTTCTTTGAAATTCCAAGTGATTCATTAAAGCTGATAATATAATCGGTGAGTAATTTGACACTGGCGAAAATCTGAACGCTGCATGCATGAACAGATATTAAATTTTTTACATGACTTTAGATGCTCTTCACTTGTTGATTTAATTTTTCTCCTTATTTTATATCAAAAAAAGGATTTCGCATAGGATCGCTATTTTCTTTTCTTTCTTTTTCTAGGCTTAATTGCTAATTCTTTTAAAAACATTTTCATTGGTCCAAAGAAAATTTCACATAAGCTTGTGAATATGTTTTGTCTTTTTCTTCAGCTCACGGGTAAATCTCTTTGAACTCAAAGTTTTCATTGGTCCAAAGACAATTTCACACAGGCTCACAAATTTCTTTCCATCTTTTTCTCATTTTGCCCAAATTTGAAAGGAGTGGGTAAAGGGAGTTATTATTTTGTACTCACATTTAGCTTTACTTATGGCAAATGTGGACTAAAAAGTTTTTTGAAACTCCTCTCGGCCAAAATCAGGGTGCAGATTTTATTGAAGTTTGCTGATTACTGGTCTCCAATTTTTCTTTATAAAGACATGCACTTAGTCATTGTATAAACAGACATACAGACACAATCTTTCTTTTATAGATATAAATTACCGACTTTATCCATTGATGTCAGTTAGAAAGTTAGGAAAGGCAAACACAAACAAATAAAAATGACAACTGGCAAATCTGTTAGAAAAAAAAATTGCCATTTCAGAATCGTGATTTACTTTCGTCTTTCTGTCTGTTTTTCCATTTTCACGGAAAATAAGCACATATATATATATATATATATATATATATATATATATATATATATATATATTTCATTAAATATAGATAAGTGTTGTCTATATATTTTATGTAAGTTCTTTTCATATCGTCTGATAAGCTTAATAACATTATCATTAAACAATGAAAGAAAATCACAATATTGATACATATTTTTAATCCAATCTAAGCTTTCGGCTTACATATTGTGATTTTCTTTCTTCGTTTAATGATAATAATGTTAAGCTTATCAGACGATATGAAAAGAACTTACATAAAATATATAGACAACACTTATCTATATTATTTAATGAAACGTATGAATGAAAAAATGCTGCCTAAATACACACTATATATATATATATATATATGGTGGAAATCAATTTGTGACAGTAAGAACATCTCTTGCACTCAAACTTTCTTAGATTTTCACACATTTTAACTATCATCACTTTGTCATTGATGACATCTCAAATAGCTTTTAAGACCTGCAAGAAACTTGCAAGTCTTCCCACATTTGTCAGTCTTCTTGCTGCAACTTGTCTTTCTGAATGCCGGCTGTGGATATGTGCGAGTCCACTTACTGATCGACACACTTTATGGCAGATTATACATATATGACCATTGAGGATGTCATATTAGTAGTTGATATGATGTTCATATTCATATTCATATTCATGTTCATATTAGTAGTTGATATCATATTAGTAGTTGATATGATGTTCATATTCATGTTCATATTAGTAGTTGATATCATGATGACTCTGCATATGGCTGAGTAGAGACCTACTTTTGAAAAGCAAATGTGGTCACATTGATCGCACGTAAGAGACTCCTTCAATCCGCTTTCTCAGAGATGGTCAACACCTCTCATATATCTGCCTGCATGTTTTTGTTGTGCATATTCTATTCTGCTGTTCTCAAAATTCTTGACACCAGTAGCAATCAGATTTTTCCATGTCTGCTGATCTGATGCAAGTTCTTCCCATATATAATCAACTATAGAAGAATGGCATCAGAAACACCAAACTAGGAGAGAAGAAGTGATTCTGTCCAGGCTTCCTACCATAACCTATTCATATATCCTAAAATAGGAAGATCCTCTGGTATGTGTGGCATGCCAAGAGCAATTCACCATAAAACACATTGAGAAACTGCTGCAATTTTAATTCAATCTGTTGAAAATACTACCAAACAGAAAACTTAAAAGAACTTTTTAAAAATACTGATCCATTTTACATATTCCAGTTTCTAAGAGAAATTAAACTGATCACAAAAATATTAAAAAATATAACCATGACTAACAGATTTTAGAATGGACATTAATAGATTTAAGTTTTGGTAGTTAGAACTAGGTTAACAAAAAAGAATGCTTACCAAAGCAAGGACATTGTCATAAAATTGTGTGCAGAGGAGCTCCAGAATGACAACTCAATATATTGCCATTGTTGGATAGACAAATTTTACTGACAGATTTCATTAAAATTAGACAAAATATTCTTGAATTGGGGCCATTTTCCAGTTTTTACTGAATTTTTAATAAGAAATTCAGTATTTGTTTTCAATACATATTTTTATATCAATCTGCATATATAAACAAACACTTGCATATTATATGCCAACTTACATGTGAGAAAAATAATAAACATTCATAATACATTATAATATTATTAAATAAATTTAAATATGTATAACACAACATTAGACCTTTTTTTTATAAACAAATATCTTGGATGTTTGGTAATTACTTGATAGGTGAAGAGGCTACATGGGTGTGTCATTGTAAAATGTAATCTGTATGAATGGAAAATTGTGTCACATGACTTGATAGTAAATAAATAGATGCATGCTGGTTTGCTGGTATGTATTTTGAAATAAATGTGAGGAAAAAACAAAGTATGTATAATAAAAAATATAATTATTTTGAAAAAATTACCTAGAAAAAAAATGAAACTATGTGCACAAAAAGGAGGCATCCATACTTTATTTCAATAAACATAAATACTAAAAGTGGTATAAATTATTACTCTGGGGCTACTATTAGTATGATATCAGTTTGCAATTCCATTTTTTAAAAAATAGTAAATTTTTCCTCCGTTTAATCTAAGTAATATTGTAAAATGTAAGTAATAATAATTATTACAATATCTTTTATTGCAAATACAAATTAAAATATGTGTCATTAATAATAAAATTGATAATATTGTTACCTCATCATTTTTTATCATGGACTGCTTTTAAAAGGAACCCAATGAATTTATGGATGGTCTACCAACTATTAGTACGTCTGCACCAAACTAGTTGAGCCAGGTGAGAGCCCTGTTTAAACAACAGGGCTCTCACCTGGCTCAACTAGTTTGGTGTCAGAAAATTCTTATCTGTTATCTTTATCACCCTAATCATCATGATATCAAATATCATGATCTTCTGGTATACCTTATAATTGCATTTTCCAAACCAGGTGTTTTATGATGATAATGGCTGCATCTGGAAAAACTTTCACTTGAATGAGAAGAATATCTTGTTTACCTTGAAATGAGATTTTCTTTTACCTCAATTATCGCTATACTGACTCTTCTCTCAGGTGAAGAATTGCCTTCAAACCATTGTCAAGAAGGTCATTTGATTTGATCGAGGTAGCTGGTCTGGTGAGGAGTAGAGTCGCTCCCTATGGCCTTGGACATTCGTGTTGAAATTCGTTAATCATAATGCGGTGCACCTCATCTAGCTAGTGATCTGAAGTATGGTCTGGTTCAGCAAAAGATCTGTGATTGGTTTTAGTTAGAATTTTCATATAGAAAATATGACTTTTGATTATATTGCATGAAAGATGTCAGAATAAATGCGATGTTATGACGAAAGGAACATTAAAAAAAAATGATTGTGCTACGGTAAGACAGTGAAGAAGACCAACTTCTCGTTCCCATACTACTTTTAGACCCTTGACATATTTTTATTTTTGTGTATTAAACTTTTAAACAAAATATATATTTTATATTTTGGGAGTTCTTTGTGACTATCAAGTAGTCCCACAGTAAACATCATAAGTGAAAAAAAAAGGTAGGACCATTTTTCTTGTAAGTTTTTTCTGGTTATTGGAAAATCAAGACAAAAAAATTGTGTTTCTGTAGTTCAACCGATGGTCAATAGGTGGCCATAAACCTTAACTTCTCGACGTTTAACATTTTATCCTCATAAAAAAAACAGTATTGTTATTCCTGTGTTTATTGTTGAAATTAAAAATCAATCTAGATGCCCCAAATGCTAGTGTTACTTGAAATTTTGTGACTCCCTTCATGTACCCCAAGAAGCAAGATGATTTTCAATAACACAAGTCAATAACAAACAGAAACACATCTAGTTCAAATTAATTTCGAAGTTCAAATCCATCTTTTATGTTGGGACCAAAAGCCACATATTGATCAGTAGGAGGAATTAAAAATTAAATTAAAATCTCTTTTCACTTTTCAATGAAGTCTTTTAAAGACTTAAACTAACTGAAAATGAAAAAGCAGAGAAGGAGAGCAAAGTTTCAATAAAGGAATAAAAAAAAAAAAGAATTTTTAAACATTTTCTTTTTTTAAAATGAATAATTCCAGAAGATACAAGTAAATTAAATTTAAAAAAAAAAAGGTACCTCCAAAGATTGGCTTAAAAATGAGCATACATGGAAAAAAATGCCCGAAAGCATTGTTCTTTGTTAGGAAAGACGAAAGATTTTTTTTTTTTTTAAATTTTAATTACATTTTAAAAATGATTAACCTTCAAAATTTAGGGGCATGTTTTTTCTTGCGTCAGTGGGTGATCATAAATTTTTAAATTAAATAAAATTTTAACGTCTTTTTTGCGATGAAAAACATTGATTTGGAAATTCTTGCAAAAAAAAAATCAGATAATTATTGTCAGATTTTATTTTATTTTATGCTTATTTATTTATAAAAAAAAAAAGCTTGAATTAAAACTTTTTTGTAAATTTAATAAGCAAGGCTGTTTTAGAAGACAAATCTGCCTGCTAGTCAATATGACGTGCAACAACAACAACAACAAAAAAGTACATATTTTTATTTTATTATTTATTTGTGCGGTCATAGTTTTTTTTTGTTATGTTAATTGCCGTTTGATAAGAAGTTGTTGCTTAATACCACAATGATGTAAAAATTATTTTATCTTTACCTGCACTTCTATTTATTTCACTATATATATTTTCTGTTAACGAGTATAATTAGTCTGGAAAAAATCGTGAACAAAAATTTTCTAAAAGAAAATAGTGTTGTACTTATGGGAACTTCTGAGTTCGTTATCCTCTACCACTGAATTTTTCTAATCTACCTCCAATAAATGAATGGTACTACATGTGTATCCATTACATATTGAAAACGTTTTCTTTACCCTTATTATTTTTATTTCATAGCATCCAAGCTGTTTTTTAATATGGAGATAAATTTATCTTCCAATTTTGGTCTCGATA
The DNA here is from genome assembly GCA_964036315.1 of Acanthosepion esculentum. Lineage (NCBI taxonomy): Eukaryota > Metazoa > Mollusca > Cephalopoda > Sepiida > Sepiidae > Acanthosepion > Acanthosepion esculentum. The sequence continues at coordinate 103,909,422 of OZ038485.1, read as the reverse complement.
TTTTATTCCTGTTGATATGGATAAAGGGAGATAACTTTATCTAGATTGTAGACATTTTTGCATTTATTTATTTTGTCCTATTTTATTTTATTTTTTTTTTAAACATGCACAAATAAGCCAACCTCTAGAGATAAACTGAGAAAAAAATGACGATCCCTCAAATGTAATCTTCTATTTATACCAGTAGAATAAATGACATCCATATAGCTTATAAAATGGTTAAGATGGACAAAATACACAAATCGCTTGAGAATTGTCTCAGTAGTCAGTTATAAATAAAAAATATGTATAATTTTCTGATGGTGTACCTGAGATGCTTAAAATTTAGAAATTATTTGTCTTTAAATTCTCATGGAGACCTGTTGGGATATTTTAATAAAAACGGAGAATTTTTTTTTCTATTTATGATTACATTTTTTTGTAATGTAAAATTTTCACTGTTCAAATGAGTATTATTTTTGTTTTCAATATTTTAACAGAGTAAACAAAATGAAAGAGCTGATTAAGTCAACATCTTTAATATATACATGCCATGTCCTGATTTGAGGGATCAGCCCTGGTGATATAAACATTTGGTATTCAGTTTTTTTTTTTTCAGTTTATGGGTGTTAACTCTGAAGCTTTTGAGGTTTGGGATCATAAAAACACTTTATAATACAAGAAAACTAAACCTGTAATAAAAATTTTCCTGGCTTTGAAGCTTGGAAAATACTGTATGCTTGTTCATATACATGTTAATCCAAATAAATCAAATTTTATTTTGTATTATAAGTAATACCAGCATGATTATTTTCATTTTATTTCTATTAGATCAGGATTTTCCAACTTGGGCAATATCACCCACCAGTGGGCAATTTCAACTGTTGGGTGGGTGATGAGCAACTAAACAGAAAATGGTGGGATATATAGGAATTGGAGTATTAAAAAGGTATTTTAACATGTGCTACCTGAAAAATATTCAAAGGAGATATGCAAAGAAACTGTATACCTACTCTCCAAAAAAACAGGAGGCTAATAATTAGGTCACATTCTAAGATAAGATATAAATAACCCCACAAACAATGAATATTTTGTTATTTACTATAGTTTTGAGAAGAGTTATTAACATTCAAATAGTTCTTCAGATGAAATAACATTTTTTTTCGGATATAAATCAGATAAGGGAAGATCAAGAACAACAATAAATATTTGCTGAATTTTTATTAGTTGCTAGTCATGCATATTCCTTTTAATGTTATAGTTATAAACAGAAATCATTTAATTTTTTTTTGTCAACACTTGCAGCCACTAATCTTAACCATAAAAGTATTTTCACGGCAACTGCTCTGACGAGCTATTTTCGCTGGTTCCAAAACTGCATGACTTGCTACTAGATTTGCATCTCAGTCCCACCCTTTCACTGTCAAAACAGTTAAATGTAGCTGTCTCTTTTACTCCAATAGCTTCATGTCTCGCACTTCCCATCTGTGGAACTCCCTTCTTACTTGCTTCGCTGATAGCTGTAATCTCCAAATATTCAAATGCAATGTCAATTGACATCTTCAAATGCCTTGATCTAATTCCCATCCTTTTTTTTCATTCTTTCCTCTATCATGCCTCTTTACTCTTGCTCTCACTCTCTGTAACCACATGTGTGCTAGTGGCACTCCTGCCTTGCTTGGGGTGAAATGCTTAAAAAAAAACAAAAAAAAACCCTAAAATATATTTTTTTATCTGTCAAATTTGCTTTCATTTGTTCTTTAATACAATAGCTGCTGCCATATAAGTCAGGATTATTTGTTACCTCACTTTGGTATTTTTTACTAAATCATAAAGTCAGTTTATGAACCAGTAACAAACTTTTATCAAACAATTTTGGTATACATTTGAATATTTATTATCCAGGTGGGCAGTGGATCAGCTTTGCAGGTTATTTAGAAGCCAGAAAATATTTTTAGATTGTATGAATTTTATTTTATTTTTTTAAATTTTTTTTTGAGATAATGGTCTAGTGATACAAGTCTTACTAATTAACCCATAGCTGGGAGAGAAGAAGTGGATTCATACATTTCCTAAGGGTATTTGCACGTAAATGAATATAACTGACCCAACAGGAGTTGGAACAACTCACCGATTAACAATTTCGTGCCATTATCCCTTGCACCACCTGCAGATCCAAGTTTACAGCTCCTGGTATTTCAAAGCAGTCACCTATCTAGGTAATGACCAAGTTTGATGTTGCTTGACTCTGTTGAGCGTACAGTGTTTCAATGTAATGTGTAAGCTGTAGGCAAGGAAAGAAGATTTTTCCATGTGAAAGTGGGTGATGATGCAGAAAAAGTTGAAAACTCCTGTATTAGCTGAAGCATTGTCAGTCATTATTAATTTTTGACTAGCATTGTCAAAAATTAATAAGTAATGAGTTTATGATAATATTTGAACTATACTATTTTTCACATGGCTTAAGTTTCACATGAACGGTAATCACTATTAATAAATCATTATTTGTAAACTTTATCAGATAAGCATTTACACAATAAAAATTAGCAAATTGTAAAAATTTGTACATGAATAAAAATAGTATTTCCTATGTTTTAAATAAATGATGTTCTTTTAGTATTAATATGTTATTATTATTATATTATCAGGGATCGACTGTAGTTGAAGTCATTGAGTCAATGCAAATGATCCTTTCCTTTAGCTGCATAATATGTGCTTTGCCAGTGATACATACAGTTTTGAATTTAGAGTTTTGTTTGTGACTGGTTGCTACCCAAGGCTATAAATATAAAACCCAGTCTGTCCTACTATTTACTCATTGGTGGTGGTGGTGGTGGGAGGAGTTGGATTCCTACCTTTCCCAAGGGTATCAGTTCTTAAGCGAATGTAATGAACTCGACTGGAATTCAAACTCAGCTGCATGATTCCTCAATCTGAGCTGCAATCCATTACTCCACCATACCTCCTAATTACATATAAATTATTACCATGTTATTATTATTAGTTTACTCATCCCCTGAAAAAAATTACATATTAGAATTCACAGGTAGTGTAACAGTTATCTGCATGAAAAGTGGAATTGGCAAGCAGTGTTCAAATCCAACTCTAGTCTGTTGCATTCACTTTCACACTAATCTTCTATGTGCCATGTCCTTTCAGGACAATTGCGATCATGGCTCTCCACAATTTCCTGTCTTTTGTAGCTTTTAATAACTTTTGTATTTTTGCCATCTCTCCGAAACTCTGCCCCACCATTCATTCACTCAAGCTCGCCAGGTAGGTTGTGCATTGCTTTCCTCTGGCTCTCTTACCTTCAATCTGTCCTGTGAGTATCCAATTTTCCAAACCTTCTTTCCTCATTGTGACCCAGAAATGTCAGTTTCTTCCTGATGTTAAACATAAGTGTCCTTTTTGTTTCCATTGTCTTGGCAGCATTAGCACTCATTTAGAGTTCTTCTATGTGTTCCTTCAGGATGTTTGCAATCGTGGCTCTCCACAATTTCCTGTCCTTTTAATAACTGTATCTCTTAATGACTTTTGTCTTTTTGCCATCTCTCCCAAACCCTGCCCCACCATTCATTCGCTCAAGCTCGCCAGGTAGGTTGTGCGTTGCTTTCCTCTGTCTCTCTTACCATCAATCTGTCCTGTGAGTATCCAATTTTCCAAGCTGTCTTTCTTTATTATGTTCCTCATAAATGTCTCTTCCTAATGTTAAGTATCAGTGTCCTTTTTCATCCTTTGGAAATTTATGAACCCATCTCTTATCCCAATCCCTAGCTATGGATTAAATAGCAGAGGAGGTGAGGTTCTTTAGTCTTGAGTAGCAGTCAGTCTAAGAGAAGGAAAACTGAATTAAAATTATGAACAAGGTGACATGTAACCAGTTCACTATCTTCGCAAAAGATAATAGCAATTCACAGAGAAAGAAAAAGGATTTTGTGGAGAGCCATAATTGTCTACATCCTGGAGGGACACACACACTTATATATATATAAAATTGTGCAATTGCATTGTACTTATAAAATATCTAAAGCTTTGTTGCCCTTTATTTTGTTGTTTATGTTCATTACTACTTGAATATTAAACTAAACAACATTCACTATTGAATAATTATGGAGTTTTATTTTTCAAGTTTAAGACATAACATGAAATTCAATTTTTAAGATGTTAATTTCTTCTCTCGCACTTCTTGCCTGTAGAACTCTCTTCTGATCTCTTGATTTCCATTTAACGTTGATCTTCAAAACTTTAAATGAAATGTCAATAGTTCTGTCTTAATTCCTGTTCTTTTAATGTTCTCTCTTCATAATAATGTTTTTCTTCTCATATTCTTTCACAGTCAGTAACCTCTTTCGTCTTAGAGACTTTATTGCCTTGCTTGAGGTGAAATGATTAAAGAAAAAAAAAGCAACCAGAACAGTCAACTGTTGGTAATAGACGTTTATGGTATCACAAAAAGTGTTACACCTTCCCCAATACATACACGTGGGTATGCATTGCTCATATTTTATATATATATATATATATATATATATATATATATATATATATATATATATACACATACATACATACACACACACACACACACACACGTTTCATTAAGGACAACTGACAAGGTACTGTGATTAAGCTTTTCATTTAATTTTTCTTGTGTTTATACAAGTGTTTTCTTTTCTGGGCACAAAGTGTGTGAAAACTGTCCAAAAGTTCCTCATTTCCCAGCACTTTCAGTTATACTTTTAACTGAATTTATGGATTGTATTATGTATGTATCCAGAGTTATAGGAATGTTTTATTTTCCAAACATGGTCAGCACATTGCGGCCGTGTTCAGAGTTAATGTTATTGAGTTATTCCCTTTTATATTATTAGGGCTTCCATTATTTTTAATCTTTTTTTTTTTTTTTTTTTACATGTGGATGAGATTATTATACTTGTATTTTCTATGAGTATATTTTGGAATCTGGTAGGCCAAAAGGCCAACAAGCGATAGTATTTACCGCTCACGAGTAAAGGATGTGACACAAGGTCAGTTGTTTAACATGGGGAATCCAAGTGTTACTGCTCAAGCCAATGGTCAAAATTTACCCAGTCTCTGCCTACATCAGTTCAGGCACAAAACTGCTTTTAGCATCTCAGGCCAAGAGGCAAAGTTGCAATGGAGGCCATGATAAAGTCATCATTTTTCAAATACACAGTATTGAACGACAGAAACCAAGTAAGGTAGTCGCCAAAAATTTAGTTACATTAAATAAAATAATATAGTCTGTTGAATTATTTTAAAATTAATATTAAGTGAAGTGTTCATAAGACAGGGATTTAACTAGTTCCATTAATTGCTTAAAAATTACTTTGTTTTTAGTTACAAAAATAAAGTTAGCAATTATGGGCTTCCAAGTGATATACACTTTTTAACTTTATCAGACCATTTTTGACACATCATTTTTTCTTTTCAGGTACATATATTAAACTTTGCCCAGTAATGTATTTGTGAAGAATTCTTGTAAAAGCTCTGAAACATCTTGATCTTTACTTAGTATGGCACAAGGTCATCTAAAAACATGATGAGAGTATGTTTAATATAACCCAAACTAATAAACAAAGTATCTGAAATAGTTTAATGGTATTTTTTAATTCAAGAACTCTGGAATCCTATAAAACATGAAAGAAGTCATAAGATTGTATCTTATGTAGGCAATCATGGCTCTCCACAATTTCCTGTCTTAATAAATTTTGTAATTTCTCCTAAACCGTGCTCCCTATCCATTTACTCAAACTCAGTAGGTCGGTTATGCATTGTTTTCTTTGCTCCCTCAAATTTTCTAAGCCCTCTTTCCTCATTATGTGCACAAGAAATTTTTGTTTTCATTATCTTTAAAACTTTGTCATTGTTCGCATGTTTGGTTCATGGTATTCTCAACATAGTATCTGATCATTTGCCATGCTCCATTGGACCCATTTTTCTCCACTTTAATTATGCTTTCCTCATCCAAATTTGCTAACTATTTCAAAATCTCTCTCCTTACTCACTTTGGCATTCAGGTCTCCCATGATGCTTGTAATTCCTTGCAATTTGCATTGAGCCTTGGCATTGTCTAGTCAAGTCAAGAATCAGAGCTATGATTATACTGCTGTGGGTTTCCTAGTGGCTGGGGTAGGCAGCAGTTGGCTAGCTCTCACTCCTCCTTTCCAAGCATCCCTGTCAAGCGGGCTGATGTGGGCAAGGCTGCACTTTCACACATCCCTCCCAATGCAGTCTTTCCATGTCTTCCTAGGTCTACCTCAACCTCTGTAACCAGGAACCCTGAACACCAATACAGTCCTAATGCATGATGAATCTCGTTGAATGTGGCCAAACTACTCGAGACACTGGATGCGCAGCACTGGTGTTATATCCTCAATACCAATCCTTGTTAACAACTCATTGTCTAGCATACAGTAAAACATTTCAATTTCTTCTTCTGACTTTGGGCTGTTGATGCATATACAAATATGATGGATGTTGAAAGGCTTTCCTATCAGTTTAATGACAAGAATACTTTCAGATATTTGACAGTCTCTCAGAACACATTTCTTCGTGCCTTGGTCTAATATCAGTCCTACTCCTCTTTCATTTTTCTCTCCACTTGCATATTTGATCCTGTGTTTAGTAGTAGGGCTGATATTAGACCAAGACATTACATCAAATAGATGAATAAAATAAAAAGTTCAAAAACTGATCTTCCTGACTTCAAGTCTTGCAGATGTAATCAACTAATCAGTTGATTAGATATTTCAATTTTTGAATAACAAATTTTGCAGTAATAGATATGAGGCTTATCTCTGGGAGAACAGTTTTTCTGAAGCGTCTACACAAAGGCCTTTTAAGAAACTTCATTTTTTTTTTCAGCATTTTTCCCAAATAATTGTGAAATTTTAAAATTACTGTTGTCTTTATTTTTGATATTTCAACTAAATGTAAAATTTTCTTTTAATTTTTATTGCATTTTAGGTGAAGAAATTAAATTAGCTATATGTTTTATTTAATTTTAAAAAAATAATATTGTTGTAATAAATTAATCAAAACTGCTGAATTTTTAAGAGGATGAAAGATTTAAATAAAAGCTGATCTTGACAGGTGGTTAGTTCAATTTGAACTATGATTACATCTGCAAAATTTGAAGTTGGGATAAGTTTTTTAAATGTTTATTTTTTTACTTTTTTTTTTTCTTTTTACTATTAATTCTCTATTTCTTAATATTGAGCACTTAGTGACTGCTTGCCTTTTTTCTTTTTCTTTTTTAATTACTTCACTAAGATGCAAGGGATTATTAAGTGTTAAAGAAGATGAGTAAAAAAGCACTATTAAGGAGAGAGACCATTAAAAGAACAGGAATTAAGAAGACAGAAGATAACGATTGACATTACATTTAAATTTTTGAAGATTAAACTTGATTGGGAAGCAAGAAGCTGGAAGAGAGTTGTACAAGCGTGAAATGTGATAAAAGAAACTATTTCATAGAACTTATGGTTACATCTAGCAATTTCAACTGTAGAATCATGAGATCTTGTCGCCTATCTAGTACTGTGCTTAAATTTATAAAGTCTAGATACCATAGAGGAAAGTTCACCATAACAATTACCAATTTCAATTTATAGAAAAGGCAGCAGAAAGCTATATTACGGTAGTAGGAAAGTGACCGAAGCTGACCTGCCAGGCCAGTACTAATAACATTGCATATTCTTCTTATCAAGAATTTATCAAGAATCTCTAAATATGTCTCTGAAGCACCTGACTATACATGGCAGCAATATTCAAAGCATGGACGAATGGTAGATTTATAAGTATGTAAGATAGATTCCTTAAAAGACGTTATCCTCCAAAAATACATTGGTCTATGGTTTCTTTTGGTGAAACACAATCCTAGTTTTTGTTATTATTATATGTAATATATATTCTCTTTTTACGCTTATAGCAACATCATATTGAAACACCAGTTCTCATATGATCACCGAAATTAAAAAAAACATTGAGCCTGGTCAGTACTTAGATAGGTGATCGCTTGGGAATACCTGGTGCTGTAAGCTTGGATGTGTGGGTGGTGTAATAGATAACAGTTCGGAATTGTTAATCAGAGAGCTGAGTTCCAATTACAGTCAGGTTTGTTATATTCATTTATCTACAAATTGCTCTTGGAAAAGGTATTAATTGACCTCTTCTCCTCCTGGTAATGGGTTAATTAGTAGAACTTTTATCAGTAAAAATCTTTATTATCTCAAGAAAATTCTTACAATTTTACATTTTTTTCTGGATTTAAATAACCTGCAAAAGGTTGATAAACCATAAAGAAAACAAATCACTTTTTCTTTTTGTTCTACTTTAGGTCCATTTGAGTAGTAATGGAACTGGGATTAAATTTTGATGACGCTTTTTATGAGGCAAGCGCCAAACAGAAAAAACCTCCTCCAACCAACTACAATGCAAAATTTTGTTCCATGTTGGTGAGTTTTTTTATTATTTTTTTTATTGAAATTATGAAAGTGTTGTCAGTTTTTATTAGGTAATACAGGTTGAGTATCCTTTATCCAAAATTCCAAAATCAAAAAATTTTTCAGGTGCTAGCTGACATGACTTGCCACCACAAATGGAAAATTTCAGAAAGCAACATAGCTACCTATAGCATGATTATTGCATTGCAGTGTTACAAATAAAATACCGACTTTTTTTTTTCAGTTTTCCTTACATTTAACTGTAATCAGAATACGTTTTGTTTTTATACAAATACTGTACCTGTACGTATTGTAACATTTTAATCAAAACACGACATCATTAGTAGACACTGATAGCTTGTTGAATTTTCCTTCTCACACTCACAGTGATGTCATCTATGATGTGCCCTTTCCTTCCAGTTTCTCATACCTGATGTAGAAGTAGCGTTTGGTGTTGCATTTGATATATTTTTTGTTAATAGTGATCATGTTTTTTTGTAACATATATAGAAAATACAAAACACTTCATTTTTTTTTCACCACTTAAAAATCCGTGTGAGCATTACATGACTAGCATTATTACCTGTATCAGGATGTACACAAAATTTATTAAATATTATATAAAACTAATTTCAGAGTATATTTTATTTATATAAAACTAGCTTCAGGGTATATGCATAAGCTGTGTTATGAAATATAAAGAGATATCATATCTATGCTTGGTTTCTATTTCCAAGCTGCCTCATTTTATTGATGCTATATACAAATTAAATAGCCTGTATTCCAAAATCCGAAAACAATCTGAAAACTGAAGAACTTCCAGTCCCAAGAATTTCAGATAAAGGATTCTTAACCTGTATTTCAAGAATTGCTGTACTTTTTTTTCTATCTTCTTGGGAGGAGTCTGTTTATATTTCTGAGATGAGGTATTATGTACAGTATTTACATTAGTCGGACTATTGTCCTCATCTTTGTCGCCATATTTGTCACAACGTTTCGGCCGTTGTACGCTCCGGCCTTCTTCAGGTGGTTGGAATTTCGAACCGAACCCTTTATTTCGATCACTGGGGTAGACTGTTCTAGTTCCACGTGCCATGTTTGAGGGATGTCAGTTATCAGTTATCTCCTGGTAATTTTCCCTCTGAAAGTTCTCCACTGCCTGAACCGGGTATTGAACTCACACTCTTTGGGTCTGTCACTGGATCTAACCAACGGCTTTATCCACTGTACCATGTGTCCTTGAGGACACATGGCACAGTGGATAAAGGCGAGAACTTTCAGAGGGAAAATTACCAGGAGATAACTGATAACTAACATCCATCAAACATGGCTCGTGGAACTAGAACAGTCTACCCCAGTGATCGAAATAAAGGGTTCGGTTCGAAATTCCAATCACCTGAAGAGGGCCGGAGCGTACAACGGCCGAAACGTTGTGACAAATATGGCGACAAAGATGAGGACAATAGTCCGACCAATGTAAATACTGTACTTGGGAGGAGTTGATGAAACATCTCAAAAGAATTTTTTTTTTATCATGCTGACGAGATATCTTGCAAAAAATATATTTCTTTCTTCCAAGAGCAGTGAACATGATATTTACAAGAAATTTCTTTGTCATGGATCTTCATATTTTGTTACTGAATTAGAGAATGATACAAGACAATTTGTAGATAGTGATGAATGTGGTGAAAGCCATGCCGAAATATTTTTCTGAAATGACATCAAGCAAAAATATAAGTGGTCCATTTAAATGAGGTACCAACATGCGATCACTGGAAAATGAGCATAGCAGGATAATAACGGCCTCAAATTTGATGAAAATAATTTTTTATCGTCTAAATGTTTGTTATTATCAAGAGGAAAGATCAAAGTATTTTTTGATTTATTTTTTTTAATTTTTTAATAATTTCTAGCACATACAAAATTTTCGTTAAAAATCTTGTATTTTTTTTTGATCAGCAAAATTGACAGAAAATCGATCATCAGACATTTTTTTAACTTTTGTTTACAAAAGTGAAAGTCTCTGTTTAAAATTCTTTTAGAAAATCAATTATGATTTTTTTAAAAATTAATTTAAGAAAATTAGAAATTATAAAGTTTATTTAATATATTTTGAAACAAACATTACTTACTTTCTGCGCTGAAAAAATGTACTTTAACATGAGAGAAATCCAGTCTTAACAGCGGTGTTGATTGACAAGTTAACATGTGCATGATTTCATCACACACTGACATCTTACGGGAGGAAAAGTTATAGTACGGAAGGTCACAAGTGACATTTTAGCTCTATTTACCTCGTTATTTTTAAGTAGGCATAGCATGATAAGAACGGCCTTAAACTTGATGAAAGCAGAATTTTATCGTCAAAATGTTTGTTACTACCAACACAAACCATGTGACAGACTATTGTTTTCATGATGCTTCTGGTCTTCTGTATATTTGAATTAAGCTATTTTTGGACACAAAAAAAAAACATGTTATATTAGATTTTTATCTATTTGCAGATTACTGATTGTAACCAGCTTTAATCTGTAATGATATTTATCTACTTAACACCATTGACTAAACTACAACATTTTCATTAATTTTAGAATATTTAACAACCTTAATGTAAAAAAAATAAAATAATTTAAGAAATAACAAATAATTGTTGTAAAAATTTATTTTTCATCAAAACGTTTTTTGCTTTCAGACAATATTATCCATATTTATAAAAACAAGTAAAAGCAACTAAAAGCTTTTGAAATTAAATAATATCTTTGTTTTATTGAGTTTTGTATGTTACAATTCATAGCTGATTTTAAGGTAGAAGGGTGTCAACTAAAAAAAAAAAATGATTTGCTTTCCTCAAAGCCTTGTGCTTTTAACTAATTAATCACTAAAAATGTACACATTTGAATTTCAAGAGTTTTCATAAAATTAGTTATGGGGGTGGTAATAAATATAAAAAAAAATTTTCACCAAGACTTTTAAAAAAATAAACATATTTATAATAATTTCCATCATTTATGAATAGTTTCTGAAAGTTTCATTAAAATACGACAATTATTTTTATTTTTGCAAGATTTTCAAAATTAATGACTGTCATTAAAAAAAAAATGTACAAAAAATCCGCCCTGTTATTTAGAAGGACATTTGCTGATGAAGAGAAACAATGTTTTTCAATGAAAAGTTAGAATGCTCTAATAAAGACAGAAACATTTTGAAAAATAATTAAAAATTACTTTGTTCTTTCCTTTTAATAAAAACATAAACATTTAGACGATAAAATTTTGTTTTTGTCAAGTTTAAGGCCATTATTATCCTGCTATGCTCATTTTCCAGCAATCTCATGTTGGTACCTAATTTAAATTGTCAATTAATTTGTCCTTAATTACTAATTATCAATTTTCTTTAAGGTTTTTAATTTTTAGATGTATTTTAATTTTTAATTAATTATTTTTTATTTTCTCTCTAAATTTCTGGAATGAGGAGTTACCATTGTTTATGCTATTTACATTCAGACTATTGTCCTCATTTTTGTTGTTGTTTTCACAACAATTCGGCCATTGTGCTCTCCATCCTTCATCAGGTGTATATCAATCTGAGTAACCTACAGAGAATTCTGAACTGAACCCTTTATTTAATCTATGTGGGTAGACTTCTTGTTCCACTGCCCTTGTCTAGGGATATCTCGTTCTTTTTAGTGTTGCTCATTTGTTGCTTGCCCATTTCCACCGAGTCCAAGTACACACTGTTGAACCTGGGGATTGAATTCACAATTACTATGTCACCAAATTCACAAGCAAATGCTTTTTTCCACTAGGTTATTGTCTCTGTGGTGAATTTGGAGACTTAAAACTAACTTGCCTGCTGATTAGTGCTGTTGCCTATCATGTTTGACTGCTGCAGTTGAAGAGTGGCTGTCATTTTTCTTTCTTTCTTTATTAGCAGTTCCCATATTGTATTTATTTCTATGCTAGACCTACTAAGGAGGTCCCATAGCCCAGTATATGCACTGATTCTTTCAGACATCTAACTTTCCAGTGTTCTTCCTTGTCCAATATTTTCACTTCATTCCATAGGGACTGACGGACTACTCTTTTTCCTCTATACATGATCAACCATGCTCGATTTCATTGTCTCACTCTCGCTACAGCTTTTCAAAGTTTCTCCAACCCTACTTCTTTCACCTTTATATTCTACGCCACAACTGCAAGGAATGCAGTTCTTGGTTATGTTCTCCTCTGTGTTAGGTTTCAGCAGCAGCAGCACTTATCAGAAGGCAAGTTAGGTTTAAGGCTCCAAGTTAACCATAAAGACACTACAGGACAATAGCTTAGTGGAATAAAGCATTTGTTTATGAATTTGTTGCCATAATAATTGTGAGTTCAGTCCCTGGGCTGGGCAGTGTGTACTTGAAGTCACTGGAAACGGGGAGGGCAACAACTGAGCAGTACTAAAAGAACTAGTCAAGATATTCCTAGACATAGTCAGTGGAATGAGAACAATCTACCCTCTGTAGATTAAATAAAGGGGTTCAGTTCAGAATTCCCTGTAGGTTACCCAAATCAATATACACCTGAGGAAGGCCAGAAGGTACAATGGCCGAAACGTTCTGATAACAATAACAAATAGTCTGAATGTAAATAATGTAAATAATATTTTTTATTTATAACACATTAATTCTATAGACTATTGACTTTTATGTTAATATTTGTCTGTATATTTGGGGCTGGCTTTATGATCAATTTAGAAAACTAAATATTTTGGTATGATTATCAAAAACCAGAGCAAATTGTTTGATGACTGAATAATGATACAATAAATTTATATAAATAAATGATTTTGTCAAAAAATATACTGGAAATCTTTGCACTAATTTAGTATAATCAAATATATAATTTATCAGAAAGGTGGCATAAAGTTATAGAAAGTTAGAAGAGAGTTTTTGATAGCTGAATAATGATGCAATGAATTTATAAGTACGATTATTTTAGATTATTATGTTTCTTACTTCATAGTAAGAAAATCTGAGTAGATAACATTTTCATGCTGCATTGTTATGGTATTGTTGCCTGACTGTGATGGCCCATTTTTTAGAAAAAAAAACCCCAGGAAATTTCCATTTTCTGGAAATAAATGATTATAAAGATACTGACAGCAATTTTTCTTGGACTCTACCATTTTTGTTTCAATCAAATACTTTGCAGGACTGACTAAAGTAAACACCCTCAGCACACAATATATCACAAAAACAGGTTGTATTGTATGTTACAATGCATCTATGTTGGTTTGTAAATAGCATTAACTACTTTATAACACAAACACTAAGGACCAAAATTTCATGGTATCTTGAAAACGTATATGTTGACAGCAGCAATACAGGTGTCACAGAGATGTATAAGTATGTCTACAGCAGCAGAAGTTTTAATCAAAGCTAGTGTTAAATAAACCGCAACTTTTTTTTTTTGTAGTGGTTTGAAAATGAGGTTTCGACTCAGGGTTGTGAGGACGAGATGCAGTTGCTGAAATTCAGTGGGGACTACAATTTTGGCCAGAAGAAATATCAAATAGCCCTGGAAAAGTACGAGCAAGCTCTCAGTAAGTGCATATTTTAAATACATTCTTCTTTACTAATGTGAACACATGCAAGCAACTCTATAATTCACTGGATGATTATCATAGCTTTATCCTCATATTTTTTGTTTGTCTTTTTAATATGTTTATACCTCCACATATGGTGGTAATAGCCATTTCCTTATAAGGAAACATTCAGCATTCATTGAATGAACAGCCAGTGCTATCCAAGTTTGACTTCACGCTTTGGCTATCAGACTGGGATTAGAGTGTACTATTTGTTCTCCCCATTTCTAATGGTAATATTATCCGTTTCTTTATAAGGAAACACTATTGACTGAGTAGCTAATGCTACTTTCAATTGAAATTATAAAATCTTTCTATCAAAATGATTTTTCTGGAAAATAGGCTTCTCAAGTCCAGTAACTTACCCTGCTTTCCAGTATTGATGGGCATTTCTTCCTGACCTTTTGTTTTAAGCAGTATAAGTTTACATAATTCACAAATTTATTCACTGTTGTTGTTCTTCTTATTACCTTCATTTGTCCTATTTTAACATACATTAATCTCATCTAATGTAGCAGGGGCATTAAAAAGGTTTCTGGTAAAAGTATAACCTGTATGAACTGGTTATGGATTGAACTTTGTCAGATTGTTCTTTGCAATATCTTTGATTTCTGTGTATAATCAATAATTACTCAACACTTTTGTAGTGTTCAACAACTTGTTTATTATAAGGATTTGATGGATAAGTACTGAAGCTTGTACTGTACCATGCTCTTTTTGCCTTTAGTATAGTAATTTTGCTTTTGTATTCCTTCATTCATAGTTTACTCTACTTCGTGGCATCTGAATGATGATCTGATTCCTTTATCATCCCATGCGTTTTCCTTAAATAAGCAATTTTCCTCTACTCTAAATTTCTTGTAATTAATCTCAAGCTTCAAAGATTCTCTTTTGTTTGAAAACCAGATGCCCCTAATGCTGACAAATGGCTCAAAACTAAGGATTTGACCTTTCCTATAATTCAACCTAGAATTTTGAATAATTTGAAATAAAAACACCTTCATTAGGTTGACTAACTGATTTTATCTAAGAAGCTATTATGCTAGCCCCAGGTTTGGCAGGCTAGCAATGAATTTTAATTATACTGGATTTATATGATATTGTTAAGTTAAACCATTATTCAATGCTTGCTAGTTTTGTTTCCTCCATTCACTTATGGGTTTGAATTAAAATTTTTAATTGGTTCTTTTTCTTATTGATCGCTGCTCAATGTAACCCTTCTTCATGATTTTTCTCACTTACTTTAATTAATTTATTTTAATGCTACAAGCCTTTCAAAAGGTGTTTTTGTGCACAAACGAGGGCCTTAACTCATTACAAATGGTATCAGAAAGTTCCCAGACTAGTATCTGCTGGCACACTCCATAACTGGTTCCAAGTATATAAGAAAGATGATGGATCATTAAGTTGATTGGCCTTCGAAAATACATGCCATTCAAAAACCTGTGTTTGACGACAAGAATTTTTGCCTGACAAAGTATTTGAAAGTTTCAGCAACATATTTACCAAGCTTCTCACAAAATTTAATGTAATCATATTGCTTGGATTTGTTAGTGTAAAGATTACAGAGCCATTCCAACACAATTATATAAAAACTTCTGATATCACCACCTAATCTTTGTTGATGTATTCACAAAAAAAATCTAATTTAAAAAAAAAATTATATAAAAACCGAGTAATAATACTGGGTATCACAAGAATGTTTGCCTGACAAAGTATTTGAAAGTTTCAGCAACATATTTACCAAGCTTTACACAAAATTTAATGTTTGCATATTGCTTGAATTTTTCAGTCACTGTAAAGATCACAGAGCCATTTCAACACAACATTGCAAGACCTTTTGTGATAATTGAACGCAAGTAGATAGCACAATGTTTAGACTAGGTGCCAATGAACGTTAGCTACATGCACATTTGTGTTGCACAGTACATTTCTCGTACAGTCACCAAAGTTAAGCAATGTCAACCATGATCATTACCTAGATGAGTGACCACTCTTTAAATCAAGGATCAATTGTTATCTATCCTCTTTATCTTCATGATCAGCTTAGTCATATTATGTTGAAACACCAGTTTTTGTCCAATCACTGAAGTTGGGCAACATCTAGATGTGTGACCACTTGTAAATACCAGGTGCTGTAAGCTTGGATGTGTAGGTGGTGTAATGGATAACAACTTTGAATAAGAATTTGGAGAGCCGAGATCCATTTCCAGTCAGGTTTGTTATAATCACTTATGTGCAAATACCTTTGGGAAAGGTATGAATCCACCTTTACTCCCCTCAGCTAGGGGTTAATTAGCAGGACTTGTATCAGTAATTGTTGTTATCTCTAAAAATAATTCTTACACTCTAAAAATATTTTCTGGTTTTAAATAACCTGCAAAAGGTTGATAAGCTGTAAAAAAAAAAACAAATCAGTTAATCAGTCACAGCACATAGTCTGGGAATTTTCCTATACTGTCTTGTATTTGTTTGCTTACATAAC
Organism: Acanthosepion esculentum; assembly: GCA_964036315.1. NCBI lineage: Eukaryota > Metazoa > Mollusca > Cephalopoda > Sepiida > Sepiidae > Acanthosepion > Acanthosepion esculentum. The sequence continues at coordinate 103,892,862 of OZ038485.1, read as the reverse complement.
TTTTGTATATATCACATTATTTTACAGAGATTCAGAATATGTATTGAAATATTATTTGTAAATATTATTTTTGTATTTTAATTACAGAGCTCCTTCCTGAACACAACAGTTCTATGTATCAGGACATGATGGAGTCAATAGCCAGATGCCATTTGAATCTTGGAGACTCTGACAAGGCCATTATGACTGCCAACAAATTGGTAAAGATATTATTTACCTTTTAAGAAATTAAAACACTTAAGTAACAGTCAGAAAATTTCCACATTTGCAGTTGAGGAATAGAACTTAGGTTGATTTAAAAGTTTCCAGGTTGTAATTATAACTTCATAACTATATACAGTAATTCCTCAATTATCCAGATCTTGGCACAGGTCTTAAAAAAAATATGTTCAGATAATTCAAAATTCTTGATGATTGAATACCTTCTTCTGTATGCCATGTTCCTTCAGAATGTAGACAAACATGGCTCTCCAAAATTTCCTGTCTTTTATAGCTCTTAATAAATTTTCTCTTTTTGTTATTACACTTAAATTTTGTTCGATCATCCATTTACTTAAGCTCACTAAGTAGGTTATGTGTTGTTTTCCTCTGTCCCTCTTGCCTTCAATCTTAGTATCAGATTTTCTAATCCCTCTATCTGCATTATGTCTCCTATAAATTTCAACTGTCTCTTCCTGATAAGTACAAGTGTCCTTTTTGATTACATTTTCTCTAAAACTTTGTCATTGCTCACATGTTTGGTCCATGATATTCTCAGCATCCTCCTGTAGAACCATATTTCTGCTGCCTCAAGTCTCCTCTTCATCTGTGAGGAGATTGTCAAATTATCGAAAAATGACGAAGGAAAAGGTAATTTTCTGAAAGAAATTTAACATTTATATCATCAAATAACTATTAGAAAATTGATGCGGTACCTCAATTTCAAAAGGAAACAAACAAGTCCAAACTTGAAGGTGCAGGGGGCAGAAACAAATGTCAAAATCACAAATCGTAGGTCCAATATAAAAAATTAAAATATACTGTTATGATGTTGGTTTGGGGTTTGTAGAGACAAACGACAAATAACACGTAACAATAAAAAGGGTTTTAATAGTTTGTTAAAAAGGTACAGAAATCGCCTGAGTAGTCTATAACTAGCTCAGCCAAGAACTTCTCTGTCTTCCTGTCTCCCTCATGTCAACTGACATGCCACTATTTAAAGTCTTTGTTCACAGACGCAGACAAGTTCATCTTCAAGAGGGGTGGTAGGTTTCCGACACAACATATACGTAAACAGCTAGAAATCCACTGCACCGTCCAACAGTCATGTACAAAACCTACACACACCAAAAAGTAAGATGGTCATGAATGCAACGCTCACCGTTTTCAGAATGGCAACTGCTTTTATTGACGGAATAATTTCTTTTCAGTTGTTGAAGGTTGGATAGAACATATCCGAGACAGCTGCTACTGACTTATTATATATTTTGGTTATTTTGTCTTCGGCATATTTCTAGCGGACCGTGCGGGTGAAGAGATATCAGAAAGTTAAAATTTCCTGCTAGCTGGTCCAGCTACATGGGAATGTTGGACTTTAATCAAGTCCAAAGAAGACTAAAAAAAACAAACAAGACCGATATACATGGGTAAACAAATATATATTATTAACAAGTTACACAAAGATATGAACAGATACATAGTTTGCATGGAGAAAAAAATGTCTTTTTTTGCGAGTGTTTGTACGTACGTGTATATTCTTAGCGCGTTCCCAGAATTTGGGAAACGCTGTATCTGTGAGAGGTTACATATTGGAGTTCGTTGAAAAGAGAGATTTTATGTTTATTTTATTTTGTGCTTTTATTTAATTTTGTATTTTTATTTGATCCCCACATATCATACAAAACACACAAGCTCTTTTTCACAATAAATGACTTTCTCTTTCACTACATTAACATTTTAAAAAGCTTTGTTCAAAGTTTTGTCTAGTTTATTTTTTTTTTTTTTAATGACAAAATGTGTTCAATTTTTGTCTGTTTTTCTCATGCCTCGCATTTTTCTGCTGCTAACTCCCAAAGCTGGATTAAAATAGATATATTTGTAAAGTTAATTTCTGATTGGAAGTGCAATCAACTTAAACATTTGTCAAGCATAATCATTGCTTCAGTCGTTTGAATTTGGAAATTGGGGCTGTTGAACTTTGACATGGGTAATATCATTATCATCTTCCTCCTCTTCAACATTTTCTGACACAGTCAACAATACCCTGGTCATTTAAATGTTTATACATTGAGTATGGTTTTCTAAATTCTCAAAACGTTTTTCTGAAATTAAATATGAGATTGGGTTTAATTCAGATAATTAGATAATTTCAGTTCTTCTTTTTGTCATGATGTCTAGTCATAATAATATTCGTAAGTCTCTGACAATTACTATTGACAAATTCTGTCTCTCTTATGACTCAAGTTTATACAGTGTCTGTTATCCATATGCAAATGATCAAACTCTTACATTTACGTATCATTACATCCCTCTGAAACAAAGGGGCTTTATGCCCTTGATCAATCTTTTGCTTCTTCTACACTCTGTTCCATTTTGGGGATTTTCTTGCTTTACTTCTCCCTCCTCATCTATAGAATATTTCTATTTCAATGAAACCTTGATCTGTCTCGTGTTCTTTTATATACATGACTATCAATTGATCTTCATTAGAACTTTCATTAGTGTTTTGGAGATCTAGATTTTTGGCCCCATTGTTATCATCTACTTCTATTTTTATAGTCATGTCCTGATTATTTTCATTATGTTTATCATTCTCAATGTCCTTTGACATCTGTTCCTCCATTTCTACATCTTTGTCTCGTGACCCTTTTTCATATGCATGGAATATAGCTCCTTTGTTTTTCTTTTCTAGCTCTATAATAGATTTTTTGCACTAGAAAATTTGTCTCTTCTGAACTTGACTTTTTATTCTTTTCATACCACATTCTCTCATTTATAGAATATGACATAATTAGAGGAGCTCTGATTTGTCTTGGGGTGGGTATAAATACTTTTGATGAGATTTTATAAGCTCCTGGTACATTTGACCCACTAACAATTTTTGGTGGACTCATGTAAGTCTAAATAAAAAATAAGACATAGAATTTGAACAAGGAAAAATTAACAAATATATTGACAGGACATTTTACAAAAGGAAAAATATGAAATGAAATGTAGGAAGTTCAAAGCAACCTTCAGTGTCTGTATTTGGGTACTCACATTTTGTGGGAGATATAAAAATGTTATCTCAAAAAAAAATTCTTACAATCTAAAAATATTTTCCGGCTTTAAACAACCTGCAGAGAGTTGATAAGCCGTAGAAAACGAATCAATCATTTCATGGACATAAATTTTGTTAGATCTGTCATGACTAACCACTTTTTGATTGTATGTTTTTTTTAATATTATTTGACTTATTTTCTTAAAAGTCAAAAGTCTTCTAAGTTCAGAGATTGAGCCATTATTGAAATTTTTTTGACATCACCAACTCCCACAGTAACCATAAAAAATCCATTATCTCGTTTTCTCCACCTTTTGCTTTGTTGTCTTTCAACCCTTTGTTAGGTTATTTTGAGTACATTATGTACTAGTGAGCAAACCAAAATGAGCTGACTCATTTTATAGTACACCCATAGAAGGTTAACCAATCAGAAGACTAGAAATATTCGACCCGATGTGTATAAAGGCAGCCATTTTGTTTTCTTTTTCGGAATATCTACTGCTAACCTGTCAACTGAGGAGACCTGCAGAACTATGTTTTCCTACTCTTTCCAAATATCCACTGCCAACCTCTGATATGGAAGACCTTAAGAATTCCTGAATAACTGCTACGAGACATTGGTGCCGTTACATTGGACAAATTACTTCCTACGTTGGATTGCTACATTCAAACTACATTAAACATGTATTACACCCTTTGATTCAAGTGCTTGCATCAAACCACCCCTGGAGATAGCGGGCATCCTATCAGCAACACCATTGTCATGATGTGTAGTAGTAGTAGTAGTACTATTCCCAAGTCATTCACAATTGCTACAGACAAAATTTGTCTCCCTCATGACTACTCAAGTTTATGACGTGTTCGGTAGAGAAGGTGTGTATTCAACAAAAATTGAAAATTACTTTTTTCACTACAAATTATTCATTATATCATATCCACATATTTTACAAAATATTAGAGCCAATTACACAATATTTCAAGCTCAATTTAGATTTATAGTTCGTAACCATGCTATGCGATAAGGTAACATAAACCGTACATTTGTCTGCAGATTATCGATGCATAATTATACTGAAATCCATTTTTGGTTGTATATTAATTTAAAATATTCCTTTTTACAGGCTTTATTTTTGAAATGGAATAAGATCATTCTAAATTTCAGAATTTCGCTATTGCCCATCAAAATTACTGGAAGAAAGCAATCTAAACACAACAATGGAAAAGAGAGGTAACAAAGCATAAACGAAATAGCTCCAGTTTGTTCAACTTAGGAAACTTAGCAGTGCAGCCAAAGTATTCTAAAATGCTGCCAATAACAAAGGAGAAAATGAAAAATATCTAAAAACAAATTGAATATAGCATTAAAATTTATATTATTTTTATTTATTTATGTAACCAAATACATAATTGTCGACAATGTTGCCATAAAACTTGATATTTCCTGTAATAAATTCTTAATAAATATTATTATTGTTATTATTTTACTTAAGTGTAAGGTAGTTACCACATTTACAATTCCTTACTGCTAACCATGAAAAGAAATGTTGATCAAAACCACCTAAAACTGTTAAGGATGCAAGATTATCAAATGTGAAATATGCCCCTCCTCCACTGAATGTGTCATATAGAGTTTGTTTTACATATGCAAATGATCACACTCTTACACATTTTTACATCAGATAATCAAGGAAGCAATGTAATATGCCAGTTTGTTCTTTTTGTGTATTTTTTGCTGTTGTGTTATCTCCCTTGACTTATTGATTTTATTTGTATATTCAAAACCTCACATAAAAAAACTTCTAAGAATAATAAGGACTTACCAAATCATATATATTCTCGGACCATCAGAGAATTAATATATAAAATGGAGGTATTTATAATCTCCCCATAGTAATCATTCACTTAAGGAGTGTAAAATAAACTACTGTTCCCTGAATGGCCTACAATCAATAAGACCAAGGTATATACGTTTATTACAATTAAACATTATTACAACAGGTAATGGTGGACTACACAGTAAATAAATACTGAAAACACAGGACTGTTCATGTACCACTGATGTCACGCAAATTCATGAAGATGCAATGTGAACAATGCCTCAGAAGTTCTAAAACTGTCAATGCAGTTTATGTTTGATAGGCCATGTTGCAATAGACATTACAGATCAGTTGCCTTAGTGGCAACCTGTTTTAGCAAAGAATAAATCATCTCCGACACTTCAACAATGTTTACATGATTTGCAACATCAGCAATAACCATCTGTTGCATCTTGATAGGCATATAGCCAAAATGGCCAGTTGCACTGGGTCGTTGTGCTAACAAATGCAGCCCAGTTATTGGCTCCCAAAGATGATTGCTGAACTCCAATAAACACCAACCTTCTTTGCAAAATATCTTCACATGATAATTCATTCAGATCAATGATTATTGACTTGGCCTACCATAAACAGGACAGTTTATTTCATACCGTTTAAATGAAGCAGAACTTTAACAGCTGCTTAAGTGCTTGGTTACCCTACCAACTCCCAATCATCAGAAGAGACATAAGCATGGGGCAATGGTTAATGGGTCTAGTCTGATTCATCATTACTGAGTTTGATTATCACTGGGTGTCTTGTATAATGTTTGACATTAAATAATTCAATATGGGTTAAAATGTTGTAAAATCAACCAACCTATATTCAAAGGCTCATGTGTGAAAGACTATTGGTCCTGACCTGGTATCTTGACTTCAATTACTTTCTCACCATCATAATGTAGCTGCCTTGTGCCTTTTCTATAAATACTTTCATGGTAATTGTAGAAATGAACTCTTTGCTATAGTACCTAGACTTTATGAATTTAAGCACAGGACAAGATTGGCAACAAGGTTGCATCAATTCTCACTTGAATTGACTAGATGTAACCATAAGTTCTATGCTAACAGTTTTATTTCTCTCGCACTTCTTGCTTGTCAGACTATCTCCATACTTTCTTTAGTTCTGGGTATGATGATAAACTACAAGTGACAACAAAACCACCGATCAGGAGATTAAAGGGTTTGAGGAGTGTGGAACCACCTTTTAATTGCTGTTGTTCCCAGGTCCAACCTGACCCAGGTTGTTAGTACCTGTTAGAGTCCCAACTATGGGCAAATAGTAACCCCTCACCCAACTAAAGCAAAACACTATGAAAGTATAAAAATACCAGCAATACACTTTTATATAAAAAATGACCAACACTATGTGCATACTAACAAATTGTAGCGACTTTATCCAAATCTGTTTAAAATATTACTAAACAACTAATATAAAATATTCATAACATTATGCCATATAATATCTAACAATTTCTTAAATCAAACTGTATCCCAAAATATAACTTCAACAAAGCCACAACATAAAACGCATATCACTGCCTCTAATAATCATGTCCACTCAAACATGTACATGCAAAAAAGCTAAGTATCATCTACCATGTATTCAGTTGTGAAAGCAGAATAACATATATCATATTTTTATTACTTTCAAGCTCCCAAGAAAATTAAATGACCCATGAGGAGTTGAAATGCCTGTTAAACAGGCAAATCAATTAATCCATGCTTTCCAGCCAACTTTGACCTTCAAAAATTTAAATGCAATGTCAATCATTATCTACAGTTTTCTTGATTACTCTGCTATTGTTCTCATTCCTTAATAATGTTTCTCTTTTTTTTCTTATTCTTTCACAGTAAGCCTTTGTATCTTAGTGGCTTTATTGCTTTGGATGGAGTCAAATGATTAAAAAAAATTGTAAGAAGTTAATATGTCATCATTTTTGACAGCTTGGGTAAACTAGTATTCATATAATATTCTACTTGATATATGGAGAGGGGGATTATTTTTGAATAGTCATGTCATAAGGCTTCAGCAGTATCAAGTAATTTCTGTTAAAAGGAGTGGACAGTGTGGTCAGTTCAGTATACTTAAATGAATTCTTACAATAGCGAACACTCCAGAAGCTGGAAAACTGGAATAATTCACTTTAGAACAAATTAAAGTCCAAATCAATCTGAATTTAACCTTGTCTTGTATATAAACATGACAGCCTGTTCCACCCACAACAGTAAAAACAGGTGACAGCTATTCCTTCACATACAGGTGAAAACATATTTGGTTGTATATACATTTGTCCAACCTAAAAAGTATTGATTGTGTGATGACTTACCCAGGAACTCAAAGCGCGTACGAACGTGTCTTGCCTGCGTGGCGAATCCGGCAAGAAACATGGCCGCGTGTGAAGACGCGTTTTATGCGCGCCGGTCTCGTTCAGAACGAGATTGCGCAACAACGCATGCAAATTTTGCAGTGTCGGAGTGCCATAAAAAGGAGACGTTAGCGGCACAGATATCTGCAGTCTTTCGGCGGACTTCGTGGAATAGAGTTGGACGTACGAACTGACTGACTAGCGTACTAAGAGGCGGTTATAGCCTGTACGTTTGATTCCGGTGGAAAGGAGTCTTGAAATCTCTTTCTGTGTAGCGACGGCTGAGAAGAACAGCTCGTGTCACTGTGCAATTTATTTTGTGTCGTTACCGTCTACAGATTGATTTGTTTTTTACAGCTTATCAACCTTTTGTAGGTTATTTGAAGCTGAAACATTTTTGATTGTAAGAATAATTTTTTTTTATGATGCAGTATTGTATATGAACATTTTATCCAACATGAGGGATGGGCTACATAATGTTGTGAGACAAGTGACCAACTTGGAAACACCTTGATAGCCATTGTACTGACTGTGATCCAGCTCTCACATCCCCACCCTAATAACAGTATGAAGTAGCTTCTCTGGGTACAAGAGCATTAATTGTCCACATCAGAAGGATTACTTTAAGTTTCTGAAAAGACACTGTCTATTCAAGAGAAAATTTGTTGATGCTGGTAATAGAAGATTCAGTACATATTTTTTTATATACGACGTCAGGTGTGGTGTCACAAACAGTTTATTTCAATTCCAAACAGCAAACTGCATGGTTCCCCCTTCAAAGTAATCCCCCTCAAGTCTAATGCACTTTTCTATCCTTCTCTCTCACTCTTCTATGCACTGCTGGAAGAATTCTCTTCCTCAGCTCTGTCATTACAGCTCTCTTCAAAATGGGTCCCTTTGAGGATCCCCTTGAACTCAGGGAAAAGAAAAAAGTCACACAGAACAAGATCAGGTGAATAGGGAGGTTGTTCCAGCATGGCAATGTTCTTCATGGCCAGGAACTACCGGGTGCTCACTGCATTGTGAACTGGTTCATTGTCATGGTGAAGCAGCCACAACTCTTGCATATGAAAAAAATTCCAGTGGTTGCAGAAAGCTAAGATTACAGTTATATACAGATATATTACAGATATATAAATATATCCTGTTAGATGATAACACAGTCCACTTATCCCTCTTTCACTCATAGTTCACACAGCACATGTTACTTTTTGTGACAGACCTTGTATTAAAGTTTACCCAATACAAAGCTCAAAAGCCACTCAAGGTAGAGGACTACTGTTAAAATACTTATGATGAATGAAGTATGTGGTTTGAAGGAAAGCGGCAATGATAGAAAGTGAAGATCATGAAAATATTGATTGACTTGTTTTTTACAGCTTATCAACCTTTTGTAGGTTATTTGAAGCTGAAACATTTTTGATTGTAAGAATAATTTTTTTTTTATGATGCAGTATTGTATATGAAAAAACATTATCTTCAATAAAATGTTAATACAAGTTTGTTCTGCTATTTAATCCATAAATGAGGAGAAGAGGTGGATTCATACCTTTCCCCAACAGTATATGCGCATAAGTGAATGTAATGAACTCAACTGGATTTTGTTTCCGGCTCTCTAAATTCTTATTCAGAGCTGTTATACATCACCCACACATCCAAGTTTACAACACCTGGTATTCACAAGTGGTCATCCATCTAGTTGTTGCTTAACTTTGGTGACCAAACAAGAACTGGTGTTTCAATGTGACATGGCTGTAAGCGGATCATGAAGATAAAGAGGATAATGATTAACCCTTGACTTGAAGTGGTTGAGATTATAGAGCTCATGGAAGCATTCACATGGGAGTCTGTTCCACAAAGTAGCAGGTATTGGAGGAAAAGCTGTCCAAGTGGAACCTCAACCTTATGATTGAAATATGAAAGAAATGAAAATGATTCAACTCCATGTAAGTGACATGTCCTAGCTGTAAAGGTCTGAACTGGTAGAACTTAAAGAGTCAGATGCCTCCAAACATTTGCCATGGAAATAGCAGCAGATTAGCGATAGGTTTGTAATGTTGTGACTAGAGAAAGAGGCTGCAGGGTGGTGAATAAGGCTTTCCCTACAAGACCATGTAAACAATTTTGAACTGGAAAGAGTTCTATGGTAGACATGGCAAAAAACATAAACCAAATGAGAATGTCAATAAATTTCTCTACAAACTGTATATCTGAAAAGAATACATCAATGAAACCAGACTCTCAACAAAAACTCTCTTTACAAAAATATGTCAATGAAACCTGATTTATAAATGGATATCTTACAAAGTATACCTATTATATCCATACAAATCTATTGTAAAAAATCTTGTCAGCATTAAATAACCCATTGAGAATTGATATGCCGTAAAACAAACTAAACCAGACATGACAGCAATACTTCATTTTTAGTTTAACAATTGTCTGATGAATAAATATATTTCAGCTTTCCCTTTTTTGGGTTCCCCTTTCTACTCATTCTACAGATCAAAACAATGTAAGGAAATAAAAACTGAACTAAAATATCACTCAAAAGAAAATGCTAGTTTGCAATCAAGAATATTTGTAATAGTTATAGTTTAGTAGCAATAGAGAAAGAGTATGGTTATCAGTGTGGGTTATCCCCACATAGCTTTGCCAGTCTCACCAAGAAGTTGTTAGGTGGCGCTGTACAACAACTATAAAAATGGAACACTTCCTGCTCTCTCTCTCTCTTTCCTCTTTAGGGTTTTAGATAGAACACCCCACTTAGTAAGGAGATAAGCAAGGTGGTCAGCTGGCATCTATGAAAGCCTTTGTTCCCTATGATCAGAATCTGGATGTTGGTTATAGCACATGTTGCCCTAACCTCTTCTCTGGACTGGTATCTAACTGTGGCAAGGGACTTAACCATCTCGGTTGTCCCTACTGTGCCAAGGGACTTAACCATCTCGGTTGTCCCTACTGTGCCAAGGGCATTAACTCACCACACTTATCTGTTCACTAGGTGGAGTGTTTTATCTAAAACCCTACACCTCTCAGCATGCCGGAGTGGCAACACAAACTGGGACCTTCTCCTGGGTATAAGGATCTTTCCCTAAGTAATTGAATTTACACACACACCACCTACACAATTCCTAACTTTTAATGTCTACTGTGTTTTGCATGCATACTATTTTCTCTCTTTTGTTACTCAGTTATATAAAGACAAAAATATAAAATATCATCTTGATGAAATTCATTCCACCTCCTTACACCTGCCATTTTTATGTATGTAAATTTTGGTTGCCACTGCTTTTGGTCTAACTAGGATCAGTGCCGTAAAATGAGCTTCTTGACATTATATTTGGTACCACTACTCAGTCACTTCATTTGATGTCTGTCAGATATGAATAAGTTAGCCAAATTATCCCACTTGAGAGGCAAATCATGCTTACTCTAGGATCCACAGCAGGCATGCCATTCCATTCCATCTACAATTGCATCATTTCATTATGTATCACAAATTTTCTTTTGCAGGTGTAGCTTGGTTTCACACTGATTGATCTTTTCTCTCTAACTGCCCGGTATTTTAATTCTCTTGATCTATATTTTTTCTGAACTGTAACTAAGGTCTGCTCAGCACAGTTGCAGTATAATCCAGAGATGGGCTCTATGGGTGTTGAACAAACACAAATATGCCTGAGCAGGCGACTGCAGCAGGGATTGGCTAGTGTGCTCAGAAAATGAGAATAGCCAGCTTCAGTGATGTGCAGAAGTTTGGTGATGTTTGGGACCAAGTAGGGGGGCACCTATAGGACCTGGTACAGAGAAATGATGTGAGAAAGGAAGACATTTAAAACATGTAAAAACAGATGAAATATGAAATAAACACTTTATTCAAATTAAATATAAATTAAATTTTTATTTCACTCTTTGATTGGCTACCCTCCCAATATGGATGTTCGGGTCATCGCACCCTCTGCCCTAACTTCTGGCCAGCTATTTTACTGCATTTCCCATGTTTTTATTTTTTTCTGAAAAATGCCCTGAAAAATCACCCTGCATCTTAGCACTGAAAGGTTAATTTGTAGAGAGAAGTTTGCCAGCCCACATGAACCACCAGTCATGAGATACAAGCAATTATGAACCCCAGACGTAAGTCTACAATTATTATTCATATGTAATAAATACTGTATATTCCATTAGTATCATAACATTGTTTTTTTAGTATTTATGATAACCAGTAGGCATCTTCTTACTGGTACTGTAAGTCTTTCATTCATCTAGGCATACTGTAATAATACAAATGGATAGTCGATAATAATAATGCAGTACTAGCAGACTGTGATAGTAATGATGCAAAAGCGACACACAGTGCTTTTGAACACAGCTCTGAAACATCAGCTGGGAGTTGGATATAATGTCATGACACATGTCATGTGTTGAGATGGTTTGTGATGGCAAATACAAGTTGTTTCAGATGTGAATCTACAATTCTTACATCCATAAAACAACACCATTCGGTAAGCCTCTATTTTAAGTGGCTCTTGTAAATAGTGTAAAAAAGAAAAAAATCCTAAGTGAAGATGATTACAGATGAGGATATGTTTCAAACAATCCCCCAATGTAAAATTGTTTATAAAATGGAATAATGTAGAAGATAATATTTTTATATTTCAGTACATAAAAGCTGTGATTCCTTCTCATCGTACACGCCATCTTGTTTTATTGGAACATATTTATTCAACTTGTGGCCATATTGAAGGTAAGACAAATGTTCTTTGATTTATAATACTGTTTATAAAAACATGTACATGTTAAATGTATGCATTATTTGATGCATACAAATGTTGACAGTTTACTTATTTATTTTTTATTTTTACTTATTTTGATTGTTTACTTATTTTAAATTGCATGTCTTTTCATGAAACGAAGTTACTTGCAACTACAATATTTGACAGGATGCCGCAGCTTGAGGTAGTGATTAACAAGCTAATCTGCTTGGCCTTTTACTACCGAGTGTCCCGTAATTCCAGCTGTGTGTTCAAAAGTAAATTACACTTAGTAAAATGAATTTTGGCATGGTTTAATGTTTAATGAGATAGCTTGTTTGACCAGCAATACTGCATAGAGAATTCAATCCTCACTGGGTACCCTATACTTTTAGGTTTGTGACAGAAATAAACTACACTTATTAAATGAAAGTGTGTCAGCATTAGAGTAATGCCTAGTGAGAGATTTGTGGTGAGAGCGCATCAGCGCAAATGTAAAAGAGGCTTTGGATCGCATGCGGACATGTTTGTCAATACCAATTACATCCAGATTTTCCTATTAGCAGCGGAACAGTTTGGCATGTCTAGATATGGGCCTCTCTGCAACTGGTCAAGATCTGCATCTTTGTAAGATGCCTCTTGCTAATAAAAGCAAGAGGAAACCAGCAGTTGGCAAGACACGGTGTCTTGTGAAGTCAGTCTTGTGGGCATTTTTGGTCCTCAAGCTGTTGTGGTTTCCAAGGTAGTGTTATTTTTGTTACCTCCCATCTCTTTCCCCTTTCTGTCTGTTACCTTCTTAGTTGCTGGGAGACCAATTGATTAGGTGTTTCCCCTAATCTCAACACACTCTTGCTGTACATTACAACAATAGCTTTGTGCTATTCTTGCTGCTGCTAGAAAAATGTGTCATCAAGTACAGTAAACTTGCAATTGCTTTATTCACACAATTTAAAAGCCAATAGGATGCAAGGAGTTACAAAAAGTGAAAGAAACAGAGAAGACAATAAATGAACAAGATCCAAGGAAAATGAAGATGACAATGGTGTTCAAATTCTTGAAAATTGTATCTTTTCATCATTCAAAGACCAACATTTAAAAAAAATATATGACAGTAACTAGCAGGAAGCCAGAAGAGAGTTCCACAAGCAAGAAATGCAGCAGAAGAAACTATTAGCATAGAACTTTCAGTTACAACTAGCAATTTCAACAGTGAAATTATGAAACCTAGCTGCCAATCTAGTACTGCATTTAAATTCATAAAGTCAAAGTACCAAAGAGGAAAGCTCACCAGAACAATTACCTTGAAAATAGATAGAGGAAAGGAACAGGGCACCTGTGCTATGGCAGCGGGAAAGTGACTGAAGACAGGATGCCAGGCCAGGATTGATAATGTTGCAGATTCTTCTTTGGATCTTGTCAGGAATTTCTCAATATAAAACAGAAACATCAAACTAGATGTGGTGTCAATATTCAATACACCGACAAATGGTAGACTTACATATGTGCAAGATAGATTCTGGTGAGAAAAATTGTCTAGCATTACAAATTGAACTGACTTTTTAATTGATTCAATTTCTACTTCATGCCAGTGGAAAATATGATACTAAGAAGGTTGTTCTGAAGGTTAGCATCAGCCATACTGATAAAAAGGAAAACGGTTTCTTTAAGATGATTAATAGAGAGTAGTTTTGTTTTAGTCATTAAAATTAACAATTTCTGTTTTCATTTTGATTATTTTTTTAAAGCTTGATTTATGGAGTCTTTATTTGTCTGTGTTGACTATAATATAATTTTATCCCCCACCCTTAATGTACCTTATTTGCTAGCCTATGCAATAGCATGTTTAACAAAAGTAGTTTTATGGTTTACTTCTAACTGCAACTCATCCCAATTCTCCAGAATTAGCTTAACTCTTCTTAAAAGTTCAGTAAAAGTGTAATCCATAAATAACATCAAAATAATTTGGTATTTCATTTTGCTGATCCAACATTAGTTTATTTCTTCCAACCTTCTTTTCCTTTTCTCATATATATATATATATATATATATATATATATATATATAAGAAAAATATATATATACAGGGGTTGGATAAAATAATTGAAACACTTGTTAAATTCAAAGAAAATTTATTTAATATGGAGTTGGTCCTCCTTTAGCCTCACATACAGCTTTAATACGTCTAGGAATGGAATCGTACAGCTTCCTGACTTCATCCAGAGGAATTTTCAGCCATTCTTCCATTAACACCTGCTCCAGCTCTTTAAGACATTACAGTGGAGGATAGAGGCTCCTAACTTGTCATTCCAAAATGCACCACAAATGTTCAATAATATTGATATCTGGAGATTGGGGAGGCCATGCCATGTGTTCTAGCTCACTTTCATGCTCTTCATACCAATTCTTAACCACTTGAGCAGTTTGTATTGGAGCATTATCATTTTGGAAGATACAGTCACCATCAGGGAATAAAGTCTGGGCCATTTGATGAACATGATCCCCCAAAATGTTCACGTAATCTTTGCTGTTGATTCTACCATGCAGGGCAACTATTGAACCAAGACATTTCCATGATATGGCGGCCCAAACTATCACTGATCCACCTCCATACTTCACTGTTGGAAGAAGGCAGTCAGGGTTGTAAGCTTCTTTGGGCTGCCTTTACACATAAACTTGCCCTGAAGTTGGGAAAAGAGAAACACTGGACTCGTCTGAGAATATGACTTGCTTCCATTGGTCTGCAGACCAGGCATTGTGATCTCTGCACCACTTCTGAATGTTGCGAGTGGAGAGAAGAGGTTTCCTTACGGCGGCTCTTTCATGATATCCAGCCTTATGGAGCTCATGACGAACAATTTTAGTAGAAACTGGACTATTCAGATGATTATTCAACTCAGCAGTTACTTTGGCCGCAGTAGTCCGATGATTTTTTGCCACATTGCATTTCAATGCACGTCAGTCCCTATCAGTAAGTTTGCAAGTCCGGCCCGAATTGCTACAGTTGCTTGAGGTTTTGCCCTGTTTCTCGAATTGCATCATAGTTCTTGATATGGTAGCTCTTGAAAAACCAAACATTTCAGCAACCTTATTGATCAAGGCTCCTGCCATGCAAGCTCAAATAATTTGCCCTTTTTCGAACTTGGAGAGGTCACGAATTTAGCTTAAATTTTACTAAATTCTAAAAATAAATAAGACAGTAAATTAAATAAATAAATGTATTCACAATAGATATAACCTGTGAATAAACACGCCAATGACTGACAGGTGTGTAATATATATATAATATATATATATATATATATATATAAAAGTGAACATAGAAGTCAACACTTAGAGGCGACAGTCGCCTCTAAGTGTTGACTTCTATGTTCACTTTTATATTTACACACGCTCTATCTCTGATATTGAGCACTTTATCCCATAAATATAGCACACTTTAAGACTATATTTATTCATATATATATAAAGTCAAAAGGAAAACTTTTCTTTACTGACATTATTTATTGATATTATTTATTTATTTTATTATCAAGGCTAAGGTAAGGATTTTATTTTGCAACAAGTATTTATAAACAGAAGTAAAAATGTCATTAGGTTTTCAAAATTTTCAAATTTAAGAACATTCATAAATACTCTTCAGGCTGTGAAAGAAATGCATGTTGCAAAATAAAATCCTTACATTTGCCTTGATAAAAGTAAATCAGAGGACAAAACGAGTCAGTAAAGAAAAGTTTTCATGTATTTTTACAGATATATTTTTATTTATATATGAATTTTTACACATACACATTTATATATTTGTATGTGTAGTACCTCTCACATCTGCAAAAACTCCCAGACAAGGTAAGAAAGGAAAGCAAGAAGAAATGACTAACTATTAACTGAAAGACAGAATGTATGGTTATCAGCCACAGAAACAGCCAAATGTTTGAGATTCAAATTGAATCCATCAGAATCAAATAGGTACAGAAATTTAACTATCAAGGTAGTATGGTAACAGACAATGGAAAGTGTGACACATTGAAATAATGAAAAATACCTTCCAGTAACTAATTAAAGTATTAAGACACAGGATAATATTGTTAGAAACAAAGAAAAGAGTACTGAACTGCTATGTCATATCTATCCTCTTGTATGACAATGAATGCTGAACAATTTCCTTACATATGAAGATCGCTTAAAGCAACAGCGTTCCAGTTCTCTGGATGGATACGAAGTATGTGAGCAATGAGGAAGTTCTGAAGAAAGTTAGAACAAGGACATTGATACATAAAATCAGAAAGAGACAGTTGGAATTGCTGGGAAACATTATGAGGAAAAAGGCTTGGAGAATTTGACCCTCACAGGACATATTGAAGACAGGAGAGGTAGAGGGAAACAGTGAGTAACCTACCTAAGGAGTTTGGGTAAATGGATGGTAGAGTGGAGATTGCTGAAAGAAACCAGGACCACAAAAGGACACTGCACTTAAAAGAAAAATACCTTTCACAGAGTGTGCAGATACTGAATGTTGATCCTAGGCAGAGTGTATGGATACTATTTTGAACATTGGCCCTAAAACTGAGCAACATTCTAATCTGAGAAAATGCACAGATACATTCCAAGTGCTCAGATACTTTGAACCAAGACAAAAGGGATAATTAATGCATAAGTAATCCTGTCATTTTTATGAGTAATATGCTAGTTAAAAAAATAGTTCACGCTGTTGTGCCAACAGTTCCTTTGTGTTGTCAGTAAAATCAAGAAAGCAGCTTCAAAGCAACCACCCACCGTCCAGAAGTAGGGACCAAAATAAATAGTATAAATAAAAACTTTTGAAACCAATCTGAAGATAGAGAATTCTGGTCATAGTCAGTCCACATTCTAGATAAGGAACAGTTATGGGCTAGAAGTAGCAGCAAAGATATCCTATGTGTCTCTTACCACCCCCAATACACTACCAGGTGAATTTGGTTTGTTGTGCCGGGGGACTTGGTATTTATTTTATTGGAAACTTTGGAGTATAATTGTCTTTTATGTAGATTACAAATTTTATATTTGCATAATTTATTTTGAAGTTATATTAAGGAAAAAATATTTTCCCCATTTTTTTAATATGAATTTAAAATGTATTTTCAGTAACAGAATTTTGTTAGTAGAAAGATCTCACTTATTTTAAGATGAAATAATTCTTTATGCTAGGTCACAAGACAGTTCTTCAGAAACTGTTACTGCTGCATCCAACTAATATTCAGTATTGGATTGCCTTGGCATCCTGCTACTCACAGACTGGTTCATCATCTTCCATCTCAGAAGAATTCTCCAATATGTTCATATCAGCCCCAGCTTTCTATAAGCAATTAACTTGTCTACTCCGAGCCAGGTAAGCACATTACTTTTCTAAAATGATAATATGGATTTTAATAAGGAAACTTGTTACTATACTGATGTAATAGAATAACCTGTCACCCCCATGAGTTACTACACTATAGGTAGTAACTACCTATAAGTATCAGTAAGTCAATGGACTACAGAGTCTAATCGGGATCTGTTGAGTACTACCAACCTTCCAATAGTAGCACTCACTACCGGATTGACTTGCAATGACCTTGTGCATGACTGTTACCTTTATTCTTATTGTACTGGTTTTTACAATAAACCTTTACTTATTTTATCCACCTTGTTTTTCAAGTATATATTCCTATTAGCATGGAATATAACATATACCCTCTCCCAAGAGTGACTTCAAACCAAAAGAATACAACTGTTTACAAAGTTATGAATATTAAAATAAATTATTTTAATTTCCTGTCAATTCTAGAGATAAAAACAATAGAAATCTTTGCTATTTTAAGAAGCTATTTTGGCATAAACAGATCAACTCTTGGTATAACATCGCCGGACCAGCTCAATTCTGGGTTGTTCCCATGCTGGTCAATACTACCACCGGTCAACTGATGGTTATCTGCTTTTTGCTTTGTTCCTTCATTTGCTTCTGTCTCACATTGTGTTCCTTGATCACAGAGCAGTGAAGATCGAATTTCATCCATACTTGAGCACTGGGTCAAGCCACGGCAGAACCATGCTACAAAAGGACAAAGAACGTTTCTACTAACAAAATAACTAAGAAGGTTGCCTTGTTAATTTTCAATTGGTTTATATAGTTTTTGTTACGCTTCTTGCTGTCTCTTGCTGCAATTTCTGGGTTGTTTATATGTATTTCATCTGACTATTACCGCACCTCAAGACTAATCAATATTCATATCAATTAATTATTTTCTCCAATTTTGGAGAAGCGACACTAACCTTCAAACAAAGTGATCAGTTATTCAAAACAATACATTCTTTGACAACAAACTTTGTTTATCAACCCTTTCTATATCCTGACAACAATCAGCCCATGATTGATTACTGTTTGAAAACAATCATTTTTCCGATAAAAACCTTTGTGTTTATAAATTATATCTATGTCCTTGACATCAAAGAATTTTCTTTGTTGTTGATTTTCCAATATGACCCATATAATTTTCTGCCCATTTTGCATGTTTGCAAAGCAACACTCCAGATTGTTTACATTACCGGCTTTGTGAATTCTAATAATTCCTTTGGCTTACATTTTACATTCCTATTCTTTTCTGCATTCTTGGTTATCAGGAAGAAAAAAAAAATCAATCTCTCTTTTTTTTTCTTTTTTTTTTTTCTTTTTTTTTTTTCTTTTTTTTTACACACTCCTCGCTTCATGTTTTCAACTTAATGCCCAAGTTGGCTTTTTGGTTGTAGAATATAAAAACAATTACTCCAGAAATACATACTTTAAAAAAGATGCTTCATTTAAGAAATTTGGAAACTTAATACTATTATGGCTATAATACTAAAATATACAAAAATATAATACTAAAACTCTAATCTTGTATGAATGTATGCGTGTTCCAAAGATACAACTTAAACAATACATAATATCCTAACCAATTTAGGAGCATATTGTTTCTTAAACTCCTGTCAAGTGCAGTACCAAATTATATTTAAATTAGACAAGAGGTTCTTGAGCTAGGGTTGTTTTTCTGTTTGTACAGCATTTTTAATAGGAAATTCAATATTTGTTTTTGATACACATTCTTAAATCAATCCATGCATATAAACAAACACTTGCATATTATATTCCAACTATTATGTGTGTGAAAAATAATAAACATTCATAATACATTATTATAGCATTATTAAATAAACTTAAATATACTTAACATATGTTTATACAATTCACTATACAACATTAGAACTTTTTTTTTTTAGAAACAAATATCTCAGATAGTTGAAGATATTATGTGGGTGTGTGATTGTAAAATGTAATCTGTATGGCTGGAAAATTGTGTCACATGGCTTTATGGTAAATAAATTAATAGATCCACGCTGGTTTGCTGCCATTACATATTTTGAAATGAATGTGAGGAAGAAATAAGTATGTATAATAATAAAATATAATTATTATTTTGAAAAAAAAAAAACCTAGATATAATGAAATTATTCACACGGGAGCATCCATACTTTGTTACTTCAATAAACATGAATGCCCCTAAGCGGACAATTGCTAGTTTTTTGTTTGTTTTTTTTGGTGGGGATGGGAATGACCTTGACTTTTGAAAATTATAATATGGTAAATACTAAAATTGGTATAAATTGTCACCCTGGGGTTAGTATTACTTGAATGGAAAAATCTTTAGTGTGCTATCAGTTTGTAATTCCATTCAAAAAATTATAAACTTTTTCCTGCATTTCATCTAAGTAATATTGTATAATGTGACTAATAATTATTATTACAATAACTTGTAATGCAAATACAAATTAAAATATGTGTCATTAATAATAAAATTAATAATATTATTAGCTTATCATTTTGTATAATGAACTGCTTTTAAAAGGGACCCAGTGGGTTTATGGGTGATCTAGTTATTGTTAAAGCAAACAATATGGTAAGGAAAAAATTAGATGAGAAAAGATTAAACATCATCTGCTGGTTTGTCCCTGTAGCCAAATTAGTAATAAGACATTGTCGATGTCAGGTGAGCTCTCAAGGATACATATTGACTTTATTTCTGAACAATATTGCTTACTTCACAGTCACAGAATATTAAAGTAACCTGAGCATTAAAGCAAAAAGCACAATAATAAAATGTCAGTTAGTTATGTGCCATGCGTGATACACACTTAGGCAATCATGCATCCTTCGATACATGACTGATGAGGCAGATTTTTTTTCCCCACAGTAGGTTGTCATTTCTTTCTGTGGTAGACCAATTACCATCTAAGACTATAGAACCCGGTCTGTCCTGCTATTTATCCATAGATGGGGGGAGAAGAAAAGGATTCATACCTTTCCCAAGGGTATTAGCTCATAAGTGAATGTAATAGATTCAACTGGAATTTGAACTTGGCTCTCCGATTCCTCAATCCAAGCCACTATCCATTACTCCACTGTGCCTCCTCTAATAAAATGTAAGATAAACTAATAAAAAAAACAATATTGAAAATGCTTCATCTTAGAAATTCAGACAACTTATTTTTTTATTAACTTTGCTTTATTAAAAAATATTCTTTTATGTGTTGTATCAGGTGGATGATCATGGCTCTCCACAACTTCTTATCTTTCATAGCTCTAAGTAGTGTTTGTACCCTTATTATCTCTCCTCGTCCATGTTCTGCCATGCATTTTTTGGTTCATATTTCAATTTCTGGAATGGTAAAGAGTGTTTAGAATGATGCAGTGCTCTGTGAAAGCAATAAAGTGTTGTAAAATAATTTCTAGTTTATTATTTTGTAATTTATTAAGTTTCATAAGGATTTATAATTCTACAAATATCTTGATATTGAGAATTGAAATGTAAAGGACAAATAGTCAGGATTTTATCCAATTACAAAAAAAAAAAAAAAAATTAACAACTTGCTTTCAAATATATGGCAGGAACAAGGACTGACTTCATCTTCTGCAGAGGGTGTAAGATTTTTTCCCAACAAAGGAGGTCACCTTCTAAGTGGATGTTTATATATGATCAATGTTTAGACACAAATATAAACATGACCAATGTTTACATTTAGATTCAAGAATAAATGCAACCAATGTTTACATATAAACTCAAGTTTAGACACAACCAATATTTATACTTGAGTCTATAGAAAATAGACTCAAGAACAATGCAACCAATAATTCTATTATTTAATTTCTGAGATGAATTATTGTCAAAATTCTTGTATTATTTCAAATCTTGGTTGATATAGGTTTTGTAAAGTCTTTCCTTCAAACATCATTCAAATACAGGAAATTCATTGTCTTTGTACAGGCATTCTAGTTTTTTTTATACAAAGTGAATCTGTTGACAGATTAATACATTTATAGACACAATGTTTCAATTTAGTACCCTCTGGTCATCATCAGGTGCCCGTTGATTGGATGATATATCTGTTGATTGTGATATTTTGTCCCTACAATGTCCATTATTGCTGAACCAGTACTTCACCATCTGATCCAGGGATTGGACTCACAACCACTAAATGATAGTAACACATGTATAGTCAACTACTATGTCCACTAAGGACATTAGTGGTGTGTTTTGGGAGCCTTTTATATTCAAAGTCAGTTGCTTATGATGGCAGATTCATACCACTTTTCATAATTTACTTGATTTCTGAGATGAATAATTGTCCATATTCTTGTATTATTGCAAACTATTGTTTTCATCTTGGTTGATATGGATGTTGTTACAAAGACAAAGACACAGAGTTTCGGCAAAATACTCTTTGGTCATCATCACATGTCCAGTGATTGGCTGATATGAGATATCTGCTTATTATCATGATATTTTGTCCCTGTGATGCCAGTTATTGCTTGTTCCTACGGAATTGATGCATCACTACCAGATTCAAGGATTGAACTAGATGACAGTAGCACACGTATAACCAACTCCTATATTGGTTATGTGAATAAGAAAGGCATGAATCTATCTCTTTTCCCTTCAACTATGGGTAAATAGCAGGACAGATTGTCTCTTATAGCCTTGGATAGTAACCAGTCTAGGAGAAGGAACAACTCTAAATTCAAAACCAACCTAGAGAGAATTGTGCTCCATCAAGCTAACTTGCCCAGGAAATACCACTGCTACTGCTGCGCTAGTACATGTGGTGCCTCTACAACCCTAGAGGTTTATGGGTTTAAAAAATCTGGACATTAGTGGTGTGTTTTTGAAGCCTTTTATATTAAATGTCAGATGCTTTTTTTTTATACAGGGTCTCCCTGTAGACTCAGTAGTAATAAAAAAAGACATTTCAACATTAAATAACCTAACAACAGTTGATAAATCATAAAATCCACCATTCCAATCTAAACTCTGAAATAATGATTACCAATGATCAGATCTTTAAGAGTTTCTTTAATCTGTGGAGTCTTAGAAATTGTTTTAATGATAAGGTTTTTAACCTTCAATATTCCTTTAACAAGTGTTATTTCCATTTCCTTCTTTTTCTAAAGTAACTTATTCTCAATTTCAGCCAAGGTTGTTTCTGCTGTTGCCAAAGCAGGATAACACAACTGAAAAAGTCCAATATGCTATCATTTTTTTTTATATATTCATGTACTTTCAAGATGTGAGTGATCATGACTCTCCACAACTTCCTGTCTTTTGTAGATCTAACTTTTGCTCCTTTACCACCCACTTTGTCCTTGTTCTGTCATCCATTCGAACAGACTTGTTAAATAGGTTACTCATTTCACCCCAAACAAGGCGATAATGTCACTAAGACACAAGGGGCTACTGGAAGTGAAAAAAAATCGAGATGACTTTAGAAGGAGCCAGAAACCCAATCCTAAACAAGGAATTAACCTCTACTCCTGTTCAAAAAACAGAGGAGGAGTGTGAATCAAACTATAGGTAAAGTTATCTACTATTAAGGAAAAAAATAAATGGTAAATAAAATTTCAGAAATTAGGTGGTGACGTTAGAAATATAGAGTCAAAGGAGACTTTAGAATGATTCCTAAACAGAAAACAAGGGATAAACTTCTATTCCTGCTCAAAAGACTACCTTGAGTGTTAAATTCTCCAGGCCCTAGTTTCCTTGTTTCAGTTGTCTCTTATTGTAAGTATAACTTTCCTTGTAGTTCCTATTTTCTTTAAAACTTCTTCATTGCTCACATGTTCTGTCCTTGATATTCTTAGCATTCATCAGTAGAAGCACATCTCAGTTGTTTTATTATCTTTATTTCTACCATTAGCATTACTAAATGGTTATGTTTGTTTGTACATGTGATGTGGTTACACAAATTAACTCTTCTGTTTGGGTTAAAATCCTCTTATTAGCTTCTGTTGTCACACTTGGTGCTTTAGTCTGACACTAGACCAAAAAGTAGAGGGCGGCCATTAGGGATTGAACCTGCTACACTAGCATTGGCATTTGAAATTTGCTCTGTGCCAAGCTCACATGTTTATATATTTTCTGTCTTTGGAAATTCTTCTATGTGCCTTGTCCCTTCAGGACACTAGTAATCATGGCTCTCCACAATTTCTTGTCCTTTGTAGTTCTTAGTAAGGTATGTCTTTTCATTATCTCTCTTAATTCCTGTTCTGCCAACCAACTTTAAATGTGATTATTATTTTCATTATCCAATTGGACTATACCAAATCAAGTACAAGGCCACATACTGTGGAGCACTCAGTATCAATGAGATGGCTCATCAGATTGTCACCTTTCCTTCTTGGACTAAATCAAATCTGGCACAAGGATATTCTTGTGAAGAATCAGTGGGGATTGAATTTTGAAACCAGCTCCTTAACCATTGCACTAAACTTTCTACAGACTAATCTTAGCTTTGTTTAACTTCAAGCCATGTTTTCATAAAGATATTTGAATTTGTTATCAATGGATTGTGAGATTACCTAAGTAGCTTTTATATTATCATGAATGCTATTTTTAATGTTATAATAATTCTTTCCTTTTTTTTAACAGGTGTTTGTTGAAGTACAGCATCAAAACAACATCTTCATTTGTCAAGAAACGGCATGAGATATTATTAAAGAAAGTAAGTCAAGTTTCCCACTGAATTAAATAAGAAGGATAGACTAGGCTCTCTAGCCTTGAGTGTCAACCAATCCAAGAGAAGGAAAATACTGAATTCGAAACCATGGTGAAGACAACAGGAAACCACTTCACTATAATTGAATTAGTTTAGTGTTTTTTTTATATTAAACATTTTGTGGGATAGACAATTATCGAATGCTGTTACATGATTTGGACAATTTTGGTGTTACACCCTGTATGTATGTATATACTTTATATATATATATATATATATATATATATATATATATATATATATATATAAACAACCTGTTCTGAGTAACTTGGGACCAATGACATGGTGCATTATTACCCTGAGGAATAAGTTGTTGGGGGATATGGAGTCTACAATTGGGTGTAAATGGTCACTGGTCAGTGGCATGTTTAGGTGGACCTATCATCAGCCTGAAACAACTGGAACCATGACTCATTGAACCACACCACACATTAGCAGATCTCCAGGGTTCAATTAGCAATGTCAGGAGCCCAGCTGAGGTGTTGTGTCCATTAACAGGGTGCATCTTCTGTTCCTATATCCCATGGAAGTTAAAAAACACTGAATTAATTTCTTGGTACACACTGCATTTGACAGTATCATTTGTCTGTTATGACAGACAATGACCCATTAGTTTCCTTAATATCATCAGTAAGCTTTTTGAGGCCTTAATCAACAAGGTCATTGAGCACCTGGATAGAAACAACTTGTGACTAATAGTATGGGTTTTGATCAGCCCAATCCACTGCTGATTTCCTAATCAGCATTACACACAGAATTAGTGAGTCTCTTGACAAGACACATACCACAAGAACCATAACATTAGGTATCGTGAAGGCCTTCGACAAGGTGTGGCACAAAGGTTTGCTACACAAGCTCTCCAGCTATGGAATCACTGGAAGGATTTTCTCTATTATAAAATCCTTCCTAACAGGTAGATCCCTGAAGGTAGTTATTAATGGCCAGTCCACCGAGGCCCTGGCAGTCAATGCAGGCAGCCCCCAGGGGTCACTTCTTGGACCAACCCTTTTTTTGATTTACATAAATGATCTACTTAAAAATATACTCCAATTATTTGTAAACGTCTATGCCGATGATACGACAGTATACAGATGCACCTCTAAAAATCTTGACAATTCGAGATTGGCAGCTGGTCTCCCTTCTGATCTAACACTAACTTCCCAGTAAGGAAGAAACTAGCTGGTTACATTCAATGCCTCTAAAACCAAACTGGTTACATTCCATCACCGCTGATCAGACTTCGAACTGCCGCCAGTCATGATGAATGGATGTCTCCTTGAAGAGGCCTGTGCCTTAAACTCACCCCAGACCTCAAGTGGAACTTGTATATTTGGTCCATTGCTAAAGATGCGGGAAAAATGGTCAGTTCCCCGTGCCACTCCAGTAAGTACCTGACTCTTTGTGCTAACTTTATAAGAGCCAGATCAGGATGAAAATGAAGTTCTGCTGTCATATTTGGGCAAGAACTGCCCAGTATTCACTTTCCAGTCTCTATAGCCCAAAAGCATCTCTGCATACTTGTGGGTGACAAATTATTTTTCACCTTGCAATCCCGCTCTCACGGATGGGATGTGGCAAGCCTCTAACTGCTCTATCACTACTTCTATGGAATGTGCTCAGATGAACAGCATTCCTTGATTCTGCCAGTTCTAACCTTCATGGCTAAAATCCACCATGCCACTCACATTGAAGCAAACCACTCTCACTGTCTCCGTATTCCAGTGGTGAGAAGTAAGTTCCATTGGAGCATCTTCTTCCTGCAAATCACTGCTCTGTGGAACCAACAATCACTACAATCTTAACCTGTTCAAGTCTAGGGTTAACCATTATATTCCCCAACTATGCGCATAAACTGTTCCTCTTACACTGTAACCCCACTAATCTCTCGTGACTCCTGGACCTTGTACAGAGTGGACGTCACTGTAAAATTTTAAAAAAAAAATGTCTTTACTTACAATCATTAAGTGATCAGCCATTGTACTGTCCATGATGGTCAGTAATGCCTTCCATCAGATATTCCTAGTACGCACATGATGTCAAATATCGTCACAGTTTCAGAAATGGAATGTCCCATCCATAAGGCCTCATTAAAACTCCAATAAATTATGTCATGAGCAACCTAGCTAGTGTTGACATTAATTCACCAATATCAGAGCACAACTGAGAAAGGAATTGCAGTAATTACAAGATTAAAAGTGTGTTGTTGTGTATTTGAGCAATTATTTTGTATATATAACACCACCTCTGCAGGGAGAGATTTAAAAAAAAAATACAATTTTGGTTGGTTGGTTGGTTGGTTGGTTGGTTGGTTTTATTTAGCAGAATATCAACCCCTATGAGTTATTTAATGAATGCCAATTTATAAATAATTTGTATGCAATTTTATGCCTTCAACTACAGATATTTTGTACAGAATTTTATACTTTCAGGGTAAATGTATGTTTTTTTACATATATGGATGATAAAATGTATTGCTACTAATTTCACTACAAAAATATATTGTTAATTTTTTATAAAATTATTTTGACAGTGTATGCCATATCTTCAATTTTACTATAAAATATATTGATAGTCATTTTGCTATAAAAATGTATCATTAGTCATTCTACTATGAAATGTATTGTTGGTAATTTTTTTTATAAAAATGTGTTTTTATACTTTCCTAGTGTTTTAATTTTTGTTTAGGATTTCACTACTTTCCCACAGATGGGTCCATAACAGGAGCTACCACCCTGTGTCAGAAAGGACGTGGGAACAACAGCAGTTAAGAGGTGGTACCATGCTCCTCAAAACTTCTAATCTCCCTATCAGAGACCTTGTGTCAGATGTGATTTATCGTCATACCCAAGACTAACAATTTTGGGAAGTGGGTTAATCCAAATCCACCCCTATTTCATATATTTTAAATTGGTTAGAATTGATCAGTTTTGGAATAGGTTTTGCCCAATAATTGATTTAAGTAAAAATAAATATATATATATATATATATATATATATATATATATATACACACACACACACACACACATGTATAGGATAAAAATTTACATACATGCACAAATACTTGCATATATGTAAGATGTTATATAACAGTGCTCAGTGTTATGAAACAGAGCTATAAGTATATATTAGTTGGATATTATGTATATTCACTAAAATATATATATATATATATATATATATATATATATATATATATCTGAATACAAGATTGGTATAGATGGAATAAACTTCCAAAAACTATTTTTTTAAAAAGTGCTCAATACATAGTAGAGTGAATAATAATATTTATTTAAAAATTATAACATATGTATGTTATAACATCACTACAAAAATTATAACATATGTATGTTATAACATCACTACAAAAATTATAACATATGTATGTTATAACATCACTACAAAAATTATAACATCACTACAAAAATTATAACATATGTATGTTATAACATCACTACAAAAATAGCCATTTTGTTTCAACACTTTTGGTGTTTTGTCAAGTTGATAGTGTTGCAAGTAAAAAGTGGTTGGTTGAAGTCTTAACGCATAAGGGTGGTTTCCACCAGTAGCCACCCAAACTTTGCTCTACCCAGGTGGCCTATCTAGGCTAGCATCGAATTCATCAGTGAAAAGAATGGCTGAAAAATCAGTTTTCATTTATTCTGTTGCCCATTTCATTCGATTTTCCTCGTGAATGTCTTTAAAAAATGGCCTGGTGGTTGGTTTCAACCTGTTTCGTCTCTATTTAAGAGCAGACATCTTGTGCTTTTGACTGCTTCTTTCCTGCCACAGTACCTAATAATTTCATAGCTTGACAAAGACTTCTTTTGTTTTTTTTTAACTGATCGCAACAGCTATCATGTGATTAAATATAAAAAAAATACACTTTAATGTTTAAAAAATTATTCAGTATTATTATTGTTTAGGTAATAAGCATTATCACATAGCAAAAATAGCTATATTGTGGAAAAATAAATGAATTTATCTGTGTGTGTGTGGGGGGGGTGCGATTAGTCGTAGGAGACTGAGTGTTTGCCATGGCTTGTTTTCCTTTTATTTTCTATTAATTAATAAATTTAAAATTATTACTAATTTTTTAAATTAATAACTATTTGTGCTCAGTTATTGACATTAATATCTATCTGCTGATTGGATTTAAATTTTGGAAAAACAAAACAATAAAAGACTTAGTCAATACTAACAGATTACGACAGCTATTAGGGAGATGTGATTTTAATATTTTAAAAAATTTATTTAGTATTATTATTGTTTAGGTAATAAGCATGATCTATTAATAACTTCACGTTTGATATAGGGAATAGATTGGTCCTGAACCTGCAATTGTCCAACCTGCATTGGAATCATCAAGGATCTTCATTAAATTTCAAAGTTCAGTAGAACCTGACACTCAGTTTAGCATTAATGGTTGACATTTGTTTATATATGTACAGAATGGAACAGTTTTTGTCCTGACTCTGCAGATGTTACCATCATCCAGCAAATAAACCTGTAAAGTCCAATAAATATATATATATATTTTTTTTTTTTTTCTTTTTCACATATTGATAAAAAAAAAAATGAAATGGATAATAATATGAGCTGCAGCTGTTGCTGAAAACTTCTCAACCTAACCAGGGAGAGATTTTAAAAATTTCAATTTTGGGATGTGAGTTGGCCCAAAGCATATCAGCACCATCATTTCATTCATCATGGGTATAACCTAAACTATATCTGGCAGCAACACCTCTGAACAGGAGGTTTTGAAGAGTGTGGAGCCACCTCTTAATTGCTGTTGTTCTATAGGTTCACCCTGACCCAGGGTAGTAGCAGCTATGAGCAAATAGCTAACCCCCAAACTGGGGCCAAAAAGATGAAAATATAAAGATACATAAAAAAAAATTATTAGCCATACATTTTCATTGTAAAAAAAAAAATAAATTACCAGATATACTTTTCAGAAAAAAAAAAAAAATTACCAATGCTCACAAGAAAATAAAATTTTGGTATTAAATGACCCATAAGAAGTTGATATGTTATTAACGAAACGAAACGACCATTTCTCACACATACACACATACCTAACAACAATCTGCAACCTTTGTCAACATGAAAAATTAGCTATAATAATATTTCCAGACTAAAAAACTTTTTGAATGAGAGATCAGAAATTATGACCCATTGCATACATACTAAAAAGTGCCTTTTGAGTTCATATGAACTTGAATGAAAAGAAAGTATGAATATTTTATTTAGCCTCCCACCAACACATTTCCAATACACTTGCTTTTCTTCTTCTCCTCCTCCTCCTCTACCACACCTCATGTTGTGTGCTTATTTATTTATTTCTAAATAATATAGCGTTCATTAAATTTTTTTTTTAAAATTAAAGCATTGGGAAATGAGCAAAATTGCCTGAAGATACTATAAAGTTGAAACCAAGGTAGTGGAATCAGCTGATCTCCTAATTTTTTATACTATATATATATATATATATATATATATATATATATAAATGCATCGCTCTTCATTAATGAATTGAGCACTGTTGGTTACTGGCATTTGTTTACATTCGTATACAATATGTTGGAATTTCCTATCCTCTCTGCCATATGCAGCTTAGCGGAAGGATCTCTGACTGATGCCAAATCAGTGGGGTTTCAATCCTGGATTAAAGCAACCAGATGTCTAGCCACACTGATGAGCTGTGATACAGCAAAACAGGGCTGTATGTGGATATATATTCTGTTTATATGTTTTTTATGGATACAATTTGAGTAAATGCTATGTTTTAATTAATGTGTAAACAGAAAATATATTGAAATATTTGTCAGATTCAATCCATCTCATCTAATGTAATATATATTAATTTTTTAAGTTAATATAAAAAATAATGAAAATGGGGAAATCGGCAGTCAATTGCTGTTATCTGCTGACAAGTGGATCAAATGATTACAAAAGGTTTGTCTATGAAACTGGAGTTGGAGTGCTCAATCAGCTGAGTGATAAATTTCATATTTGTATTAATTATATTATATATAAGATTAATATAAATATGAAATTTGTCAATTAGCTGATTGATGTCATTCAGGATCCTAACTCGGACAAACCTTTTGTAACCATTCGATCCACTTGTCAGCAGATATCAGCAATTGACTGCTGATTTTCTCATTTTCATTATTTTTTATATTAACTTAAAAAATTAATTTTTTATTTTATTGGTGTTAGGTTGATTTTTTTTTCTCCATTGTGTGTGCATGTGCCTGTAAATGTGTGTATGCGAACTTAAGTAGACTGTTGTGGTTATTTCTCCTTTCCGTCATTTTCTGAGGCTCCTACTACTCTCTCCCTCTTCCTTTTCCTTCTTTTTTTTCTCTCTTTCAGCTCTGAGTATCAAAGATAATGTAACAATGTCATTTCCAGTGTCACAGCCAGGAACTTTTAAAAAATTTTTTCTTAAATACTCTGGCATTTTGTTCAATTTGGAAAATATATGTGTGTTCTGTTTTTATTTATTTGCTGTTTAAATATTTTTTTAATTTTTTTTAATTAATGCTTAAATGGCAAAGTAAATATTTGTTTATATGTCACAAATAATTAGTAGTTAGTTTATTTAGTAGTTAATAATTTGTTTTTTACCTGACATTATATATATATATATATATATATATATATATATATATATACAGTACTGTTCGATAAAAGTGACTCACCTGATTTTTTTTACTAAATGTTCTCGTCTCCGATGAAACGAAAGTTGTGCTAAATTCAAATGATAAGCGATCTAAAATCCAAAGAAGCTTTGAAATCTCTTTGAATTTAGCAGTAAGTACTGTCAAGCATCCATTCAATATAATGCCCTGGGGATGCTTTTCTTTTCATGGAACTGGTTTCTTAAAACCTATTGAAAAGAACCTCAGGAGCGAGCAGTACAAGAGAATTTTAGAATCTTGTCTGCTCCCTTCTGCTGAAAGGGTGCAAATCGACCCCAACAAGCTCATTTTTATGCAGGATAATGCTCCCTGTCAGAAATCAAAATTGATGAAGGAATACTTTGATGAGAAGCAGGTGATTGTTATGACGTGGCCGCCCCAATCTCCTGACCTCAACCCCATAGAAAACTTATGGAGCATTATAAAGTACAGGCTCTCGAGAAAGCAGTTGAACAACAAAGAGGATTTGATTGTGAATTTCATATCCGAATGGAATTCAATGCTTGGGGATGAGATTTGCCAGAACCTAATCAAGTCAATGCCAAAATAGGGTTGAAAAGGTTATTCAAAATAAAGGAGGACCCATAGATTATTAAATATTTCAAACTATATTACCTATTATAAATAAATTATACCTCTATTATTCTTTATTTAAAGCTATTTGGTTATGTTTCTATTGATTACTAGTTGCAGGAAATAAGTGAGTCACTTTTTTTGCACAGTGTTTTTCCCTAAATCTCATTTATATCCAAAATTATAATTATCAATAGAATACCTTAGGCTGAGTAAACTTTTTTACTAGGTGGTCGGGAAGGGGTCTTTATATTAGCAAGATTAAAAATTAGTTTGACCCCAAAAACAATAGGCAAAAAAAAAATTTTAAGTAAAAAAAAAATCAAAAAAAATCAGTGTGTGTGTGTGTGTGTGTGTGTGTATATATATATATATATATATATATATATATATATATATATATATATATATATATATATATGTCTCAACATACAACAAAAACAATCCAAAAATATTCACAGAAATTACAAAAAATCTAGACCTACTTAGCAAGAATAATAAACTGAATAATATACTAAAAAAACAAAATAATTAAAGGCAAACGCCAATCTAAAACCTTAAAACACATATTAACTTCATCTAAATTTAACCAACACACAATACAGGGAGTCACAAAATGCAACAAAAAAAGATGTGGGGTTTGTGACATCATTATAGAAGGAAACTCCTACACTTTTGAAAACCCCAAAATTCATAATAAATAAAAACTTAAATTGCAACTCCAAAAATGTGATTTATGTACTTAAATGCACAAAATGCAGGAAGTCATATATAGGTATCAGCCAACAACTGAACAACAGGCTCTCCCTGCACAAAAGCAACAAAATTACCAGACAACAGAAAACTTTTTGTATCACAACACATCTTCAAATGTAACCCGGTTAAATTTGATATTATGCCAATATATCAAACAGATAATTATTCTTACCTACAAATACAAGAAAAAACTTCATAAACAAATTTAAACCAGAACTAAATAGATCATAACCCTACACGCAAAAGCACACAACATGCACATGTGGTGACTAAGTACAGTGATCAAGCCACTCACATGCATTCACGCTCACTCACATGCAGGTATCTGGAAAATATATACATATGTATATGTACGCATATTGACAAAAGCTGGGGAACTACTCACGGGCATGCATGCAAACCCCACACAACTTAGGAAATACGTGTGTATGTATGTTTGTATATATATGTGTGTATGTATATGTATACTGGTTCCCTGTAACTTGGGAAGTATGTGTGTGTACGTATGTGTGTGTGTACTGATTCCTTGTGGTGGGACGGTGTGTGGGTGCATGTATGTGTACAAATGTGTTTACTAATTCCTCGTAGTGAAACAGTGTATGTATGGAGGGGGCATGTACACACACATGTATACACGCATGCTGACAGAAACACACGTAAATGGAAATAGATATAAAAACACACAGGGGTCATTAAAACATTAAAAGATAAGATACCAACAACTTATTCATTTCTTGAACCAACCCTAACTGTTTTATGACCCTTCGCACAGAAGTCTTCACTGCCATTTCAAGAAAGACATTCGGATTACTAACACAAAAACAGAGAATGTCTCATATCGAGAATATTTAACATTGAAAGACATAAAGGGAAAAAAATTAATTATTTTTAATAATATGTGGAAATCTCCACCCTTTACCTGAAGACAGTCGCGAGACCAGAAACATGTGTAGTAAAATTATGGAAAATAAAACATAATATTTTTTTTAAAAAATCCACATTACAACCAAAAACGTTTGCGGTACCTCTCTCCTTTTTAATATACACACTTTTCTCTCGTTGGAACCACTATAATCTCTTCCTTTACATACATATATATATATATATATATATATATATATAAAAGGCTCAAACACTAATATTCCATGGTTATAATTTATTACGTTGGAATCGTAATCACAATCCAATTCATCAGACATACAAATTCAAAAATTTGAATTTGTGAGTCTGATGGATTCCAATGTAATAAATTATAACCATGGAATATTAGTGCTTGAGCCTTTTATATTATATGCTTGCTCTGTATTGTATATCGAGTTCTACCTGGATTTTATCCTCTTGGAAATATATATTTATTGACCACTATTATTTTTATATATATATATATATATATATATATATATAACTACTAAATAAGAAAATTAAAATAATGAGTAAGTAAAGACATATAAACAAATATTTTTTTAAGAGATGCTGCTGCTTTAATGCATCACTCTTCATAAAAATTGAGCACTATGGTGGCCGGTATTACATTTCTATAGTATGTATGTAATGCATTAAAAATTCCTTTCTCTGTCATGCACCGATAGCATGGGGGTAAGAGTCTCAGATTGAGTTGTTGCCACCAGTATGATTTCTGATCTTGTATTTTATGTCAACTATTGAAGCATATAAAAGTTTATCTCAAAACACTTATTGGAATCAAATTGCCCCCCCCCACACACACACACACACACACACACATGGAATGAAGATCTTTTGTCTACATTGATTCCATAATAAATAACTATTGAGCCATGGAGAATTTATTAAAGTTTCTTTTTGTTTTTCTTTTAAAATTTAGGTTGATTCTGACATTGGACTTTTGAATCCAGAAGATTCTCTTATTGCCAAAGTTACTGAGGTTGGTATTTCAATTTGGATTTTACTGCAGAATCATTAAGGTGACCTAGCGTTATTCAAAATTACTCTTTTCTGATCATCATTTCACATTAGCCTTTTCAAAGTTGATGATGTACTGGGTCAATGCAAAATTTCCCAGCACCATCTTTTTCAAAATCTTCGGGAAAATCTCAGATTTTTATTGCTTTTGAAATCTGCCAAATATGCATAATTTACAAGCTTTATGAAAATTTCAGAAACTAGTAAAAAAGGTTTCACATGAACATAAAGAAATGAGCATTTCATTGTTTAAATATTTGTCTTTCTCTTCTTGCTTGAGAGAAAAAATAATAATTTTTAGATCAACAGATGCTAACAATGAAAAAAGGATTGATTACAAGATTCCAAAGTGAAGACGATAATATCCAGATGCAAAACAACTGTCAACAGTTCAGCCTAAATGTCTCGATTAACAAACGAGTGGATTTCTTTCTTTATTTAATGTAGCAAAAAACATCATTTTCTCAATCTGTAAAAGAAATTCCTAATAGTAGGTACCACCAAAGAAAAGTGATACTTAAGTTTAAAATACATTTTAAAAAATAAAATATCTTTCTTAAAGCTTCAAGTTTCAATTTCAAGCTAATAGATTAAATTTAATATTTCCAATAAGAAAAATACTTTATATTTCAAATCAAATTTAAACTGATGGGAATCTATTTTTTTCTCCTTATCAGTAAAATATATAAATTCATCAATATTGATAATTCTGTCAACACAAAATAATTCTCAATAAAATAAAATATACTTTTTTTTATATATATTTTATACATTTTTATATATATTTTATACTATATAAAATATACTTTTCTGAAATGTTATTTGAGGAAAATTAGCTGACTTTAACTTAAACTTTAATTAATCTGAATTGAATTAAATATTACTTTTTGTTTTAAATATTGCAGAAAAATATTTTTTTTAACATGAAGGATTGTTTTTCTGATGTGTTGAGTGATGTATTGACAGCCTAGTGTTTGAGAAATTTAAGTTGGGGCACAGAATTAAAAGAAATTACTTGACAAATATAACATGAATGCCTTCTTTTATATAATTTTTTTAACTATTCAATAATTTTAAAAATTTAAGAAACTATTTTAAGCAATTTAATAATTTATTGAATTTTAGGTACTTTGTTAAAAAAATGTTAGAAAATTACTAATAATTTTTTAATTTATTATAAGTACCACTCTTATTTTCTGATAATGTCATGTATGGATATCTATTTACAAAAATTGATACATTTATGCATACAAAAAAAATTTAAATTCTTTTTAAAATGCTAGTAGTTGCTAAGATGTAAGTTTTTCCATTTATGACTAACAGTTTTAATTTAATAACTTGACTACTACAAAATAAAACAGAATTTTAAAAGATTTAAGAGTTTATAAATTATTCTGATTAAAATTTTTAAAAATAAAACAATTCTTGTACAAATTATTATTCATCAAAAAAATGATAATTTAAATTCTCCGAGGACTTGTTCTTATAACAAATATAAACATCAAGCAATACCAAAAAGGATTTCTCAATTTCCTGATAATTAAATGAGTTTGAGGTAACAGATGTAAAAAAAAATGACTTTTATGAAGATTTTCTAAAAAAATGAAACATTTAAAAATAATTTAATTAATTTCTAAATACATCCTGAAAGTTTTGTTAAAATCCAATAATTATCAGATTTTTGCAAGAATTTACAAATCCATGTGTTTTTCAACACCAAAAAATGCTCAAAAAAAAAAAAATTTTTTTTTATCCAAATTTTACAAGATTCTAAAAAGTATAAAATAATTTTTATATCCAAAAATCCTTCAATGTTCCTTCTTAATAATAACACAGATTTTGATAACATTTTTATTTTATTAAATTTTGGGCATTCTTTTCATCATCATGTCTTTTTTTAGCAAACTTTTGCAGGTACCTACATAATGGCAACAATTGTACATTAAAAAAAGAAATGGTGAATACAAAATAATGTAAATTTATTATGACTAGAAAAAGAATTTAGAATAACTATAAAACTTTTTGTCTATATAAATAAGTGTTTAAAAAAAATTATTTTCTTGTATTTTAGTTTATAACACAAGACCTCGGTACACAGACTGAGTTACCAAATTCAGGTGAAGGTGAAAGAACAGAGCAAGTGAGTAACAAATTATATCCCGTTTCTGCTAAAAGTGTATTTGCTGCATCAAATTCAGCAATATAGCTTAATGAAAATAAAAGTAATGGATGGTGTATTCAAACAGTGTTCACAGCTAACCAGGGAAACAGGAAAATAATGCAATTATCAGGGAACTAAATGAACATTTTTTTTTTTTTTTTAATCAAAGAATTATCAGGGAATTTTCTCATGCAACTTGACATGCATCAAATGAGTTTTTTACTGTTATTTTTTTTTTTTAAATTGAAAAATTTTCAAAATAAATATTAAAAAAATAAATACATTTATTCACGCAAAAAAAATCAAAATTCTTTTTAAAATGTTGGGAGTCACTGAATTGTAGTAAGCGTTTCCATTTATGATTAGTAAATACAGTTTTAATTTAATAATAATATCACTTGACTACTACAAATTAATACAGAATTTTGAAAGATTTAAAAAAATAAATTATTGTAATTAAAATTTTTAAAAAATGAAAACAATTCTTGTAAAAATTCATTATTCATCAAAAAAGACTTTTCTCAAGTTAATAATGTCCATAATGCTTCATAAAAGCAATTAAAAGCTTTTCTAATTAAAAAATGTAATATAGATTTGTTTCCGAGGGTTAGTAAAATTTCAATAAAAATGTGCTTCATTGTCCTTACATCTTTTTAGCTGCACTCCATCACCGCTATTTACTTATTACTGTCTTTCTGACTGTTACCTGACATCTCAAAATCAGGGAATTTTATTAAACTAGGGGACCTTGTCAAAAGGACCTGCTAATGACACATAATTGAATGAAGGCAATATATGTAAATTTCTCTTCTGAATTAAATATGTTATGATCATGTTGATTTTTTTTTTATTTGTTTTTATTAATTTTCACCTAATACAAGGCCCAAGAGCCACTCAAGGCAGAGTCATTCAATGAGGTGTGCAGTATGGGCATAAGGGAAGGAAGTAGGAAGTGAAGATTATGAGGCTAGATATTTATTGACTGTAAACTTGAAGAAGTTAAGATTATAGTGTTTGGGGAAGCATCTGAGTAGGAGTCTGTTCCACAAAGTAGCAGTTCTTGGTTCTTGCTTTCTGAGTGGAAAAGCCTTTTTATGAACGATTATGAATGAGCAATCATCCAGAGAACATTATCATTCATGTTGTTCTTTGCTCTTCAGTTTGTTCAAAAGTGTTTAAATTAAATAAAAAGTGTTTGTTCTTTGTTTAACTTTGGTAATTGCAAAAGGAACTTCATCCTTATTTGATCTCTCCTTTTTTCTTTTTCATTTTCCATTTTAAATTTGAATGAAGCAACATCCTTAAAGCAAATTGATTTGTATTTTCTACAAGATGATGACAACATTATTTCTAAAATATTTTCTACACCACCAGTTGGCAATCTATGGCACATGTGGCACACCAAGCAATTTCCAATGGCACAATGCTGCAAATGAGATCACAAAGTCTGAACCAATAATTACTACAATGCAAAGAAGATATTTAGCTGTTTCAATTTTAATATATACTAAAGTATATACACTATATATTACTATATAAAATATATTGTAGAACAGGTATATTGACCTTGACTTGTATAAAAATACGTATGCTCTTGGCACAGTAAATGATTTTAAAATCCTAAGTCAGCAGATAGTTCACAAAAGGTTGCCAACCCCTGTTCTACACCATATTATTTGATTTTGATAACTTTGTTGCTAGCAAGGAAACCTACCACTGTCCAGAATAGTTTATGATCATCACTTCAAATTAATATTGTCATGTAGAGTATGTGGTCATGGTTAAATGTAAAATAAATGACGGAACTGTCCAATAAACAAAATTGACAAAGTTTGCAATAATCAATAACAAGAAAAGAACAGAGCAAAAATAATATAAAAGAAGCAAACAATATATGCAAGGCAAATTAAGTGTAATATGGCTGAATGTTCACAAACTAAGAATTAGTGTTGACACACAAAAGCAAGTTTAGATAAACTAGTCAGCGTTCTGACTTCAAGACAAACCAGAACTGAGTTAGATGAAACCGAGAACTGGCTTCTTTTATTGACTAGGAAGAAATCCCAGCATGCATTTGAGTTTCTGCCTATAAATTGGGGAAGGGAAAGTATTTTGCAATCATTCCTTATAAGGATTGAAACCAGCATGTCCTATCACAAAGATCTGTTGGAACAGCTAAGTAACCTCGACATATTTGAGAAGGATGTTAGAATAATCCAGAACCTATACTGACAGTAAACTGCCTGCATATGGATAGAAGATGACTTCAGTAAATATACAAAATTAGAAAGGGGCATAAGACAAGGATGTATCTTCTCACCAGATTTATTCAACCTATACAGTGAGGCAATTCTGAGAGAATTAGAGGTCTTACCATTATTGGTGGTTACAATGTTAACAGCATAAGATATGCAGATGACAGTGTTGAGAGCAGATACAGAAAGGAAATCACAAAAACTTCAACAGAAGCTAGTAGAGGAAAGCAAGAAGAAATCAATTGCAAGAAGATTGAATGTATCGTTGTTAGCACAAGGAACTGCCCAATATGTAAATTACAAATTGGAGATAACAAAACCAAACAAGTACAACAATTGAAATATCTAGGAAGTGTTTTAACAGAGAATGAAAAGTGTGACACTGAATTTCAAAGACACATTGTGATAGTAAAAGTTGCTGTCCAAAAGCTAAGCAAAGTATTAAGAAACAGGAAAATTTTGTTAGAAGCAGAGTACTGAACAGTTACATAATATCAGTCCTTCTATACGGCAGTGAATGCTGGACAATCTTTTAACAGATGATGAAGAGACTTGAAGCAACGGAAATGTGGTTCTGCAGAAGGATGCTGAGAATACCATGGACTGAACATGTGAGAAGCAACAAAGTTTTAGAGAAAATGGAAACAAAAAGGATATTTATACTTAATGTTTGGAAGAGACAGTTGAAATTTCTAGAGCACATAACGAGGAAAGAAGGCTTAGAAAATTTGAAACTCATGAGAAAGATTGAAGGCAATTGGGACAGAAGAAAACAATGCATAGCCTACCTAGTGAGCTTGAGTAAATGGATGACTGACCAAGGTTTAGGAGAGATAACAAAGACAAAATTTATGAAGGGCTATAAAGGACAGGAAATTATGTTAAGCCATTATTGCCAACATCCAAAATGGACACTACACATAGAAGAATAATAATATTACATCATCTTTTTTTCCAAAGATGCTAGCAAACATTTTATTACATTACATCAGTAATATTTATTCAAAATTATAACATATACATGTTATAACATCTCTATAAAAATAGCCATTTTGTTTCAACACTTCATTAATCAATATTGTGATATATAATCTGTGATGAAACAGATGTAAGACCAGTTAAGGTTCCATTTCAGTCTACAAATAGAATATAAATTCATATTTTAGTATTAACCCATTAACCATCCCATTTTGAGGATTTTTAATTTAATTTTTATAATTAATACCAGATTATTATTTTTAAATTTAATACCACATTTTACAGTGGAAATTAATGTGTTAAAGAAATTAAAAAAAAAAACTTTTAGTGATTTACAGGGTTTCTGTGTATATAATACAACGCTGTGTTTTTGAAGCTAAAAACGGAATAAATTATATCCTTAAGAACAATACAACCCCGTAGTATAACCATCCCTATGTAATTTTTTTTTTAAAAGTTG
Source organism: Acanthosepion esculentum (assembly GCA_964036315.1). Lineage (NCBI taxonomy): Eukaryota > Metazoa > Mollusca > Cephalopoda > Sepiida > Sepiidae > Acanthosepion > Acanthosepion esculentum. Next base: position 103,852,719 of record OZ038485.1, on the reverse strand, counting down.
TACCATATTATCTATTAAAATCTCTGTCATATGCACATAAATTATTGATACATTTTGTGATTTAATATTACAAGTAAATAGTGTAGACTATTTATATAGCAATAGAATTATGTCAGGTTTGTTACGTATCTATTTTGTATTGTTTTATTTTACTCAAATCATTTGAAGTTTTCAAACTGAGGAATATAAAACAAAATATTAAAAGTATTTCATATTTCAATATTATATATATATATATATATATATATATATATATATATATATATATATATATATATATATACACACACACACACACTTCAAGATAATTTTCATTAAAACCTAAACTACTAAAATTATCATATAAATAATATATGTAATATTAAATTGACTTGTATATATATATATATATATATATATATATTACATACATTTATAGGGTAAAAATCTAGAATAGAGTGTATGTAAATATAAGCAATGTGGACACAGAGTTTAACATTGAATTGTGTCAGTCTGTTTCACGGCCTAAAGATTGCATTCAAATATGAAACAGACTTGCCATTTGGTATGTGTGTGTGCATGCATATATATATATATATAATGCAAGACTTTCCTAGCGATTGAGTTCTTTGAGTGACTGGTGTGTTTATGAAAAAATAAATCTGTAAAACTTTGCCTTTCTCTCTGCCAGGTGTTGATGGCCTAGGGGTTAGAATCTCTAACTGATACCAAATCGGTTGGGTTTCAGTCCTGGCCAGAAGCGATTGAATGTCTAGCCACACTGATGAGCTGTGATACAGCAAAACAGTCTGTCTGTGGATGACTATATATATACAGATTAGAGATGTGTGGTCTAACTGAAAAACTGACTTTTTTCAGTTTCATCTTCATACTGTGAAACTACATCGAAATCTTTTTACAAAACCAAACGCTTTCATTTTTATATCACTACTGAGTGACCGTATCCAAAGAAACACTATTGAAAAAGACTTTCAGATGTTAATAAAATTAAATTTTATCAAGATTTATACCATTATTGTAAGAGAGAAAGATTGAACATATATGTTAAAAACATTTAATTGACAAGTTTTAGGAATCTATTTGTTTACAAAAGAAATGAAGAAAAAAGGAAATAAAATATGATGTCTGAAATCTGTTTGTTTCAGTTTAAAAAAAAAACAAAACTTTTTGTGTTAAGATTAAGGTAACAACAAAATAGCGAGTAAAAATATAAATAAAAAGTTGCCAGTTTCGTCTTAATGTTAAATTTTATGAAGTCGGATTTTTTGTAAGGGTTTTCTAGTAAGCCAGTAGTACATCAATCATGAAAAAGTTGTTGTAAACAAGAAAAATGAATGTAGATTTTTTTTTTTTTTATAAATAAATTTGTTTTTTTTATCTAGGGAATGCACCTAAATTAGATATTAAGAATTAAAAATTAAAATAGTTTTTAATTTCACTTTTAAAATTTGTATATTTCCAGATATGCGGGTCTCTAGTGTAAAATTAAAAATGAAATTGTTTATTTTCTACAAATAAAATTATGTTTCTATCTAGCGAATACACGTAAAATTAAATATTAAAAAAAATAAAGTAAGTTTTAATCTCAGGTTTAAAATGTGTATATTTTTAAAACAGCAATCATTTTTCTAAAACCCAAAGTAAAAATTATTCTTTTTTAGCCGCTATAGTTTGGTGGGTGTTCTGCATATAAAATTCTTCTAAACAAGGAAAATTAATTCATTTTATTTTTATTTTTACAAATATCTGTATGATTTTATCTAGCGAATACACTTAAGTAAGATTAGATAAAAATAGTTTTTAATTTCAGTTTTAAAATGTTTATCTAAAAAAAGAACAGGTGATACTTGCAGTTTGGGAATCTACACATTCTAAAAATGAAATTAAATGCTTTTAATTATTTTTGTGTATTTGCTAAATAAACATAAATTTATTTATGTCAAAAAATAACTCATTGATTTTCTGTTTAGAAGAAATTTATTTGCAAAACCCCCAATAACAGTTGACTTGCGTACCAGAAAAGAATTGTCATATTTTTAAAAACATGAGAGGTTTCATTTTTTTTTTTGGCTTTTTAAAAGCCATATCATAAACTAATTTCTGGAGAGCTGTACCATTTTCTCTCTCAAATGTGTTGTCCAAAGATGAAACAGGACATTTATACTTAATGTTTAAAGACACAAAAAATATAGATAGTTTATGCGACAATTTCTTTTGTATTTTACCAATTTGTTAATAAATATGGTAGTTATTTATAGTCTGTCTATATTTCTGAGATGAGGTATTATGTACAGTATTTACATTAGTCAGACTATTGTCTTCATCTTTGTCGCCATATTTGTCACAACGTTTCGGCCGTTGTACGCTCCGGCCTTCTTCAGGTGGTTGGAATTTCGAACCGAACCCTTTATTTCGATCACTGGGGTAGACTGTTCTAGTTCCACGAGCCATGTTTGATGGATGTCAGTTATCAGTTATCTCCTGCTAATTTTCCCTGAACCGGGTATTGAACTCACACTCTTTAGGTCTGTCACTGGATCTAACCAACGCCTTTATCCACTGTACCATGTGTCCTCAAGTGAATTCCTTCAAAAATTATAAAGTTAGCTTTTTTTTTTTTTTTTTTGCTTACTTTATAATTTTTAAAGGAATCCACTTCCATGGGTCAGAGAAGAAATGAACATCTTCCTGGTTGTGGTTTAACGTGTCTTCTTGAGTGTACAGTTTCAAGAATATTGATAAAGATTGGTCACTTTGATTTTGCAAATCAAAAAGCAAAAAAAAAAGTGTCTGACAAAGTAAGTGTAAAATTTAGTCTCAGGTGGGGGGGGATCATATTTCGTATTTTCGGCTGTTCAAAGCAAAATACTCGCTGTAAAAAAAAATAATTCAATGAATAAAACTACATACAAATTACATATTTAGAAAGATTATTTTCTTTCCAGCCATATGAATATTTTTAAGATTAGATCAGAAATACATGAGAAATTGCGAGTTGAACGGACTAAGTTGCAAATTTATCAATCTTAAACGAAATCAGGTATCGACTGGAAATGCTATCATTACTCAAGAAAATGAATGAATCGAAAACGGTGGTATCAAGAAAAAAAAATAGAAACCGATACTGAAACATAAATTGCCAAACCGCCCAACTCTAATATAGATAGATAGTTTTCATTAAAACCTACAATACTAAAATTATAATATTATAATGATTTATATAGAAAATATTATGTATATATTGTATATTTCAAGACAATTTTCATTAAAATCTCTACTACTAAATTTCCTTTTTAATTTAGTCTAAATTATCTGCTGTTATTAAGCTATGTAAGTTAGAATGGCTGTGTTGCTTAAAGCATAAAAGAAATAATTTGAAGCTTAACATTCTTGGGCTTATGTAATGTACAAAAATGATCTTTTATAAAAATGTCTTTCTTTTCTTCTTAATTTAGATGGATTCAAAAGAACAGCCTGTGGAAGAAAATGATTTTGAACTTGTTTGGTTTTCTTCGTTCAAACCAGCAAAAGATCTTCACAAGACAAAAACGTCTGATATATCTGATGTTATTAAATAAAATTAAAATTATAAACAATTTATTTTCTTTTTTTCTTTTGTGGAGGTAAGTAGAATTTTTTTTCTTGTCTTAGATGATTGTACCTAACTGTTTTTCATAGTGATACCATCTTCAGTGTTGTTGATATCTCCATTGATTAAAAAAAAAATAAATAAATAAAAAACTCATCTATCTATCTATCTATCTATCTATCTATCAGCGCATGGCTGAGTGGTTAGAATGTTCGCTTTCTGGCCATGAGACCCAGGTTCGAATCTTACCACGGTTGATTTGCCAGGAAAGAGACTTCTTGACATTATCAGTCTGAAGCATGCGGCACCTTTGGGAAGTGCCTGAAAACCATACCACGATTTGACCCAAGCCTTGTGAGTGAAATTGGGTAGACGACGACACCCTTCGGGACCGTCGATAGCTGTGCTAGCACGACATCACAAGTCATCGTGACCGAGGGTTTGAGTGTGCTGGCGTTGTTCAGATTGTTGATCATGCTAGATAACATACTTTCTCCCAGAAACTGTAACTAATGTCCGCTCAGCATAGTTGCAGTATAAACCACAGGTTGGCTCTATGGGTTTTGAACAAACACAAATGCGCCCTAGTAAATGGGTATTCTCAAATACAAGTGGCCAGCTACTACATATATATATATATATATATATATATATTAATTTAATTAAAATTAAAAAACAGACAACCCTAAGGGTCTATTGATTATATTTTATTTCCCCAGGAAAGTTGTTTTTTTCCTGGTTCCTCAGATCACATTTCCAAGCATAAAAAAATGGTTTTAAAATTTACATATATTTTATACGCTTTTGAGGGGTAGTTTTAAGTTGATGTAAGGTGATAGAGAAAGAGGAGGACGACAGATATGGTCGAAATTAAAGAGGGAAAGGAGAGAGAGGAATAATTTTAAATCTATTTATTTAAGATACTTAAGAATAAGGGAGGCGGGTAAGGACCAGACAATGAGCTATTTAATAAGTCCTCTCATGGAAAGTGTCTCAAAAATGTATACACACTTTTACAGTGTATACCTCAAGCAGTGGAAGTACAAAAATGCAGATGAATTTCCAAGGCAGTATCGAAGAGTTTAATTCAGATCCACCCACATGGCTTACAATCTCACAAATTAGAGATACGTTTGAAGCTGATGATGCTGTACATAATGTGCACAAGAACTATTCCAGATGAACATGGATATCAACCACGCCCTGTGAAGCAAGAAAGGGTGATAGAAAATTTTCACAGAAGTTCAAGAAACCTATCAAAATGTTGATTGCTGCTTGTAATTCCATTGCATTGTCAGTAACCTGGATCATAACAGACATCGATTTGAAAACAAAATCTTAAAACCATGCATTTGTAATAAATACTGTTATATGCATTATTTGAATTATATATATATATATATATATATATATATATATATATATATATATTTGTTCTAGTTGATTGAATTATTTATTGAGAAAGCTTCAAAATGCATATACATTTCTTGAGACACCCTGTGTGTGTGTGCATCAACTTTGTAATTTTCTTTCTTCCTTTAATAAGGATACTAAGAAACTTGTCCATAAGTATGAGAGGATCCTATTAAAAATAAGTAGACAAAACTTGTCTAAATTATTTAATGAGACATCTTTAAAATCAGGAGGTCAATTAAAATACACGACCTAACGGTCTCTTCTGGTGATATATTTAAAAATGACCACCTTATCGCTTTATTTTTTAAAAAAACACAAAGAACGCTACATAATTAATTTTCAAAAATAAATTAACAGGCACATGACTATAAAAAAAATGACATTGAGTGTAATAGAAAGGAAGGGGGTATGAAGAAGAAAGAAAAAATTAAAAAAAGGGAAAAGAAAAGAAAAGAAAGGAATAAGAATGCAAGTGTATTGTAAATGTATACAATAAAAAAGAAAAAAATTAAATATGTAACTTAAATGTAAGGGAGGTGAGTGTATCTTAAGAATAACAGTGGGGTTTTAAATTATATTTTTTATCCAGCCTCATATTTTATAAATAAAAAAAATTAAATAAAATAATTTTTTTAAAATTTCAGATTTTTGGTTTAAAAGATATTTTGGATCCAGAAACGTCATAATCGCTAATTTCTCTTGGCATAGTTTGCAAATGTGGGTATAATTGTTATATAGTTTTACTTTTTTTAAAACTTTCCACCTTATGATCCGATCCCTGTTATTTTTTCTTTTAAATTCCACATGTGGCTGGTAAGTTTGACAAGGTCTGATTCAACTCTGACCATTAACCTTTTATGTATATATATATATATTACAATGATGTTCACTCTGTACAAGGCCAGAGGGCCACTCAAAGTAGGTAGTTACAAAGGCACAGCTTATACAGATATGTGTGGAAGATAGCAGTCAGCCCTAGACTTGAACAGGTTAAAAGTGTAGTGATCAGGAAGCATCCTCTTGGGAGTCAGTTTCACAAGGCAGTGATTCATGGGAAGAAACTGCTTGAGTGGAACTTACATCTCACTAATGGAATATGAAAGGAATGAGGGTGGTTCACTACAATGTGCGTGACATGGTGGGTGGTGGGTCTTCGTCATTAAGGTTAGAACTGGTGAAACTAAGGAATGTAAGAGGTTTGTGACATCTCGTTTGTGAGAAAGTGGTTGTCAGGTGAAAATAATTAGTCACCCACAAGGACGCAGAGACACTTCTGGGCTCTATCAAGTGTGGAAATTGAAAACTGGGCAACTCCTGCCATACATGGCAGCAGTACTACATTTTCAGATGTGTGTATGTGTGTGTGTGTGTGTGATTATAAAATATCTGTTGATTCAAGAAAACAATTATCAAGAATTTTAACAATATATATACAGGAAAAAAAAAGATTTTTTTTCTTTCAAGACCACTTATATTGGTATATAATGATTTGATAAGTGCAGTTTAGGTGTGGCACATGGCTGAAAGTATGGAGCACCCAGTGAGGATCAAACTCACTCGTCAGTCATAATTGATCTAGCGAGATAAACTTGTGAACCATTACACCACATCAAAGTGCACAAACCATATTGGTATATAATGAAATAGATTAGTTTGTTTTTAAGTACTTCTAAAATTAGTCAACAAATCTATTTAACTTGTAATCAGAACATGTTACGGTTATTTACTAAGCTTACCTTAGTTGGTTACACACTGAGAATCAAAATCACTATATTAGTAACGGTAAATGAGACAAGCTTCTTAATAATTTTTCTTTTTTTTTTCTTTTTTTTATTCATTTTTACGGCTTATCAACCATTTGCTGGTTATTTAAAGCCAGAAAATATTTTTAGATTGTAAGAATTTTGTGGCAGAAATAATAATGATTTAGTGATACAAGATTTACTAACCCATAGCTTGGGAGAGAATAGGTGGATTCATACCTTTCTCAAGGGTATATGCATGTAAATGAATATAATGAACCCAACTGAAATTGAAACTCTGTTCTCTGATTAACAATTCCGAGCCAATATCCATTGCACCATCTGCACATCCAAGTTTACAGCACTTGATATTCCTAAGCAGTCAGCCATTTAGGTACTGACCAGGCTCAACATTGCTTAACTTCGGTGATTGTATGGGAACCAATGTTTCAATGTGATATGGTCACAAGCCATCTTATTGACTCATGCCAAAGTGCATTTATTATTATTCTCATTGATATTTCTAGAGGTTAGGGTGCCAAATGAGAATTAAAGTCACTACATTAGAAATAGTCTATGAAACAAGCTTCTTAAATATTGCTTCATAGTGAAATACGCTTGTTATTATGTATGTATATATGGCTATTACATGTTTCTACTTACGATCAGCGTAGTATCTGTTTGATCATTGGTTCTTCAGAAGTGGAACCAGTTGCACTTTTTGACTGATTATAATTCATATTATTATTCTGCTTGTTATCATAATTATTGAGTAAGAGAGAACCACACTCCAACATAATGACACTAGGGTACAAACATATGAAGCCCAATGTACCCGTCATGACACCCAGTCTAATAAGTGTATACTAAGAGACATAAATCACTCCCAAATGTGTGCAATTTGGTGACATAAAATCAGCTCATAACCTTGCAGATGCAGCCTAGTTAGAAATACCTTGTGATCAAGTAGCCCAGTTTGTTTGGACAGTTACGGATTGAGGGTGTTCCGAAGTATCTAAATGTAACTCCCAAGTCATCTTGGCTACCTCAAAAAACTTTTAAAAAAAAAAAAAAAAAAAAGAGAAAACCCTCTTGACTTCCAGCCATGATGCTCCCCAACTATTCCTAGTGTACATCCAGGAACTGACCCACAATGCCTTCATCATCACTCTAGTACCATATGGCACTGTATTTTTTTGTCACACCATGTACACCATATATACAAGGCAAATGGAATAAGTCAAAACAAGATTAATGGAGATTGTGTCATCACTATGAATTGTCAGAGGTTGGGACTGTCATAACCTGGGGACTTCTGGTCGAGTAACCTAGTCCCCTCAGATGGTCACCGATTGAAGGTGTTCCTAAGTATCGAGATGCAAATTCCAAGTTACATGGATACCTCATAAAACTTTAAAATACAAAAAAAACAATTCTTTTGAGTCCCACTCATGATGTTCTGCCACTATTCCTTCTCATGAGCAGAAATGCACAGTATGTCATCCTTGAGGGGACATGCCCAACTGGTTCTAGTCAGGCAATGGATAAACAAATCTGTGGTACTGGATGGGATATTTTAATTCACCAACACATGTACAATGTCGCCTCTCCAATCAATTAAGATTAGAATGCATGAGAACCATTCCTGGTGTTATCATTATTATTATTGAAAATTATAAATCTTATTTAATATGGTACATAGGTATGTCCAATGTGATATCACACATAAATCTGCCAGTCCCATGTTTTTGTGATGTCAACGAACTCTCGTTGCCACTTTTGTAATGCCAACGAATGCTCGTTGGAGTAGAGATTTTATAATTGCAGATACAACTATAGTATGCTATTGAACAATACTGGTGTCAGACACTTTTGAATAGCACTCACACTAATAGTACTTGCTTGATAATACTCACTCAAATAGTAATCCGTATAGTGATAGAGGATAGACTAAAAATAACGATCAATCTAGACATCACTCGACTTCCTATATATATATGCATTTTCCTCTTTTGTCACAGGATCTACTTAATTCAATAATGGGATTGCCTGTGTTTGCTCACTGGCGATCTATGTTCAAACTCAAAACTTTATTCCTATATAGCACATGTGATTAATGTAAATATTATATTTGAATACAGGGTGTTCTTGACTCTTGACAGACTTCCATTCCAACAATGGATTGTAACACAATTTTCCATGCGAGTTGAAATGTACCTGCAATTTTCTATGAATAAGTACTCACTCACCAACAATCCAATATGGCATAAAACCAGGAAGTGATCTACGCCACCATCACTATAGCACTGTATGATAATGTATTCTTCTGCTTTGCCACCTATTCTCTCGCCATGTCATTTGCATTGTATGTATGAGGCAAATGGCATAAATCAAAACAACATTAATGGAGGTTGTGTCATAACCACCAATTGTCGTAGGTTCGGACTGTCATACCCAGGGACTTACTGTACTTATAAAATAATTTCAGTTTGGAGACTGATCTTAGAGAAGGTTTCTATGTAATAAATCAGTTGCAACATCAAATTAGTTTTACTAGGGGTTGTAGAATAGTTCTCGAACTGTCTCTCTTCTTGAAATCTGACCAAACAATTTTTTTTACAAGGGAACCTTTCTTAGGCTGGACAGGTCCATTTTTAATATTCTGGCAACTTATCCAGCCTTTTTTTTTCATCTTCATTTATTTACAAGAAGTTATTAAGACTCTTACAAATACCAGATGGCTCAGAACATGGAAACAATAAGGCTACAATTGTTTGCAAACAAGTCTTGCAGATTTCTGTCTGAAATTTTTGAGATGAGGAGTTATCATTATTTATACTATTTACATGTGGACTATTGTCCTCATCATTATTCTTGTTATCACAACGTTTCGGTCGTCATGCTCTCTGATCTTCATAAGTCCACCGCCTAATGACGAAAAAAGAAATTTATTTTGAACAACAGATTATTTTTGTGCATCAGTCGTTAACTGGGGTAAAGAAAGGCTTGTAAATTTTAACACCTCCAAAACAAAACAACAATCTATGGTGATTAAACTATCATTTAATCACCATAGAGAACCTTTTCTGCTTTCCTCTTTGGGTCTGTCACTGGATCTAACCAACGCCTTTATCCACTGTGCCATGTGTCCTTGAGTGTGAGTTCAATACCCGGTTAAGGCAGTGGAGAACTTTCAGAGGGAAAATTACCAGGAGATAACTGATAACTGACATCCATCAAACATGGCACGTGGAACTAGAACAGTCTACCCCAGTGATCGAAATAAAGGGTTCAGTTCAAAATTCCAACCACCTGAAGAAGGCCGGAGCGTACAACAGCCGAAACATTGTGACAAATATGGTGACAAAGATGAGGACAATAGTCCGACTAATGTAAATACTGTACATAATACCTCATCTCAGAAATATAGACAGACAGGTAAATATACATTATCTGGTCCTACCTTCTGTAATTTCATGATTATTCCTGATGTAAAAAGTATATTCAGCTAAGTAAAAGGTTAATGATGATCTCAATGTTTTGATACAGATAATGTCATATCACCTCAGAAGCATTTAGATAAATATTTATAAAGTTCATCTTCACCTAGAGAAGTGAAGATTATATTTCATTGAGAAGAAACTGGAAAATTCACATAAAAAGTCTCAAGTAAAATGCCAACAGTTGGAACCTGTGGCAAATGCTCAACTGCCTCGGCCACCAGACTACCTTTTTTAACTTTGGTACAAATTTCTAGGGCACATAATGAGGAAAGAGGGCTTAGAAAATGTGATACTCACAGAACAGATTGAAGGTAAGAGTAATACAATGCATAACCTACCTTGAAAGTACAGGGTGACCCCAAAAAACGGGAATTTTTGAAGTGCATATTGCCAGACATAAGCAAGTGGCAACACTGCGAGACAGTGACCTTGAGCAAGTAAACATTTCACCATTTTAGTAATGAGAATTGTTCAGTAACCGTGTGATCTCAAGATTCGGTAACGTTGCCTGGCCCCCTAGATCACCAGATATATCCGTTTGTGATTTTTTCTTGTGGGGCTATCTCAAGAGTAAAATTTACACAACTCGACCAAGAACTCTGGATGAGTTAAAACAGAGAATTCAAGATGAAATTCACAGTATCCCAGCTGAGATGTTGCAGCAGTCAATGAGGAATCTCAACAGCAGATTTCAAGAATGCATTTGTACAGGAGGACGCCATCTACAGGACGTAATTTAAAAAAAATGAAAATTCCATCATAAATGTATAAATGGCATGTTTTAAGGTTTCAATTACTATGAATTAAATATTTTTCTTCCATCACTCTTGGTTTTATTGAATTGTTAAAAAGTTCCCGTTTTTTTTGGTCACCCTGTATATATTTAAGCTATTAACAATGTTTGGAATGAAATCCTCATCATTATTGCCATATCCACGTTTTGGCCATGTTCCAGCCTTCTTTAGGTGGATATACATTGGAATTTCAAACCGAACCCTTTATTTAGTCCATTGGGGTAGATTGTTCTAGTTCCACATGCCATGCCTTTCTGGATATCTCAGTTTCAGTTAATTCCCTTTAGTAACTCAAGCTTTTGTTCACCTCTGCTGTAGCCAGGTACTGAACTCACAACTCAGGTCACTTTTGGATTACTTCAATCAACACTTTTATCCACTGGGCCATGTTTCTCTGGGGATATAGACAGATGCTACCTAGCAAGCTTGAGGAATATGGTTTAATAGAGATGACAAAAAGATAAAATTTGCGAAGAGTTACAAAGGACAGGAAATTGTGGAGTGCCATGATCGCCAATATCCTGAAGGAATACGGCATATAGAAGATGACAAACTGAACATTTTTTTTTACTCTAGTGCACACCATATCTCTATCTACTTCTGTTAATTCATTGATTTTTTTTTATCTTAAGTATTTACATTCATAATTAAATAACCCAGTGAGAGTTGTCATGCAGCAAAACCAGCCACCTCAGCCATTTAATCAGACTTTGGAATCCTATAAAATAGACTTGTTTTAGTGGTAAAAAGATCAGCCTTATAAAACAAAGACGACAGAGTTATTCCCCTTTATACGCATCGCCCAGTGGAAAATGGATGATGTAAGTCCGACTCTGTCGCCTGACCTTTAGAGCTTAATTTGGTCAGATTATTAAATTAAATAGGTTACTAGGGTAAATTATATAGTAAATTCGATAAAATACATCTGACCCACTTCTTATATGCCAAGCAGTTGCAATGACTTCATAAAAACACAAACAGTAAAAATATGAATAAAAACATTGCTTTGAGCTGGCTGATGAGATATCTTATGAGAAATTTCTTTGTTCTAACTCTTCTTACTTTGGCATGAATCATGATGCAAGGCAATCCATAGATGGTGATGAAGACAGTGAAAGCAATGATTGTCCTCACATGATATTTTGCTGATATGATGTCAAACAAAAATAGTTCAGTGTATACCTATTAAAAGAAGGTCAAACTACTTGAGTTGAAATTCAAGACCTGAATTTTCTGTTATTAAAACTGCTAGGAGGAACTAAATCTTTTCTATTATTTTACATATCTAAAAAAAAGTTTCATTATGAAAGACATGCACTGAGTTAAAAGCCCTTAAAGGAGTAGTTCTTAACCAAAAGGGAATTCCCTTCATTGATGGGAATTTTAAAATTTCTTTGAGGAAATTGGTAACACAGATTGGCAGATTCAAATTCTTGGAATACTAATCTTTCTATAAAATACCATTCCAGAAGGGAACATTTGAGACAGACCATCTTTGAAGTGGGTTAATGAAGTGGACATTCTACGACATAGGACGAAAAGAATGCCTGGATAAACAAGGTTAGCCTATTAATGTGCACTCTAAAATGCAGTATTATTTTTAAAAAACCACCATTAATTACAGATGTTTTTTTTTTTTCTTAATCATTTCACCCCAAGCAAGGTAACAAAATCACTAAGACACAGGGGGTTTACTAGATGTAGAAGAATATAAGAAAAATATTATTAAGGAGAGGGAAAGAAGACAAGATAATGAATGACATTGCATTTAAAGATTTGAAAATCAAAGTTGATTGGAAAGCAAGAAGCCGGAATAGAGTCCCACAAGTGAGAAGTATGAGAAAAGAAACTGTTAGCATAGAACTTATGGTTACATCTAGCTATTCCAACTGTAAACTGATGAAACTTTGCTGCTTTCTCGTACTGCACTTAATTTCATAGAGTCTAGGTACCATAGACGAAATTTCATTGGAACAGTTACCATGAAAGTGTTTATAGAAAAGGCGCAGGGAAACTACAGTAGTGGCAAAGTGACTGAAACTGAGATGCTAGGTCAGGACCAGTAACATTGCAGATTCTTCTTTGGATTTTATCAAGAATCTCTAAATATATAGCAGGAGCATCAGATCTTATGTGTCAGCAATATTCAAAGTATGGATGAATGGCAGATTTATAAAATAATTAAATTACAACACATTAATTTTCACTTGCAAAAATTGGATGAAGGCTATGAGCTTATATGGATAGAAGCCTGAACAAAAGCAAAGGGTCAAGAGTTATTTAGAATAATAAAAGACTGGAATTTGTGAATAGCCATGTTATATTAAGTGTTTGGTAGCAAGAGAAAGGAATAACAAGGATTAGATTTGAACAACGTTTATTGTTAGTATGTCATACAGAGATGTTGAAAGATGGGTGGAATGTCCGTTTCAATGACCAATCATCAGGATGGCAGCCAGGTGTAAGGTACTGCTGGGAGTTGACTTAATTCTTGTGTGAGTTTGGTGTGAGGTCACTGGATATGGTCAGTGCCTGTGTTGGTTGATTGAGGTCATGGTGGTAGGTTGTTTTTGTTGGTTGATAGGCCTGTTCTGTGGAACAGGGGTGATGTTGCATTGGCATTGTTCCTATGCTTGTTCTGTGAATGGGGGTGCAGTGGTGACTGCAAAGGGAATTCCTGGGAAATGAGTTGAGCAGGTCAAGGTGACAGCGGTGGGTTGCCTAGGTGATGAAGTGTGCTCAGATTGGCATCATGGTGGTGAGTTGAGTGGGTTGCATGCTTGTGGAGTTGGATCTGGTGAGGTGACATGGTGTCGAATTTGAGAAGTTATGTTGGTATTTGCCAAGGTGACAGCATTGTTGATGATAAAGGCTTGTAGCTGGGTGGAGTCAAAGCTAGATAGCTGCTCATGGTTGGTGTTTCCCAAGGTGACAGGGTCAAGATGTTATCAACGCAAAGCTGGATAGTCAAGGTGGTTAGTCAAGCCTGGGAGTGATAATGGTCATTAAGAGTTGCGGTCAAGTTGAGTGGTGGAGATGCAGTGGTGGCAGCAGCAGCGCTCTGCATGACAGCCAATGGCCCATAACTGCATTTGGTCATTTCCGGAGACCTTCTTTTAAGCAGGTCTGGTAGTCCCTAGAGGGATCTCTTTTTCCAGCAGGAATGTTCATGATTGGCCACTGTCAGAGTTCGCATTGTAGGCCTGTCCTGATGGGTGGAGCCTAATGTGCAGAAAATTACTTTTTTTTATTTCGTTCTTTGTCTTCATGCTGTTCAAATTCAGCCAGCATGCAGAATGAATCAGAAAGAGACCTAATTGCGACATGGTATAACAGCCATGCTTGCCCATGTCTTGAAAGAAGCAAAAATCCCCTCAAACGGCAACTGAACTGTGCTTTTCAAACATTAAGCTTTGTATTTTATTAGTTAATTAGTTAACTGAAACAAATTGGGCAGTGGGATTAATGAGTTAAGATCTAGTGACTTAAAGCCTTGTTTTAGTCAGAAATTTAAGATGAACTTTACAAACTATTATATTAGTATAATATCACATAACATATATGACACTGGTGATATACCAAAAAATCTAAGTACAGAAAAACCTCTCATCAACGGACTAATAGGAAGAATGGGTGGTCTGTTAAAGTCGATTGTCTGTAGATGGGAAGGGATTATTTTAGAGTTATAAAACCACAATAGTAACTACCAATAGTTATGATCATAATGTAAATACTATAAACATGTGTATATGGTATAAATAAATATATACTTAATATAGATGTGTTAATCAAAATAACAAAAATAACAGATTTCTCACAGACACGCTAATGTATCGTACTTTATATACTGTAGATGCGTCTTTGTTTACAATTGAAAAGGCCACCAAGTGGTCACTTTGAGAACTAATATGACTTATTCTGCTAAGCCTGCAAATTTTTAAATACATCGCTGATGATTTGGAAGTTTTTTTTCCTGCATAACTATTTTTTATTTTGCCTGTAGATTTTGTCAGTTGCATCAAAAGTTTGTTGATGTGTGGGGGGGGGTCTGTAGATGAGAGGTTTGTCTGTAGATATCATACATAATGGTACCCAAGAAACCAGATGCAAACAAATATGAACTCCACCTGATAATCAGCTTAATGAGCCACATGATACAACTTATGATCCAAATTCTGATGAATAGAGTACATAGAAAATGGAAACAAAAAAGACATTTATGCTTAGAATCAAAAAGAAACAATTGAAATTTGTAGAGCACATAATGAGGAAAGAAGGCTTAGAAAATTTGACACTCAAAGGACATATTGAAGGCAAGAGGAAAACAGCAAATAACCTACCAAATTAACTTATGAAAATGGTTGGTAGAACAGAGATTAGGAGAGATAGAAAAAGACAAACATTGCTAATAGTTACAAGGGACAGGAAGTTGTGAAAAACCATGATCGCCCCATGTCCCTTCAGGACATGTCACATAGAAGAAGATCATTGTTATTTTCAATGCTTATTCATTCTCAAATAAGGCCAAAATTGTTGAGCGACCAATAAGAGTCAGACTCACTACAATAGGAATAGTTCACAAAATAGCTTGCTATCCTCTACACCAGACCAAAGGGTAAGGATCTCAATTTAGTACATTAGTAGGAGTCTACTAGTTGAGCTTGTTAACCATCACTTTACAGTGGCATATCTTGCATATTGGCATCAATTTGATAAAGTCAACTTAGTAACAAGCAGGGCTGGATTAAGCTAGTATGGGACCTGCACCATGTTATTAAGGGGTTTTTAATAATATATATATATATATATATATATATATATATATACACGCACACACAAATTATTTACTAACACAAATCTTATAAAACAGATAAGGCAGAAAAATATGAAGCAAATAATTCTAAAGCTGTGTTTGAGCAGATTTAATGGGTTTGATATAATGCTACATTTATTTAATGGGCTTGATATACTGCTACCTTTATTCAACAGGCTTGATATGATGTCATTCAATTTCACAAACCACTGAGATTTGAATAAGCTGATTTGTTTTCAAAAAATGCTTTGACAAAAACCCTACTTTGCAGTTTGATAATTTCTTTTAATTTTATAGGGCTTCATGGTAAACAATATTTTTTAAGAATTTTTTTTTTTTCCTTTTTAATAGCAAAGAATAAATTCTTAGGATTTCTTACTCTTGAACATGTAACATACAACTGGCCATGCATAAATATTTCTTTCTGGAGCCAAATTCCAAATTTTGAAGCATTTGGCCTTGTGATTTATAGTACTTGTAAATGCAGAGCAAACTGGAAACTTGATTCTTGAATATAAAAACTTAAAGAAAAGATATGCAAAGAAACAATGTTGCTTTTTTATTAAGTATTTGTTATTTTAATCATTAAATTGTTTTTAAAATAGAGTATTTTGTATGTTAAATAATAAAACTTAATTTTTCCAAAAAAGTTTATGAAAATTTATTGTACTAAACTATGCACCCTAGTAAAACCAATTGTACTTTGTAAGCCTTTACCTGTTTGCACTTCTCCCCAAAATTTAGTTTTGATTGGTCAAAGTATATCTTAGACGGACTAAAGAAAGTCACCAAATTTTATATACAAAGTTTCGTTACGATGGATCAAAGTTATTGGTGAAAATTTATTTATTTCTCTATTGGATAATATTATTTAAGTCATGGCAATTATGTATGAAAAATAATATTGCCCAAATGTCCACCAAGGCTTCGGCGACACACTTCCACTTGATGGTCAAAATTTTACTTTAAAATACTCCCCTTGAGATCTTATCTCAATGTCTTCTTTTAGGATTGCTATGAGCTGCATTGTTGCGGTCTCCTTAATCTCAACAATATTCTGAAATCTCTCTCTCAAAAGCAATAACAGCAAGTCATAGTGTGCTGAATCTGAACTATGGGATGAGTGTTTTGTCAGAAAGACCGTGCATGAGAACTTGTTGACCTATTTGTTCAGTCATTGTGAACGAGATGGTGACACACTACACCAATGCACCCATTGGCATTTCGCAGCTGACTGTAGAGTCTGTATTCATACATTTCTAGTAAGGACCAAAGAATGTATCAATTTTTTTTTTTTTTTATCATTTCACCTCCAAGCAAATATGAAAGAGAAGCTGAGAAAAATCATCATTAAGGAGAGAGGGCAATAAAAGAACAGGATTTGAGGAGACAGAAGATGACAACTGACATTGCATTTAAATGTTTGAAGATCAAAGTTGACTGGAAAGCAAGAGGCCAGAAGAGAGATCCACAAGTGAAAAGTGCAATAGAAGAAACTGGTTACATCTATTAATTTCAACTGTAAAATAATGAGACATTGTCGCCAATCTAGTAGTACACTATAATTTGTAAAGTTGAGTTAACAAAGGGGAAAGCTCATCAGAACAATTGCCATAAAAATATTTATAGAAAATGTGCAGGGAAGCTACATTCCATTGATTGAAAAATGACCGAGGCTGAAATGCCAAGTCAGGATTGATAAATTTACTTTTTTGAAGATTTGAAGGCAAGCAGCCAGAAGAGAGTTCCACATTCGAGAGAAGAAACTGTTAGCATAAAACTTAGGATTACATCTAGCGATTTCAACTGCAAAAGGATGAGGCCTAGCTGCCAATCTAGTACTGCTCTTAAATTCATAAAGTCAAGTGACCATATATGTATAAACTGTTTTACACATGATGTCACTTTTATGACATACAGGGAGCAATGGATAAAGTGTCATCTAAATTAAGCAAAAATGAAAATAACACTCGCATCTCATTTTAACAGATATATATACCAAAATTACACAAAAATATCTTGAATACTAAAGAGTAAATTTATTCAATAAAATCACTATTGGCCGCATCCATGGCCTCCAGACGACTTTGGAATCTCCTGTAACTCTTCTGGACAGTCTCCCTGTTTAAGTTGGTGAATGCAGCCATAATCCTTGCTTTAGGTTCATCTTTGGTATTACAAGCTTTTTTTGTTGGTCTCTTGCTCAACACACCCCACACATAATAATCATTGCAGTCTGAAGAGTTAGGTGACCAGATGTAAGGGGTGATTCTCTGACAGCCACGATTGGGTTCTCCTGCTTGTGTGGCATGGTGCCAGACAGAGTCTTCTAACAGCCACCCTCTTGACCCAAGGCAGCACTACCTCCTCAAGGCACGATGTAGTCCTTCGTGTAGAGTCTGAGGCATTCACCAACAAATTCAGGAGTTCTTCTCTTATCAGCATGAGTTTTCCAGGCTGCTGTATCTTTGTAATCACCATTTGATTCAGCCAACACTTTCCGAATCCTCTGCACTGTCCTCAAATTGATACCCAAACACTCTGAAATGTTCGTATTGGAGCTTCCAGCGCAATGCCAAGCTAGTACAGCATGCTGTTTCCAAATTTCTGGCAGAGTAAATTGTGTCATGGTACTCATTTTCCCAACTGACCCTACTATACTGGGCAGTTGACAAAATCAAAAAACAAAAAAAAAGAGCATGCACAAAATTAAAAATATAAAATGGTGACAATTTGCCCCTGTATTTGAATAAGACAAAAAGTATTGGGTTAGAACAAAAGTTCATAGCACTTTCTAAGTGAATTTCAAAGACTGTTTTTATACATAGATTTATTCAGCCACGCATATGCTATTTTTTTCTATCTTTTGCCATTTTTGAGGCACCTTCATGATTCCATCCTACCAGGACCTTTCTGGGTGATGAACTTGTCTCAGTGGTTTTTAAAGGCTTCTAGTTGAATTGATGTTCTTTTCATTATGAGAACCTTGTAGGGATTGAAATAAATTATAACTCAGAGGTGGAAGGTCAGCTGAGTATGGTGAGTTTAGTAGGATACTTCAACCAACAGTACCAATTTCTGTTGTGGTCTAGTGAAATGTTAACTTTCAAAATATGTATATATATCTTAAATTTCAGTCACTTGTGAAACAAAATCATGTACTCAAACACTACTTATTGAAAAAAACTATAAACCTTTGTTCTAACACAATAATTAATCTTTCTAAAATATTAGGAAAAATATGTCTTTTTAAATACTAAAACAAACTAATTAATGATTTTGAATGTTAAAGAAAAAATAATTTATCCTTTTTAATATGGAGAGAAACTAATTTAACTATTTGAATACAAGAAAAATATAATATTAATTTTTGTAAATACTAGAAAAAAAAACAACTTTTTTTTAATGCTAGAGACAAACTACCATAATTTCCCATGTATAATACACCCTCATCCATAATATGTACACCTAAAATAATATTATTCTAATTTAGTTTTATGATAATTCTTATTTTATTTTACTTTTTTTTAAAAGATTTTTTTGTAGCTGTGCATAAGACGCACCCCTGATTTTGCTTATTAATTTTTTAGAAAAAATGCATATTATATATGGGGAATTATGGTAATTTATTTGTTAAATACTACATAAAAATTAATTTATCTTTATAAATATTTGAGAAAAAATATTTTTTTTAATACAAGAGAAAAGTGATCACTTTAATTATTTGCGAATGAATGTTTTATCTTTTTAAAATGCTAATGGAGAACTAATTATTCTTTTTAAATTTTAAAGAAAAAATATATTTTTAAATACAAGAGAAAAGTAATCACTTTAATTATTTGCGAATGAATGTTTTATCTTTTTAAAATGCTAATGGAGAACTAATTATTCTTTTTAAATTTTAAAGAAAAAATATATTTTTAAATATGCACAAATAAATTTAACTCTGTAAATAATCTGAGAAAACTAATTCACCTTTTTAAATACTAGAAGAAATAATTTGTATTTTTAAATACTAGATAAAAACTTTGTTTTAAATATGAGAGAAAAACTAATTTATCTTTTCTAATACGAGAGAAGAAGAATATTTCGTCTTAAATTCTAATGAAAAAAACTTATTGAAATATTTAGAGAAATTGACTTTAAGGGTGATCAGGGCTGAACTCTGTCAGTTCTGCTTTAGATCTCAAACATTTCCAAAACAGAAACTATTATATAGAATTGGAGTTTCTTTTCTCGCAATTCTCGTTTGTGAAACACTCTTCTAGCTTCTTGCTTTCTCATCAACTTTGATGCAAAAAAATGGAAATGCAATGTCAGTCGTTATCTTCTGTCTTCTTAATTCCTGTTCTTTTATTATTCTCCCTCCCTAATAATGTTTTTCTTTTGCTCATATTCTTTCACATTCCATCATTCTCTTGCATCTCAGTGGCTTTATTGCCTTACTTAGGCTTGGGGTGAAATGATTAAAAAAAGGAGAATGAAAGCACTGATGGCACATACCCTGAATCATTATAAAAATTCAAGATATAGAATTAATAAATACTAAACACTTCAAATGCCTCAGTGTATAGATGAATTATAACAAATTTAAGACAGAAGATAAGGAAATTGAACATAGAATAGACTGCACTAAGCAGGGATAATGTCATCCAACACTGCAAATTGCTACAAAAACCAAAACTTTAGCCTGAAAATTCAAATAATGTTCACATTCTGGGTAAGACGATAAACTATATCCACGTCCTAGGTAAGACGATAAACTACATCCAGCAGCCAGGCCTCTGGTCAGGAGGTTTTGAGGAGCGAGGAACCACCTTTAATTGCTGCTGTTCCCAGGTCCACCCTGTTGAGGTCCCAGCTATGGGCAAATAGTTGACCCCCCCCCCCAAACTGAGGTCAAAATACTATGAAAATGTAAAAATAGGTTTTAATACTAGCAATACTTTTTGTAAAAATATTATTACTACCAATGAATTTTTGAAGGAAAAACTATTACCAACAATACATTATTATCAGCAGTACATTTTTGTAAAAAAAAAAAAAGATATCACTAACAATACATTTTTGGGAAAAATATTACCAGCAATAAAAATCTTGTTAGCATTAAATAACCCATTGAGGTTCATATGCCGTAAAATAAACCAAACCAAACCAAATAATGTTCTTAAACAGCCTTGTCAGATTAAAACTTTTATATGGATGTCATGAATGATGCCTAACCCATTCAGAAACCTCTAAACTGTCAGCTGTATACAACCGCTTTCTCAAATCCACGATTAAAAATAGATTTGAGCAAATGAAGGCTGTAGGTTTTAGAGAAGACCACCCTTCTTCAAACCTCATAGAAATGCATCACAAAGAACTATACCAAATAACAGAAACAACATTATTTGAGGACTTTCAACGACAGCAACAACTAAAATGGATAGCACATATAACTTGAAGAGAAAATAATAATATAATCAAGATGCTGATTTTCCACACTATAACAGATTGGTTGAACTGGAGTCCTCAGATACATCCCAGATCATCTTGATAGGGTTTTATCCTGTTAACACAGCACCATATATATATCAAAATGCTGGTGGTATGGTCAGCTCCATGTCATGGCACAACTGGTTGGTTTCCTGCACCAGATGGTGGATTGGGTAATTTGTCAATTTCTGCTATGTCATATCTGAGAACAAGTGCCAACAAGGCTGGTAGATTTATCTCATCCACTTCACTTTAACAGAGATTAAGCCTGTTCAAGTGGCACTTGTCTGGTTGACAGTGATTGTCATTGTGTCCCGATAGAAAATCAATGAAATCGATTTCCCACAGAGCAAGATAAACCTTTCCTTCTGGTTGCTGGTTATGGTTGAATTGTTGGTAGTCAGCTTGAGTGGAGATAAAAGTTCTTTGATAAATGAATCAAATGCATTCTGTAAACTTAACAAATTTTAATGTGAAGAGAAAAAAACAAGTCTAAAGAATTTAACTTTTATGAAATGACATCTGAGTGTACTCCCTATATTCATTGTGTCTGTGTGTTCGGCGAAATGCAGGTGTGTTCAAACCTGATCCATTTCCTCCCGTCATGGAATATGACTGGCTAGCGAAATTATACAGGGAGCGATGGGTAAGTTGCTGCAATTTTATATTTTTAATTTTGTGTATGCATGTTGTTTGTTTTTGATTTTTTCCGATTGCACTGTATAGTAGGGTCAGTTAGGCACTGTCTGTAAGAAAAGGAGCACCATGGTGCAGTTCACTCTGCCAGAAATTTGGAAATGGCATGCTGTACTGTTTGGTATCATGCTGGAAGCTCCAATATGAACATTTCAGAGTTCTTGGGAGGATTTGGAAAGAGTTTGGTGTTTGGAGTGATCACTAGTGATGGCTTCCATTCTTCTTCCCACAGGGCCTCAGACTCAACACAGAGGTCTACATTAAGTGCCTTGAGGAGGTAGTACTGCTCTGGGTCAAGAGAGTGGCTTCTGGAAGATCCTTTGTCTGGCAACAAGACTCTGTCCCATGCCACACAAGCAGGAGGACCCTGTCATGGCTGTTAGAAAATTTCTGCAACCACATCCCCTTATATCTGGCCACCTAACTCCCCAGACTGCAACTCTCTTGATCTGTGGGACGCAGTTGAGCGAGAGACCAACAAACTTGTTATAACACCAAAGATGAACTGAAGGCAAGGCTTATGGCAGCATTCACCAACTTAAACAAGGAGACTGCCCAGAAAAGTTGCAGGAGATTCTGAAGTCATTTGGAGGCTGTGGTTGAAACCAAAGGCAATTTTGTTGAATAAATTTACTCTTTTGTATTTCATATTTTTGTGCAATTTTGGTAAATATATCTGTAA